>OZ026846.1:35045643-35780966 GCA_964023205.1 Lutraria lutraria
GACCGGTCTGGAGAGAGGTTGGGCTGTAATTGAAATTCTGTTAAAATACTTTGAATTACATCTGTCAAGTGTTACCATAATATACTAATTACTTAGTAAAGTGAAACTTATGCTTGTTTATATGCAAGCTACTATATAATGGGTACAGTTTTTTTCCTCTCTGATTCGTGTATCTACTTAATATCCCTCTCTCTCTATATATATTGGCAGGTTCGCTTTCGTACATCTTATAATAGCAACCTCAATTTTCAGGCCACCTTTTGGGTAAAAAAGGAAACATTGGATTTGTAACAGTAGTGTATATATTGTGTACAACATTAATAGCCCGATTAGCTGAGGTAGTAGAGTAGGGGTTGCGGGTTTTGGCCCCGCAACTGGTAATTTAATTTCCTCTTATTACGGATTTATATAGTCTCTTAATCAGTTTAATCTGGGACCGTTATACACATGTCCAGGATTTAGCCTTTGGTAGAAATATAGAAATCAGAACCAGAAATACGTTATATATATTATAAATCAACATACATGTACAATTATCCGTATAAACCGTGCGATGTTCTCTTTCCATATATTTAATGTAGAAAAGCTATAAGGTGTAGGAGTGAAGATAGTTTCGCCTGAAGCGGCCTATCAGATTATGCGAAATGATAAAATATCAGAGCTGAACTTGTATTCATGTATATGTATACATGTATTAACGAGATAAGTCATGTATGTGTAAATGCAGGAACGGTAAATGAGCTAGTATACTGATGAATTCTCCATACAGTATGATATTGTATACAAATACAAATGTATCTATAGCTGTACTCGTATATACATCAAATACCATTTTTGAACTACATGCACATGGATAGCGGATCACTATCGTTGAATTATAATCTTTCATGTATTGTACTTGCTGATCAACCAGGCCCGTGAGAAACAATTTTAGATTGGGGCCGGGGCTGAAAACGGGGGATATAGCCTCTTATACAGCCGATATTATTGGGCTAAGCTTAGCCTCCCTTAGCCCCCTTCCCTGGTTCCTACGGCCCTGTACATTTCTCTTTTTCTTCAAAATTCATGATTTCACGATTTTTCTTCGAAAGTTCACGATTACACGATTTTTCTTCAAAATTCACGATTTCACGATTTTTCTGAGATTTCAACTTCACTAATGCATGTTTTGAAATTGTGAAATCTTTAAAGTTGAAATGTCACCGCCTGTCTTTCATATATATATATATATACTGACACTATTGTATATTTCCTGTTCTCTTTGATATACATAATACATGTATGCGTAATTTCCGATTGTAATGAAAATGAATGCGACCTCAATGGAACAATAAAACAATGGTTTATGATTATTATTGTCAATATTTCTCATACTATGCAGTGATAGTTCAAAGTTCGTGTAATTTGATTGCATGATCAAATACGTATTTCATGTCTGCGTGACCTTTATTCGAACATATGTTATGAGATCGTTTCATTAAATTGATGCTATCATTTGTTGTCCGGGAAGGAAGCAATTGATGAGCATTGTTACCCGGATGTAACTATGTAAGTGAATTCGATATAATGTACGCTGTACATATCACAGCTATGAATATACGGCAAGATGATGTATACAAACTAAAAACGTAAATATAACCTTCAACTTTTGAACTTCCACGCGCCAGACTCGAGTGTAATCATTCACTTCTGTTCATTATCACCGACGGTGAATTCCGTACTTTTCTGGGTTACAGTTATCAAGGTTGATATGCATTACTGGTATTTCTTCCGTTTTATGCTCGCGTATTTCATTGCTATCGCTTATCAGTAGTATTTAGAGATACAGCAACAACAACAACGCTTGAGTACATACATAATTAACCGCTTCGTTCTTGTTGCTTCTAAGAAATAATCCAGCCGTGTGCTCGATAAACCAAGCGAAATAATAATAATAATATAGAGATCTAAAACATTGTTTTTACAATTCACTCCCTGTATTCAAGTTTTGTCTGGCTTCTTTGAGAAGATCACTTGCTTTAATTAAGTTATTATATCTCTACTACCGAACTTTACTGATGTTTCTGATCAGTGCTATACAAAAAAGTAAATATTACAAAAATAGCAAAGCCAGATAATCACTATTTTCTTTGAGAGTTACCTTAGATTCTACAAATTATATTTCACGAAACATTCAAATAAATTTGTAAGCGTTGTTGCCCTGGTTGAAAATAGAATTATTATTCTTTTAGATACATGTACTATATGGTGACCTATATATTTTGATTGTTATTTTTTCTTTTATCTTTAAAAAGGGGCTTCTCTCGTGGATTCAATGCAAATTTAAAGGGAAAGTAGGAGGGTCATTGTTTTGTAAAACAAATCATGGTAAATCATTTTCAATCAAGGAAACCTTTTTCTAAATCTGTCCACCCTGTTTTGAGACAATACAATTGGGAGTTCGGTTCCCAATATGTTAAACGTAAATAATATTGATACGCAGCATTTAAACCAAAACGTGGTCCCAACAAGATTTGTTCCAAATCTTTACACAGTGCATAATTTTGCACTAAGTGCGTGTCAATTGTCGATAATGAAAAAAACATACGTTTGCTTTAAACTGTCCTGGGAAATTAAAATAAGATCATACTGTGGCTTGTATTTAAGCACATAACCGTCGATGCAATTGATTTGCCCATTTCAACAATATGACTGTGTTATAAAAAGCGAACGATTTTACTAGACGAATTATACTCATGGGTATTGGTTTATTATAGTTGCTTGTGGGTATATAGTATAGTGTATATTACTAGTTTGGGTAATCCTGGCCATTGATTGGTTAATGGTGATGACTGAATCTATTAATA
Source organism: Lutraria lutraria (assembly GCA_964023205.1). Classification (NCBI taxonomy): domain Eukaryota; kingdom Metazoa; phylum Mollusca; class Bivalvia; order Venerida; family Mactridae; genus Lutraria; species Lutraria lutraria. The sequence goes on from OZ026846.1 coordinate 35,048,490, forward strand.
GTTGTAGTATGTAGGTAAGTAAATCATGCAGGCACTGCTCTGTGATTTTGACCTAGATAAGATGTTGTGTGGCATGATATCTGAAAGCTATTTGAAGTTCAATGTGGTTGTATCATAGCAGATTATGGTGAATTTGTTAACATTTATGGTTTATTCCATTTGATCGATGTAGGGTATGATATTACCAGGTGCTTGTGAACTATATACATGAATTTATTCATTTGTCAAATACTCATGATTGTCAATATATGTGTATTACTCATATCATGTATATATGTTATACTCTCCATAATGGAGGATTGAATAAAATATAGCCAATATTCTTTATGAAAAGAGCAATGTATTTCATACAAAGCACATAAACCAACATGCTTTTTGTAATTCGTCTACCTATAACGTTTTGCTATAGTTTTTCTTGTTATTTGTTCGGAGTTTGACCTCATACAGACGAATAGAATTTCAGTAACTGGCCTTGATACTGTGAATACCTGCTCGGTTTCATATTTCAAAATCGAGAGAAATATCTAACAAAATCAAGACATAGGCTATTAACGTGTATAACGGTATATCTGACAGTCATATTATTAGTGAGAATAATTGCTCATATGTGATTAGAATCATACACAAGTGAATTAATGAATATTGGAAGCGACCTGTAATAAGCATCTATAAATAGAAATGAAAGGGAAATAACTCGAAAATTAAAAAAACTTATTCAATCTTTTTCTATGTTAAATTAGACGTAATAGTTTCCTCTTTCACATGGTAAAATACCATGTTGCTAATATTTTTGTGTAAGCGAACGGGCGTGTTTGAATTCGGTAATCGCTGCTTGAATCGTTAAACTATGAAATAAAATGTTAGGGATCACTTTATTCTGATGTAACAATCGTGTTCGTTAATTTACAGAAACAGTAGATTCAAAACTCTTTGAGAAAGTTTTTGAAAAGTATTTGTGTTTTACACTTTTTTTCATTTATTTAGAATTTCTTGTCAGATATAGCTTAATACGCTTTAAACACCAACTTACTTTGAGCGAGGTCCAAACGCACTTCCTGAAACTCGCCGTAAAATAGATATTCATACTTCATGGCCCATTCATGAATTATGCAAGTATAGTTCAAGAAAGAAAGCCTTCAAGAAAATTCCATAATTTTGAAGGGGTTATTTTGATCGGCTTTGAGTCTGATTGGGTTACAATTTAGAAAAAAAGTTTTCCCTCGATGGAATCCTTTATAAGTTTGAAAAAGCCATGATTCACGAAGATTTTTTGGATACGTTCAGAAAAAATGGTCATGTTTATAACACCAAAATCTAAAGTACGAAATTATTTGAGGGAGGATTCGTATCTCAGAATACCGAAAGGTGTTTTTTATTTAATTAGAAACCTATCTACACTATTCTTTGTACAAGATGCCGTAAACATGACCATTCCTTCCAAACTTAATGTGTTTAATAACAATGTCAAAGTCCTTTTCTATATTGACCGATTTAATAATGATAGATTGTCGATCCATTTTGAGATAATTTCCTATTCGATTCCATTGTTTTCACCTAGCGGGTGTTCTTAAATAATTTATAACATTGAACATGTGGACATTTCCTTATATTTGAAAATAATTCCTAATAGACTGCTTATGATCCATTACCAAGAAAATTAATATAAAAATGAATCAATTGTTGATGGAGCCTCATGTACGAGTACATTTATCATTCTAAAGCTTAAAATTACGACCGTATATATTTACCATACTGGTATCTATCAATGAAAAAAATCATTTTGTTATTTAGCATTGACAATTTTAACAAATATTTATCATTCTTTGTAGCTTGACTGAAAACTTGTAAACAATATTTGAGCGATTTCGTCAACAGAAATATTATATTCGTTTCAAAACTTATTTAAGACTACTTAAGATAATTTGATTTATGCGCAAACAATTCGGCGTACGCGTTACGTCACGCGTCAGGTGTTTTTTTTAATACGATGATCATAACGATATTTTACGATTCGGACCAATCTTCATTTTAACAAATTTGATAGTTATTGAAAGCACCTTGTTACCTAAACATGTTTTGGTCTGGCAAAAAACCTATTACGTACAGCTGCTTATCATTCTTGGTTTGTTTATTAAATACAAAAGTTCAAACTGAAACATTTTTAGGATTGTTGAGTGATTAAAATGCGACATTTGAAATAAAAACAGTATGGCATTTCGTAAAAGGAATGTACGTATGTCTTCAGAACAGAAAAACAACAACAATGAAATATCACTAAAACAACCCATTGGTTCTTGTTTTCAAAGTGATCTTATAGGGTTAGTAAAGAAATAGTATTATTGATACACACGGTCAACTTGGACAGACCTATATATAAGACCGTACTCTGGGCATCTGATTTCTTGTTTGGTTGTAATTTTTTCAAAATCTACTCCTGAAAACATTCCGTGTCCTCCGTAATTGTTGCTTAGTACAAAGGTCAATGCTAGGCTTGGTCAGAAATTAGAATTGGCTAGCTCACAAGTCAAAAATGAAACGACCCGCAATAGGCTCTGACCAGGCACGCAATAGGCGGATCGTTATGGGCAAAATATTATTTTTTTCACATCAACTATGAAGTAAATTCGGACAAATAGACTCGAAAGCTTTAAATTGTAGTCGCTCACTGATAATTTCATCAGAGCTACGTATCCAGATAAAGTTAGCGGCAAGTTTAAGTATCACCAATGTCTATTTTAAAACACCACCCCTTTTGAAAAATTAATGGAAATTTCCATTTCACTGTATAAAGATAGACAACAGCCGTACAAACGCAGTCATGTCAGTATCGATTTAATGACTGTGAATCAAATTGAAGATCATCAGTAATGTAATAAAGGGACCCTTTGTTATTGATTCTAACAACAAATCTAATTAATAATATCCAAGAGAAAAAATCATTAGTTTTCGCGACCGGCCACAAGTTCTGTCATGATACAATTAATGTCTTGATACATACTTTAAGTATTTAACAATTTTAATACAAAGTGTAATGGACTTATATACACAGATATATTTGCAACAGCTAAATACAGCTGTAATCGTGAGTTTACGAACTTAGATATACTCGAAAACTCTGACCGATTGTATAAAGTTGGAGCGCAGTTCGTGATTCGAACATTTCTTTAATGTGCGAACTCTATGAATGACGTTCCAGTCTGAAGTCATCAATTCGCGAATGGCGAACTGCGTTCTAGCTAGAATGTAGTTCGCTATTCAAAAGAAGTACGAATTGTGTTCAGACTTTATCCAACCATTTATAATAGCTTTTGGCATTCTGATTTTTTAAATTCGAACAGGAAACATGTGCAATGACATTTTTAAGCCGGAATCGACGTGATAAATAATAACCGGATACAGAAATAACAATCGTAATAATTATGACAATTTGCCGCTTCTAATAATATAAATTATGCATTACCGTCGTACAACGGTCTGAGTAAAAGTATGCTATAAATGTACAATGTTTAAACGCACAATTATTAATTATAATTCCATAAATAACTCTTGTCTACTATAAAGTCGCTATATTTAGAATCATGTTTAAATCATTAACATTTTTCACATATCTTAAATTTCATTTAGATTAATGAATTTCTCTGACGATCACGTGACAAGAATTTACAATTTGTTATACGCTAATAGCGTATATTTTAGCTGATATTATTTGATAACGATTGTAATGTTATTTACTGGATTACGGGAACATTTTCGTTTGTTGTGTGTTTCTATTTCTTTTGGGGTTCGATGTAGTCTACCATCCACCAACCGCATTCCGATTGTCTCGTATTTCAGCTCTTTCAAACTATGTAATATCGGTCAATGACAAGTGACCAACTGTCCTGGCTCGTTTATCTAAATGTGAATTTACAAAAACACAAACACGAGATCATGTCTCAACTCATTTAGTGAACTTGACGACACATTTAAAACAAACACACTTTATAATCAACGAAGGCTATATTATGTAAAGATGGGTCGGACAGAGTTCAGAAGGGAAATATTGAAGCGATGTACAAAGTATTCGTATCATATGGATATGATCATTATTTATTTAATCTTTAAGTTCATTGAAGCAGTCATTTAGACTAATATCGATTGAGTAAATCATAATACAAATTCTAATGCACTGCACATAACAAAACATATGATCACAAACTCTAATTAACTGCACAAAACAAAAATTATATTACTTACACTAATGCAATGCATATAAAAAAATTATACCACAAACGCCAATGCACTGCACATTACAAAAATATACTACAAGCTCTAATCCTCTGCAAGTAACTAAAACTATAACAAACTAATGCACTGCACATTACAAAAAATACACCACAAACTCTAATGCACTATGCACATAACAAAAATCATACTACAAACTCTAATGCACTGCTCATAACAAAAATCATACTACAAACTCTAATGCACTGCGATAGCAAAATTATATAGCAAGTTGTAATCAACTGCGCATACAAAAATCGTACTACAAATTCTAACACACTATACATCTTAATACATAGTGACTTATAGTAAAACCTTATTTAGACACCACTTCGATATAACACACGTTGTCTCGTTGTATAAAATGACGTCATTGTTAACAGGGAGTGCCTCGAAAAGATCAAATGGCGTTGGGAGAATGTTTATTAGGCCATTGTCCGAACGGAGACTTTGGAACAACAAAAAACGACATTATTAATTATGTGCGTGTGTTATATTTTCAGGCCTTCCCGGTGAAATGTACATGAGAATGTTGAAAATGATGATTCTACCTCTTATTATATCTACAGTCATCACTGGTATGTATTACTTTAATCACGTGACCGCGGAAACTATTTTAATTATTTTTGGAAACTGACATTCCCATAGCCGTCACTCGCTCGGCGATCATTAACTTTGATGTTTTTCTACAACCGCCATGCAATTGTTAAACTGGTTCCCGTTCCATGTTGCAGTGCGTGTCTAAGTAAGTTCAGTACGTATCCATGAGTACTTTCAGTACTTCGATTTTTCAGATGCAAGCAAATTTCAAGCATACTCCTATAATTTTTTATTATGCATTCGTTGTGGTTTTGCGGTTGAAAATATGTATCGCCTTCTTGTTCTTGTCCAATCGTCGAACTCAAATAGCTTGATACCTTTTAAGCGGTACAGTGACCCCTTAAAAGATTCGCAACAATGGACGAGGAAAGACTTAGACTCGGCTTCGTCGGTCGTAAATCTCGCAATCACAGTTAAGTCACAAGATAGATATACGACACGTCATTCAACTTGACAACTTGTATTAACTATTTTTTATTAGAAAACGTGGAGTCGGCTTTTCAATTTTACTCCCCTGTATTATCACGCATCATGGGTAAAATGTAACAGCCATCATGTTTATCGTTGAATAATGTAAAGAGATAGATTCATTTCGTATTAATTGACGTTGTCAATGTTGCCATAGTGTTTGTATTAAAGTGTTTAAAATTGATTTATTTAATACGTTGGGTCATGAACAAGAAAATGTTAAATTAAATTATACACAAACATCACTACTGTGATTTTATTTGACGATGAGTTCGACTCAGAAAGAGTTACATGTATTTTCATAAGCCGAAACTTTACTGAGGTCAAACTCAACCAAAAGTTGTCATTCTTGATTCGTTCCCTAGACCATGGAAACTCAGCACGGCGGATATACCGCCGCTCCCCCCCCCCCCCCCCTCACACACTGACAAGAGAAAACAATCTAAGTACTGAAAGTACAAAGAAACTGTTAAAATCTTCAGAATAATACAGTTTTAGGTGATTAATTGCTTGTTTATAATCTAATAATAATTTATTCATCGTAATTATTGTGTAATTCTTTGGTACTCTTTGAATGTAAGAGTCGATTAGTGATACATCTACATGTTGTTACATTCAGTCAAAATGCGCGGAAGATCACTTTTGTAAGTTACATGTGTACATGTAATTGATAAAAGTCAGTATACCTATGAATAAAGGCCATCTGTTAGTACAGACATTTTTCTTACCGTTGGTGGCTGTGGTCCAAAGATTAAACTATAACAACCACGTATGTTCGGACTAGTTTTCAGTATCATATCTAGGAGATATTTCATATTGTTAATACGAACATCTCAATATTAAAGTCGCGTTTTGAGGAATCCCAAATGTGGCATTAATGATATGTTTTACTGTACTCTATATAAAAATGTACAGGCATCTCATTTGGAATTTTACGCTTTCAAATCGATCAAAAACCTTGAGTACCATGCTTTGTGATTAGTGCTATCTGTATTCCCATCGAAATTGGTTTTTTGCAGATAAAATCAGCCGCTAAGTCTCGCCGACAAAAATAATCAAAACGCAAGTAAAAACTTGTTCGCCCGTGAACATGTACGCCGCATGATGAACATTATAAATTTATCACTCGAAATTATCCTTATTTGGCAAAATTATACATTTCAATTAATTACTTCATCACCATATTTGGAAGAAAACACTTAAACTATTTAGCGAAAGGAAAAGTTTTATTAGATGTCCCCATTCACGGTGATTTTCCAGAACGGATGTTTTTAATGTACTTTTTTGTCCCAAAATATTTTATGATGAATCTACAGCCTCAATTTACAGTCCGACATGTATAAGTCTCAATTAGTTTATATTACTCGCTCGAGTTGAAATGTTAAAATACGTTTTACGAATTTTTTTGTCGACAATAATGTAACAAAGATAATTATACATTAGCCTGCTGGTTATTTTACCACACTGAGGTTAATATACAATTAAGAATATATTTACTTGCTCTTAAAACATTCTAATGATTGCTATCTGTAAACAATACACATATACTTGTTTATTTCAATTGAATATGACAATGACACTCTTATTTATAAGTACATGAATGTGTTATTTAGAAATAAGCGCAACGCGGATTGTTGTCAAAATTATTAAAAAGGAGACAATGACAGCCTTTTTGACATACAGCATATTATTTTTAAGCTTGGGTTAAACATCGAACCAGCAGTCTGGGTTATTTTACAATGTTTCCAGTTTAACAATAGATGGAGACCTGATTAGAATTATTGACCCTCAGTAAGCTAGCTCGAACTCACAGCAGTGAAGGCCTGGTTTTTACTCGTCAGAGACCTTAACCACTCGACCATGGAGCCCCCCCCCCTCCCACAACTTCTAGCATATATTCTAAAATGGTATGCAAATATAAAAATTCAGGAAATCATGCCATACATTATTCTTCGATAAAACATGCTTGGCTGTTCCATTTTACCCATCCAGGTTTTATTTATTCTGTGTAATGGTCAATGACGTCACTGGCTAATTGTTTTATACAGAAGGGGGTCTAAAATCGTCAGAAAATATAGTTCTTGTCTCTTGAGTAAGATGTAGCATTTTATGGTATGAATCGAAATAATATTGATCTTCCTATATTTTAACTATTGAGAAAGTATGAGTATGTGTTCGGATGCGATAAACCTTTGCGATCTGCAAGGTATGTTGTTCCATAAATGTGTGAGCATGGGGTCTTCCTTCGTCATTAAAGCCGGAAAAGTCGCGTGTTGTTAGTGCGACGTCAAGCTGTAGTTAGAAAATAATTAGCAGCCGAATTCCTGACCATATTTTATTAACTGATAAAATATGAGAAAATATTATTATCAGAATATAATGTTGATTATGCTGTGTACGTATGTCTTAAGATAATACTTCTATTATAGGTACAGCCGCTTTAAATCCAAAGTCACAAGGTCGTGTAAGTATCGTCGCTGTGGCTTACATCGCAATATCAAACACCATACCACCAATAATCGGAGCAGTGATGGTCCTAATCATAAATCCAGGTGAGTTGTATACAAATGTTTGCCTCAGTGAATACTGTACGTAAAGTACTATACATGTAGTTAGTTTAGGGTCATTGCTAATTAAAACCGACGTATTGGCAAGAGGAAACATCAACAATTGTGTACCATGTGCTTCACGTGGTGTTCAAGACGTCATTGATCAGGCGCATGCGCAAACGGATGTTGTTGAACGAAATCATTGTTTATGCTCGAGTCTATGCAATACTTTTAACACCCGCCATTTACAAAGTCATGAGGTTGATCAAGCTTTTAGACAACAGTTGACTCCAACTGACCAATCACAGAACAGAAAAAGTGTTTGCTAAAACACGTAGATCACAGTTAGCCATTGTAAAAAACATTCAGTAATTCATATACAATATATTAACTGTTGTCTATGAAATTTTACGGCTCGCTACATTACCTCTAAATTTCATAGATGACAGTTACTCGTGATCTATTCTATCCTATACGTATAAAATGAAATAAAACATTTATCAAATTACCGTATTTTACTAAACTTCTATATTAATCATCTGTCGGCTATTAAAATACGTCAATATGTTATCACAATATAGCTGCGCAATATCTATAAATGTGTTCATTATTAGTGTATAGAATGTGTTTACTTATAACATGATCGTTTTGTCGTTGTAACATTTGAATATTATTATATATTGTTTATTTGTTTGTTGTTTTCAAAGCGATGTTAATTTTTGTGGGTGTATGTGAGCGTTATTAGCTTGTTTACATTGGCCATCATTTCCCCGTGCGAATAGCTAATTTGTTCTTGGCCTATAAATTTGATCAAATGGGTGTACCGTCGGGTCCTAAACTCATGGTTGTTTCGTGTGTCTATAGGTATGTGTAGGGTTTTTAATGTCGTGTTTTTTTTATTTTTCGTTTTTATGATCTTATATAATACCTTGTAGTCACATTATATGGTCCAGTTTCCAAACGAATCCCATTAGCCAGTCCTATTTGGTAGTTTTATACATTTCTGTTATTTAGCAATTCATAATCAGTGTTGTTATATAAATAAAACAAATTATGTACTTAATAGTTATGTATTTAATAGTTATGTATTTATATGTATGTAATAGTTATGTTGTTACATCTTATACTGTATTCATGTACATGAACCTACAATTTGTACTTTGTTCTTTGTACCGTGTTTTTATATCATCACAACATTATGTAACGTAAATTTATATAATGATATTATATTATGTTGATTCCTATTATCTTGAAATAAACTAACTATAACTACCAGTCAGTTAAGCTTTTAATGTTTAATAATCCCATAATTCATAGTGTTTTAGATATATTTAATATGTTATCTTTCACATTACACTCTCATTATATGATCATTATCATTGTCATTTGCCATTAATAACATTTTCATTAGTTGTACATATTTATTGACAATACTTCATAATTCGTCATTCTAAATTCATTTGCGTAAACGTAATCTGTCATTTCTTTTTACGATAAAAATACTCTATTTCGAAATTTTCCACGTTGCTATAAAACATCACCGTGATTTATTACTCATCCCATGACATTGTTTATATTGTTTTAACATTGTTTTTAAACCTTGATATTTTTACCATCCTTGAGACAAATCAACCAGTACCGAGACGAGATGGTCCCTTCATGAAATTAAGTTATTGAAGAAAATTTATTGGTCCGAAAATATACGGTCATATCAGTGGTCTCTAGTGAGGCGTATCTTGTAGAGAACAGAGCGACTAATTAAACTCCAATCTAACACACGATGACTTCATGGCTGATCTGAACGACAGCATGTTTGAGACTAAATGACACAAAAAAGGCGTAGGCATATCTCTTTAACATTACCATGGTGATTATGTTCTTACATTCTGATTTGTTTCTCCAGGTGCTGACGTCACAAAAGAAAACGCCAGTGATGGATCTGACACTATGGTGATGCAAACTCAAGATATATTCGCTGATTTAATTAGGTTAGTAGGTCAAGGTCGTATAGAAAGTATCATGCATTAGACAATCACGTGATGCGTTTCTAAGATTCTATTGATCCAATATGGCGAAGTTTTGACGATTAAGAATAATTTGGTCAAAGAAAGATCAAAGTTTAAAATTTTCGTGTAAATATATTTCCTTCTTCATAGTGTGAGTTTGCCATACTGGGTCAATGTTTAAAATACATGTTAATTGGTAATTATTCAAAATTATTTTATCATGTTATATTGTACACATTAATCGAAAAGTGTAGCTATTCTCATTTTATAGATTTTTTTATCCATTGCTGCAAAGGTCTTAAATAATTCAAAACCTTTTTGCTCTAGAAATTTTATCATTATATAAATTTGATTTCAGTATAACACCCGCTTTCAAAAAGACACATCTTGGTGTTTTTTTTAAATTTATCCCTCGTACATTTTCCCTATACGACATTAATAGCTACACTTCTTTATTTTTATATAAAAACGGAGAAAATCAGTTCGTTTTCTTCGTTTATACTAGTACTCACGTATGTCGATAATGTATATTACTTCAATGCTTATAATTATGAGTGATGTATGTTGAATGTAAATGTTATTTTCAGAAACCTTTTCCCTGACAATTTGATTACCGCAGCGTTCCAACAGGTAGGTGCTCAAGCCTACATCTATAGGCCACTAGTGTATTTTTTTATTTGCGCCCTCGTGCGCTTGGTTTTGTCCCGACGCCCTAAAAGTCACATATATGTATTATAACATTATTCTATCTATATTTTTTGTAATCTCATTCTATAATTTTAAACTTATAAAACATTTCTTTCTTTAAAAAATCAAATTCACGTGAAAGGCTGTTAATAATTAAAATGAAGTTTCTTAGAGATTTCATGAATATAATTGACTGATTAATTCCTCGGCATCATTAAATGTGTATTTCATACATCAAAATAAAGATCTCATTTTTTAAATTTTTCTCTTCAAAAATATTTGTGTTTGGGGTATATCTATATCTTATAGTCTCTGGTATTGAAAGGTATAATTCATTATGCAATATGTACTGCTTTCAAGGTCAATAATATTATTTTTATTTACCCAGCTCTGTATATCAAGAAAACGTGACGTCATCGATATTTGGGCGTTTAAACGTATTAATCGGAACTTCTTTTTTGCAGGGCAATCGTTCCGCGCATGCGAAGTACGCATGCGTACTTTCATGTCACAGAGCTATTAAATTATGTCAAAACTAATCATTTGCATTTATGGATTTCTTTGCAGAATCGTAAATAATCGTAAATCATGACAAACTCAAACCAAAACTTAATTACGGCCGAAAAAAATTTGATAATTGCAAAAGTGCATCCATTCATACGACTGATATCGGCAGGTTAAATATTTGATTATACAATAAAAAATCATATTCTCATTCCTACTGACGTCGGTAAAAAATTGATAATTTTGAAATTAAAAGTTAGAGCTATTTTAACTCTGGATAAAAAACTGACGTATCTTGAGAAAATGGATTATGCTGATTGGTCATTCTTTTCTGTTGCAGACGATAACAAAATACGACATTGAAGATATTTATGATATAACAAAGAACGCTAATGTAACAACAATAAATAAATACCTTGGTAAAGCGAATGGAACAAATGTACTAGGTAAGGTATTCTGCTTTTTACCGGGAGTGTTCTGAGTTATTTTGCTGACGATATGTCTAAGAAATATGGGGGAGAAGCCAAATTTAACTTACAGCTGCGCATGCTCTGTTACCTGTACATTCGGCAGATGGTGACCGACACATGATAGATACTTTGGAAATTTTCAGAATGGAAAATTTTTGCGACCCACGCGGTGGTGATTGGCGTCGATTAGCTTTGGGGGGGGGGGGGGGGGAATGCTTGTAATAATTATTATTTCGAGAGATTTTAGTATCCTTGGAAACGGTTCATACATTATCAAAGGCAAGAAATAAACCCCCACTTGAAGTTAATAGATCCAAAGCCTATTTGCTTTTGGCTGATATTAAAAAGAACATTATGGCGTAATTAAATTGCCTACATTGGCAGCAACCCACAATAATAGGTAGGTAGTTACAATGTAAAGAATAAAATATGTTTTTATATCCCTAATAATGAATATTTAGATAAGCGAATGTTTTTGCACTCGACACTAATACAGAGTGTGACCTACACTACAATAACTTTTATTGACGCAACATTTGCATAATAAATTAAGAATAATATGTTTTTCCGTATGGAAAAATCGAGCATTTTTGACTTCAGGGCACTAGATACACGTGCATGTTGTGAACAGCTCAGATATGATTGTGGTGAATTGTTACGTGTGTACGCTAGATTGTCCCAAAAATTAACCTTTATGTTCAGAAACAAAGCAAAGAAAAATATTTCATTAATTCATTAACTGGATAAAGTATTACATCATGGAAAATATTTCATTTATCAAACAATTTGAAGATTAGTCAGTATATAAGATGTCAGTGAGATTTTGTATAATTAAAGTTAAAGTTAAAACTTTGTAACAGAAATGTGTTTGCTGCAACACAAATATTTTATTTTGCAAAGAAATACTTTGTACACATGTAGATTCGAAATAGGGGATTTACACGAATATCATACATGGTTCCATAGAAATCATTCGCATACAATGTCCTTTAGAAACAATACGTCCCTCCGAATGGATGTTCCATGGGACGTTTATACAATGGGACGAATACACGGTGAGGCGAATACGCGGTGGGACGAATACAGATATGTTTCACTCGATGCCTTCCTCAAGTTTCTGTCTGCAGTGTACTCGAATATTGTAGATAACTATTCATAAATAATTTTATACATATAAATACCTATATATACATACAAATGTACTGTTTAATCAAGATCAGATATTTTTGGCGAGAATCTTATTTTCTCATCAGTTGCGCATGCGTAGAAGCGCTGATAACTTGATATTCTTCAAGAAAGACATTAATCATTATAAGCATCAATTTATAATACATAAAGCGAAATTCTTATAAAATGTAGAACATGTGTTTCTTTTATGACATTTCGTCTCTCAAATAAACATAGTCTAATGCAGTTATCCAATGGAATTTTACGTACGTGAATAAACTCCGGGCCTACTTGACTTATATTCTAAAGGTTTCTTTTATTATGTATGTGTTTCTTCTAGTGTTATTTGAGTGCATTATTTATGTCTTTGGATTCATTACGACTTGTGATGTGTTTGCTTCTTATCATAGAAGGCATAGCAAATTGGTTGTTTCTGGTTAACGGACCTATCCTATTTTTCCCGTAACCCATGACTTTTTTATTAGACCTGAGGAGCAATATATCCACTTTTTCAATTGTTTACTTTTCCAAACTTTTCTAAGAGCCAAAAAAGCCCCGATCTACCTCCATTTGTTTAATGAGCAATAAACAATTTATATTTACGCCTGAGCTAAATGTTGGTAGCATGCACATAAGCTTTGATTAACGAGTCTGTTAACGAGACCTCACCTTACGATGACCAAAAACTGAAGCTTTGATTAATTCTATTGTTGTTAAAATACAACTAATCTAGAAATGTGTATTATCTCGGTAATTAATTACATATAAACACGTGCTTTCAGACATGAGTTGAAATAAGGACGTCATGAATTTAGGACAAATTTAACTTCTGAATAGCTTACAGGCAAACTATATTACACATTTTTGTGGTAATGACTTGCAAACGCTTTGCTTCAAATTTATCCTTTGCACTTATCCGTCCGTAGATCCGTCGGTCGGTCCGTACTCATCCAGGTGTCATTATGGGGTTAGGGTAAGTACAAGTTGTCGTTATGGGGTTCCAGTACGTACAAACCGACATTGTCGGGAAAATTTGTGCTTATGGGGTGCAAAAATGTTGCTTGTGGGGTTTAGAAGATCAAAAGAAGATCAAAGGCGGCACCCCACAACGTCACTTCAGTGAGTACGTCCGTCCGTAACCAAACTTTGTCCGGGCAATAACTAGCTAGAGAACTATTTGGACTAAGCTCGATCCTCATATTTGGTTGGTCATCACATGTAGATGACCCCTGTTGTTTTGGGGGTTAGTTGGTCAAACGTCAAGGTCATAGTATCTATTTGGCCTTTAGGGGGCATCCGTGTTTCACAAACACTTCTTGTTGTCAATTGCAATACTGAGAAAACAGTGTATCGTTTTCAGTACAAGAATAAGAATGCCTATCTAACTAGCCAGATTTGAATGTTTGGTTCGCCTAAATTACCATACAAACCAATACGTTTATGATAGCCTGATAAGCAAATTTATTTCAACAATTAAACTTCGTTATTTTATTATTACAGGATTGATTATTTGTTGTACGTTGTTCGGAGTTGGGACGTCTTCTGTTGGGCAACATGGGAAACATTTCTTGAAATTCTTCCAATCAGCCTCAGAAATAATTCTCAAAATTCTACAATGGCTTGTGTGGTAAGATTATTATTAGATGTCTGTACCAAAACTGCAACCACTTAAACAGCTGTTATTGTAATCAGATCACCACTAACCGCAAAACGAGACCAAACCTTCACTGCAAGGTCAAACAAGAAGCAAATATTTCAGAAGCAATTGTCTGTTATCTTCTGTCTTCGTGATCTTGAAAGTATGTACTGTCTACCTCATTACGACTGAGTAGGATACTTGCCTTTGACAATCATGAGCATAGTTGTGTTGTATTTTCTTTACAGACATGTTGAAATGAAATGTCAGCATTGCTTTATTGATTTTCATACTTGTGGCATGTATTTATCAATACGTATCCACCTTTCGAAAGAAGATAGCTAATAATTAATTGTATGACAAACACATGCCAACTTTATTCCGTCATACCCTCGGACTGGGTGGGCCAGGTTACAAGCCTATTTTAACCTTCCTTTTTCCTCACTGTATGTTTCTACTCGACATTTTAAAGTTACAAATTGTTCTTCATTTTCTACAGGTTCACTCCAATGGGTGTGGCGAGTCTAATTGCAACAGTGTTAGCTAAGACCAAAAATCTCGAGGAGACATTTAAACATCTTGGAATGTTCATCCTGGCCTCAATGCTAGGACTGTTTATCTTCATGTTTGTTGTGATTCCAATCATGTATTTCATCATCATCCGTCGAAGACCTTTCAAGTTTTTCATGAACATGATTCGTCCATTGATGATAACGTTCGCCACAGCAAGCTCGTAAGTCATTATATTATACAAGATTATCATTGTCCGTATTGATATCAATGACTTCTATTTCGTTTACTACCAAACTTGGATACTAGCGAATCTTAAATTGCTCAACTGTCTACAATCGCACGCTTGCAAATCAAATTTAATATATATGTAGCAGTATGGTATATATAGTACAATTGTATTAACAAACAAACAGTCCGATTGGCTCAGTTGGTAGAGCATTTGACTTGCAAGCAAGAGGTCACAGATTCGATCATCTCCGCGTCGGGTTCATTATTTGCCGCCTCCCATTATACATATAGAAACAACATATACAATATTTAAGAACACATATATGTACAGATAATAACATACACACCATATGTTCAGCATACGTAGCTTAAACGCTCATATTAATACAAGTTAAGTACAAAGCTGAAATATACAGAATGTACCGTTAGCTAAAAGAGCTAAAAGGCGCTCATACCCTGACAGCAAATAACAAAAAAGCAGGACATGCGCGACGAAGAGGATATAAAAGACTTGCACTTGGTTCATGCTGGTACAACACACAGCTGCTGGTAAAGTGAATGGATCATTCTATGATAATTATGCTCCAGAAAACACTTCAGGCAATTGATTGGCATTCTGACGTCAGTGAATAGAGTTCTTGGCAATTGTGAAAAGTTTCCACTCCTGTACATATGATTTCCTGGGGAAAAGTTCATCAAAACTGCTGTAATAAAATGGCTACATTTAGATTGCGGGCATAAGACCGTGATATGATCATACATCAATCTCTCCAACGTATACATTTATATAAGTAAGATTGTTTGCCGAGTGATGCTGCTCATGCTTTGGTCAGTTATTCTTCCTGAATATAACCATTGTAACATACTGTATATGTATTTTTATTTAATTTATTAACGCATAATCCATTGGCGTATGTGACAATAAAATCGTTTTCCAAATACATGTATGACATTGAGTTTTATGTTACACTCTGGGTTTAAAACAAAAATACCAAGACACCTTTATTGGTACGTATCCAAGTTTTGAGTATTTTATTTAATTAAGATGTTATCACGAAACGATGCAAGGTATTTCAAAAGTGTACGGTATTCACTAAGTAATTATTAGACTTAATGTTTTATTATTAGACCAGTACAGAAACAAACAATTATAATGCTGGACACTCAAGTCTTATATCATAGTTTTTGTTTTACAAAATTTTGCCCAGTACCATTGTGTTTGATTTCTGATCATGAGTTTGTTTGTTGACATGGCTTTTTAAATTTATACTACCTTGTGGATAGGCGAGTGCACACTTGCCTTTTATTAATATGTTTTAGACATAATACTGTCAGTCGAGTGGCTGGTCGTGTTTTGGGAAAATCAGAATGCTGATGTTGTACTCTTTTTGTCATTGTGTTTCCAGAAGTCTGGCCATGATGAACTGCCTGCAGTCTCTTTGCTATGAGATGCAAACGCTTCAAGGAGATAACAAAAATTCTTACCGCTATATAGCACTGGCTAGATCTTGATTGAATTATATTCTTGGGAGCCAGTGCCAAAATTAATACCTTTATTGTTTATTATCAGTTATTGTTCATCATGAATACATATAACGAGTCTCCTACTTCATATTCTGGGATAAATTACTACCTAATTATAATTCTTCTGAAATACATTTATAACCAACCGACAGCATTTCATTTAAAAAAACTCGCTGAAATGTAGACAAAACATTTTAATGAACATGAGAACAATGAATGCAACTGAATAGCAACTTTATGGATCTGAGGTATATGCTGCAATTCACTTCTTGATGTTTTCTAGTTTCTGTAAATATCAAAAGCGCAATAAAGAGAGAGATCTTGAAGAGTCATATGTATGACATGACACAGTACATTACAGCGTGTTGAAAAAAGTCTAGTGTAATCAAGAAAATCTTCTAGAAAAGGAAAGAAGCTTCACTATTTACTTTGTATGTCTATAAGAAAAGATTGAAAGTGGGATGGAATTTAGGAAGTATGAGACAGAAAGATATACATGTACATGTAGTAGCTCATGGAAAGACTAGGGCAATGTTGACTACCGCCAATCAAATGCAAGCATGCACATGCATGGTATACAGTGGTATACACAAACAATCAGACAAACCGTCACAACATATACGACCTATGCTCGCCAAAATGATTTCAAGATCTGGTGAAGAATGGACAGGAACTGAGAACAGGCGAAGTCTACTTCACCAATTTTACTGAACCAGGGGCATAATTAAAGAGCGCATGGGGTGATTTTGCTGACTATCAAAGTCGCTCAAGATATTTCGCCCATAAACGTTTTCGCTAAGTTTGATGAAAATTGAATGGGAACTGTTTGATTAAGATGCGGCTGCTGTCAGCCAACTGCATGTATTATCAAAATGTTTCCCGTCAAGACGAAGGTAAAAAAATGAACAATTGTGGTAATAAGTGGTAAGCATTAGTCAGAACATTAAAAAAGTATCATCATTAAGTGTCACGTTGCGCCGTTTCGCGAAACCGAGAATCTTACCGTATGTGCTTGATTAAATACATTATTGGAGTAATTCACCCTCAGTTGTATGGTTTACTTCTTTTTTCAGTGCCATTGCTATACCAGACACGTTGTTCTTTATGGAGAAGAAAAACAAGATAGACAAACGTATAACCCGCTTTGTTGTTCCCTTCTCGTCTGCTTTGAACAAGTCAGGTAGCGCCCTCTATATTGCAGCTTCATGTGTGTTTGTTTGTCAACTTGAAAACGTTACTACTGATGCTGCACAAGTTTTAATTATAATGTAAGTCATTAACTCTTGATTAATCAGAATTATTAAAGTTCTCTCTAATTAAATCAGTTCACATCGTTTAATCTGCATAATGCACATCTATATACACAATCAGCTAGACGGAAACATGTTCACTAATACATCATCATTTGTGAAGTTCATGGTTACATGTTAATACTTTGCTAACTCACAAAAGATCTAAATTCGTGTAAAATATGTTGTAAAAACCTCTCCATAATTGTTTCTAATGTTTTGTATCTTGTAAACATTGTCAGCGCAGTTATTTTCCCATTATGAACTTGGTGTGTCTTATAGAATAATTGAAACAGAAAATACATGTATGTTCATTATGCTTGTAAAAACTAGGAATTCCCGTCTTTACATTATCATTTTCCCCCACCACTCAAAAAAAACAGTACATACACTTTCTCATTTGTTGCACTCTCTGTACACTTTCAAGAACAACATAAATACCTACCCTATGTTTTTATTTGGTTGTTATGAGATACAAACATTTTTTACGCCATAGTACATTACTTGTCAGTAATTTGGGTGACTGTGTCACGGAACACGCTTTGATCACAAACATGAAACATTCAGACAGTTAATCATATCAATAGCACACCATGTGATGTTCACCCTACAGACGACTATAACTTATTACATATCGTAATTGAGACCAATTAGTGTAATAGTGTCATGATAATTGCCACAGTCGTTTCGTGGCGTATACATTCATCTAATAGGAATACCGTACATATTCTGTACTTTATAACATTGTGTAACCTAAGTAACCGATCAGTGACACTGCTAGAAATACAGAAATGTATAAATAATCAAACATTGATTAATTATTCATTCATATTTTCAATTATTTTAACATCTCTTCATTGGCCAGAAAAAAAACAGTCGTCGTTCCTCGACAATAAGGGTAAATAGGTCGCATTTTTTTTTCAATTTCGTACTTCTAAGGCACAATTTATTCCCAAACTAGTTCGTGTCTAAGATTTTACTGTTAGAAACTCCAGGATCGGTCAAAAATAGGGCCAGAAGGGTGGCCATAAACAAGACTATTTTATTTGGCCTTATTTGACAGAATCAAATTTGCACCAGGTTCTCTTCGTCTATTTATGATAAAACATAATGAGTTTATGAATGAATGATTGAATTCATTAAAAACCTGGAATCACACAAACATTCAATTTCGATAAATTTTAAAAAATCTTTTAATTTTGTTTCATATTGTTTTTCTCTGTGTATACTGTAATACCTCGACATTAAGGTAATCTCATGGAAATGTTCTTGAAGTCGATCGAAATATAGACAGAAGAAAAAAAGTCGGACTGAATTGAATGGTCTTTGAGATGAGGCAGGCGTATCATGAAGTGGTCACTAATTGAGGTTGTACTGTATAGAATGATTCTAGAAATGTGGATATCAAAACAAATGCTACCGGATATTATAAATTGAATACTTGTACTTTATTGGCTTTCAAGATACATGTAATTAATCATTTCGTATTCTTTGTTCAATTTCAGTATCCTGACGTCACTTTCAACATTCGCTGTACCATCTGTTCCTAGCGCTGGCATTGTCACCATAATTATTCTCCTAACTGCTATGAATATTCCATCCGAAACTGTTGGCTTGTTGTTGGCCATTGAATGGTTCCTGTAAGTTTTTATCTTTTGCTATTAGGTATATCAAATGATTGTTGGGGAAAGCGGTACTAGCATGGTCTCCTCCCATATCATCCAAAGCGTCTAACATGCTTCGGGTCTTTTAAGTAAGCCAGTGTCTATACCTGCATGTCAACCAAGAACAAGGCACATACCGACCACCATGGGCAAATGCTAGCTTTTTCTAGTATGAATATGGTGTATCGGCCTACTTTCAGTTCATGATGTAGTTTTACTACAATGCTCATTTTATCTAGATACGAGGGAAATAGCCTAGAGTTTACTTTTTTAGTCCTATTCACTACAAATATGCTTTCGAAATTATGACACTCTAACACTTCACACATTGTACTGATTCGTCACTTATTGAACTTCATTTCATTCTCCGACTTAAACCTTTGATTCAACATTAGCCTACAATAAAACGACAGATTTAATGATGTTCGTCCTCTGTGATATTGACGCTACAAAGGACAAAAACATAACGAGATATTTATCTGGAGAGTGCACGTTCGTAATTACTCGCGCGCGAATATAAATTATCAACTACATACTTTCGCTAATTGTAATTTACTCAACACTGTTACCATTGGCAATGAAATCAATGAATTTTATTAATCGATTTTCAGTGACAGATGTCGTACAGCTGGTAACCTGTATAGTCAGATTCTCTGTGTTGCTGTTACACAGAAATTTTCAGGGTTACCCACCGTTGATTTCAACGAAGAAACAGACCCTCTCGACTGTAGTTTAGAAATCGTTGTTGAAAACAATAGCGCTGTTGAAAAAACGCCTATGTTGGAAAAAGAGAAACTGCTAAAGCAAGCATCGGACAGCAATCAGAATTTGAAGCCAATGAATGGTCACGTGGTGAAGGAAGGAGCAACCAATCAAGACGTTTGAATTACTGCATGTCAGTGCTTGATCTACATTTTCAAAACTTGTTTCTGGTGGTTGCCTTCTTGAGGGGAAAACGATGAAAACTGTATCGCCGTTTACATTCCCCCAAAAAGATGTTTCCATGATAAAATATTTCATTCCATTTTATGGAAGGTCCGTTTCATGGTTGATAATTACAAATCGTTTTTACAACAATTATTTCTCCTATGTATAATTGTTTATACTCTAAAGAAAGTGTTTACTATCTGAAACGCAAAACTTGTGCCGCCAAGTCGCTCATTTCATATGATCATTCCGCATTTTTTATGTAAATATTTGTATTTCACTTACCCGATCATGAAATAATGTGTGTTAACTGCATTCGAAATTTGAAGTAAAAGGTCAGTACTACTGCATCCCATAAAAGATGTTCTGATTAATAAGATATGCTTAAAGAGTGTGAAAAGTGTCCGTGGAAAGGTAGGTAACTCGAGATAAAATTAAGGGTGGAAGTTTTATGATGGACATTTTTGTTTATTAATTTTGTTTTAATCAACTTGAAGGTTTCACATTTTATCGTTGAATCTAAATCATGTGTGTACTGGGATCTCATTGTGTATTTTTATTTTTATTTCTTGTCGATGTTTCAGTCACTGACAGCGCTGCCTTAATTGTTTTTATATTTGTTACATATCTTGTATGAATGACATGAAGTGTGCGTACCAATTCTGAACGGGAACTAGTTTAACCAATTCCCAAACACGGTTGTCTCCCTTATCAAGTACATGTCGGACGTACAACTAATGGGTGAAAGGTCATGTGGAGGGTTCGTCAACTTTGGGGATTAGGCACACCTCGACCGACTCACTCCAATGGTGGGAGTTATGAAATCGGCCGAATGAACCTTTTTGGTTCCTATTAATTTCTTGCTTTGTGTATATACCGTGAATTATTTCGTTTTCGTTTTGTAATTACATTTTTGATTTTGGATGAATGTTTGATAAAAGATAACCTAGGTACGTGACGCCAAAGTTCATGTCATGAAACAGGTCAGATCTCATAGTGCCATAGCTAACTTATAGGAAGTGTGTAAGAGCCTGTCTTAAAATGATCCCTTAAAAAGTATTTTATGATTTTTTAAAGAAGCTTAATTGTTTTATGTACAGTTTATCTTTATATAGCGAGTAGTATAGTGAGCTACAGTGTGACATATTCCAACATTGTAATTATAATTTGATACGTATCTGATAAATTAATTATTTCATTTTATACGTTTTCACTGTTCAATAAGACAAAAAAAGGTAGCCATTGGATCCAAATAGCAGTCTGGTGATCTTAGTTCGTGTTATAGCCTGTTTTGTCTAATCGTTTTAACAGCCAACTAGTGATGGTTGTAGAAATGTATGTGTTGTGTATGAGTTGCTTCACACTATGTATGTGTCATAGTAGTAATTCATGTAGACGTGTTGCTGGCAAAATGTTGTACATTCTGCTCTATATGTTGTAGTTCATATTTACTTGTGTGCCTTCTTATCATATTTATGATAAAATTAATGTTTGTTTTATGTTTGTTAATTGAGCATTTATTCATGTTTAGGGTCCATGAATGCGTGTTCTGACTTGATTTTGTTTTTATTTGTAGTAAATAAATAAATAAATAACTATTTAAATATTACACTTATATGCATTGTACGTATATTATATTGTAATAGATATCTTCTAATTTATGTAAAATATTATTAGGGTACTGTAGTTTAAAACCTAAGCTTTGAGATCCGTCTTGAACACAACATTCTGATTGGCCATTTTTGAACTCATGAAAAAAATTGACCAATGGAAAGGCTTCATTCGACTGGTCTGTAATCTTAGTTTTAGAACTTCAGTACCTGTTTATAAACCATTAAAATTATAATATCATTTCCAAACATCTTTAGAATCAACAGTGATGACTTTTTGATGTTATACAATATACGCGTTGTGTATGTAATCGATGTATATTATATCTGATAATCAAATGGATTATTTAATGAACGAAAAATGTAACTTACGTAGACTTGTAGAATCCATTTATAAAACATGTTTTGTGAATAATCATGTCAACAATTGTTTTTATTTTTTGAATGGGTATGAAATATGATATTGAATATTAGCTGGGATATTAGAGCTATGCGAAATTATTAGAAATGTTAAGAATCATATTTATCGGTAAATCTAACTCTTTGAATTGATTCTTACGGATGTTAAATACAAACAATTGCTACAAAACAACGGTCTCGATATATTTGGGCTTAGTTTATGATTTTATGAATTCCGATATTATTTGCAAGATTCATTTTTTTAATAGAGTAAATAGGTCAAAATATTAATTACTTATTTTGAATTATATAGGAAGGTGATTTTGATAAAATCACTTTCTAAAAATCAGGAAAGGGGGAAATTGAATTTCAACTGTACTATAATGTTTTATCCACCTCAAATTTTGGAAATTCCTAACATGTTCAATGCATTGATTATGTTATTATACATGTAAATTGAGTTATTTACTACTTAATTATGATATTATGCAATAAAATACTCAGGTTGAAGAGTAAAGAAATATTGTTCTTGATAAATGATATATATATATATATATATATGTTTGACTGCCCTCTACTAATCAATTTGAATGAGAATGATCCATTAATATCAGGGGTTGTAGATCACACTTTTTAGATTTATTTCAATATAGTATATTTATATATAAGATCTAATCATTTCTAGTAACTTTATAAATTTACCTCCTATACCTGCCAATAGTACTCGATCAAAGTTATTGAAAGTCTACCATAAAATATACATGTACTTATTGTTCTAAGGTGTGTGCAATAAAGGGTATGCATGTATATACAAGTTTGGTATTTCCATGTATAATTATGTCTGTTTATAATTATTCAAATGTTATAAAAAGTATATTAAATTCAAGATTTGTTATTCGATTTTTACCCAAAAGTATACACATTGCAATTCAGTACGCGCAGAATATCCAACATTGCATATATGAAAAATAATTGAGTAGATTTAAAATGACACATCTGATATCCACTTCCATTATAATATTAATCTCTCAAGCGAAATGGCAATATATTCCGATGTCAGTCATACCTTTGCGCATTCACTGTCGAAATGTTTCTCAACAAACATTGGGATATCAACCATTTACAGGATCTGTGCATTCACCCAAATCAACCATTGGAATAAGATAAAATTGGTTTTAAACTGACCAACGTATACATGTTCCAAATTCAAAATCCAATATTTTCAAATGCAAGCACGGGAACTATGCAATCATATACAAAATGTAGTTGAAAATTTCGAAGAGCAATATAATAATAAAAATACCTACCTGTAAGTACTATGTTATAAGAGTGAATGTCAGGTGGTTTTAACTGTTACAACAAAGGTATGAATAATTCCAAGGAATTAAGCATAGCCACGTACATGCATCGCTTTATGGCAGGACTTATCACAAACGGTAACGATAATGTCACTATATAATTATGTTGTAAATGAACGGTTATTTTTAATGCGATAATCCGGTCGAGGGGAATGAACTAACAAGACAACTCAACATTATAATGTTATATACATGTAGTCCACTTCTGGGTAGAGACTGTACTGGCACGGTCCCCACAAGAGCAACATCCTCTGCAATGACTTAATTGAGTCACAGTCAGACAGTGACAGAAATGGTGTCCAGCCATCTATTCGACAGAATACACTCAATAATCGGGCAAAAAACATTAATTTACTTCGGATGAATGAAAAAAGTACGAACTGAATTGAAAATAAAAATATGAAAAGAAGAACTTCAAGGGGCATACCCTACAACTGACAAACATTCTGTGAAAGTGTAAAGATGTGCTAGATGTATATGTAAAACAATATATAATGGATAATTGCAAGAAGAACTTGGGTGATAAAATGACTGATTTATGTACTAGCCACAAACATCATAGCTTTGAATAATAAATCACTTCCACCCAACACATTCCAAAGATTGTCCGATCTTTTATGGAAACTTACGGGCATACACACTTCAAAGAAGGGGTAAATTTCAAATTTGCTGATTGTTGACATACTTCTCATGACAATTCCATGACTAAATGTATGTGTCACAAATACATATTTACATACTATATTGGGTAATTTATCTCTAACTATTGGTGTTATTTAACTTTTTTTAGAATATTATTTAAGTAGAAGTATATATAAGGCTGAAAAATGATTCATTTTAGTGAGAAACTGTGTCTAATGTACTTGAATATTCCGAACACATAAATGTCTATAAGATTTGATCATTTATGAATCAAATTTACATATTTCTTCCTATTTATAAGCATGACTACCTTTTGTTTGTGTCTGTTAAGTCTACAATAAAAATCATGCTTTTATAAATTATGTCTGTGAGTGTCAGGGGCGTTCCTTGCCCTGTAATAACGTGTAGGCATCTTTCTAAGGGGGCATCTTTTCACCGTATAGATTGCCATTTTGCAGTTCTGCATGTACGTTGTTTAAGCTCTGGGTACTCTGATTGCCCATTCTTTCAGCCCCTAACCATTCATTTTTATTGCGTTTTTCGCATATTTTTTTATATTTTATTGGAAAAAGTGAGAATAGGAGCGTCGTAATTTTTCGTCAAAACTACGCACGTGCGCCCCTGGTATAAAATGTGACGTGCAATTTACATTTTGCTTACTTTCAACTTGCTAATGTGACTGATTGCATCTTTCATTATTCTGTGATCACATCTTGTATTTTGTTCAGGAAGTAATGTAACTGTGAAATGTAAAACTTTCGATGCTTAAATACAGTCTCGGCTACATTGCATTGTCATCCGGGCATATGAAATTATGATATAGACATCAGGGTCTTAACAGCATGCAAGATGTAACTTCCAGCAAGCATGTTATCATTGTCAAAAAGCGTGGCGATGATGTCACCATGCATTCTGACTATACCAGCAAGCACACTAGCAATGTCAAGGAGTAAATTGTAACTGTAAGCAGGCATTGTGAAATATTTACCTAAATATCATAACCTTTGGTAAGAGTGAGCCCACAATTACCTTGTACTTGTTTTTGTTGGCCAGCCAATGTTTTTCATGCTTAGTAACCGACGGAAGTTAACCCAAGATAAAGAAATATTTCAGCGCCGCAAAGGAACGGTCGGTGCTACGTTACATAGCAACGCTGAAAATCTTCTAATTTTCCGGAAGTTCGTCAAAAGGCTATAAAATTCAACCTATTTAAAGTTACCATGATTATGTATTATTTCCTATATTTTCCATATTTTCAAAATTATAGTGCCACGTCGATTTTTGTAAAGAAATTCTGTAAGATCTATTTATTTTATGGCTTAAAACGAACAACTGTTTTACCACATTTAAATCTCAGTTTTTATGGGACCATTATATACGTGTGTATAATGGCCCTAGGTTTGATTGTTTCAAACATTAAGTGCGAACATAAAGTTAAGATCGGTTTTAACTTCCCTGCATACCTAAGAGCATCCATATTAAGTTTTATGCCTACGAACATAGTTCCTTTTTTTCAATCTAATGGCATAAACACAATTTCAAATATTACGTGCATTTAAGTCAAAATCATATGGCTATGCAAAATCGTAAAAGAGCAATACAAAACAGCCGTAAAAAAATCTTAACAATTCTATACCTCGGATTACTACAATATTTACTTATCAAGGAAGGATAACGTCATAAGTTATGACACGGTGTATATGTTAATTTAGCTTGGTTCCTAGCTTCTATTGTAAACATAATAGAAGTCATCATTAAAGTCATGGACGTTGCGACGATAACTGTCAGTCAACCAGATATATTTGAAAAAAGTGGTTCATCGGGAATTTTTAATCGATTTATTTATTGAGCATGTTTTCATGTATGTGATATTACATTATGCATAAGTTGAGTATACAAAGGTGCAGGTATAAATGCAGACTATATAATTATGCTAATTGCCAAACTACTTTAGGTGATCAGATGGGGAAACATAAATCAAAGTACTGAAAGCACATGGAACGGGAACGATTTTAATAATTGCATGGCGGGTGTAGAAGAACGTAGTACTTTAGTCTGCATCAAAATTCATGCGTAAACTATATCGTTCAGTTTCCAAAACTCAGCCTAATACCTCACCCTACAAAGAAGTTCAACTGTTGGCTGCTTTGTAGTTGAAAACAGCAGCACCTTCAGAGCTTTGTTTTCCAGCATGATGTTACCATTGATGTACCAGCGGCGCAATGTTCAAAGGGAAGTAACTTTTACTCATATTCGTCATAAAGGCTTTGTACACAAGTCAACGGGAACCAGTTTAATTCGTAATGAGCGACTTACAGTTGCTTCCCTTGAATTAAGAGATATCTGAATATTTTAAGTGCAGAAACGGGTTTAAAGTTGTTTTCAACAGTACTCCAGTTATAATACAGGTGGGCAGTTGAAATTACCATTTTTCCAGGATACTGTACAAGTTCTGACCTTGTACTCAGAAAACAGGGTTACTCAAATGAATAGTAAGTAACTGTCAATTCCTCCAAAAGAATCAGTGGTGGACAAGGACATTAATGTTAACGTGCAGAACATTTGAAACTTGACACCACAGTGCTACTTATTTCAATATGACATCCCTGTTTCAATACAGCACTACTCCCTATGTATCTGATGCAAGGACCCTACATGTGAAAGCTGTCTTCTGTGTTCCTCAGAAACGTGAAAACTCAACACAGCCTGGACGGTCTTGTAATTCTGTAAACTTTTTTGTAGTAGAAGTTTGTCAACTTATGATACATCCCTTCAACTCTTTAAGGCATGTCAGTTTATCTTTAGAAATAGTCTAAGCTTAGGCATGAAAAATGTCATCGACCTATCCTAAATCCAACCCCAGCCTTCACAACCATGAAACAGAACAAATGTATATCCATTTTCTTTTTACCATTCCACATGCTTTTAAAGAGCAAAAAAAAACTTACCTATCTGTGCTATTTTCAATACACACATAACCAGAAACAAGCAATGTTTAGGCCTTATCGATGGGGATTCAATTCAAAGGATTATTGTAACTGAGGTTCTTCTATTATAAAATCGATGTCAACATAGATGTAAACCAATGGTAGCCTTTTCTACTTGGATATGTTCACAATGCCTTGCATCGTCCATTTCATATTTAGATTTAACAAACGTGTTTCTTAAAACAAAATGCCCCTATGACCTTTGACCTACGGACCTGAAAATGCACAGGTTCTTTAAAGGTTGTGATGAGGAACCAACATATGAAGTTTGTGATTGTAGATGGAAGCCTTATGATTTTATAGGCAAGGTTAAAGTTTGGTAAAAACAAACAGACAGACTGGCCATAAAAAATACATGTATGCCCTTGATCTATCCATACAGGGCATAAAAATATTGCTACCTTTGTTTATAGATACAAAGTGATTTTCCTATTGATTGGTTTGTGGTCTATTGTCAGCAGTGAAAGTAAACTGTCTGTATATCATTAGATAGATTAAGAAAATATCTTAAAAGATGTATGTATGATATGGGCTTCAGGTTCTACTACTTACAGATCTACACTCTTTTCTGGAATGATAGAATGTAGGAACCACAGGTTGTCCACAAGAGAAACAAAAATAATATAAAAATAAGTAACACATAGATAATTGTTTCATGATTTACTAACTTGTTCATCTATGAAAGATGTGGACATAGTGTACATAATAAACCCACCCTTCCCCTATATCTCCAATTGTTTTGTATCATTTTTGTGCCATTGTACAAACACTGCAGTTGCTATGGGCAACAATTTACAGTGTACACTTATATAAAACATATCAAAAATATACTATATCAATCAAGGTCATAACCTACTATCTACAACCAATCAAAATTCAAATCTTCTGTCACATGACTATGATGTGACCAATCAAAACACAATTAAGGATTCAAATTTTGGCTCTAAGCTTCTGAGATGTAATTCGTGAATTTATTTCCTCAATTACTAATAAACTGCAAACGCAAATTAATGAATTATTAACATGTAACATACAAAAATCATTATTTATCAAAAATCCATGTTGATTTATGAGAACAAAAGTAGCTATACATAATCTTGTGAGGTGAAGTATGACTCGTTCAACAGATTCTAATATATAAATAATAAAAATGACACACAGTAAGACATTTATAATGACAATTAACAATCAATAAATGTTTGTTCAGCATTAAACTTAGTTTTCTTACAATAACATGACAATACTTGAGCTATTGTGTATCTAATACCAACATTACGTTTCAAAGAAAGAAGTTTTCACAACAAAGAACTGTAAGGAACAGCAACAATTTGGTAGATATTTTCAAAATATGAACTTTAAATACTGGATTAAAATAATTGCAAAATTTGTTTGAATCAATATGAGGCTATTTAAACAAAGTATTGTAATCAACCTCAAAGATACAAAACTCTTTAACATATTACCAAATTTAACCCAAAGAAAACTAATAACAAGAAAGATGCAAAAATACACAAAAGATCAAGAATTCTCAGTCATTGAAGAAACCTATTTGTCAAAACAAAACAAAATAGAACAGAATGAACTATTGGAATATTTCATGACACTGAAAACAAATATTTATACATGAATAAATTATGAAAAAAACACATTTTTTTCTATTTTTTAAATAGAAATCTGGATTTTGGAATTATGAAAAGATTGTGATATATATGTTATGTAGTAAACTGCTATTGCACCATCTATAAAAAAGTGAGAAAGTACACACACCTCTATGGACGAACAGAATGTTAATATTTTCATAATTTATTTTGTAAATTACATGCATATATAACCAGTATATCTAAGAATAGGACATTGACTGCAAATTTGGTTGACATGAAATTCTCAACAACAAAAAAATCATATTCTTACAACTACAATGCAATCTTTCGTGAAAATTCCACCTGAAATTCAGTTATTAGGCTGGTTCTTTATCACTTATCTTTAACTACTGACAGAATGATTTGTAACAAAAAATGAAAATATTAACATTTTGTTTTACAAGTTATTTTTCAAGCGAAATGAAACAAACATACAATACATTATAATGTAGTATTCACAAAGTAGATTTGAGATAGAAAGTTATTTTGTATAAAAATGTCAATATGCTTTTAAAAATTCATTGAGAAAAATATTAAATACATTACATCCAACTATAAATACGGGTAGAATGAGAGTAAGAGAAAAATAGAATAAAAACTGTTTTTTGATGTATGAAAAAATACATGAAGAGAAGATACATACACAAACAAATTTACGTAATGATGATATTTGTCTATTTACATAATATGATAAATTTCATCTATTTACAAATAATTATTACACATAGATATAGAAAGAAATAAAAACTAAAAAAAAAACACATCAACAATGAAAATATTCATCATTCAACAGAAATAATTCTCGGACTGTCCAAAGATTGACAGACACACAATTACATCAGTCCTGGCTGCCAGACGATCAACAAATATTAAAAAACATACAAAAGGCAAAGTATAAGAATGACCACATTTCGCCGTAATTTTGTAGTTAATTTGCGAGTCAGAAAAGTAGACTGGTTTGTTGATAATATGATACAGAGGATCAATCATCTTTTTTCACCATGTGTATTTAGCAGTCAATTCTGTCTTTGTTTATTTCATTCAAAAACACTGAAAGTCTATCAGATATCTAGATTGCTAAAAACAGATTTTTCCCAATGATATTTGTTCAAACTGTGAATAATTTTACGGATATACATATACAACTACATATAAAGTTCTTCACACTTAAATTGCTTCGATGTAAAATAATAAGGTAGACAACTCCTGTCATTTCTTATGACTGAGCATCAGAATTACCTCCCTTTACATAAATTCCAAACATAGTCTAGTATATATTTTTATTCACTGATTTGTTTAATATTATGCTCTAAGCACATCAAGTCATTATGCATTTGAATTACTGTACATCTTGAATTTTGAGCATAACTCAAATGTTTAATGTAAAATACGTAATTATATCAACAAACAAAATTACATACGCTAGAATTTAGTTTTCTATTTACCCCAAACAAATCAACATACTGAGCAATGACATCTACGGCACTATACAGCCTTGAGCAGGCTTTGCAACGTGTAAGATTATGGAAATACTATCTTAAGTGAGTCAAATTTAATTATAAAGGAAAGGTACATGGAACGTCCTCAAATTCTTTTAAATCATAAATAGCGTAAAATGAACATGGAGTATTTCAATTATATTGTTCAACATAAAATTGACTGTAAATTCCTGCAAACAGCATAAAAATATTCATTCCATGATATGAGTTTTTTAATATCATTTCCTGAACAACAAAAGAACAGAAAAATAATTCAATTTGGAGACCACAAAATAAGATACTAACATGTTTTTGATACACCAATCTTTCTACAGGAGAATAATCAGTATGTGATATAGACATCAATCTAACATTTACCAGTAACAGTATGTTAACAAATCAAACAAAGAGTAGAAGCTGTTGTTGTTGTTTAAAGCTAAATAGTGGCATGCCCAAAAATCTTTGGACTTTAATGTAACACATCCTATTTCAAATATGGCATCTTTGCTAGAGCTTTATAACAGTACACCAGCTCCAATAAAAATGATAAAAATACATTTTAAAAGTATTTCAAACAGTTACATAGTCTTAAGTGCATTTTTTCACAAAATTACAATCTTGAGCTCACATTATAACATAAATGTTTTTTTTCACATGTAAATTTAAGGGGTATGCACAGAGCAAATCACATGAAAATCTCTAGTTTTCCATAAATATCATAAAACAAAGTTTTTCTCATTTCATTTCACCACTTATCTCAGTTGTCACTATCCTTATCCAAAAAACACACAATCGGGACACTTAGTTATCTCCCTTGACATCCATCATCTTGAAATCCAGGCATGGGCCCGGCTTCATATACAGTAAGTCTATATGATCCCCTTATCCAATGGAACCAGTTCTCAACATCACAACCTTTTAAAAATCTTGCAGCACTTATTCTCCAAATACAGTGCTTCACTTCACTTTCGATGAAGTAATGGAATTTCTCCACTCCCAAGTCATTTTATTCACCACTTTTTCTCCGCAACCAGAATTCTAACAGATCCCTACACTTCCTTTACTAAAACATTTTCAAAACGCAATAGCATGATTTCCCTGATTCTACAGAATCCAGGGGGGTTCACTTCCTTATTTTCACTTATTTGTGGTCAAACCACATAATTTTAAATCCGGAATAGTTTTCTAGCATTGAACTCACTTCACATTGTACCGTGCATGTTAGGCATCATACCAGCCCCCATTCCCGGGCCCATGGGACCATACCCTGGGCCCCCTGGATTACCCATCATGCCATCCATAGGAGACATTTGTCGAGGTCTACTTTGAGAATACAACTGTTGTTGAAATTGTTGATATTGGGCACTTGAGTAACCAGGAGCCCCAGGACTTAAAGGCCCAGGACCTCCAGGCCCCATTCCTGCCCCCGACATTCTCATACCAGGACTAGGCTGTCGAGAATAAGGACCAGACCTTGACATACCAGGCATACCTGGACCTTGCATTCTGGGTCCTTGCATCGACATTGAGCCCGGGCCACCAGGCATCATAGGACTACCCATAGGGCCACCACTGTAGGGTGGACTGTTGTATGGCATATTTGGTCCCATATTACCTGGAGGACCCCCACCCATCGGGCCCATGGGATCATTCATAATACTATTTGACATGTTACTCATGGATGTCATGGGGTTCCCACTTAGAGAAGATAAGGCAGACATTGGTCCACTCATACTAGTCATGTTAGGGTTCATGGGGTCAGGACTGAAGTTGGTACCACTCATCGGTAAATCCGGACTTCCACGGCGCATCATCATTGACTGCTGAACAGCAGGACCTATAGGACCAGTGAAGGGACTACCCCTCGAGCCAGGTCTCATGGAGACCATTGGACCAGAACCAGGACCACCAGGACCCATTCCCATTATGGAACCAGCGCTGGGTCCCATTCTGGGGTCTGACATAGGACCCATTCCCCCAGGTCCCATCCTGGGATCGCCTCCCATCACCATTTCCGGCCCCATTCTTTCATGTCTAGCCATTCTAGGATCTGACATTCTGGGATCCCCTCCAGGGCCCACTGGCCCCATTCGAGGATCACTACCCATTGACTGTCCCATTCTGGGATCCATTCTTGGATCCGCCATTGACTGATTCCCGAATCTTGGATCTTGACCCATTCCCATTGAAGGACCCATTCTTCCATCAACACCAGGCCCTGGTCCAGGGCCTGAAACAGGACTCTGACCTGGCATGCCACCAGGACCATAGGGTGAGCCACCTGGACCACCCATACTGACTGGGCCCCCAGGCCCACCAGGTCCCCCTGGGACACCAGGACCACCCGGACCACCAGGGTAATACTGCATCTTGGATGTTGGAACTTTCCCATCCATATTAACCCCAGGACCAGTGAACTGATTCATAAAGTCTAAATCTGGTTTACCCATAGGTTTATTTTCAGGAAGCATACCGGATTGATTAGCAGGCAGATATTGAATCGTATTAGGAGCTTTCTGCTGTATCTGAACATTAGCATTTCCCATTGAGCTGGGTGGAAAACCTGGGGACCCAGGCCTCCCAGATGTAGGCACTTGCTGAGGATTCTGGGTCTGAGCAAAAGGAGACCGACTATTGTGCATACCCGGAGGTGGACCCATTCCTCCGAAATTACCGTCTTTCATAGCCATATTCCCAGAATGCATTTTACTATTTGGGGGCATGCCTGAACTAGTTGTCATGTTTGTACTTTGTGTCATGTTACTCTGGGACATACTACAGGTCTGAGTCAAACTAGAAACACTCATGTTGGCGCCACTCTGTTGCATATTCATTTGTGTCTGCTCCAGGTTAGTTTGTTGCATAGAGGCGGAGCTATTTCCATTGTTAAAATTATTGTTACCACCCCCTGCTCCATGATTGACACTTGGTATATTCACTTGTTGTATAGACAGATTGGCATTCACATACGTATTGTTCACATTTTGAGTACTATGAGAAGGTAATGATGAGTTTGGCACCACTGACTGCGGTTGCTGGTTACCGGTATTTGATTGTACGGGCTGCTGTTGTGGTGGCGTCTGACCCTGTGATCCGGGCACAACCTGCTGTTGTTGTTGTTGTTGTTGTTGCTGACTCTGCATCTGTATACTATGAAATGGTCCACCCTGCATCATATGTTGCTGCATTTGATTGGATAAGTTCTCAACACCTTTAGCTAAATTCGCTAAACTTGCTGACGTAATGTTGGACAAGGATGATTTTCCAGTAGGTGTAGTAGGTGAATTTGAGATACTACTGCTATTTTGAGGTTTTTGTTGTTGCTGTTGTTGTTGAGGATCATAATGAGAAAGGCGCATATTTGCCCCTGACATGGGACTGGGACCCGGCCCCTGACCCGAACCCTGTGAAACACTAACCGGGCCAGGGCTAGCTAAAGGCCCACTAGAAGTCTGACTTGAGTTTGACATTGGGCCCTTATTGGACCCTGGCGCGTGTAAAGGAGAGTTCACCATTTGATTATTTTGAGTATAATGGCTTGATTGGGACTCACTAGTGTTAGTATCACGATATGCAGTGTTGATTTGTTTAGTTATAGTTAGTTCTTGTCCATCAAACTGGTTGAGATAAGTTATATGCTGAGGAGAAGGTGTTGGTTGCAAGTTTTTACACAGTTCTTCCATGTCATCACGTTTTCTTTTTGTTGACTGAGACTGTGCATAGCTCGGTGGCGGTTTGCTAGCAGATGTGTTAGAGCCAGACGCAGGCCCTGGCGGCATTTCTGGCACAAATTGTTCTGGATTACCTGCCCTTTGTAAAGACACCTGAGAGTTTTTCATTCCATGAGATGGCGGCATGTTACCTATATGTCCGCCCATGTTGTGATTCATCGGAGATCCCTGCTGTATCATTGGGTCCATACCTGGGCCCATTCCTGGCCCCATGGGGCCACCCATAGGGTCCATTCCCGAAAAAGATCCTTTCCTTTGATGCCCAGGAAACATCATTGGATCATTAGGATCAGGACCTGCAAACAAAACATAAACTTTAGAAACAAAGAAATACTCAGGTAAACACCAGTAAACTGGCTTTAGTGCCATTTTATGAAACTGTCAAAGCTGATTAATTAACCGGTTGCATGCTGAAAGCGTTTATTTTTAGCTTTATACTTTTAATGGAATAAGTTGCAATACACATACATTCAACAACTGGTATAACAAAGATTATCATGTAACTTACGAAAATGATCAAATCTCACCGATGCTAAAAAAAATGCATGCACTGACTTTAAAATGTTGACAGATTAATGAAAAATATATTACATCGAAGAGTTATAGATATAATCATACCAAATTTGTACTTTTACCTTTCCCTTACTATTTCATGATGATAAGTACATGTAACACAATACAGTACATAGAAGTGCATTGATTTTCAAATAAAGTGACTTCTTTATAGATTAAATAAACCTCAAATAGAGAACAGAAGTCACGAAATACCAATTATCAAGTCTTATAGTGTTAAAGTGATACAAAAAGCTTGAAAATATAATTAACAAGGTTGTACATCAACACTAAAGCACCTTACTTGGTATTAATAAACAATGAATAATATACATTAACAAACAAAGGGAAATGTACAAACACTTCTTAATTTTTCTTTTCACCGGGGTCTAACTTCCCACCAACAGGCAGGGTCACTTTGCACCTTTCCCAGCTTTTATGATTGAAGAGTACCTCAGGTCAATGCAGTCATGACACCTGAGTAGAACCAGCGACCCCTCATAAACAAGAGGGCCATGATGGCCCTATCAATGCTCACCAGGAAAAAAGGTCATTTGGAGACGAACATTGTTAAAATATTTCTAAACGAGTCCAAGTAAAATCAAGTGACCCTAAGGTCAGGGCCAATTTTGACCCCGGGGCCATAATATAGACAAATTTGGAAGAGGTCTGCTAGACAATACTACATACAAAATATCTTAACTCTAGGCCTTGTGGTTTCGGAGAAGATTTTTTAAATTTTCCTATATAAGTCTATATAAATCAAGTGACCCCCGGGGCGGGGCCAATTTTGACCCTAAAGCAATAATTTGAACAAACTTGGTAGAGGTCTACTATACAATGCTACATACCAAATATCTTAGCTCTAGGCCTTGTGGTTTAGGAGAAGAAGATTTTTCAAATTTTCCCATATAAAATAGAATAAACCCCAGGGCAGGGCCAATTTTGACCCCGGGGCCATAATTTGAACAAACTTGGTAGAGGTCCACTAGACTATACTATATGCCAAATATCTTAGCTCTACACCATGCGGTTTCAGAGAAGAAGATTTTTTAAATTTTCCTATATAAGTCTATATAAATCAAGTGACCCCCTGGGCGGGGCCAATTTTGACCCTAGGGCAATAATTTGAACAAACTTGGTAGAGGTCCACTAGACAATGCTATATGCCAAATATCTTAGCTCTAGGCCTTGTGGTTTTGTAGAAGAAGACTTTTCAAATTTTCCTATATAAAATAGAATAAACCCCAGGACAGGGCCAATTTTAACCCCAGGGCCATGATTTGAACAAACTTGGTAGAAGTCCACTAGACTATACTATATGCCAAATATCTTAGCTCTACACCATGCGGTTTCAGAGAAGAAGATTTTTTAAATTTTCCTATGTAAGTCTATATAAATCAAGTGACCCCCAGGGCGGGGCCAATTTTGACCCTAGGGCAATAATTTGAACAAACTTTGTAGAGGTCCACTAGACAATGTTATATGCCAAATATCTTAGCTCTAGGCCTTGCGGTTTCGGAGAAGAAGATTTTTCAAATTTTCCTATAAAAAATAGAATAAACCCCAGGACAGGGCCAATTTTGACCCTAGGGCCATAATTTGAACAAACTTGGTAGAGGTCCACTAGACAATGCAATATACAAAATATCTAAGCTCTAGGCCTTGTGGTTTCGGAGAAGAAGATTTTTTAAATTTTCCTATATAAGTCTATATAAATCAAGTGACCCCCGGGGCGGGGCCAATTTTTACCCTAGGGCAATAATTTGAACAAACTTGGTAGAGGTCCACTAGACTATGCTACACACCAAATATCAAAGCTCTAGGTATTATAGTTTTTGACAAGAAGATTTTTTAAATTTCCTATATAAGTCTATGTAAAATCAAGTTACCCCCGGGGCGGAGCCAATTTTGACCCCAGGGGAATAATTTGAACAAACTTTGTAGAGTTCCATTAGACAATGCTACATACCAAATATCTCAGCTCTAGGCCCTGTGGTTTTGGACAAGAAGATTTTTTAAGTTTTTTCTATTTGTTGCCATAGCAACCAGAGTTTTTAATGAAATTAAATTTTTTGAACAACTTTGAAAGGGGACCACCCAAGGATCATTTCAGCAAAGTTTGGTTGCAATCGGAATAGTGGTGTAGGAGGAGATGTTGTTTTAAGTAAATATTGACGCCACTTCACGACGAACACCGCACGACGCACGATGGACGCAGGGCGATCACAAAAGCTCACCCTGAGCACATTCGTGCTCTGGTGAGCTAAAAACTGGACAGCTTCCTTACGTGTGTGAAATTTTGTCTCAGTCAGGATTTGGGATTACTAGATAGAGACTAGAACCATTTGACCTCAAAGACCAATTAAGCATTTCTTAAACTTAATTAAAATAAGGTGAAAAAACATTTAAACTCATGAATATTTTGCTAATTTAGTCTGTGGAAAATAAGCAACATGTATAAATAATGGTAATAATATCAGCACCTATATCAGTACATATAAGTATCGGTCTCATGAAATAAATAATGATTAGAGAGAAACATGGAAAATCTAAGAAGAAGTATGATTTATCACTTAAATTTGCGAAAGCAGACATATTTTTGTATAAATTTAAAACTTCTCAGTATACACAGTATTCTGTAATCAATCAATTTAATGCTAGAAAACATTTTATAGGAATAAGTGAAAATGTCTCAATGTTTAACAACCATGGTTCGTCTTTCAATAACTGTGAACATATTTACACAGCAATATAGGAATATCTAGATATACATGTATAATAATGTACATCTAAAATAGTTCCCTTTTGAGCTGGATTGGGGAGAAACAAACAACAAAATTAAAGGAGCTGCTGATCCCTAACACTGGTTAAAAGAAACAGTCGCTGAAATGTCAACAGTCGGCCATTTTCATTTTTCTTTGTACACACTATCAAGAAATCCACAACTAAATGTGGATTTTCACCATAAAAAAGAACATAATCAAATAAGATTTAAAATAAATATAAAAACAACATACCGGAAACTGCAACTGATGGTGAGCCCATTGGCCCATTCATGTTCGGTGAGGTAGGTGAGCCCATTCCCACAGACCCGTGACGTTGTTTTTGAGCAATCGAACTGTAATAAGATGGTGGCGGCTGACCAGGCCCCATTTGAGGCCCATTTGGACCCATAGGAGGCCTAGGTTGCTGTTGTTGGGCTCTTTTCTCAGCAAGATATTCTTGTTGAAGTCGCATCCATTCTCGCTGCGCTTGCGATAAATTTTGCATGTTTTGCGGATGAGGCCCAGGCCCAAACTGGGACATACCCTGTGACATCATAAATTGTTCCTGTGACATCATTTCCTGTCGGGAATCCATCATTCCATGCGGTGAACCCATCATGTTCTGTTGGGACATCATCGCTCGTTTCGTTGCCATCATGTTTTGTTGATACATTCCCATATTACCTCCCATGTCACCAGGCATCATGCCCGGACCACCAGGGCCCCCAGGTCCTTGACCGGGTGGAAAACCTTGTTGGCTTCTTTGTTCAGGGAATAACATTTGTTGTAGCTTACGTATGCTTGCTAAATGTTCCTCCCTTCGTTGCAATTGTTCAGGAGTCAAATTTTCATTTGGAACTTTATTTTGCATTATATTCATATTGTTTATTTGCCCACCAGGTCCAAACTCTGAATCGAACATTCTTTCATCCATCATCAACTGAGAAAAATTCGGATTATTTGGACCCATCATCATTCTGGGGTCACCATCATTCATACTAAGCCCTTGTTCCTGTAAGTTTTGATTTTGCTGTTGCACCCACTGTGCCACACTGTTTGATGAGTTTGGGCCGGGCCCATAGCCCATTGGACCACCTGGACCACCAGGCCCACCGGGACCACCTGGCATCCCACCCATGGGCCCCATAGGATTATTCATCATACTCATTTGCTTCCTGACGTTTGGCATTCCGTACATTCCAGCATTTCGGTGCGTCTTTGGATTCTTCTGAAAAAAAAGAAACAGAATGATTATATGAAGACAAAAATATCTTTTACTCTTTAACATTGTATCGCTGGTGTTACAGTTTGTATGGTGCAAAAAATTAATTAACATTTAAGTTAGCCATCCAGCATAAAATTCAATTATATACCTTATAATTATAAAACATGACAAATGTAAGCTTGTAAACTGTATACGTATTCAGTAATGAGTTTTCTGCACATGCTAGTAATGTTAACTAAGTAATCGGTATCTTGGACCATCCAAACAAACATGGTGATAAGAATTAGTAAAGAACACTTAATAACAGGTGATAAAAAAGCTATCAACATGATTGACAGATTTTACCAATCTCTCCGCACAACTTTCCAAAAAGCTTAACAGGTCCATTCCTTATGTCAGTGAACAGTGAAATGTGACCAGTTTATATATACGCTCATTTGTAGTACATTATCATGAGTAGGTAGGTGTGATAAGCATGATTATATAACTTAAATGTTCACTTGTATTCAAATTCACCAACAAATTGACAAAGGTGGGGGTCATAAACAAGCCTAGAAGCCACCAGGAAGTTTTTTTTATAGAATCATCATTAAAAACACTGCCAAAAGAACTTCATTTTTATTAGCAGCGTGAGATAACAAGACTGGAAACAATTTATTAATTTACCCAGCATGCACAGAGAAAACTTTCTCCTCGATGTTAAAAATGCTTAACCTCTGAAGATTGAATAACTAAACATGTATTTACTGGTCAGAAATATCTTTTTATCATCAATAACTCACAAAATATAGTTATGATGTACAGCATATCACTATCAAGCCAAATATCTGTAAAATTCATCCGAAGTAAATAATGTAACTTCAACAAAAAAAGTTTCAGGTAGCAAGAAGTGCCATTCTTAAGTTCTTAGATGACAACAAAAGACAACAGATCAAGATGTAAATATTTTGAGATCAAAGGAACAATTTAACAAGAGATAGGAGTTGTCATAAAATCAAGTTTTTACTTCAAGATGCTTATCCCATGAACAATGAAGGAGGAGTTGCATACAGAAGAGTTTTTCTTTACATAATGCACAAAATAAACAAAGGGCCAGAATTCCACCAAAAACGTTCAAATCATGCATCACTTGATCACAATAGTTCTATGAAAGTTTAAACAATATTGAGACATGTAGGAGTTGGGCACAGATGAGTATGTCTCTATTACATTGCACAAAATAAAAAAGGACCATACATTTGCTAAAAAACGCTGAATGAAAAAGCCCAGGAATATATTGACTGAGGTACTTGGTGAATATAGTTCCGTGAAAGTTTAGTCAAAATCCTCGAGAAAAGTAGGAGGACCATAGAGAAATTTAGGGGGAAAAAAACAAAGGGCCATAAATCCACCAAAATTATTGAAACACTAAATCGGATAATAGTTGCTGTGGGTCTGGTCATAATCCCCCATGAAAAGTAGGAGGAATAGTGCACTGAAGAAATGGTGGACACCCACCAACCTGTCTGGCCTGCACACAGAAATTTGCGCCAATCTAATAACCCATATTTTCCTTCAATAAACACCTACTCTCAACTTGAATCTTTCAAAAACATGTTTTAAATAATAAATCACAAAATGTTTTACTTCAATTTAGAAATGTACAGTGGAACATGTTTCTATTGAACTCTGGAAAAACAAACTAATTTTGCAGGAAGGAGGCTTCAGTGGTGCAGTGGTTATGGTTTCTACCTAGTAATTGATAGCCCAATAACCACTTAAGAGTTCGAATCTCAACCAAGACCAGACATAATTCACACGTGAGGAAGCTGTCCAGCTAGCTAATTCAAGGTTGCAGGTTCTATGGAAGTGTATGCCTAGGGTTGTCCTCTATCGTTAAGGCTGGGAAAGTTGCCAAATGCCCCCGCCTGTTGATGTGATGCTTAATTCCAGAGAAAACTTGCAGGTCCCCAAGAGTTTCACTATAACCATGTTCTACCTTACATAACCAGTGCAAGTACACCATCTCATAGATTGTAATGATACTTAACTACAAGAGCAGCCTTGAAGCACTCCAATGCATGCATAAACTAAATTATCAGTATCTTACAAAACAAAGAAATAAATAAAACATCTCCTCAATTTTCAACTGCATGTAAAATCTAGCATATTATATTGTATATGATGGGTTTCCGTGGATATGACAATTTTCAATCACTGTAAAACCTCAATTAATAACCATCTTAATATTACAACCTTCTCATTGTAGTGACCTCATTCTATCTGACCAGTTTTAACAAATTAACCAAGTATTTTTACTTAACAATTACACTGCCTTAATATCAACACTTATAATTCATTCCTGGTGTTCTGAATATCATGGCTTTACTGTATATGGGAAGTTCAGATATTAAACAAGTGCTCCTGGTTTTACCATACCTCTACCACCATCCCCTCCTTCCTTCATGACAGCCTATTTTACCCTATATCAAAACCAATGCTTTTAACTACATCTTCATTAAAATATAACATGTAAGATAAATAACAAGGACTTGCATTTAACTTCACAACCTAGTAGAAGTCACAAGAGATATTGATAACAATGGTGGCATGTATATACACCAGAATTCATACTTGTGAACATGCTTGATACTCTATTCTAGAATGACATGCTTTCAAAGAATTTAAAAATAGGTTCTAATTCCTATCACCATGACAAATCAAGACCTAGAATCTACAAGGAATAGCATTCAGCCATGATTTTGTATGAACCAAATATCACTATGATTTGGTAACATAAGACAAACACATTTACATATACATGTTCAGATATATATACAATGGTATAACAAGATTGAAACACAGGCACAGTGGAAGGATTAAGGTTAAATGTCCAAATACAGATCAAATATTTCTCTTTTTATAAGCAAACAGTGATAAAATGCATGTTATGATGCCTGGTTACAAAGTAAGGAAAATGTATCTGGTGAGAAATTGTTAGCCATAAAAAAACACAAGCCATCACCTAATAAAAAACAAGAGCGCACACATTATGTTGTTGTTGTTGTTTTAATGAGCCAGTCATGCAAGGGTGGTGTTTATAAGTACTGAAATAGCAGAGCTTATGAAACATTCGGGCATGCAGAACAGCAGCAATATAACAGAATGATTGGTTTTCGTCTTCAACATCATTTTTGTGACAAAATTTACATTTTTTATCTATCAAATTATTCTAAATCCTCTACATTAATAGACGGCAATACTTTCAAATTTTCCTTAAAAAATCCCCCCAAAAATCATTATTCAATTTGCTGTACTTTTTAATCTTTTAATTCCCCTAAATAACAATTGACTCTATTTGGAAATTTAATCCTCTTCCTACCGCCTGAAGTCTTTGGGCCAAAGTTCAATCCCACACTGGGCATCTTTAACTCCTTACAGTTTCTTAGTTGGTTTAATGGACTGTTCACATACATCATATTATGGTCAAAACGATTTGTCATAGCTAACAGCAAATTGCCAAGGAAAATAAAAGAGATACATTTAAAGTTCATTTTTCAATAAAAATCAATCATGTAAATGTATTGTGATACAAACTAAGTCAATATAGATATTTCTTTGACCAAATACATTTCCTACCCCAAGAAGAATCATAAAAAAACTTACTCTATATGTGTACAAACATCTTTATCTTAGATTTTGAAGACCGAAATGTTAACAAAGACCATTAATTGCAATGCAGCCAAAACAAAATTGGAAACTTAGTAATTTTAGAATTTTAGACTGTAAGCTACAAAGTCACCCAGTGTAGGTCTTCGTGGCGGTGGTACCTGTAGGAATGATTTAGTTGCGGGTTGATCCATATGATAAGACAGTATATTCTTATACTGGCCACCCTGCACAGCCTGGGCGGCTTCATTCGCTAGTTGTGTGGTGAAGACAAAAATCTCACTCTGCTGTTGAACCAACGGTCCTTCACTAGCTACCTGTTGCTGTGGTAAACCTCCATTAGGCCCCGGCCCCATCGGACCACCTGGCCCCATGGGTCCCATCATACCAGGTTGGTTACCACCAGGCATACCTGGCCCATGCCCAGGTCCCGGCCCAGGTCCAGGACCCATTGGTGGGCCACCTTGAGGCCCCGGTCCTGGCCCCATTTGCGGACCCATATGTGGGCCCATTCCTGCTGAGCCAGGACTCATGCCCATGGGCATATTCCTATGCATCTGGCCCATATTAGCAGGGCTTTGCATCTGTGTGTCGCCCATGAGTGGTGTATTGGGGTTCCCATTCGCTTCAGGCTTTGCTGAAAAAAAATGAAAAGAGTCAAGTGAAAAAAGAACCTTTCCAAGGCATTTTTTCATAAATTATTACATCCAGTCCAACGCATGAATAATGGCAGTCAAAGGGAAGGAGGAAATACATAATTTAGACAAACAAAAAATATTCCATACCTAAGATTATCAACAACATAATTATATGATAACAAAGAGAACCTTTAGGTAGTATGCTTCAGATTTTTATACCCATGTTTATTCTGACTGCATGTATTTAATTCAAGACAATTCAAAAGTTTTGGTTTAACAGTCATTTCAGGGCCTCCCCAGAGACAGGGGAGATAAGATACAGGAGAACCAGGTATTTATATCCCTACTCTTTGCTAATATTTTTTCCTGGTTCTTTATATCATGCCCGGTGTAAAGCATCGAATCACGCTGCACCGAGTTCCTGTGATAATCTTAACAAAGTACTGGACTCAGTAGTTCGGATGGGACACTGATAAAGCATCCTTAAAGTACTGAACGGCAGAGCAGAGATGCAAACATACAATTTTTTGTCTAGTAATTCAGCGTGTTATCACTAGATCAACCTTCAACTCCAGAAAACATTTATATTAGAATGAATGTGATATTGAGTATAAAAATAGATGTTGTTAGAGACCTTTGCTAAATGAATAACAAAAGAAAAATATGACATTTGCTCTTTACGTCAATCAATATGGGAGTCATATTGAAGTATTAATTCTTACCTTTGTCTGTTTGCTTCACCTCTCCTGGCGTGTGTACATTCTTATCAATTTCTACAATAAAAATTCACCAATTTTATATGCTAAGTACAAAAAGATTTTTAAAGTTTGTCTATTTCGGAAAGTATCAGTAAGGTCCGCTACAAACAAAATATCAAAAATAACATTTCAACACACCAAGAAGACCAAACTGTCCTTTCATTCATCGAAGAACGTGCATTCAAACATAGTTGTTTCAGATTCCCTCAGTGAACAACAATGTTTACAGCTCTGAAATGAAATGGGATGGGAATAGACATTTTAAGTGATTTTCATAGACTGCCACTGATAGTGGGTGGGGTATAATAAACAAATATCAGCCCACTCATCCTCCATCCTCAATGTTGCATGATGGGGGGGGGGCAGTCTCATAGACATATCTTAGCTAACAATTTATCTGCTTAAAACAAGGGGACAGCAAGCGGTGCCAACACGTGCCTGTTCACTGCCTCAGTGATACCCATCCACAAAAGCGATCACAATAGCTAAAGTTTTTCTTTGATAACAGCTGAGCTAAAAAAATGTTTCATGCCATTGTCCATGAAGGGGATATGTTGTCAGGTGTTTAAGG
Source organism: Lutraria lutraria (assembly GCA_964023205.1). NCBI lineage: Eukaryota > Metazoa > Mollusca > Bivalvia > Venerida > Mactridae > Lutraria > Lutraria lutraria. The sequence goes on from OZ026846.1 coordinate 35,092,990, forward strand.
TAAAGGTCCGAAAATGAATGTCATCAGTTGTCATGAACTTTTTTAAGCACTGGACATTCGGTCCAGTGAAAATGCAAACTTTACTGGACCTAATAAACTTTTAGTGGACCAAAATGAGTACACACAAAATTTTATATAATTTGGCTAAAAAACGTATTTTTTGAGAGTGATTGAAGTATTTCATTATTAGTTCTGCCCATTCAACAGCTATGGTCATTTCAGGGCCATCCAAGGGAATGGGAACAAAAGGAACAGGAGAACTTGTAATTATCTTTACTCAGTACTTGACTTGGGAGTTTGGATGGGAATTGAAACAGCGTCCCAGAAAAATCAGAAGGTGGAGTTGAGATTTCAACCCATATCCTTTCAATTAATAGTCCAGCATGAGACAAATAGACTAAAGATCCAACCTTAAATGATTATATTTACGATGGTTTTAATGTCCAGTAATAACTAATGTATTCTTACCTGAATTAGTGTCACCATTTGGCAACTTGCCAACACTACCAGGGTTTAAGGGCTCTGGTTTGATTGGGACTTCTTCTTTAATTTCTTCTTTAATATCCCCGCCATTGTTTCCCGTGTTATGTTCCACTTTGATATTTGACGGGGTGTTATTTTCACGGGACTTTGCCTCAGGCGATGACAACAATCCCGCCAAATCCTGGTTCTCCTGTTTAAGCACATCACCATCATTGTCTTCCTCTGCACAGTTTTTACTCTGTTCTAAGGACTAGAAAATAGTGAAAAAACGCTAAATCATTCATTTACATTTTGTCCTAACTTCTGGTCCAATGAAATGTCCACATACGAAATTAGGAAAATATATATCACATAAAATGTGCCGAAAACCAGGTATGGAGAAAATATGTCACTTATTTTTCTGAATGCTCCGAAATTAGAACAAACTGTTAAATGGTTATCAACCTATCACCATGCTCCACTTCACATCACTTATGATATGCACTGCTTAAAATTCAAAATAATTTATCACTTTTATTTCAAAGTTCTATTTTCCTTTTGTTTGTTTGGGGTTTAACATAACACCAGGGTCATTTGGTGAACAGTGAAGGCAGACCACATGGTCATACACCTGCATAGAACCATCTACCTAGCTAGTCTGGTCCTGGGAGGGATTGGAGCTCAGTGAGGGCCAAATGAATACTTGTCACAGACATTGAGACCAGATTTACTTGCATGACCACAGATACCCCTTCAAAGTGTAAGTAATTATCAAGATATTTGCTGTTCAAAAACTTAGGCATGATTGTTATTTGAAGCTGTTAATACCTGGCTTAAATACACAACTAAATATCATAAAATCTAAGTTCATAAATTCTAAAATGATTCCGACCAATTATTGAGACAAGGGCCTGAAGACACAAAAAGGGTCAAATGAAAGAATGTATATGGTAAGTACATTAGAACATATAGCATAAAACTTGGACAACTAAAAGGAGGCCTCAAGAAAAGCCCTTAATCTGGCCCTTGAAAGAATTGCCCATAGCAGAAAATAAAACTAAATTAAAAACTTCAACAGACTGACTAACTTCACAACAAGAATCTATCAAAATCAGTTTTCGAAAATTCCAAAGGAAATACATTAAACTTTAATAAAATTCCTGATGAATCTGGCTGAGCTACAGACAGATCAATGTTATCAAATTTAATTACCTTATCATTTCTATCAAGGTAGTACTTAAGAACAAATCTCTCATAAACAAGAAATAAGTTTTGTGAATAATTCTCTTCCAAACAAAGTTCTCATTTCAACCTAACAAATTATTGTTTGAACTGTACATCAACGAAATGGATGTCACATGACCCTCCCTCCACACCATTGGTCAAAATGAAACAATAATTTATAGTTAATCATTTATACAAATTTCTTTTTTTAAAAAATAAAAAACCCAATCGAAAACGTAAGTCACTTAAAGTAACTAAGTAACTAAGAAAATGTGTTACCAAGTTTATTTACAGCAAGCTTAACTTAATTTTGTATTCGAAGTCAGACATACAAAAAAGACAGACAGACAAATTCCAATGAAATTCTTGTGAACAGACTTGTGTGTAAAATGACTTGGACAAATCCAAAAAGCTACATGTCAGTTGGTTAGCGAATTACTACATCAAATTGAGTACAGTGCTCACGAATTCTTCATATATTATTTACCATAATAGAATTTACTGCAACATGTAAGCTTATATCAGTTCTTTAATTTGATAATTACCCACAAAGAAACAGCTTGCATTATACGTATGTATTTCATCCATGGATATAATCTTGTAAGGATTTGCTATTTGCAATTTGAGATTTACGCCAAGAACTACTGTATGCTATCTTTAAGGTAGAACAAACTTGCATAATATGACCATCAATAAAGATGAAAAATCACCAAACACGAAAATTGAAAACGATTAATTTATTATATCTACGTTTTGCCGCATTGGCTTCTTCAGGATAATAAATAAATAAATCATAACAACGGAAATGACGTCGCGTCAACGTACAATGTGGCGCGACGTCGCCATAACATATTATGAACATGTAAAAAATTATGAACATGTAAAAAATGAAAAGCATACAGATAGAATTAATCACAAAGTGAATTAATCACAAAATGAAAAATATCGGATCAATAAAGATTCAAAAGTTCCTATGAAGTATATATATATATATATTTTTTTATAATACAGTTCATGCCCAAACATTTTTACACTTTGGATTTTGTCATTTATAATTAACTTCAGGATCTGTGGTGCCAACACAAAGGATCAGTCGGGCAACTGTAAACATTACTGTTCTTTGGTCTTACTATCATTTGGCATGTGCCAAAAAAGTATCAGTTTTGCTAACATTAACACAATTCCCTTTTTTGTGCAAGGGGGCCATCAAATGACACAATTACAACAACACAAGACTGATAAGCAATGCTCCATTATTAACTTCAAAATGCATGATTCACAGTTTGTTTTAAGAGCATCATAACAGTACATGGACAAGGTCTATGGCAGCCATGTTTTAAATGTTAATAGCCAGCACTGTTATATGTTTAACCTAAATAGCAACAAAAATACTACAACAATTTTTAAATTCAAGAACAGGACCATCTGAAGGACAGATTACTAACACCATTGGGGTCACTGCTTGGCTAGTAACCATTAGCCCCACACCATTGTAAGTTCAAATCTTAACTCGGAGCAGGCAAATTTCACATGCAAAGAAGCTGTTTAACTTAAGAACTAACTTAAGGAAATCAGTGGTTTCACCAACTGACCTAGCTACTGGTTAACATTCATGATAGTTCAATCAATCTGAATAGCTGAGTAATTTTTAAAAGAAACTAGATTTGTTAGTTATTAAGTTTTACCTTCTCAAATATCTTGCAAAAGGGCTCATTATGTTACAGAGTGTGTATAAAATTCAAAACAAACAAAACAATGACTTACCATTATTGCTGGTGAAGTTGTATGCATGTTGTCCAACATCTAACAACCAGCTCTGAAAATATACATGACAAAGATAAATAATAAAACAAGTTAAAGATTACCATTGCAGTCCATAGTCATAGATTAAGCTGTTGATTAACAGTCCATTCAACAGCTATGGTCATTACAGAGAGGACAGTGAAGAAACAGAAGAACTGGGTATTTAAGTCCCATCTCTATCCTGGTGCCTGCTGTAAAGAACCAATACACACATCATTCATTTCCTGTGATTCAAAATCTGGACACAGTACTGGGCTAGATACTGGATTTGGACACTTTTGATCTCTAATTAAAATAGATAGACTGTGTCTGAAGGATATCTTATAAAAAGAGGACCAAATCACTCCCATGAAACTTATTATTTCTAGACCTGTTTGTTCTTTATTTCTATAGCTCTGATTGATACTAAGACCATATATTAACCAATAGGTAGTTTATATATCCTAGTTTTACCTTAACTCAAATGTGACCATCTTACTATTAAAACTTTCAGTCCCAAAGCTGCCCTTTCGAATGGAGTTGATGAAAACCTGATTATTTCTTGAACTATTCTTCTATAGTTCATGAATAGTTCATGAAGTATGAAATACTTATTTGACAGGGGTGGTCTTAACATTTTGGTTTTACTGTACCTTTCTTCACATCTAAGTATTGTTGCCAAATAGAGCCAGCCTTTAAAATGCGAACCCACTTCCATTAATTGACTGTTTTTACTTTGTTTTACTAATAATGTCACACATACTATTTCCCAGCTACAGCCTGTATCATATAATTCCCATACCAGCATGATCGATTTAAAGCTGAGGAAATCTGTTAAATGTATGTTCAACCATTTGACTATCATATATAATCTTGAAAATATTGCAGTTGTGAATTATTAAACAAATCAAGCAGCTAACTAGAGAAACACATGCGATGTGAGGGAACAGCTATTTCATAAACAATTCAGAGTTCATTGATACAAACAGCCTTCAGCCATTGCAGTGACTGGTTTTAAATCCAAGATCCACTACCAGTCTAAACTTCTGACTGGTTTCATTTGACAAAGCTTTTAATTCAGCAGGGTCAAGTCACATCAACAATGACCTTATACTGTGTTACTACCTTAGTTAACTGAACAATCTTATTACATAATATGATACAGTGTTCATTAGCTTAAACCATTTTTCAACAATATTTCAGTTATGTATGGTACATGTAGCCTGTTCAACTAACAGTAATAACTTGCCCTTCATCATTTTTTACAAGGAGCTGACTACTTCTCCATTTATGGATGAAAATCAACATTTTTGTTCATTGAAGGGTATGGCCTGCGCAACTGTGATTTGAACACTGATCGTAAGGTTACAAGTAGAGCGCATTGAACCCTAGAAAACGGCTGCGCCCCATTGTCTTTCAAGATGTTGGTTTTTCTTTATCTCATCCTTAATATGATGCACCATTGCTTAAGTTGTCTTATATACAGTAAATAATCCAACAGTCCAAAAAATCAAACTTTTTGGAAAGATCAACTTAACTAAGTTTTTCTTTCCCGTGATAAAAAAATTGCCGAGAAGTGGAACTGTTGCATACAAAAAAAGATTCACATTGTCACCTCGGCAAATTTTTTCCACCACTAAAATCTGTAATTTTTCACTGATTACCGGTAACCAATGCCGAGAAAAAACCAAACACAGAGAGCCCAATTTGAACACAGACAGACAATTTATACAATTAATAAAATTAATCCTGACAAAATTGTCACCAAATACCAATACGCTCAAGATAAGGCAGGACAGCATTGCTTCAATTATACTCAGTATGTAACACCTTCAGTATTTCACACGTTTAATCAAATAACATGCAACAAATTAGCATTTTGTCTACCAAAACTTCTGTGTTTATCTTTTTTTATTTAATTAAAGGCATGTTGAAGAAAATTTAAGAAACATGCCCCGTGTTTTGCAACCAAGTTAGGTGTTTTTAAGTGATACCACCAGCTAATGGCGCACTGTCTAATCACATTATATTGGTAGACTAACAGTGCGAGTACAAACTACAATACCATAGTGTTCCTAAATAACAATTCACCACATTATCACCACACATCAAATGTCACATTTAAAAACAAGAGGGCCAAGATGGCCCTATATCGTTCACATGACAATCACTGTTCACTCATTAAAACTTTGTTTTGTACCGGTGACCTAGTTTTTGACCCCAGATGACCCATGTTAGAACTTGTCCAACATATAAATAGGACAAACATTCTGACACAATTTGGTAAAAATCCAATCAAAACCATGAAAACTACAGCATAGACAAGGTTTTCCTAAGATTTGACCTTGTGACCTAGTTTTTGACCCCCAGATGACCCATATTTGTACTCAACAGTTATATCAATAAAACAAACAATTTGACAAAGTTTGGTGAAGATCTAATTATAACAGTGAAATCTACAGTGTTAACATGGTTTTTCATAAGATTTGACCTTGTGACCTAGTTTTTGACCCCAGATGACCCATATTTGTACTCAACAGTTATATTATTAAAAGTAACAATTTGACAAAGTTTGGTGAAGAACTAATAATAACTGTGAAATCTACAGTGTTAACATGTTTTTTTCATAAGATTTGACCTAGTGACCTAGTTTTTGACCCAAGATGACCCATGTTCAAACTCATCCAAAATAGTATTAAGACAAACATTCTGATAAGGTTTCATGATCATTCAATCAAAACAGTGACTTCTAGAGTGTTCACAAGGCTTTACAGCAATTTGCCCTAGTGACCTAGTTTTTGACTGGAAATGACCCATTATCACCCTTGACCTACATATTATTGAAGTAAACATTCTGACAAAGTTTCATGAAGATCCAATCAAAACAGTCATTTCTAAAGTGTTCACAAGGTTTTCCTTTATTTGGCCCTGGTGACCTAGTTTTTCACCCAAAATGGCCCAATATCGAACATGTCTGAGATTTTGTCAATATTAATATTCTGACCTAGTTTTGCTAAAATTGAGCTAAAAATGTGGCCCCTAGTGTGTTCAAAAGGTAAAGATTGACGCCGTCTCTAAAAGCTCACCCTGTCACTTTGTGACATGTGAGCTAAAAATTACACCCTGGGATAGAGAAATCTAGACAGAAGCACCACAAGGCAGAGCAATATACGCCCGAAGGTACATTTGATACTGTAAAAACATAATTTTGGGGGTACTTTACATGCATGAATATACATGTTTTCATTTAACCATTGAATTTCATGCACACAAGAACAATTGCATTCATTATAGTTAGGTTAACTGAAACTAGACAATGGTTATAGTTTAATATTGTGATAATATATATGTCATTATTAAAATAGGTCTGTGCAATATTTTATGTGGTTTCCTCTGTTAAAATTACAGAGAGGAAACAAAATGAGACATATGACCTTTGATCCCTAGTAAGTGTGACCTTGACCTTGCAACAAGCCTTCAAAATGCATGTGCATCTGCATGTGTGGTGAACATCTTCGAAAACCTTTGAGGGCTAAAGAGTTACAGAACGGACATGAAATTGCTAACATACCGACAGACAGACAGACACAGGGGTCATAACATAATACGGCCATAAGGCATACAAAAAATTGGTTTATTATTCCTATTATTTTAGACGTAAACTAGTGTAATTAAAAATTCTGATCACCCAGGAATTATTTGTATTGGCCTAAAATCAATATCACAAAAACAGACCTATCATCCTTGAATTACTCACAATGGCCTCAAATTAATATCATACACACACCAAGCATCCAGAAATTATTTATAGGTGGCCTTTAACTTACTTCATAAAACATACTGGTATACATGTAGGTAAATCTGGTGTAGTTGCTTTCTCAACAACCAAGAAACAAGAAATAATTATATCAAGCTATTTTATTGGTGGGATCTTATGAGAGAATTTAAGCAGAAAATGTTGAGTTTTGTATCACAGAAATTTTTAAATCAGTATCTTAAAAACAAACTGCAGCTACCCCAAGGTTTTAATACATCTTTGCATAGAAGTAAACCCAATAAACTGAAGCTCATTGAATACACTCAGAAAAAAATAACACATAAATTTATAATAACACACAGCAAAAAATCTTAAGACAAAATTGTTAGAATGTGAATAAAACTTATACTGCAGGACAAGACATGGGGGTATGATTTTGTATGATGAATGAACAGTTAAAATTAAATTGTGTCCCATTGTGAAAAGGATAAAAGTGTTAGCCTCACAAAAATACACAAATCATTCTATAGATATGATATTAAGATGACATATACCAGGATATCATCTGAAATATGTGTATAAACAAAATATAGAAACAAGGATTTCAATTTGAATATATTAGACACACAAACAGTGCCGATATTCACAGAATTCAATAAAAATACTGGCAATAAAAGAAATACACAATAAAAGCTCAGTCACCCAAACATGTTACTCATACAATAGACACAAAGTCCATCTCAATATAAACCTATACAAATTATTCTTACTAAGTTAATCACATATATAAGATCCATCACAAATGCTTTAACTCTATAAATGCCGGCAGATCAGATTACATCACAGTAAAGTCTATCCATCAGACACACATAAAATAACATCACAAACATATATAGTAGCTCATACAGATACTAATAATAAGAGTCGAATATATTAAACATTAAACACTTGTACATTAAAGCGAAAAATCTACTACTGAGACGGCCATGTCTTTATCAACACTCAAGTGTTTTACAGTGCAGTAAGTCACTGGAGCATGACCATCAATTCAGCACACACACATACACACAGTGTACAGCTATCATACTAACAATCACAAAAATCTAACAATCAGCCTGAGTTGAAATGAAGGGATTCAAATAACATCCAATCAAATGTTCGGGTTACCCGTATTAATAGTCAGAATAGTAATTTGTACGAATTTGTAACTCGACAGTCAAAAGTATAACTTCATTAAAATCCCTGTGTCCCTCCCTTCTCCTTCAAAAAAATTAATTGACGTAAGTAGTAAAGCATCAGGATGCTGTGCATTTACCCCCAGTGGCATGCTTGATAATAGATTTTGAATCTAAATAAGATCAATCTGTACACAATTAGAAGCAAAGTTTTAAGGTGACATGATTGGCCAACAGACATTTTTTAAATCAACCCATTTAGAGACATTAAAGTCAAGTCAAACTAATATAACTTTACTTATTAAGGTTCTTTGTGATCAGTTTAAAAACCAATTTCAGTTATTCGTTGCTCTAATATAAACCCATATTCCACATAAATTGCCAAAAAACAGCTCTTTTTAAGTTCATTTTTCCATGAAAATTTTTGTTATGTGTCTTATCCTGTAATTGATATGCATTGGAGTGAACTGTGTCTCAATTTTCAAGATTTTTTACTTCGAAGGTATTTTAGCCCTTCAAAAGCGCTGAAAATTACACAATACTTCACAGATCCATAACAAAATTAAATATAAAAACTCTAGTACACTTTTCCCTACCTCTAACCTTATACGACAAAATGCCAAAAACTGTTTTGAAATCCGGCAATTCATGTTAAAAAACTACACCCATATGCAAATTCAAATACACATAAATTGCAATCAAACTGTGAAATTATTATCAGCAGATGTTTAAATAGATTATCATAAGTCACACATTTTTATAAATTACTAAGTCAAGCCTTCTTTTCCTTTACAAATAAAGCTTTTACAGTTTATTCTCATTGACTGGAATTTGGTAAATTCGAACACTGCGGAAAACCGAAGATTCAGTTCTGGAAGACGAGTCAGATATGATGAAATATAGTAACGAGACTATTACGCAAGCAGCGTGATGACCAGATCGGCAAGATTTTTTGTAAACAAATGATTTATGGTTCAAAAGCAATCCAAGTTAAACATGGTTTTAGTGAATTTTAATGAAACAAGCCAATCATGTTACTTAATTTAAATATACAATACTGCCCAACATATTCTGTATATGAAAAATAACCAAGTCCCATAACTGTACCATACATATGTGATAAGTACCAAAGTTGGTGCTAGATGAAATATTAAAATCTATTTACCCAAGAAATAGCTAATTCAAAATATTTTGAGCCATGGTCAAGGTTAAATCAAGGTTTGGCAGTATGAGTGGATTAGGAGTGTTCCTAGATAAAAACTGTAGTTTCAAAGTTATAGATGAAACAGTAAAATCTAGTTAACAGACCAACTAAGGACAGACAAGTCCTCACATAACTAGATGTCAGGGGCATAAAAACATGTATCACAGTACATGTTAAACAAATACAAAATTAACAAGTACTGAAACTGGGCCCCAAGGGAATATTTAAATTAGGGGACAGGACCCCTAAGATGTATCTAAAATATTAGGTCACAAACAAAGAACTAAAATATAGTGGTCTGTGACCTACTGCTGGCTAATGTAAGATTAAAACTTGTATAGTGTAACTAAACAATACATAATTGATTAGCAGATAATCTATACAGGAGGAACATTGAGACACTTCATAATTCAAATAAAAGTTACGCTAAAGTCAATCAATCAGGAGAAATAAAGCCACCGTTTATAGAGAAAATCCTAGAACAACTCTTGGCACTGTGTGTAACCGAAATATGTGACAAAATTGAAACCTGCTCAAAACTGCAGAGACTGAAAACAGAAATTTTAGAAGAAAAGAAGTTACATTATTCTCAATTTATAAGACAGTATGGCACTAACTGAGGAATAATGGAGTCACAAAAGTTTGCAGGGCTCAGTAGTAAGTTGACTACAAGAGAGTTAAAGGAACCACTTTGAAACAGAGGCATCTTCAAATGATGGCAGCATGGCAGACAGACATGAAAAATACACAATGTACTTCACATTGGCAGGATTTGGACTAATATATGAGTAAAGCTGTGGAAGTATATATTATTCGTGGATTCATAGAGTAGAATCAAGCAAATGTATTGCACTGAGTAAAATAGTAGTATTGAATTTGAATTTCACCACTGTGAGTTCAAATCATACCTGGGAGAAGACATATTTCACATGTAAGGAAGCTGTCCATGCAGCTACCTTACAGAATGTCAGCCAGGTATTAACAAGGTGTATGCCTGAAGTCATTTTTCACCAATAAAGAAAGAAAAGTTGCTCAAATACCATGGCTGGAGTTGAGACATGAAACGTAAATCACTACAAGAGTCAAGAAATATTAATTTTTGTTTTTATGTTTTTTCTCCACAGCATTTCAGTTACATACATTTACTAGTGAGCAGTTTACGAAACCAGTGTTCCTGCAGTCTAGACCAGTACTAACTTCATTGTCAACCAGTAACTGCATTCTTCCCAACATTCATTTGAATAAGGGAGTGAGGACAAAATAGCATAAGAAATAATGACTTCAACCATTCCTTCAAAGAAAACATGTACCATGCCGGCGGTTCCAAACTCTTATACCCAATGGTACAGTGAGTCTAACCTATGGGGCTAAGTAGATGGACTGATCAAAATAGACTCACCAAACTGTTGCTTAGTTGTACCAAGAATGTCCAGAAAGGAGCAACACAAAACTCAAACAACATAGAAGGAGGCTACAGAATCATGCAGAAACAGAAATAGTACAGCCTCAGATCTGATGTGGGAAAACAAATATATTACATTAAGAAGAGAGTAAAAATGGCCCTATATAACTATAAGACAACAAGTATGTGGGAGTAGAGCAGCTTAGAGTCATCATTTATTGTCACAATACATCAAAGATTTATTATGTTGGTCTGGAAATGTGATAGCTTTTTTATATTTTCACAGAGATTGCTTTTTTAAGCAAGATTCTAACATCAATCTCTCTATTTAGCAGTCAAATGTCAACTTAAAAGGTAACACATAAATGGTAAATATTCAATTATTACTGAACATGAAAAGCTACATTTTAAGGGGAAAAATTCTGTCTTTGCTTTTAGCAGCTGATACCTGATCACTAACCACATTATGAGTAAAATATTCTTCTATAAGAAGTAACTGTCCTTTTTTCATCATACTAAATAATGATTTCCTTAATATACAAATGTAAGAAGACCAGTTTTCCAACAAGAAGGTTTTTAAGATATTCTCATCTGCCAAAATATTTTGTAATGTACAACAAGTTAGTGAACTGAACTTTAAGGGCAATAGAGAATATACAACAAGTCAGTGAACTGAACTTTAATGGCAATAGAGAGCATACAACCATTCAGTGAACTGAACTTTAATGGCAATACAGAACATACAACCAGCTAGTGCACTGAACTTTAATGGCAATACAGAACATACAACCAGCTAGAGCACTGAACTTTAAAGGCAATACAGAACATACAACCAGTTAGTGAACTAAACTTTAAGGGCAATAGAGAACATACAACCAGTTAGTGAACTGAACTTTAAGGGCAATAGAGAACAAACAACAAGTTAGTGAACTGAACTTTAATGGCAAGAGAGAACATTCAACCAGTCAGTGAACTGAACTTTAATGGCAATAGAGAACATTCAACCAGTCAGTGAACTGATGAACTTTAATGGCAAAACAGAACATACAACCAGCTAGTGCACTGAACTTTAATGGCAATACAGAACATACAACCAGCTAGTGCACTGAACTTTAAAGGCAATAGAGAACATACAACCAGTTAGTGAACTGAACTTTAATGGCAATAGAGAGCATACAACAAGTTAGTGAACTGAACTTTAATGGCAATAGAGAACATACAACCAGCTAGTGAACTGAACTTTAATGGCAATAGAGAACATACAACCAGCTAGTGAACTGAACTTTAAGGGCAATAGAGAACATTTAACAAGTTAGAAAAATAATTTAATAAGAAAATTTCTATCTGTATGTAAAAACAAAATGTAACTTGTACTCAATTGCTAAAGGTTAATTGAGCAATCAAATAGGCACCTGTCATCAACATACAAACACATATTTGGTAGCCATGCCTGGCATATATCATGTTTAGAATATAGAACATCAAATTAAAAGATCTAACCAAAAAGTATGTTAACATCATTTGTCAGATTTAATAATTATTTTATATAGACTATTGAAAAGCCAGTGGTAATATGTTCTCAGAAATATCATTAAAATCAATGTCACCGCCCACACAAAACAGATATACAACATATCAATATAACATAGAGGGAGAGTCACAGACCAATCTAATTAATACAATTACATCAGTTAAACACAACTATACATTAACATTATATAACAACAGTATGACCTCAGCATCAATACAAAACAAAAACAAACAAGCTGTCTCTTATTACAAATAGGAAAGTATGCCAACAAATCACTTTACAGTTTAGTTACTTTTCAAAACAGTGTAACACAGGAAAATAACCCAATAATTGTAAATAACCGTTCACCCATACCAGCCCGTAGTCAGTTGATCTAAATCCATAGAAGATTTGTCACTGAAAGCTTCTGATCACACAGATCAACAATTAAATCCGTGTTTTCACAGAAAATGCCAGGCATCTACACAAGAGGGGAAATACGAGAAGGAAAAAGAGTAGAATCACTGCCGTGAATATATACACGGGAGAAAAGACAACTGCCCACTGTCACATAATATAGAGTTGTTGTTCTAAAAGGAAGTGGATCAATAGCTAGTCCTACATTGACAATAATATCATCAGTTTTTGAGGCAGTGAACAAAACAGTTAATGCAAGGGAGGTAAATAAGGCAATATCCATATTGACTTTTCACACGCTAAGTGAGAAGACTAAGTAGCATATCAGATTACCAGATTCCTGCCCTTCAGTTATCCACCTTTGTGGATTATATATTGAACCAAGGGAGATAACTGCACTGAGGAATATGATAAATAATGTATCATTCAGATGAAAAACACAAATACTAACATGAACAGTATGTACATGAACTAAACCTGACGAAACACATAGCGTCTGTAAGAGTTTGTATATCTGTATTAATGTATTTAATTGTTACTTTTAGGACATACTGGTCAATTTCGCATATGATTGACTTACAATCTTGCATTAGTATGTGAAATTAGCCCATTTTGGTGTGGCCGCATTTTTTTTGACCAAACAAAATTTGGTCGAAGTCTAGTGTTTCTTGTTCGATTTCTCGGCAACAGATTAATTTGTCTATGAACTTAGTTTTGGTCTTATTTTGTGCAAAAATATACACCTGAAACCGCTGCAAACTTTGATTTGAAGAATTCATCCGTATTGCTTTATAATTTTGTGTTTTGTGGTACGCATTCACCGAAACGATGAGTTATACGCCTTCTTATATCACATATATATACCGGTTGAATACCGTCTAATTTTGGGACAATTTTCTTTTTTCATTTAGGGTAATTATTGGTTAAGTTATTGTGTATTATGTAGAATTTATTGCAATTTTACCATAACATGTCCATTACTTCTGCCTGTGCCAAAAGGCACATTCCCCCAAACAAACGGAGAAAAGGGAGACAACCTAAATGAAAATCTTTCACACTCCCATGAAACATCATATATTGATATACGTAATATCCTAGCTACTGTAGGGTACTAACGTAACTGAAATAAATTTCAAAGTGGTAAAAAAAATTAAGCATACACTAAATGGCCTTAAATACGCATCAAGCGATAAACTCACCTATTTTGCAATTAATGTAACAGCCCAATATAGATTTTGGATGAGTCCATTATTCAATATTAGGTGAACATCATGAACATAACTCACTAGATAAAAGGAAAGTCACACACTTCCCATTTATAATTAACAAACTGTGAGTTTTCTTTGCAGAAAACTAACAGTAACAGCAGGTTGAGTGAATTGCCAGGTTTTCAGGACATAAAATATGAAAATGATTCTCTCAGGATCACTGACTGCAGCAGGTAACTCACTATAGAGATATTATCAACTGCTAATTGTAATAACTTTTCATAGAGAATATACCACATGAGGCCAACTAAAAAATAGATTTGGGTACGACACAATGACTTACAGATCTAAAATTGTCTTCTACTACAGGACTGTAAATAATTTCTGGTCATTCTGTTCACAGAAACTGTGGCACTAACATTTCAAATAACATATCAATCACCTAAATTGCTACACCCTTGAGAAATTGTGGGTGGGGTACAGAAAACACACAATATTTCAAGAATAGTTGAATGAGAGAACCGCACACACTTTCGTCATGAAACTAGAGCAGGAAAACCTTGTACAACAACAAAAAAAACCATAGTTTTTTGGCTTTAATGCTATCAGGTCAAATTAACAGAATACAAAGCCAGAAAAAACACAATAGTAGTGTTGCCGGTTACCCATCTGTCCCTATTTTTGGCTCCAAATTAATAAGTTTCAACCAGCAACATAAATAAATTTGCAATTGTGGTATTACAAAATCATTTGAGACTATATCAATGCCTCAAAAGTATGCAAGATATGCTGAGTACAAAAACAGTGAGAAAACTTGTATGTCCTTAGTTACCTACCCTATATAGTAAAGCAACCTGTATAACAATAAAAAAGTATTTTTTCTGGCCAGGTAAGAATATCAAAGACAATCACAAGTTTAAGAACAGCGCTGCTTGTAAAAACAGACTACATAATGGAAGACAAACAGTTACCGTACTCCTCAAATCTTCAAGTTCAAGGTCTATCACAGCAATGTTTGCCCACAAGTATTTGCCACTTATATGACTTAATGCACTAATCACTAACTTATGCAAGTTACATAATGTAGTAAACATACAACTATTTTACTAGTAAGACATCCGCATTTAATAACCATTCCATGATTTTAAAAGCCAATATAAAAATTAATCTAAACTTTAAAGAAAATCAATGGCTAATTGCTTTATATAATTATGTCAGGGCCTTTTTTTTCATCCTACAATAGAGGCCTATATTGGGTAATTTCCCAATAGCAAAAATGGTCTTTTTTCCCATTTTGGTTAAGTAAATTCTGCTAAAATATATTGCTGATAATCTAAAAGCCTGCATCACCCCATACATGTCCCTTTCTGCCACAACACATCAAACACATTTAGTCATGAATTTTAGAACGATCCTCACCAGTTAATGATTGATTTCTACCTACAAATAACTAGTTTGTAATTGTTTGCGTACCTGTAAATAACTTATTATTCTAAGGCATCAAAATATCTATGCTTTTATGTCATGATTTTTAGAAAGATCCTCATGAGTTCAAAGTTAGTATCATTATAGATAAATAAGTATTTGAACAGTTACATACATGAGGGTATTTAGCACTGGGTCAAACAAATGCACAATGAGTGTTTCAATGAAAAAAGACACTAACTCCCCATGGCATATATCATGGATACTGCTGTCCAATGGTGTAAAACAGCGTTAATTTTACAAGTTATTGTGTTTTAAATTCCATTTTCTACATGCGTTCGAATAAAAACATTGTGCCTGTTAAATGAATCACCCAGGGGATTTGTCTAAAGCTTTTCATACATTAATTTTTGTCATTGGAATACCAAGTTTTGTATTGTGCTCAACTCATGATGTTTCATTTCTCTGAGGACTTTCATCATTTCTGTATTATCTAAACGAGTATGGCTACAAATCTTTTTTGTTTTAGCCAGCAAGTTTTCCTCCATAGAAAATGGGCTATTTATCAGCTATAGTCGTTAAAATAGAATACAGCTCATTCGATGTTTTTGTTCTTGACATTTTAAATCTGTCTCATAGACTTTCTAGACCAAATTTGCATTTATTATACATAGGAATAAGCAGGAATGTTAAGCAATGATTAATAACACATGGTGTAAACATGACTAGGAAGTATTGGAAAGTACAGTTTTTGATCATATTCATAGCTGCTAGTTCTTGTGGCAAAATCATACCACAGGGACACGATAAACTGCAAGCAAAATCATTCAAAAACATTTTATTGTTAAGGTATTGAATAAAGCGCATCCTTTTTACGATCACTCAGAAATTAAGAGCTAAAAAAAATAAGAAGAGTTTGTGAAACATAGATGCCCCTAAAGGCCAACTGGATAGTATGACCTTCATCTTTGACCTACTGACCTCAAAATCAATAGGGGTCTCAGAACATGTGATGACAAACTCCATACCAAATCTGAGGAGCTTAGGCTACATAGTAGTTCTCTACTTATTGCCCGGACAAGTTTTGGTTACAGATGGACTAACCAACCCACAGACCGACCGACATGTGCAAAGCAATATACCTCTTTTCTTAGAAAGAGGGCATAATGGACATTTACTGATTTTACAGTTCCAATGTCACTAACCATACTGCAATCTTCAAATTAGTTGGTCGCCCCCTGCCGAAAGGATTTCATTCCTTCTTTAAGTCTTTTCGGGGGCAACCTAGTTTTATAGTTTCCTTCATAAAGTATATAGTTGGGCAACATGTCACAAAAAATTAATTCAAAGACTGTTACTGCAATGAAATCTTAAAAGTATTTGTAACTCAACTCCCTGATATATACTAAACCACTTAGAAAAATAACTTTTTGTTGTTTAGTGACTGTGCAAACAACAATTAAATATGTAAAGATGTGCTTGATATAATAATCTTAGGTTTCCAGTCTGAATTATAAAATCAGCTGTCACAGAAATTGTTGAGACATCTCAAATTAATTCATTTCTTACATACATGTACATTCAGTTGTTCATTTATATGCATACAAAGTCATGCATTGTAACCCAACAGTTTCTATCCTTTGGAATGGAATTCATGAAAACATTTGTTCATGAATTATTCTTGCATACTTCATGAATATCTCAAAGAGATGGATAACCATTTGAAAAGGGTACTATTAAATATGACTTTTTAAAAACTACGTAGAAGAAATGAAAATATTATTTAGTCATTTCATGTACATTAAGCACATTGACAATATCAATGATTAAAACACTTAATGTTGTAATTACAGAGTACTACAAGACAAGGCGTATTGCAGGGTTTTATTTAGGAAAATGGGAAGACGCTGGGTGCTGGTAAGGGGCGGGATTATACCAACTAGAGCTGTCAGAGAGGTGACTAATACCCCCGCCTCCGCTAAGTTCAGGGGGACATGACTCTGCAATGAGTGCATCGCTGGGCATGAAAATTGTGTCTTGCAAATCTACACTTGATGGTGATAACATATACCAAGTTTCATTGCAATAGCTTAAAAAATGTGGAAGTAGTTCGCTCCACAAACTTTATGCAGACGGACGGACGGACCGACAGAGTGACTCCAATATACCCCCTCACAAATTTCTTTGCGGGGATATAACAAGGCAAATTAGGGAAATATTTATAATGCAAATTAGGAAAAATAGATCTTTTGGAGGGAATAATATAGTTTACATGTATTTTTCGAGGGGGGGGGGGGGGGGGAGGGGACACTGATGATGGGAGTCACTTTCTTAATAAAAAACACTTTAATAGCTTTGTTTGATTGACAGCAGGAAAATAAACACACACTGATAAAGTAAACAAGAAAAACTGTAATTGGTGAGTTGGAAGAGTAATTTCCCTTTTGTAGTCTAGATTAATTGAGCTCTTTATGATATCATATAAAACAAATCATTTGGTGCACGATGCAAAACTTCCCTAACAATGCTAGTTCTTTCATTTTTAAGGGCCCTGCCACCTTTTCCCTTTTTTGCTTGTTTCATTGGGTTTTACGCCCCTTTTCCAACAGTCAGAGATATAATAAGGCAGACAGTTCACCTAAGTCATTGTTCCAGAAAAGAACCAATACTAGACTCTCATTCTCCATAAGCAACTGCCTACTCAACTTTTCCCTATATCTGAAAACCCCAGTATTATTGCACAAGATAAAGCATACTATATCAGCCCAATTTGAGAAATAACATGAAAATATATATACACACAACCAACGTTCATAATAAAAACTGGAAGTAAATGAGCAAATTTAACCAGAATACCTGAATGAAAGTAATGACACATAAAGAAAAAGTTAATCATAGACACATGAATAAAACTTGTATCATCAGCATGACAAAACTAATCAAACCTGAGGCTCTATAAACCCAAAACTACATGCAATCATGTAGCTCAGTTTGGGGCAGTCAAGTATGTCATACTCGTAAGTCAAAACATTACCGATAGTCACAATTATCTCCCCTTAGACATTTAGAACATTTAACTGATTAGTTGAACCATTAAAATTACTTCACATAGGTAATGATCATACAGTCTATTGTCACCAGATCAAATATGGTAAACATATCATGAGTGACAGCCACACACAGAAGTCACTGAAACCATGACAACTGTTCTATTACCGTATCAAAATGTCAAACTAAAAACAAAGCCGAGATTTTGTCATGAAATACGATATTTCTTCATTATGGGACATTACGACTTAGCATCGCTTCATAATGAAGGAACACCGCAGGGGATTCCAGTAAGAAGTGCTAGTACTGATGCAGTAATCAAGAAAATCAGGCCATTACCTAGGAGACCATGGTGCAAAATCAATCGCAGAAAATATCAACATTCTGTGACATTCAGAGCCATATGCAACAAGGTAATTTTGTTGACACATTTTCTAAATGTCAAAATTTCTCCCTTCAACGAAATCAGCCATCTTGACAATTTCAATCCAAACATCTTCACTAACCACAAATTTAGGCTAACTGAGCCACTAAAATGAATTACAACGCCAACTAATGATAACCATCAGTGGAAATTTGATTTGCTCAACACCCATTCTCCTACAGAGTCACAACACTTCACTGTGCTGAAAGCAGTAATAGCTCAATAATAAGTCACCTTAGGGAGCACAAGAATTGTTCTGAATATTAAGGGGGACCGTTTATCAAGTTGGAATATAATTATAGGAAATATTGAGAACCAGTCTGGATATATGCGGTCATAATAATGAGGTGTTCTTACTATGGAGTTAGTTGCTAAGTCAGGTTTTATTGAAATATCAAATTCACATAGATTCATACAGATCATTTACAACTCCTTCTAGGGGTAAACATTTTGCTTTCTCATGAACAAGTAACAAAGTAATATTCCATAGTAAATGCATCAACCGGGACTTTCTTATACATTTTTCTTATTCAATTTGTCCAGAATTATTACTGATAACTGATTGAATGGAAAATAATCTGAAAGATTATCTAAGCTTTTATAGTGAATAGAAAAATTCAAAAAGGGTAAAGGAGCATCAATAAGGGCATGGATGCATCAATAAGGGTATGGGAGCATTTATATGAGCATGGGAGCAAATTATAAGGAGAGGTGCATTCATTCAGGTATATTTGGTATATCAGTTGAGATGCTTTATTCTTACCTTTATATCTCATGATTTGGGTGATTTATCATCCATCAAAGGGAGGCAACTGACAAATAAATAATCGAAAAATTGAATCAGATCTATAATTGTTGTAGTTTTCGTTGTTCGTAACAGCAGCAACAGTAAAACAGTCAGTGTTGTTTTTGTTGTTGAGGGTTAAAATCTCTCTTGTTGCACTTCTAGAAGTTCAGCAGAAAATAATCTGAAAAGAAACATCAGTGAACTAGTTAGCAGGTAATTTTAATGTGATGTGAATATCTTAAACAATGTATAAATAATTCATACCAACATCACATCACTAGTCTCACATTCTAAGTATGATTTCAGCAGCAACATTAAATTTTCTATGTAACAACATAACATTTTTTCCTTCTCGTTTTCGCAGACTAAAATCAATTGCAATGGCTATGTATAGTTTGAGATAGGTACTGTGAAATAAACCCGATATAAATAACTTATAATTACACTTCAGAAAGTAACGGATCCACGGATTCTTTCGTTTCTACAACAACAAAATAGCCAGAAGAATCTGGTTAAATTTTCGTGATAGTTGCTTTCAATCATTTACAGCTAAATATCAGATACTTTTTTCTGCAGTGTATTCCACAACAGAGTTAATTATTAATGGGAAAGAGAAAATTTACTGGCAGAATTATCTATGATAGTTAATACAAAGTATAGAGTTATTTTCAAGCAAAAAGCGAATTCTATAACCAGGAACTGTAGAACACAAGATGTATAAGGATGACAAAAATAAGAGAGTCTTGGGCAACACTACTATATTCCTGGGCAACACTACTATAGTTTTCCTCAGACCAGGAGAACTGGAGAACATTCTCAGAATTTACATTCAGAACATTCACAAGTAAATGACAATAAGAATGTATATTCACATCTATCTGGTTATAACACCTTTTCCTAACAGTACATGAGTTAAAGACAAACCAGGGTTAACAGCCATTAATCTATAACAAGCACATGTGTACAAAGGTCACTCACTTAATTACACCTTATAACATACAAGACCAAATAAACAACTGTATATTGACCAAGAGTGCATAAAGGGCATATTTCTTCTCTTCCTTAGATAACCCTGCATTCATAGACTTTACTGAACCATGTGTCAGTTTGCTGACCTATCCAGTTCTCCCAGGTTACCATATTGCACTTTTAAGCACCTCCATAAGTGATTTCACATAAGAGCAACAACCTTCATCCCTTCATGATGTGTAAATGAGAGGCAATGGGATGACATTGGACACAATACCTTCAATCAAGATGTAATAAGGACATTATGTGCGTGAACCTGGTCTGGAACCTCCCCCTCTTGATCATTAGCCCCGCCCACTGCTAATTAACCAGATCAGTCTGAATTAGAGCGAGTGAACAAAACAGTTTGGCATTCTATAATGTATTTCATGTAAGTCGCAAACAAAGCAGCACTCCATCACCAGCCCTGACCTCAACAAATTAATTAGACCAGCTTGAATAAGTCAGCAAGTGAACACTACATTTGGACATTCTAAATAAATTATGTGCATCATGTAGGCCTCGAACCTTGCACCACTCCATCACATAGTAGCACTTAAAGAACTCAGTACAGTACACCCTCTCCAGTGCGGTCCTCTTGAGCAACAACCTCCCTTCAACAACTGTATGATTTTTTCCCACTGCATGATTTAACTATAAAGCAACAAAGGTGTCGTTTTAGAGAGGTTGCTATGTAGTAAAATTAGTCATAGCCCAAAAAATTGGTGAATTTACGTGAATCCAATCCTACAAACAAATCATCCAGAATACTAGACTCAAATTTTCAGCCTAAATTAAATATTCAGGCAAATCAACATCATGTGTTTAAATACGAAAAAGAATGACCACCCACTTCGACGAGATCAATATTCAATATACAGTAGGATGGTTCTTGTAGAAGGCATTCATGAACAGCCGACCATCAAGTATCCTATTCACTAATAAGAAATTATATAGTTTCTGAATGACACTAAAATCTTAAAAATTTCCTGCAGAACAAAAATTGTTGAATACGATTTTGTGCTTGTCAGTTTTATTCCAATAAAATGAACACCCACTTAATTTTTTAAGTCAAACCAGAGAAATTTTTGAAACGCGAAATACAAGAAAATTCATTGAGCCTTTATAAGGAACCGTGATGGTGGTCTGCGCATTACACTAGAATTATTACATAAAATTATAATTAGGTTTTAATAGCTAAATTTTCAGCAACATTTTATCAAAATTTAATTGATTAATTTCAGGAAATTTAATTGATTAATTTCAGGGAAAAAGGAATAAGTTAATTTTCAACTACCACTAAATAATGAGGCAATCATAGCAACAAGGGCCGATAAAGGCAGACAATTAAGGTGACCTTATTCCCCTTCATACATAGAGGGTCATTATTTACCCTCATACACTCAGTATGACACTATTCCCCTTCATACATAGAGGGTCACTATTCACCTTCATACACAGTATGCCATTAGTCACCTTCATACACAGTAGGTCAGTATTCACCTTCATACACAGTGTGTCATAATTCACCTCCATACACAGTGGGTCATTAGTCACCTTCATACACAGTGGGTCATTATTCACCTTCATACACAGTATGTCATTATTCACCTCCATACACTGCAGTTCATTATTCACCTTCGTGCACGATAAGTCATTATTCACCTTCATACACTGCAGTTCATTATTCACCTTCGTACACGATAAGTCATTATTCACCTTCATACAAAGTATGCAATTAGTCACCTTCATACACAGTGGGTCATTATTCACCTTCATACACAGTGGGTCATTATTCACCTTCATACACAGTGGGTCATTATTCACCTTCATACAGAGGGTCATTATTCACCTTCATACACAGTGGGTCATTAGTCACCTTCATACGCAGTAGGTCATAATTCACCTTCATACACAGTGGGTCATTATTCACCTTCATAAACAGTGGGTCATTATTCACCTCCATACACAGTGGGTCATTATTCCCCCTCATACATAGTGGGTCATTATTCACCTCCATACACAGCACTTCATTATTCACCCTCATATACGGGAAGTCATTATTCACCTTCATATACAGGCCAGAAAAAATAGTTCAGAAAAAGATTAGAAAAGAGTTTTGGCCTACCCTACCTTCACAGGACTATCTTTCTCAAGCTAAATGATATTATAGTTTCAAAATTGTTAGTAATATATCACTATTTTAAACATGTCTTTATGTTAAACTATATTTTTAAAAATCCACTGTTTCATGATTTCCAAAATTAATCTCACAATAGATCTTTAGTGTAATTTGGGTGGGTAAGGAGAACTATATCAGGCCATTTGATTTTAATAAAACAAAATGAAACTAAATAAAATTAAAATGAGTATCATAGAGGGGTAATAATAAACAAATAAATAAATCATAACAGACAAGTACTAAAAGATTCGAATCAAACAAAACACTTGAAATATCATGTAAACTCTATAAACAAACCACACACAAAAAAAAACATGTATTTACAATCAAATTATTCACTATCATGAGATAACAAGCAAACATTAATTCATATAAAACAACATCATATTTTTATGTTTCCGAGGATCATTTTAAAGTGGGTTTCAGATCAATATTTATTTTGCCACATTTTCTCATTCATAGTACCTACCTATATTTAGACAATATCTGTGTATAAGGTTTTTTTGCGAGAGCCGACTTATCTGAGGAACAGTCTACGTTCCTAGTGTATATATTGATTACAAATTATGTGTCTACATTGCTTTCTAGTGTGAGCACATTATCCTTGTGAATTCGAATAAACTAATCATAGTCGACGACCAACTGGAAAACTTGTTCTAGTTACATAGCAGTTAACTGTCCGCTGATTAAATTTGCTCCAATTTCCCCCATTGAATGGCATTTATGAAAACATGAATTTTTCATGAACTACTCTTGCATTCTTCATGAATAGTACAAGAAGTATGTATAACTATTTGACAGGGATCCAGATCCATTCAAACCACCATGCTCCATAGACCAAGGCCATTAAACTTGATATCATGCAGTCTTCAAGCTAAATTCTCCCATTTAATACTGCATGTAACTGCTTCAAGAGCAATTAAAACTGAAATACCCTACCCCCACCCACCCCCTCATGATTGCAAAGACGTTATTTAGTAGGTCAGATTGAATCTGGACCCTTTTGTTAATCAGCTGAATGGTGGAAGAATAACACCCCTGCATTTTATCTTTTAGGTAGTATTGGGTATCTGACTCCAAAATTACTATTGATAATCGAACCACCACAATCGATTGTCTATCGATAGTACCATCGATTTTGCAGTATCATATATTAGTACTCATATTTTGAGATTGGTCACCAGGCTCAGATCTTGTATTTTGTCTTTAAAAATTAAGCAGAACATGACTTATAAATGGTGACATCAAGCATTTGTAAATTCCTTCAGCATTATTCATATAAATATATCAAAACTGAAAGACCTAAACACTCCAAGTATTAATTTCTGTAACCAGCTTGAAAACTTATAACCTACAGGTTACAGAAAGAAATCCCATAGTAACCGTCTAGATTAAATATCTACCACAGAATACTTCAATAATAATCAAGCTAGCTACTACTATGCCTAACAAAACTAAACTGTTCCCTGCCAATTAGTTCATATTTTCACTACAGCAAAATCTTCATATAAAATCCATCTCTGGGATCAACATAAATGGGGTCCTTATAATGAATCCTTTGTAATTATGTATAAATACATGTACATTTATTCCGTAATGCACTAGCTGATTAGCATACCAGAAAGCAGTCAAAAAATGTTTGACTTTAGTAAGAACTTTGTTTTTTATGCCTTACTTAATCCCACCTGCAAACTTATCAATGGATATTTTATAGATATTAAACACAGTTCAACACTTATCAGAAGAAACATTGTACAAAGTTATGCTTCATGCAGTGCATATGCTATAGGTCATATAAGACACATCTTAACATTGATGAGTAAAGTACTTCAGCCTAGCAGTTACATTAATAGCAAATTACTGCATCATGTTCAAAGCTTAATGTTCAGTATAGTAAATAAGGAAGGAATTTAGTCAAGTCATTACTATAAGGAGGCAAATCTCAGAAAGCAACCTTGCCATTGGTCAGTTTTTGTAAATTGTTTGGAACCAACCAATCAGACGACTAGATAAAGACTATCAGGTAGTTGGCTACAAAGTTAACAAGGCTTCATCACAAACATAGTTACTTAACCATTGGGAAGAGAAGCAAAGTTACAACGGTTTAGCAACAAACCCGTGTACATATCCATAAGATTAAATATGCTGACCAAGAAGAAAAAGCATACTAATGTATCAACTCTTAACAAAACCAGTGCCGAAAAAAATTTCTAATCAATCCAGTATTTATTAACATGATGCCTTTTCTTCGCGCAGAGAATTTCATCTCACACTATGTCTGGGAATACATTCTTTAGAGTCTGGCTCAGAAATCTGTTTCTATAAATATGACAACATTTTGAAATTATTCTCTCACAAACCAGCACAGTTTCAAATGACTTAGACGCACTGCATTGCTAACTGTATGCATAAATTATCCCAAAATTCTCAATTTCTCGGATGACCTCAAAAAAAGGAGTCTCCCAACTAGAAATTGAATGAGCATACACATTTAAATTCAGAATGATAATAAAAACCACTGAAGTTTTTAGGCTCATTAGTTGGGATGAGGTCACTGAAAAAGCTTCCAATAATATGGTAAGGCAGAGATTCAAATCCACAACCTTTTGTTTAGTAGTCCAGCATGATACCACTAGATCACCGATCACCCCGATCCTAATGCCAGCTTCAATTCTCAAAAGTGCACAAAAGTCAATGTACTGAGTACTTCAGAATTTCTGAATTAGTTGCAAAATATAAGGTGATTAACTTAGGTAGAAATTCTTGAAAACATCATGTAAGATTAAAGCTGAGCAACAAACTTGAAAATAAGGATCATCCCCATAAAGCTTCATACAAGAACTGACCTATCAGAGAATCTTGCTTTAAGCGGCTTGGCCCGACATCTGAGACAAGTAAAATTTTAAAAAGTCATTTTTCATATGAAGAATTAGTCAAAACTTCGGAATTTTACTATGATTTCTGACAACAATGCAGTTTCGAAAAGTTTAAATTGCCCAATGACTTCAGGAAATACCTTTCTAACAACCTATTGCACCTGTGAAATGTATTTAATATGATTGCAACACATGTACATTATGACTTTTTTTTGTCGTAATTAAGGTTTAAATCAAACTAAAACTCACGGTGTCTACTTACAATGTGAAGCAACATGTTGAAACAATTGAAATCTTATAGGTAATTAAATAGGTAATGAAACTCCACAATTTTACTGTAACCAAAAAATTGATACGCATCAGCTACTGGTTGGTTATGTTTTTGAAGTTTAAAGTTTGTAATACATAGATTCATGTATAGAAAATAAGTTGAAATGTTGACAAGTTGACAGCATATAAAATATCCACAGTATAACATAGGCTATGAGAGCTGAACAAGTGTATTCTACTTAAATAGTACATACATTTTCAATTACTCCACAACTAGCATTTTAATTGAAAATATATGTTGACCTCAAACTCCTTGAAAGTCTGGGATGAAACTAAATGAATTGAATTTCTAAAGGGTCAACTTAATGATTTATGTTCATTTAACAGCTTCAACAATGCATTAATTTCATCACAAATCCAGTATATTACTTATGTTTTGCTTATTAAGATAGATTGAACAATAAATTAAATTTCAATTAAACTAGCACCTGGGTTTGACTTATATTATTAAAGCCAGGAGAAATTTATCATCACACTGTTCTAAGAACGGTCTAAAAATACTGACCAATGACAATGCCAACTCTCAATTGTGAATTTTGTAAGATTAATGTCTGGTTGAAGTTTTCTACTACATGTACAGTATTCAATTTCTAAGATGCTGATTGTAAAACAAGTACAGGGACCTCTGTGGTTAAGTAGGTTATTGCATAGGAATCACTGGGAGTTCTTACTTAAGCTGTCAAGCCAACTTACATAAGGTCAGTGGTTCAAATATTGTCTCCACCATTTAAATATAATGCTAAGGAAAGTCACCAAATATCTCTGACTGTTGATACAACACTAAACCCCTGTAAAAAACAATGCAAGTTCAACTGCTTGTAAAAATTGAACAACCCTGATATTTACCTATAACAAGATCGTGACAGATGAGTGCAGTGTTTGCTGTGAACTTCATAACAGCTTATCTTGTACCAACTCTAAGCTGCTTCATTATCTGAGCTATAGATTCCTGGAAGTGGAAAAAAACACAAGTTTGCAGACAAATGTACAAACACAATAAACTACAGGTGATGTGGATACATCATAGAATGGCTTTCAATTACACCGTAATCTTTGCAATGTTTGTGTTTCTATTATATACAGCCAACTTCAGAAAATGCTTTCAAAGGGATGTTCAGGAAGTGTTGAATTTCCAAAATCTGTTTATAATATAACATGAAGTTAACTTCAGAAAATGCTTCACAAGTGACATTAAATTAGTACTGAGAGGGACGTTCAGAGAGGTTTGAATTTCCAAAAGCTGTTAAATCATATACAGTCAAAATAAAAAAGCTTGAAATGGACATTCAGTATTTCAGTATGTCTTAAATTTCCAAAAAACTGATAATGATAGTACTATATACAGCTAA
Organism: Lutraria lutraria; assembly: GCA_964023205.1. Lineage (NCBI taxonomy): Eukaryota > Metazoa > Mollusca > Bivalvia > Venerida > Mactridae > Lutraria > Lutraria lutraria. Next base: position 35,120,560 of record OZ026846.1, read on the forward strand.
CTTCAGTAAAATGTTTCAAAAGGAACCAATTCAGAAAGCCAAAAAAATGCTTTTATTTACATCAATCACAGCTGACTACATGAAATGCTGTGAAAGGGGTGTTCATTAAGTTTTAAAATGCCAAATAACAGGACAAGCAGTCACAGAAAATGTTTTTGTGTGCATATACAATGACCTGGCAAAATCCTATTTAAGGATTGAAAGTTTTTATTGGGTAATTGTTCTAAAAATTAACTACAACCTAAATTAGTCTTATGTTTATTTGACTTACAGTAACTTTCAGAAATATAAGTTGAAAGGAAGTTGAGTAAAAAAGGGGCATAATTGGCACAACAATGGATCAACCTCTTACCAACTATCAAATTTAGCTTAATTCATATCAAAATGTAGGCAATAAGTAAAAGGGATGTTCAAGAAGTTCTGAAATACTGGTAAAGAAATGTGTGAGGGATGTATAACAATTAAAAAAGATCATCTATAGCACAGTATGAGATCATGATCTCAATTAAGGAGCAACAATAAATAATGAGTATTGCATAGAAATGGAAAACAAGAGATGCAACAGGGACTAGCTAATTAGATTAACACCTAAGAATGTTCAAGATGATTTTATTGTTGCACGAAATAAAGAGGCTACACGGACATGACATGAAGTCCAGTATATTAGTAAAAGAGAGGACTAAAGTTAAGAATTCACAGTTTGATATATGGACAGCAAAAAGAAAGGCAATATTTTTAATTAAAAAATCCTTTTTCGCCATCCAAATTATGGGCAAAAAATGGTCACAAATATGAAATTCCACTAATTGTAATCGGTGGAAATAATGACATTCTATGAATTACAATATAAAAACATGAATGAACAAAATTCACAAATCCCCTTCAAATGGAATTTGTGAAAAAAATCCTTGAACTATTCTTGCATACTACATGAATAGTTCATGAAGTATGAGTAACCTATTTGCCTCAGATCATCATTTACACACCAGTCAAACAGTTATGCATACTACCCTTTTGAAATGAAGTTCATGAAATCTTTTTTCAAGCCATTCAAGAACAGTTCATGAACTGATAATATACTATTCTTGATTTGAATTCATGAACCTTTTACATGAACAGTTCATGAGTAGTTCAAAACAATTTGTCCTTGAACAGTCCCACAAACTAGAGTTGTCACAGAGGTGACTAATACCCCTGCCGCCGCTTTTACACTAATACTGCAATAGTACATTATACGGCTAAGTTCAGGGGGACATAACTCTGCAATGAGTGACTCGCTGGGCATGAAAATTGTGTTTTGCACATCTACACTTGATGGTGATAACATATTTCAAGTTTCATTGCAATAGCTTAAAACAAATGTGGAAGTAGTTCGCTCCACAAACTTTATGCGGACGGACAGACCGACTGACCGTCTAACCAACAGAGTGACTACAATATACCCCCTCTCAAACTTTGCTTGCGAGGTATAAAAACTTCATTTGTGGGGGTATAAAAATCATGATCACTTTAATAACTGTTCACAAACCTCATATTTAAGAACTGATGAAGAACTTGTCTCATTTGCAGTTCAACGCATTACAAGAATATTTCATGAATTGTAAACATGAACTGTTCATGATCATTTCATAAATTATTCATGAATAGTAACAGTTTATTCTGCAGGGGTGTAGAAGCCTTACAGAAGCTCACACAGAGCCATCCAGATAGAATATAGCTAACATTTACTACAAAGTTACTGAAATATAACATTCTATGATTGGCAAAATTCTTTGTAATTCTAAGTCTCAGAAATCCAGAGATAGCATTCACAAATTCTGTGGAACTCCCTAAAACATTAGGTTTAATTCAATATTCAATGGAAAAAAAAATGGTTGCAGTAATTCTCATACAAATGTCTACAGGGAGTATCTTGGAGCAGGAATATTATGCCGGAAGACAGCAAGATTTTCAATCATTTTTTCTATCATTGTTCATTTTCTACAAAAAAATCCATTCATCAAATGAAATTGCTAGTGACATAATTTCCACTGAGTAACTGTACATGTATTTGAAGTTGATTTTATCATCCGACACTGATGATGATGATAATGACTGAGACATAAGGCTCATAACTTAATTGAGTTAAAATATTTCTGCATCAAACCCTACAGTAAATCGATATCAAGAAATGTCTAGTTTTCAGCATTACTATATCACATCAGAAACCTTATTTTGGTGACAATTATTATTAAGGAACTAACCATTTTGCTGTTTTAGTAATATCAATATTAAGCATAATTGTTGTGTTTTTTTAATCATTTTTGAATGTGGTAGGTGACAAGTGAATGGCCAGGATTGTAATGATTTATCAATAAAAGAAGTTTAAGGACTAATAGACTATTATTCCATTACAAATAATTATTATCACATATAGCATACTTTATAGAATCATACTGTTTCACACATCAAAAATGGACACAGCAATAAGTACTATGGTCAGGCCTGTATGAGAAAAAGCACACACACAAAAAATCAAATACAAATCCTTATTTGGTCTTAGCCTATAACTCACAACAAATTCTCTTCGAGAGAAAAAAAATCAAATTCACATTGGCCTATAAAAGCCCAGCAATTTGCCAATATTCACACAAAGGGCTGTCACACTAGAACTGGTTTTATCAATATATGGCACAAAATACTTAACTCTGTTCTTATTATAGATCTATATAATGCTCAATAAAGTTCCAGAAGAGATTTGAGTTTAACCAACTAGCTTTAATCTCTTATCTAGGTGTGGATTTGCCACAAACAAGTCCTTATCTTAAGCTATTTATTATTTGTTTACTAATTTGGTAAAATGAACCAAGGGAAGTAACTCAGTGAACACCAAAATTTTATCAATAGCAATATTTGGTCTAGATTGTATAAAATATATTTAATAATGCCCTAAGTGAGTGAAAAGTTTGGATGGAGTAAGAACACAGGTTTAACTGTACAAAAGAAGAAAGAGTTCTAGAGGCAAGAAAACAGGAAGTGGAAGAACTTTCTTGATACTTAATGTAATGATTTGAAATGAATCTAGAGCAAGGCAGAGTAAAATGAACACACTAGTAATATAAGCATTTATTCTTATGCAGCTTGATGTAACACTGACCTCAATAGTATAAAGATAAGCTTTCATTGCAGGAGCTTCAAAATAAATAATTTCAAATCTACAGTAATATATCATACAGAGGTTACAAAAGCTGGTGCAATAAAAAAACTCAAAATGCTGACACTTAAGCAAATTTTGTGGAATTGAGAACTTCATCACAGCAACACCTCAAACCTCAACTAAGCTTCATCATTATGTCATAATTAATTTCATGATGCACCAACGACACAATCACTTTGACCTTGGCAATGATCTCCGATCCTCTGAAACCACATACTGATGTACAATGTGGGCAATCATAAATATAGAACCAAGTATACTCTGGGGTTAAATTACCACAACATAAAACCACAGACCTCTCACAGCTTGTCAAGTTAATACACTAAACAAAGCCAAACAGAATCCTTCAAGTAGTGAAATGAGTCTTTGTGTCATAATCTAGAAAAGCTACAGTAAAAATTCTTCAAAAGGTACAGAAATTGGTCAAATATGCCTTTAATATGTCTCAACAAAATCAATCAAAATGTAATTGTTTTTATCACAATCAATTATAATTATGTTCTTGAAGTTAGATGATGTCTTTGTTTGTATTCAATAAAATGCTCATATTTCTTAAATTGAAGGATTTTTCATAAAATTCAGTAACATAACACCCACAAATAATGAAGATAACAGTAGGTTTTGTAAAAGGAAGCCCAAAGCGGAGATAGCTCAGTGGTAACGCGCTGAGCTGTCCATCCAGAGGTCCCTGGTTCGATTCCCGGCCAGGGCCATGGAGATTTCAGAAATTCTATTCATAGTATATCCCGCTTTATCTGACCGTGTGGACGGTATATATATAACTACTGGTTAAAAATACCAGGAAGCTGTGTATTGGTGCTATACACAGGGCACATTAAAGAATCACTCTATTTGAAATAAGAGCTTAAGGCGCATCCCGCGCCGGACATGCCTGTATCTAATATCTTTCTCTCCCTTCTGGGGGCTTTCTCTCAGTCTGTCACTCTGGTCAGATCATGCTGTATCTGCACTGGTATAGGATGCACCTGCGCCCTCGTGGCTGCAACATATGTTAAGCGCCTTTGAACATACGAACAGTATGAAAAGGGCTCTATATAAATCTGGTATCTATCTAAAAGTAGCTCATTATACACCATTAACCTTGGCAATTAAGCCATTGTATTTGTCTTCAAAACAGATCACAGTCAAATGTGAAAAAATTGTCATCATAGAGGGATAATACATAAAACAAAGGTCAAGTTGGCATACTATAATGATAAGCATATGCTAAGGAGTAGCCATTAAACCAGGTATGACAGTATTCCCAGGTGTGAGCCCAACCCAAGTTATTATGAGCCATGAGTTTACAGACTAGTCAAAACTTAAAATGCAGCCTCCCCTTGGATGGAATAAATATTTTACTATTCTATACTTCATGAATAGTTCATGAACTATGTGACAGGATCATCATGTCAATCAAGTTCTTGCCTATACACCCAGTTTTATATGCACTATAATCTAGAACTAAAAAATAAATTCTAAAAAAAGTTCTGCCACTCGTACAACCGTAGATTTTTCGTGATGTTAGCGGAAACCAAGTATTCATTTTATCGGCCTATGCCACAGACAGAAACAAATATACATTTAAATCAACCATCACTAATTTATGTAGATAAGTATACCTGGGAAGTGTATATATACTTGTGGTTAAAAATAAAATGCAAGATTGTAATGAGATGAAAATTGAGCAGCAAATCAACAAAGGAATAACTTCTTGTATGACTAACAAGAACATAATGCTGTAATGACTTGCCTAAAGTTAACCTAATGCAATATCCCTTCATAAAATTCAGTGAAAAATCAAAACTATATGTCACAAGCATAGTCGGAGATGCTTATATGTTATATTACCATGGCAGCAACTGGTACTCTCCATTTTATTTGTGGATTTATAGCTGTAATTAGATTCATGAAATTTTGTTGTAACTGTTCATTTCTTGTATCAATGTCTAGACAAATTTATTTGTTACACTCATCTCGTTTTTTCCAAAAAGACTGACATTGACCTTTACCATTGGTGACCTTGACCTTAAGAAACCACACCATAGAATTTTATTCGATATTATGATAATTCATCAACACATTGCATAACCAGTGGTACCTTGCTACATTTTTTTGTATTTCAACTCTACCTCCAAAAGGGCCAAGATAAGACATTAATACCTCACACAATGACATAACTTAAGGCATTTAACTAAACTGTTAGTCATAAGTTTACTGACACTGAAATCTGAACATCTAGGTGAATTTAAACCCAGGTAGATGTGTGGGTATCTGATAATGCATACAAAATAACTGTATAAGTGTTTTAGATAACACAGACAGAGAGAGAGAGCATCAGATAATCTTGTGTTTTTCCTTGTATTATTTACAACCATCTAGCAAGCTAACACTGTTTATATTTGTTATGCCATATACATTATCAGTATAGTGTATCTCCTCAGAGTTAATCTCTGAACCCTTTCTTTCATTTCATGTCTCCCCTCTCCAAATGCATACACAGCCATATAAAACACCAACATCCGTTTATTTCTTCGTTTCTTAATGCCTAAGTTACACACTAAGCCTTTTACCTGTGTTTAATAAGCAAATATATTTTACAATGAACCGTATCACCAGCAAATAATTCAGCTTTAATTCTAAACTTTATTAAAAACATTTAGACTCAAGCATAATGGGTACTCAGTGGGGTGTAACAATATGCTCTCTCCCACTTACAAATTTTGATGACTTTTAAAGCTAGACTGTCACAGATTTTGGACTTAAAGCAATTAAAAAGATTTTCAATTCAAGGAGTTTACTAATATAATGCAGTTATTGCTACAACAGGCAAACCTGTTCTTATGGATCCAAGCACTTTTAGTAATAACCAACTTTTAACACTATAAAACACCAGAATAAGAAACAAGAGCCCCACCCCATCCCCCCCCAGCAGTGCCAAGGCTAGTCTGTTCAGCGCCTCAGTGAGATCTATCCAGCGATGAAGTTTCATGTTGCTACCTCTTAGTTTCAGAGTTATGAGCTACATTAACATATTTGCACAGACGCAGACGCTGATGACGACACAGGCGACACAGTGAAAACAGTTCGGAAACACACAGACGAGCTAACAAGGATTATAGTTATATACATGTAATCATTTCTGGTTCTGACACAGACGAGCTAACAAGGATTATAGTTATATACATGTAATCATGTCTGGTTCTGACACAGACGAGCTAACAAGGATTATAGTTATATACATGTAATCATGTCTGGTTCTGACACAGACGAGCTAACAAGGATTATAGTTATATACATGTAATCATGTCTGGTTCTGACACAGACAAGCTAACAAGGATTATAGTTATATACATGTAATCATGTCTGATTCTGACACAGACAAGTTAACAAGGATTATAGTTATATACATGTAATCATGTCTGGTTCTGACACAGACAAGCTAACAAGGATTATAGTTATATACATGTAATCATGTCTGGTTCTGACACAGACAAGCTAACAAGGATTATAGTTATATACATGTAATCATGTCTGGTTCTGACACAGACGAGCTAACAAGGATTATAGTTATTTACATGTAATCATGTCTGGTTCTGACACAGACAAGCTAACAAGGATTATAGTTATATACATGTAATCATGTCTGGTTCTGACACAGACGAGCTAACAAGGATTATAGTTATATACATGTTATCATGTCTGGTTCTGACACAGACAAGCTAACAAGGATTATAGTTATATACATGTAATCATGTCTGGTTCTGACACAGACAAGCTAACAAGGATTATAGTTATATACATGTTATCATGTCTGGTTCTGACACAGACAAGCTAACAAGGATTATAGTTATACACATGTAATCATGTCTGATTCTGACACAGACAAGCTAACAAGGATTATAGTTATATACATGTAATCATGTCCGGTTCTGACACAGACAAGTTAACAAGGATTATAGTTATATACATGTAATCATGTCTGGTTCTGACACAGACAAGCTAACAAGGATTATAGTTATATACATGTAATCATGTCTGGTTCTGACACAGACAAGCTAACAAGGATTATAGTTATATACATGTAATCATGTCTGGTTCTGACACAGACGAGCTAACAAGGATTATAGTTATTTACATGTAATCATGTCTGGTTCTGACACAGACAAGCTAACAAGGATTATAGTTATATACATGTAATCATGTCTGGTTCTGACACAGACGAGCTAACAAGGATTATAGTTATATACATGTAATCATGTCTGGTTCTAGTGACATCAGTTAACTATAAGGAAACATCAAGTAACTTGCCCTGCATGGTTTAAGCTGCGATGTGCAAAGTCAGTGCTCCATCAGAACACAAAACACCATGCCTAAGAACATAATATTATTCCAACCTGAGGACCACACACTGACCAAGAACTGAAGATAAATATCAGACAAACACAGAAACATCCAAACTAAAAGCCCACATACAGATCTAACAAATCAGAACCAAGCTGTTGTAACTACTACATTTCCAAAATCAGAGTTAAGATGATTTTGCGTTGATACCTCATAAGTGGTCCTTGGTTCATTCATTTTTTCTCTCTAAATAGATATGAATAATACCTTAACAGATTGTATCTTGTAATTTTCCTGAAGTCGTCTATCTAATACAAGATCGCTTTAAATTCAGTCAACTTCTCAAAAAACATTTCATTTAAATCGTGATTTGGAGAAAAGAGAAATGTGTGAAATCTTTGTAAAGTCACAATGGAAAGTCAGTGAAACATTGGCAGCCAGCAATTTCATGCACAAATCCTACTGCTTTGTTTTTCATTGTGCAATATTACAATCAAAAAAACATTTCAAGGTTTTCATAGATAAGGCTATCATTGAATAGCTTAATGTTTGATACAGTTTGTGATCTGTGCATGATATTCTTTCATAACATTGTCAAGACCATCTAAGAATGTAAAATACAATCACTATGTCAAGATAGGCTTGAAATACATCCATTCATGACCCTGTCTAAATGAATCCCATCCAAAATACAGGATACTAAACTAACTAATGAATTGGAACTAGACAAAAACCAAACTGAAGTGTTGAAATTCTACTATAAGGTTTCAGTAAAAGTCAGAAGCAAACAACATTTTTTTAGATTGGCCTACTTTGAAATATCCAGTTACATAAAAATGTACCCACAGTAGAAGCAATAAACTGGCTGTTTAATTTACATACTTCGTAAGCTGAAATTATTCAACATAAATAACAAAAAGTTTTATCTAAAGACAGTCTTACATACAATATGCATTGAAACACTCTGAATCATTTTTATACTTCTATTGTATGGAAACAGTGATTGAAACTCAGGATTTATCATGTTATAGGGAAAAGATGGCCCACAAATAATTCAACAAGTCTTCACATTAATTAAAATTCCTCTAAAAGGGTCACATTAAAATTTCAGCCTCACAGCACTAATGAGAGTTCCTTCATAATCTCGTTAGATTTACCAAATATACCCTAATTAATGCTCCCTAGGACATTATCACTGATGAAAGTTAACGTTTTGAAGAAAAGAAATTGTTCGACGCCATGGAAACAATTTAAAACAGTCTGCAAAAAATAAGTTCCAGCATATACCATAAAACTTACACCCATGCACTAATTTTGAAAGAATCTATCAAATACATTAAGTCACTGTTTGAATAATTTTTAGTCGAATTGGATAAAACTTCAATTCTCGAAGAAGTTATTTAAGGTGACTCGTGATTTTCATTTTCTAAAAAAAATGGTTAGGGATGTCCACTGAAAGAGGGGCATTCATTAGGGAACAGTTGGTATGTACAGATTAATCTTGCTGATTTTCATCAAAATTCACAACACCTTTCCATGGCAGTTATCTGGCAACAACCAGTCTATATTCAGCTTTTTAAGATGAAATCATTTGCTGCAAACCAGTTTAGTAATTATAACTCTTAAGAAAGATAACAGGAAAGAGCGAGAGACTTAATTTCATTTAGGAGAGACAGAATTATTGTACATAGATTTCAGGAATTTTGCACTAAAATAAAGGCACTGCATTGTGTTAAACAGGATTTCGTTTTGCATGATCAAGCACCCTACAAAATGACAAATGCTGAGATCACACTCAACATGCCATTGACCTTCAAAAGAATCATACCACACCAGTGACCTTGATCTGTATACAATATGATGTAAGGTCACCTTAGTACAAGAAATTATGTCTGAAATTAACAAAGCTAAGAAATATATAAAGCCTCCTTTATGTATACAATCAAAAAGCCATATTTATTCAGATTTGATGCTTTTAAACAAAAATATCATTAGACAAATAACTGTGAGGATGTATTTCAAGACAAAATTTGCTATGGCTCCAAATTTTGCAAATTTCAGAACCAAATTTAGTTAGGTGTCATTATACATGAAATTTATAATCTACCAGTATTAATAAACGACATTTTGAGAAAGTTCAACTCAGACGGAAATAATTACACACAGGAGTGGTTTGTATAAGTTATGTTACTTCATAATATTGATTCTAAGTGTAACATCATTGGAATACTGGTCGTCTTGATGATAAACCTATCAAGAGGATGACTGCTTTTGACATTTCATAAAAAATTTCAACCTCATCAATGTTAAGGAATCCCATGGTGGTATTTGTGTCTTTTTTGAAACCAGGTTGGAAAGATTTAGCAATATGTCAGCAGCATCAAGTCTCTAATTTTAAGTTTTATTGTTTTGTACTTTTCTAGACTGAATTTATACTAACAGCATGCAAATGTTCAACTGATCAACTGCTAAGCATCCAATCAACATTTAGAACTTCAATTTTGCAATATATTGTGATAAGAAAGTTGTACCTGAATACACTTTGATAATTTATTTTACTGATTATGAAACAGAATCACAATATATTATCAATGAAAGTTGCATCATGGTGCCCATTTCAGTTTCATATATAGTGACTGGTTCACCTTATCAGTTTTCCTAGACTGTGTCTGTATTCTAACAAGTACCAACTTACCATTCCACAAGGATCTGTCAAACAACTTGAGGAAATTTTGAGGAAAATCAACTTTTTTGTCAAATTTTCAAATAAGCTCATGACCAGCAGACCCTGATTGCTAGGATACAGCAAGGTCACTAACCACCTGACCATGGCTGCGGCCTACAAAATTTGTAACAATAAATAAAACAGCTAGGGCATTTCGGATAAAAATGAATACTTGACTGTAACCAGCACATTGTATTATTCAATTGTTGCATTCTGGGAAAGCAAGTGCAATGAAGACACTCATGTTGTCCTACTTCATCTTGTGATTCCGTTTTCAAACCAGAAATTATTTCATTTCGTAATCATTAATACCAAATTTTGATATACCGGTCAATGGAGTTTGGTTTGCAAAATTCATGAAACTCTAAAATCACTTGTATCAGTAAATATATATACCACTCATATAGCTATCAGTCTTTCTTTATGTTTGTATTATGTTTGCTTTTTTTGCTGTATTTGTGTGTAGCCATATAAAAAATGTACATGTAAATTATGTTATAAATGTACATTGTATATTGACCATAGGCATTAAGTGCCGATTTTGTCTAAATAAAGTATATACAGTAATGTACAACCCAAGATATGGAGTGTTATTTACATTATACAAAATCAAAATTAAGACAAAACATTGCTTATATAAGTATCAAAATTGACAAGTGTCTTAGCGTAACAATCACAGTTTAATATCAGTTTGATATTAATCTAAGTGATGTAGATACAATCCTTGAACATAAAAAAATGTAACCATGACAACAAAGTATTGAAATGATGAGCTATAATGGACATTACATGGTATAAAAATTCTCAGCAAAATCTACAACAAAGACAATCATTGCAAGAAATCAAGAAACAACTTAGTACTGTTAACATTCATAAATTATTCATTCCATTTAAGTTACAGTATGTATGAGCTTTACTCCTAGTAATTACGATTAAATATAAGAGAACTTTCAATAACTTTTATAATAATCTATAACTAAAATAACAATCTGTAATCTACAGTATTACATGTCGACATCATTCACTCTCGTAAAACAAGTAAAAACTGCCAGGACATGAATTTTTCTCTGAAATTGATCAATAATTGTATTTTGATTTGTAGAAAAAAGGGCGCCAAGATGAACCTATATCGCTCACCTGAGAACAACTATACTATAATTAATGACCAGGCAATATAGTTTCATCTCATATAACCCGTTTCTACACAAATTTTGATAAAAACAAACTCTAATTTTCATAAATAGTACTGGACGCAGGTATTATGTACATTCTGTGCAAATAAGATTATGATTAGTGAAGAAACGAAGGTGCTATGCTATACTGTAAACAAATTGAAATATAGCAATTTTCTAAGTCAAGGGCCCATAACTCTGCAAGTGTTAGTTTAATTTCGCCCATAATTAAACTCATCCAGGTAATACACATTCACTGTAAATTTGTTTAGGATTAGTGAAGAAATAAAGGCGCTAGAGTGTAAGCAAGCTGAAATACAGCAAATTTTATATGCCAAGGGCCTACAACTCTTAAAGTCTTGATCTGATTTCACTCATTATTAAACTAGTCGTAGACCTTAAGGTAATACACATTCAATTTGCCCAACTTGCCCGAGATATACTGGCCATATACATTGTGACTAAGTTGGATGAAGATTGGTGAAGAGCTGTGGATGCTAGATTGTAAACAAACTAATTGTGGACGTACGACGACGACAGAAAATTTCATCGATCCTAAAAACTCATCCTGGGCCGATGGCTCAGGTGAGCTAAAAGCCATCATTTCCTTCAGAGACCTTAGTAGAATTTATTAATATAATTGGTGATAGTTTTGCTGTATCTAAGAAGAGCCTTATAATAATTATTACATACTTATGAACCTACTCCCGAAATCAGATCATCACCCTTTTGAATGGAATTCTTAAAAACATGCATTTTTCTAGAACTTTTCATGCATATTTCATGTGTAGTTCATGAAGTATGAAAGAGGAAGGGCGCTGGTTAAAAGGGAGGGGGATTACTACTAAAAGAGGCAAACCTGGAGAATATTTATAAATGCTAATAGGGGGAAATGTATTCGGGGGGGGGGGGGGGGGGGGGGTATAGCATATTTTTAAAGGGGAAGATGCTGCGCATGACTATCAGGGTCACTTTCTTAATAAAAAATAAACCCTGCAGTAAACATGACTACTATTTCTGACCTAAGCACTGTATGCTCTTGTACATAACTACTAGCCAGAAAAACTTATAACAACTGTTTTATCGTACACAGAGGAAATTCTGCCGACAACATGAAATCTCAAAAATGAAATTCTACTATTCGGGGAAATATTATTTCAAGTTGGATTTGGCAAAAACATTATCTGAATCAACCATGATAACAACATCGTCTTATTAACCGATCATTATAACTACTGAACATAAAAATAAAACTGGTATTAAAAGACTAAAATAGAGTGAAATGTTAACAAACCATTTCGTTAATATTGATTGGAGGCTCACAAGAGAACTAGGTGTGGTATTTTTTCATGCCAATTTTCATAGAAAATCCCACTCAGACACAATAGATACATGGTATATACAATTTTACAGACGATCAATACAAAATACTGAGAAATTAGACACTGATATAAGACAGACATTTTCCACATCTCATAACACCTCTTGCCGTGTCCTACTTTAAGCAGGGAGTTAAAATCACTACCATTATTACCATATATGGTAAACAACACAATTAATTACCTGAAATGTGTGTGCTATTATAATGAAGCAATACGTAAAAACTCACAGTATTTGTTTAATAGATTTATTGATTCAATACTGTTTTATGAGAGAAATCTTACTCATCACTACCGATGAAAGATAAACAGAGTACATGTATGTATGTATTCAACTCACAGCAGTTAAATATGAAAAATGTTGCCAATTCAAAAGACCTATCTAAGTATCTTTTGCAAGTTCAAACAAACAAATGAACAGTAGACACCAAAAATAGAAGAAAGATGACATTATTCGGAGGTATACTACGGCCTATATAAATTAACTGTTAAATAATCTCCTTCCCTTAATTTACTGTACATTTGTGAATCAATGATTTAAGGAGTATAAAAATGGTGTCCTTATTTAATGTGTGAACAAACCCCAATCTGTCTGAATTCATAAAACATGAATTTTTCTTAAACTATTCATGAATAGTTTGACATGCCGTGGTTAAGGTCACTGACTTCAAATCACTGTAACCTCTCACTGATAGAGGGTTGTGGGTTCAAGCCCTGCTACTGACCATGTCTCTTTATGTGAGAAGTAGGTAGTTGCTTACAGAGGATGGGAGTCTAGTATTGGTTCTTCCTAGGAACAATGCTTAGGTGAGCCTCATATGACTCTTGACTGTTGAAAAGGAAAGGGGCGTAAAACTTGATATAAACAAACATGAATAGTTCATGAATGCTTAACTATTTAACAGGGAAGAGCTCACTGCAAACCGATGCAATTATTCCCAATTCGGTTGGCACTGGTTCCTCTAAGCTGCTTTTGTATGCTACAGAGTAGCCTTTAATGGCCATTAAACATGATACAAGTTTTATCATATTACAGGGAATTTCAGCACAAATCATTTAAGAAATTACTGTGTTAAAAGCATTCACCAAATCATTCACATACAGAGGTCAAAGAGACTTGCAAAGACTTGAACACATAACCTCACAAGTTGTGCAACAAAAAAAAATTGCACTATGCAAGGATCCAAAGTTATAAAACTCAAATTTCTAAATAAATATTCAGTAAGATCACACAACTTTCAAATCAGTATTCAGTAAACACGTCCCCTGTTAAATAGTTCTTCATGCTTCACAAACTATTCATGAGGAATGCAAGAATAGTTCAAGAAAAGTTCATGATTTCATTTTTTTCTTTCGAACGGATGGAAAGATCATCAGAATATTTCCTCAATCATATTGCAAACATACACATTGGTCTGAAATGGCTGAGAACAAAAATAATGAAATTTGAGCACGAGCTAGAGACTGCTGCTGATCTCAAGTTCAATAATCTCAGACCCTGTGTGAACTTAGTCCAGCCCTGTTGTTTTCAGAAACAAACAGAACACCTGTAAACAAAGGCCACTAAGAGTAAGTAGCATTGCTTTATGTACATGCCAGTTGGATTTTATTCTCACGTTTTTTAACCTCCGACAGATACAGAACCTTTAGGGTTTTATATTTATTTATCTGTTGTTTAATGGCTCAATCAGCTTTGGTCATTTCAGAGTCGCCCCCAGAGAGAGAGGGGAGCGAAGAATTACTAGAGATCTGGGCTTTTGGGTTCCTATACTTATTTCAAAATAATTTTTCCTGTTTCTTTATTCTGCATTACAGGTTCCTGTGATATTCTAGACACAGCACTGGCTTGATAGTTGAGATGATGATACTGAAAGTGTCCCTGATATATTGAATGGCAGAGTCCAGATTGGAACCTATGACCGTTCATTCAGTGGTCTAGAACATTACCAATCAACCATCTATCATCTCTTTTAAGTTTTATACACTAAAAATACTCGAGTCAAGACTTAATGGACACAGTCATACTAAACATTGTGTATTCTAATTGACATTCAGATGTCATCTGAGAGACACCTAATAGTTAAAACAGCACTTGTACTGAACACATCAATGGTATAAATTTCAGTCAATAATCTTAAACAGCAGGCATGTAAGAACAATATATACCCCAAAAAATACTTTTTGTCACAAAACAAAAGGTGGTATAATTTGTAAGTTAGATGTTCAATAAAATAACACGTTGTTATAGTAAAAAATAATCAAGATACTTCATAAAAAGTCAACAAAGTCAACCAACTTCTATAACTATTTGCAACTAAATCAGATTCTATACATATTTAAAGCTCAATATCATTAAAGCCAACTTTATAAAAACCAAGAAAAAAATTGGCAAAAAAATGGAAATGTACACTAGGCATTATAACACAATACCACTATAAGCAGTAAATTGAAATTTAATTACCACTAAAAATAGGGACCATGGATATTTTTACATCTTCAGAGTATCAATATTCGACCTCTAACCCCTCTCCCCACACAATACCTACCCTAACATGGTGACAGATACAATATATCAAGGCTTCAGCGCAGTACTACATTAAATATCTTCTTCACAAAGTCAAGTTACACTTGCCTTTACCAAACAATTACAAAGATATACACACATTGAAACATAGAAATTTAACATGTGGCATAAATTAGCGTATAAATATTCGCAACCCACTTAACACTTAATATCAGTTGCACATTTACCCCTCCCCCCCCCCCCCCTTCACCATAAACAGTAAAGTTTTCATTAAACCTGATGTATATATAGATTATGTTCTCTGTATCAGATCAATTGTTAATCAGCGGAGTCGTTTCTGGCTCAGTGCATGTTAACAGGTGACAAACATCGACGAACAAAACTGTTTGTTTTTAAACAATACGTATGAACGAACTAGACTTCAGGTAGTTGACAATTCAGTAGGTGCTTGCGTACAACACATTTATACCTATAGATTACATTACTGTATGAGCTTGACTTAAATATAGGGCACGTCAATTAAGTATCTCTGTATACAAAACGGCTGTAGACTGTATTTATATAAATATATATATACCTGTATATGATTTATTGGTTTACCGACTTCGAGATTAATATGTTAAAACTATTTAACAATAGACAGCCAATATGTCACAGGTATACATAATAGTCACCATGTAATCTAGAGTGTCGGAAGATTATTTCACATCATTACGGGTTTATAAAACAGTTAAAAAATGTTATCAATGTTTTAAGTGTGACCTCAGATGATCAGTATGGAAGATTTTAATATGTACACTTCAGAATATGTTGATGTATTTCTACTGATAACGACAGAATTACAGATATGTCCATCAGCCTACCACTTGTATGGTACACCCAGGTAGAACTTTGCCGTACTAAGTATATGAACGTTAAACAGTCAACAGACTGATGACTTTGTGTGGTAGTTGGACATGAGGGTCAGAAATTCTCCTAATTTTACCATACCTTATCATAATCATGGCAGAATACTGAAGACTGCTTGTCTCACACATTGAACACGGTACAAATAATAAGAAAATAGTTCAGTCAGCAAGTACATTATAAATTACATAAAGCATTTAATCCACAGCTTCCCTTACAAGAACTGGTTGCTCATCAGAGCGCGGCTATTTTTGTCAACAAATCAATCTATCAGAAAGACTAACTGGACATATACTAGTACCAATAATTCTAATGGCATGTGTGATACAGCATCCGTATTAATTCGATGAGCATGTGAGGAAAATGAGCCTATCCTCCCCCCTCTAATACCCTTCGTATATTTTCAAATTTTGACATGTATCGCAAGTGACCTCCAAAATCATCATTCCATAGAACTATGCTAAAGATCAAATCCCTGTATAAGTCCTGTGTACCATAACAAGCAGTTCAAATTGAAACTTCAAGATGAATCACAATTTTCCCTAGCAAACAGATATTTAAACTTCATGAACTATTCATGAACTTTTTAATGAACAGTTCAAGAAAAATTCATGTTTTCATGACTTCTATTCGAAAGGGTTATCTAATTACTGAAGTGTCTAAATGAATTTCCTATAGTGTATAAATTTATACAATGTACATGCAATACAATATATAATTATAACTTGTGATAAATACTGGAAGATAATTACCACACATTAACATGCATGACTAATTCCATTCCAACAGAATATTAAATATCAGGGAATATATCTCTCTCTCACTGTGATCAGCATGTTAACCAGGACATAATGTTCAGTGTTTAGCTAAAATATTATACATTGTTAAATAAGCTCTGTATCTTAAAATATTACAGCATCTGACTCTTTATTTGTATTCAGTAATCTTTAGAGCAAAGTTGGGTTTTTAGATCGGATGGCGTGGACATTTTTTATTTGTTTAATACAGGACACCCCTTAAATAGATTTCAAGAAAACATGAATTTTTCTTGAACTGTTCTTGCATACTTCATGAAAAGTTCATAAAGTATGAATTACTGTTTGACAGGGGCAATGCAGTAGAGTCTTTTAATTGTAATGTAACTTTGTAGAGAGGTAAGTCTGTGAATGGGTCAGTCAAGTTACAGTTGCTTGAATACCAGACTTTGTTGCCTGAAGAAACCCTGACAATTCTTTTCATTGAACTGTCAGATAAAACAGTAAGCAATGGAATTAAGCAACTACTTTAATAAATTCACTCAGTATTTGATTAATTAGTACAATTTTCAATGGCTTTTGAGTAGTTGAGGATTATAATACAAAATAATACAAAACTGAAATAGCTATCATTTCGGTCTTGGTTTCAAGTTACCATAGCAACCAATCAATCCAATATAGCGATTAAACCAAATACAGAGGACTCAAACTGCATTTTTACCCAAAAAATGTAAGTCATTCTTCAATACCCATAATCACCACGGTAACCAAAAACACAGAACAAACTACATACAGGAATTTATATTTCATGGTCCATTACTATGTACAGATAACAAATCATGAAATACCAAGTCACGATTACCCCTTGTATTATCAGAGCCACTGTACACAGCAGTAAACATTACTCATACATCAAGATATCATTTAGAATTTAAAATTCAATTATTAAGCCAAACATCAACACTAAACATCTAAATAATAAAGACAAATACAAATCTAAACAGATTTTTGAAAGCATTTTAGATGAACAAACGAAAAATGTGCCCACCGATAGACACACTCACTTAGTTAGTTTATATTGATTTTAAAATGCAATATTTATCCAAGCAAAAGATGTATTATTTAAAGAATGTATAAAATGCAGCGGGAGCAAAATGAGTCATCAAGTTAAGTTCTTCACCACAGTAGGGTTTATAACAAAATCCTTCCCATCACTTGTTTATACACACTTGGTGTTCTCACTGAAAAGTCAATTCAACGTCAAGTGTTGAATTACCACATTGGATTGACTGTAATTAAGATATTAATTTCATTAATGTAAAGGATTAGCACTGAAGATAATTGCCAAGCTTAAACACTGCAGTGTTTTTACTGACTTGTATCTGTGCTAATTCTGGCATGAATAAATCAACACAAACTTCTTCATTATTACTCTCTCACTCTCTTTCTCTCTGTGGAACAGCTAGAAAATTTAACATCATAATAACAAGATACAATCCCCTTCTAAAACAACTCATGAAGACATGATTTTTTTCTTGAACTGTTCTTGCATATTTCATGAACAATTCATGAACTGTGAGTAATTAACTATTTGACATGGGACGCGTTTTATTCCAGAATACACATTATAGTGTTCAGAAAAAACATAGAGTAACAAGTGACCGCCACACTTCATTATCCAATCAGTGACAAGGATTTTTTGAATGTTTGGCTTTCTTATTAGAATACAAAACCGGCGTTCTGAGTTTCGAAGAGCAACTAAGTACACACTGTGCATGTGGAGCACTAAGTCGGTTAGAATGCATATTTGGGAGTTCTTTGTAATAAGGAAGCTACAGTCACTTCCTTTTAGCTTTCTTCTTTACAAAGAACACCCGAATATGCATTCTAACCAATACAAGGTAATCTCTCAGCATCACAAGCTTAGTATGTCTAAAAGAAGGGGTTTTTTTTAATATTTAAAGGTGTCCTATCTCAGACAAGCAAACTTGATTTTTCCTAAAACTTCAACAACAACAAACTAAACAATAGCCAACACAGGGTAAATTCAAACCCTTAACCAAATCTTGGTTGCTATAGAAAATATCGAGGAAAATTGTTAGGATGAAAAAAGAAGATATTTAAACTAGCGAACAGTATCCTTTATGAATTTGTATCCTTGGTTTAGAGAAGGAAAAAACACAATGATACAACATTGAATAAACTCACATCACATAGAATTTAACAATAGTCGCCAGGTGAGATAGTAATTTCAATAACAAAATTCTCAGTATACAAAGAACTCACTTTCTCTTAACATTTTTTATCAATGCTGAAATAGAATGGATCGTTTGTCAACCATTTGTAATATGATAAACTTTGGGAAGAAGGTCAAAGAAGAAAAGCTATCATGAGAAAATCGTGAATCTTTTAAATTAGTGTTAACTTCAAAATTTTCAAAATAAGCACTTTTTCGAACAAAACTTAAATGGCTTGAAGTATAATTGAGAGATAGCTTTAGACATAGAATTATAATCAAAATGAACGTAAATTTTCTCTTAAAATCCCCCCCCCCGTCAGATTTTTCCACAGTGGTAACTTAAGTTTGTACATGACTAGTTTAGGTCATACAGAGACACAATTTTTGACATCATAAACATGAAGCCATTCCAGTGAAACTCAGTCATATGTGGGTCTTCTTCTACTTCTAGAATTGTTGTCAAGAATTCAAGGAAGAGAGATTTGTCAAATATGTATCAGTATGTGCCTGAAATGAAGTTCATAAAATATCTCCTCAGTTGATAACCTTTGTATCAAACAATGACCTTGGCCTCCACAGTTGAGATTCATACAATGACATAGACACTGAAGTCAAGTCATTCACAAATGTCATTAAATAATACACGAGTGCCAATATATAACACCCCATTGAATAGTTATTCATTACACTATTCATGAAGTATGCAAGAACAATTCAAGAAAAATTCATGTTTTCATGAATTCTGTTCAAAGGGGGATACAATGACACTGACCTTCAACAGATTACCTTAATACACTACATCATGCAAAACAGCTGAATAAACGTTGATTGAGAGAGCTCAAAACTTACTGTACGACCCCTCCCTTGACCCTTCACATACTCTCCTATGTATATGTCATCATTTAAACAGTGATTGGGCTCCTGACTGACCTACTTGGTTACATTTAATTAGAACAGTTTAATATCAATGATAACAACAATAAACAATGAAACCTCTTGTCTCTTAGTAACAGTTCAGTGTCTCAGCTCTCAAGTCCCCTCCAAGCATGAAATAATCCTTGAAGAAAAAGCAAACAAACTTATTGAGACCCAAGAAAAACAACACTTATAATTTCATCCCTCTTCCACTCAAATGATGAGACAGTAAAAAAGAAAGTTAACTCCATTTTATCAACATCTGCAGGATATCGTATGAAAAAAAAAACCTTAAACCTTTAAGAATCCCTTTACATCTGGTGGGAGGGGGTGGGTGGATCCGTTAACTTCAACACTCAATGAGAGGTTGAAATATTTCAAGTTGTATTAAATAAACATTGACAACTTATTTTTGTTTAAATAGCACAACACTCACTAAAACTCAATTCTGTCAACCAAAATGTGAAGTTCATAAGAAAATTGGGTCATTTTTAATCTACAAAGTGATTTGGTTTGCTGTGCCCCTACTGAACTGGTTTCACTAAAAAATGTCAAATATTTGATTTACAGGCAAGAATACAGATGTGTATATTCTGATGTGACTTCAATGGGTGGATGCTAAAACTGTGCTATTAGAAAACACAAATATTTCTCTCACTTGATGTTTAAAATAAAGTCAAATAAGTAATTTCCCTTGTATTTAGTCACATGACTTTAATATTCATAAATTTTGGCCAAGTATTCAGACACATGATTAATCCATTAACTCACTAATTGTACAAATTTAGTCACATGACTTATTCAGCAACTTAGGTAGTGTATTTAGTCACATGACTAATTCATAAACTTTGGTCTTTCATTCAGTACTATGTCTTGGTTATAAACTTACCTATGTTATAAAAGCATGGTTTTTATTCTGTCCGTTCATTCACATCTTCAGCCTACTTCTAATAATTATCCTTTTTAATTTTTAGATACAGAATCTCACTGGGGGTCCAAAATTGATTTTTTCCTCTTTTTGTTCAAAATGCAGAGTCGGCTGTTTAATGTCCAGTGCTAAATGACTAAGCAATCTGAAACAGAGAAAAGATAGAGCATATTGTGATTATTCTGAAAGCATTTGGTAATAAAACTAGATAGAGTGAACACTGTTTGATAATCACAGTGCGGAATGGACTCTTTTCATACCATCTTTTTCTCTAAGGCACCAATTCTCAATCTTTGGAATGAAATCAAGTCTTCAGGTTGAACTCGCAAACTCACCGACTTTGAGTTAAAAGCAATCCTGGAATTGAAACAGGCCTTTGAAATGAAACTAAATTTATTCTTCATTCGAAAAATAAATTTCATCCCAAACAATATGACCAGTACAATGCATCACAGGTTGTCAGCGCAAGTATTTCATTACTTTTGTTATCTAAACATGTACACAACATCAGGAAGTATTATTGAAACATTTGAATGAATACATGCATTTTTACATTCATCGCAACTGGCCTAAAATACAAGATTAACAAAATTAACGAAACAATCAAATTTCCCCATACGGTGCCTCACTCACATTTTCCCCATGAATTTTTTATTAAGTACAGAATGGTAGTTACTATTGTATTGTCTGTTTTCTTATATGCTTATACAACATGCACCATTAAACAAACTTCAAATTTATAACTGATACAATCTTTGTCATGAATCTAAAAGTAACGGGTCCTGGATGAAAAATGTATACAACAAAAATCATGTTATTTGACAAATTGAGCCTAAGCCCTCCAATTTTAATCAATCAATAGGCTTCATTATCTATGTCAACAAAAGATCATTGACTTCATGAGCTCAACAGATTTATCAATTTGAATTTCATTTATTATATACCTATGGCTGACAGGTCTTTCTAAGAATGCTAGGTAGACCTTTCTATAACCTAGGTAAATAAATCTTTGAAAACTTAGGTAGACAAAATTATGATAACCTTGGTAAATCTATTTTTTGATAACCTAGGTAGACCTATATATTATGATAACTTAGTTAGACCTAGTATATGATAACTTAGGTAGACCTATATAATATGATAACCTAGGTAGACCTTTCTATAATAACCTAGGTAAATCTATCAATGATAACCTAGGTAGACCTATATAATTATGATAACTTAGGTAGACCGATATATGATAACTCAGGTAGACCTATATAATATGAAAACCTAGGTAGACCTTTCTATAATAACCTAGGTAAATCTATCAATGATAACCTAGGTAGACCTATATAATATGATAACTTAGGTAGACCTATATCTGATAACCTAGGTAGATCCATCTTTAATAAACTAGGTACACCTATCAATTATAAACAAGGTACACCTATCTCAGATAACCTAGGTACATGTAGGTAAATCTAAGGTAAGATAGGTAACTCTATCACTAATAAGTTGAGAAACTTGAGGAATTTCCATATTGAGGCCGACTAAACATTTTTAAATAAGGTATACAGGTACACAAAGCTGAAGCAAGGTAATTCTGAGCAGCTCGACCGAAAGGCAACCTAATTTATTCATTAATATCATATATACACATTATGTCTTAGCACCGGTTGACATTACATAAAAAATATATATCATTAAGAATTCAATATCGACAATACATAAAATCACTCAACCACAAGATTATAACACCTATCCGCCTATCCTATTGCGGTAGAAATCATACAACAAACTGCATAAGGCATTCTAACATAAAACATTCATTCCTGTCCCCTTGTGCTCCCTAAAGACTTCAAATTACCAAATGATGTTTGAGGGGAAATTGATCAAAAGCATAAAATAGAAAATTTATAAATAATTTTATGAAATAGGTCAAAACATTTATCGTTAGTGACAACTTGAAATATAAATATGTCTCAGGTCATGTTTATAAAACAACAAACAAAAAATGCAGTGTGTGAAAACCATAGAAACCGAAAAGGAAATTGTAGAGAAATAAATGAGATATTTAAGCGATTAAAATGAACCATCAAACCTTTTAGCCAGTCTATATCGTAAACAGATGTGTCTAGTACAAGGCTTTTAACAAGATTCCTAAAATTTCCCCACCAGATATTACACAAGAAAACAGTGTAATAAACATATAAATATGAGCCGATATTCATGACATTTCTAGGAATAATTAAACAAAGACATTCATTTTTCCAAACATCAAAATAATTTCTAACATCAGATCTTCTGGATTGTGGAAAATTTGTCTCTCTAGTTTTACAGTCATAAATAAAACAGGAACACAGACCCACAACCTCTGTACTCATAATATTAGGAAAATGTGCCTCACTATAAAAAAAGTTCTTATCAATGTATACAGAGTTTTATAGGCCTAAGGAAAAAAATGTTAGGTAACAGTCCAACAAATTTAACTACATGTTGTATTGTAACTAGACATAACTAATTTGTAGAATAGTGCATGTCTGAAATCTTGTAAGCAAGAGGTTTGAAATATGTTGTTATATCTAAGACATGACTAAGAGGGGTCAGGAAGACCTTTGGAACAAAATACTGAAATGGGGTGATAAAAAACATTTTTCAACTTGGCCTAAGTTTCAAGCACTTATTTTAGATATAAAATGACTTAATTACTCCCATTTAGCCTAACATGAAAGAAAACTTTGATCTACAACTTACAAGTTCTAATTTGAAGTAAGGCCTGAAACAAATAACCAATTCCAGTAATATCTTATTAACAAAATCACCAGTGAATGACTTGCTTTAACTCATAAACTACCAATGTTTTATAACATACTTTAGATCACTTTTAATTATCCAACACTATTTATAATACAAGTGATTCAAGTCAAATGCATATTGCCACATAGTTATGTGTATATCTGGTAAATATAGTATTAAAGATCTATAAACATATTTTATAGCCAACTAAAACACCATGTGCAACATTATGTAATCCATGACAATCATAGGCATTATAGGACAATTATACACTATTAATAAACTTCAGACTCAATTGTTATTGCTTGCAATACTTAACTATAGGGATTATATCTTCTGGGTGACTTTAAACACTGTCATGGACATGGCAGACTCAATATGAATTGAAATAAATACCTGGTTAAATACGTTCAATCTTGTGCTTATCAAAACAGACTGTAAAATTAATATACAAGCAACTGAACTTAATTTTAACCTGTTTTAACCACACTAAACCCCGATATAAGGACCACTTTCAAAAAAAGGTTTCTTAATTTTCACCTTCAGATTGTTTAAAGCTGATCTTTATTAGTTATAAACTACTAGTGGTCCAACCCACCATACAAAACAATCAAACCTGTGCTTGCAGTCACCTCTGAGTATTGGCCACCCTGTAAATAAAGACCATTCTTTGAAAACCTCTCATTGATTATTTTGAAGTAACACCAATTTCTGAATAAAGGCTATCATCTGTCAGTAAAGCCCACATTTTGTTTTCTCCTAGGGAGTCCTTTGTTCACAGGATTGTCTATACAAACAAGGTGTGGCAAGATTTTAAGTTAAAATAGAGCAATCTTAGCCAAAATGTGTCTATGAAACAGGCTCTTAGGGTCTCAAAGACCATCTATAGACATTTGCTACCAAAAACGACCCAAAAAATTAATGTTCAACCATATCAGCCTTGATCTCTATGTAATATCTAAACTTCTAATCAAGAATTCGAGCTGAACGAGACTAACTGCTCTTTAAATGAGACATAGTTACAACAGTGTAGCTAAAAACCCTTGATATCCAATAAAAAAATACAGTAACGAGTTTGTGTACTACCTCAGTATTCACCACTTTACTTTCTATAAACATGACAGCAGTTTCAGTGCCAAATAAATTATTATATATTTACTATTGTTGCCAAATTGCAAGTTCCAATTGTGCATACCAGCAGAGCAGCATAACCTTAAGCTTGTCAAAATTCACATACAAAACCTGGATTTTTCATGCAGAAAGAAGAGTAGATGACAACATCTTATAAAAGAAAATAAATCATAGCTCAGCTCACTTAATTCTACCACTTTTAAGCAACAACAAGCTGTAATGAAGGGGTTTTTCAACACCAGAAAAAAATCTATTATCACATCAAGTGTAATAAAAACGTTATCAATGATATCCCAAGTATAACCAGCTGCAGCACAGCAAAATATTTAGCCAGTGATTTTCTATGGTAACAATTCAGATCCATTATCTCAATTTCTTTCCTAAACATTTTCATAAATGCGTTAAAAAATTACCCAAATATGTGGATGTTCGAACCTTTGCAGGACTGAACGTCATTCTGATTTAGACTTACTTGTCTGTTTTGCCAGAAGCATTTCTCAACTATGATATTTACATAGTAAATTCTGGAAATTTTCACTTGTCCGAAGACTACGGAACAACCTGGGCAATACGGACAATTGATTTTGCCGCCCCTGCAATACAGAGACATGACAAAATACAAGCCAAAATTGGTTAATTCCTTAGACTGAGTTTACAGTAACCAATCAGATTCCATCTTTTTCATTCTGATACCCACACAGTGCACCAATAAGAAATAGTTGATATAAAGCAACTATGATAATAACTGGCCCACTCAGAAATACTCCAAAAATGAATATCTGACAACTAAATAAAGATGTAGACTTCAAGTAACTTTATGCCAAACTAAGTTAATGCTAAACGAAGTTAATGCCTAACTAAGTTAATGCAAGTTGGCTATGAATAGCATAGAATACTAATATTCTGTAATAGTACAATCTACAAAGAAGTTACAACAGGGTCAATGCCTTTCAAATCAAATAAAAATTTATCAGACAGACCAGGTTAACAAATTAATGCGGGCCATATCCATTGCTTAAATTATTACAGTAATAATATCAATTACTTAAAGAATTAGTTATTTTGATGCATTATGACCTGTCACTTATAAACACATAATGATAATGTGATCTTTATAAAAGCAAACACATTTTCAAGTTATCGAACATAAGAAAAGTGTCAGTTAATTTCAAAAACCACTACAGGCAGTATAAAATGAAGACACGATGATTGATTAACTGTCAACAGATTACGCCTGTCAAGAAAATTCAAACCCCTTAAGAAAGAATAGATAATGAACTATATAAAATTTGTATATAGTTTGGTACCTGCTTAACAATCTTAACTCATTTTCGATCAATACTACCAAACACATCTTATTCTTAAACCAACTGCAAAACATATAAACAAGAATTTTAGAACTAAACGTTATCTGTTATTTGTCCTGAGGGTCCTTTATTATAACACTTTCAAACTGAAGAGTATTCTCGTATTTGAGAATTATCAACAAAAGAACACAAGTGCATATACTTATCCAATTTAAGATCAATCTTAAATAATACTTGAGAACAATAATGATAATAACTAGAGAAAAGCAATCACTTTGAAATCTCTTAAATTCTCATAAAAAAATACCTCATTACTTTGAAAAGAATGTACTGTTCAGATGATTGACATAACGTGCACTTATCAATACTATGACACAGTTGATAACACAACTGACAAACCCAAACCTTGATGAACCATTAACAGTAACATGCGTACTCTCTGTCCCTCCAAATCTAACACAACAGTTACATGCTCTCTGTCCCTCCAAATCTTAGACATGATAGAACTGAGGTTGAGCCATAAAACAACAGCTTAACTCTCAGTCACTCCAAATCTTAGACAATATAGAACTCAGGATGAACCATAAGACAACAGTTTAACTCTCTGTCCCTCCAAATCTTAGACAAGATAGAACTCAGGGTGAACCACAAGACAACAGCTTAACTCTCTGTCCCTCCAAATCTTAGACAAGATAGAACTCAGGGTCAACCACAAGACAACAGCTTAACTCTCAGTCACTCCAAATCTTAGACAATATAGAACTCAGGATGAACCATAAGACAACAGTTTAACTCTCTGTCCCTCCAAATCTTAGACAAGATAGAACTCAGGGTGAACCACAAGACAACAGCTTAACTCTCTGTCCCTCCAAATCTTAGACAAGATAGAACTCAGGGTGAACCACAAGACAACAGCTTAACTCTCTGTCCCTCCAAATCTTAGACAAGATAGAACTCAGGGTGAACCACAAGACAACAGCTTAACTCTCTGTCCCTCCAAATCTTAGACAAGATAAAACTGAGAGTGAGCCATAAGACAAGAGCTTATCTCTATGTCCCTCCAAATTATAGACAAGATAAAACTGAGGGTGAGCCATAAAACAACAGCTTATCTCTATGTCCCTCCAAATTATAGACAAGATAAAACCAAGGTTGAAGCTTATTTGTATGTCCCTCCAAATTATAGACAAGATAAAACTGAGGGTGAACCACAAGACAACAGCTTAACTCTCTGTCCCTCCAAATTATAGACAAGATAAAACTGAGGGTGAGCCATAAGACAACAGCTTATCTCTATGTCCCTCCAAATTATAAACAAGATAAAACTGAGGGTGAGCCATAAGACAACAGCTTATCTCTATGTCCCTCCAAATTATAGACAAGATAAAACTGAGGGTGAGCCATAAGACAACAGCTTATCTCTATGTCCCTCCAAATTATAGACAAGATAAAACTGAGGGTGAGCCATAAGACAACAGCTTATCTCTATGTCCCTCCAAATTATAGACAAGATAAAACCAAGGTTGAGCCATAAGACAACAGCTTAACTCTATGTCCCTCCAAATTATAGACAAGATAAAACTGAGGGTGAGCCATAAGACAACAGCTAAACTATCTGGTCTCCAGAATCTCCTCAAAAGTCCAACATTCTCAGACAGACAGACCAATAGACTGGTGGATGAGTGAAATGCATTGCATTGATTAACAACTTACATGTACAAGGGGAATGCCTGGATTATAAACCTAACCCATGTCACAAGGTAACATGTAAGAATTAGAATATCAGAATTAAAACTTATTTTCATCAAAAAACAAACAACATACATACAGGTGACAAATCCAACAGACTCCTAGGATAGATATATGTCTCCTGAAGTGATATACCATTGCATGTAGACTTGACATCAGTGTTACTAATTCACAGCAAACATGTGTCTGGTAATCAAAAAACCTGTGAACAGCAAATACATACAAGAAAAACTTTTAACTGATGTCTGTCCCAACAAATACAAGAATTGACCGATGTAGATTTCATTTCTTTTACCTTAAATGCTGTAACTTGTAAGTGAAAAAGGTTCAAGGGCATTGTGCATTAGTGATTTTCAGTTCTATTTAACTGCTGATTCCCCTAACAATGTTTCCTGGACAGTATTTTAACCAGTACTAACTTTCAAAAGGAACCGGCAATTTCTCCACCTGTGGAGGAAAATAAAATTCCATACACAGATCTTAATGCAATATTATAGAATCTAAGAACACAATCCTCAACAGTTCCATGAAATCACAATACAAAGACCAAGATTGAGACAAAAACATAATTCATCTTTATATTTAAGTAGGCTCATCATAAGGCTAAAATATAGAGATGAATACTGAGACCTGGTCTGAAAGGAAGTTGTGGTTAATAACCGTTATAATGAGGTGGTATTAATACTGTGTTTGTTAACTAAGGTTTTATTGAGGTAAAAGCCGCAATCAAATACACTGGCATATGCTTTACAGCTGGGTCAACGTCTCCCTAGATATAAGGGGCTTCCTCGGTCAAGGGGCCTGGGTTACAGTCTCTGACTAGTAATCACTAGCCACTTACAAGGGAAAGTTCTAATCATTACAAATTTCACAGACGAGGAAGCCATCTACTCTAGGATGGTGGTTCTACTAAGGTGATAATCCTGTCAGACTCAGGGGTCTTCTTCTACCATCAAAGCTTGAAAGGTCACCAAATGATCTTGACCTAGTCAAGGTGCTCCCTAAACTTCAAAAGTTGAGGGTCAAAGGGTCAAAATGACCCTTAGCTGATAGAAATTTAAAGAGTCAACAAATTTTCCTCCTAATGTAATAGTAATTTGACCCTTTGGTTCCAATTCTCAAGAGTCAAAATCCTTATTTTGCAAATTTCAAGAGTCAAAATACCATTTTAAGGGTCAAAGGAGAGCCCTTGACCCTGTAACATCAAATCCCAGTGAAACAAAGAATGACAGTATTAATACAGTTCAATAATATCTAGTTCATATTTTTTTTGTTAAAAAATATGTACTCCAATCAGGGTTATGAGGGATCTTCATCTTAGTGTATAAACACACAGTCATACTGGATGGTAAACTATAACCACTCTGGTTTTTAAGACTCTACACTTAATCAATGACAGTTTCTCAAGCATGTATTGAAATGATTAACAATGCAAGAGATTTTGAAGATCAACGACAAAACAAACATTGACTCTCCCATTGTGGTCCATTCTCTCAGCATGTGATTTAGTCGTTTGAAAATCTTAAATTTTTAAATTCTTATACATTCTGTAATTATTTTGTCAGGGAATTTTTTCTCTCTGGTTTTATAACATCACACCAAGAGCTAAGGTGGTCAGATCACTGATTAGAAGTCTACCTGCTTTAACTGTAGAAGGCTACTTGGAGTACTCCAGACACACACTTGGGTACAGGACCTTTGACCTATAGTTGGATAAGCTCCTCTCACATGAAATATATCTGAGTTCCAGGTAGAATTTGCGAAGTCACACCGATGAATACTAACCAGAGACAATTTAAAACCACTTAACCACAGAATTCTATTTATGCCACAGAAACTGATTTGATAGAATCTTAAAAATGTCCTAAATGTCATTTATTGTACCAAAAAATGAGTTATTGAAAACTGGATGTCTTCAATCTCAAAATGCTAATAATTAATTAAATAACTCAAATGAAAAATGACAAGTGGTTGTCTAGGGACAATTTTGAAGTGTCAGGTAAAAGGCTGAAGTCCCAGAATTCTATCAATACAAACAAAATCTAAATAAGGGTTTTCATATAAAATAAATTGAAAGGAATTGTTATTTAATGCTTGAATTAAATTAAAAATAACTTCATTTTAAAACCAATGGATAAGACATACGTAACTTGACAAAGCAATAAAAAAGATATTTAATCATTAAAACTCTTTTTCTCTTATCCATGGATACAAAATTAACTTAAAATAGCAAGTTAAAATTTTCACAAAGGATGTGTATATATATACATGTACAGAGAGGGTTGAGAATCTTTCTCTCACACACTAAACTCATACGTTTCATACAATAACAAAACACACATACATACAACTTAGTTGACTGATAAAACTTACAAATTAAATTTAGCACAGAGAGAGAGTAATCAATGCTCCAGTAAAGTATACTCTCAAGTAAATCAATGTTAGCCATTATCACTTGCCATAGATTTTTTTTAACCCAGTGTACATCACATATAATAAATACATGTACTATATATACATGTACATAAACATTTGTCACTTCTGTGTGATTCAACAAACAAACACATTACCTCATCATTTGGAGTTGTAATTTGAGACAATATCATGAAAGATTTATCACGCTCAATCCAATAAGACATTTTTTTATTATTTTCACTTCCAGCATTTTCCTTCATTTTCTCTTTTTAATAATTTCCCCTAATGCACCCTAAATTCCTCTGTCCCACAAAAACGCTATCTTCCAGACAGAGATAATAATTTTCTAAAAATAAATTTGCTCCATAAACTTGAGGCTCCCCACAGGGAATATCTCTAACAACGGATTAAACATAAACTTTTAAAAGCAATAAAACCTTAAAGTTATAATTGACACTAAAGTCAGTCAGAAAAGCAGATTTAGGTGACTAGAGGGTTAAAAATCGACCACAAAAGCACCAGTGATGGATGAATTAACCCAGTCGCTTCCTTACTATACAGAGAATCCCATACAGAGGTAAACTCTAAATCTACCCTATAATGACCCCAACTTACACACTTAATAAAATCCAAAGATATAGTTCAATGGATAAACCATTGTCGGATCTCGGGTATATATAACAAACACAGACCAGGCAGTAAGATGATTTGTCGACTGATAAACAGTTAAGCGATAAAGTGATATTTGCTTGTGTTTCCACTCATAAACGCTAACAAAACTTGCAAAGACAGAAACTGTTGAAAAATCAATTATGCAAAGGTATATAAAGAGATAGCCCTGGATTTTAAACATTAAGATGTAGGCTTTATTTAAGTAGTGAATTAAATAAACTGAAAATTATCTCCGGACTTTTCATAGATCTGACGTACAATGTATAGTGATTTGTTTGATTTTAACAAACTAAATGCAGAATTATATCTTCATAACATGTCACATTAACATAAATTGTACACTTTTAATTACACAAAGAAACCAGCATTTGTAATATATCAATACGTCAGTATAAAACCATTATTAAAGTTTAAAAATCCTGCTTAAAATCGCCCATGATATAATTAACTAAATTAGTTATTTTAGTAACTCAGATCTTTTAGTATAATTATCATCAGTTCATTAATATTACCACATCAAGGCAGCAATTTTTGTATATTGTACGTCACCAATCCATTCTCACTAGTCAACTCTGCCTGGAATAGCACAATGTCAGATCATAAATGCAAGGCAAGGGTTTCCTTTATTATATAGATGTTGCCTGTAAAGGGTGCCTTCCCCTCAGAAAATTTCTTTGAAATTATTCAATTTTTCCCCAAATTTCCAATTTACTCCTTTAAATTACATTCCACAAATTGGTTTCAGGCGAGATATTTGTTTCCCAAAAGAGACTTCAACTCACTAATTTAGTCCCCATGTTAAAGGCACTGGGCGCCTACCCCAAAAACATAAAGAAAATCCCCGGCAAAGTATTTCAAGATACAGAACCAGGAGCAGGCCTAGGGTGGAACCAAAAAAATATTTTTATTTTAGGAAATTCCATTCAAAATTTGATTATTTAAGGCATACTAAACTGAGCTGTCAAACTGATTCCTACCCTGAGAATATAGTTTTTGTAAAGGTCACAAACAATGATGTCACTCAAAAACTGGAATTGTATTTTCTTTTATACATCAAATGGAAACTGAGTCATAATTGATATTTCTATCAATAACTTGTACTGACATCACAGATTTCTTCAATGACATCTCAACTCACAAATTTAATTTTGTAAAGATTTCTAGGAAAAAAATTCTACCAATATCGATAGACATAGACTTATTTTTGCATCACTCTGGCGACAATTCTACAAGTAACAAGAAGCCAAGATGGCACTATATCCCTCACATGACAATCATTACAGTGTTTTGAACCTGTGTGACATGAGGTCTGCCATGTATCAAGGATTTCCTGTGAATTGACCTGGTGACCTAGAGTCTGTCTGACCCTACAATGAAGATGATCCATGTTCAAACTTGACCTACTTATCATTAAGACAAACATTCTGACAGGGTTTGGTGAAGATCCAATCAAAATTCGACATCTACAGTGTTTAAATAAGATTTACCTAAGATTTGACCTGGTGAACTACTTTTTTATCCCAGGTGACCCATATGCGTACTTGTCCTTAATATCTTTAAGACAAACAATCTGACAAGATTGGTAAAGATCCAATTAAAACCGAACATCTAGAGCTTTAACAAGGTTTTACCTAAGATTTGACCTGTTGACCTAGTTTTTTTTATCCCAGATGACACATATTCGAGCTTGGCCCACATACCATTAAGGCAAACATTCTGACAAGGTTTGGTGAAGATCCAATCAAAACTGTGACATATACAGTGTTAACAATTTTTTCCGAAGATTTGACCTAGTTATTGACCCCAGATGACAGACATTTGTACTTGACCTACATATTATTCAAAAAACAATTTGACAATGTTTTGTGAAGATCCAATTATAACTGTAAATAGAGTGTTAATATGTTTTTTCATAAGATTTTGACAATTTTTTATGAAGATCCACTTCTATTTAGTGTTCACAAGGTTTTCCAGCAATTTGCCCTGGTGACCTAGTTTTTTACCACAGATGACCTATTATCGAATGACATCCAAGATTTTGTCAATATTAACATTCTGACCCAGTTTTGTATTTCCCATCAAAAGGTAGCTCCCTTCTACAGGTAACAGGTAATCTAAATGCAGCTCACTCTAGAGGTAGCTCACCCATTAAAGTAGCTCAATCTTAAAGGTAGTTCAATTTAGTTCTCTTTTACAGCACATGATTATCCCTTAAGACACTTCATATCCACATTTATTAATATGGCGACTCTTGCAGATCTATACAGAAATATATCAACATCATTTGGAAATGTCCAGAGCCACTCAATCCCAAACCATAAATAAGAAGCAACAAAAAAACAAAAGCAAACACAGATTGTAATGTTCCATCTTTTCTACAGTGAACATTCTTCAGATATAACAAGGATTCACAACACACGTATCACTGATAAAAAGTTAATTTATATCATATATGACAGCCTTTGTTGATCAGTCTCTGAATGCAGCCTTACCATTGGTCAATTATTCAGACTATACAAGGAGCTATCCAATCAAAATCGTTTCTTTGGGTAATAGTTTAAGTTGAGATAACAAACTACATGTACTATAAAATTAGGATTAATTTACTTATTTTACATCATTTAGCACACATTAATACCACAAACCAGCAGGAAAACTTAGAAAAGACAAGAACAGGTATCAAACAAAAAATAACATTTTATCAATGACAACTACAAGCACATGGCAGGTCAATGACTTCAATTGTTTTGAAATAACATAATTAAGTTAATCACCATATTGATAGATTATATAATCACATAAATTAACAAATATTCTTCAATTGTTTTAACTTATGACATCCAGTATATTCTTATAATAAAACTACCATAATCACTTATGTGTAGCTTGCATGTTTTTACATCCAAATTAAGCATAACAATGGATGCAAAACTTGTATTTCAGTGCAAAATTTAAAATTTATCCCAACTTGATTGGTAACGGTACCTAAAATGTGCAAATAAATTCTGATAAATAAGTTGTTTATAAAACAAAAGCAAAAGTGTAAACATTTATAAAGTGACAAAGGATAAAAAGTGTTCCAAAAATAGAACAGTGGGACTGCCAGTGGACCCACTATGGGTAAGAAGCGATCCCATTCGATCCACGATTCGACACTTACGATCCCAAATCAAATCACAAATCTTTTGATATCATCTAAACATTACAGTTCTGGAGACAGCTAAATAAACAAAATGTAATTTTCTTTTCAAAATAATGAAATAAATCTATATATATAAACTGTTTTTATGGCTTAAATGTATACAAGTACTACCTTTTAATTAATAGATTTACAATGTACCAGCATTATTTTCTGAGATATTAATGCTTGTGACCCATTCTTTAAAATCCCTGTTCCTGATCAGACACAGAGAAAAGAATTTTTTAAGAACAAAGAACAATCTTTTATAAACAAACAAGATCCACAAATCTCAGTAATGACGATCATTCGTACTTGATTTTTCAAATCAATTGGTGATTACCTTAGTACTCGGATACTCACCGCAGCCCTACTCAGAAGCACTAATTTGGTCAACCAAGAGCAGGACAAAATGATAAATGAAATAAAGTTTTAAAGACCAAATCCAATACAAAATAAAACTGCTTAAGTATAAGTCACTTTGTAACTGAGTTCAATCAAAAGTCAATTAAGTGAAACTGACATTATATTTTGCTCTTCAAGTTTCAAGTAAACATAACAGACTGAACCATGAATGAAACAGGTAGAAAAAAGTCCTATGGAAATGAATTGCAACAGTAACTTCGCACAGTCTATGAAATAATACAGAAATGATTTTAAATTGTTATGATACTGGCCATAAAAGGTCCAAAACTTCTTTTGGAAGAAAGTGAAGAGAACAGGCTTAGGTCATTATAATTTCTTCAAAGAAATTTCGTGATTTCATGTTTTACTATTTAATCTACTTTCTTTTACATTAAGTACTGATGTCATTTTCACATAAAAAATAAGACAAAAGAAGATACAAGACCAGTAAATCAAGATCGTATGCTTAAGTTTTGTCAGTCTTTACAGAGCCTTGGGCAAAGTTTCAAAACTTGTTACATTTGTTTCGAAAGGATGCTACAAAATAGTTAGACATGGTAGATTAGGACACATTTTTCAATGATCCCACTTACAATATTTGCGCAACTTGACACACAAATACAAACTTTCTGAAGCAGAATCTTCGTATAGAAGTCAACAGATTCTAGCTGATTCAGCTCTTTGAGAAAAATGAATTCAAAATGGTCCATTACCAGGTTTAATATTACACAGGGCCATTCTTTAAAAATAGTCTGTTTGCAGTAACGCTGTCTACTCACCAAACACAGTCCTACACAATTTGTTTTACCTCTTTGGTAAAACTTTTTTTAGTAAGAAAATTACATTCTGACATGTATCTTGGGTTCAATATAAAAATACACTTTAAAGAAATCCTACCTATTGAAAATTCTATGGGAAGGGTTAAACATCTTTTATGGATGGCCTCAGTCGCAGCAACAAAAATTGAACCAGAGTATTTTTCTGTTGTTTCATCATGAGCTATGTACAATACAGCTAGTCTATTTCAAGTTTTCAAATAGATGTGTGACGATTTGCAAACATACAGGAAATACTAGCAGGAATAGTTTCAAACATATGCAGTCTTCAAAATAAATATCACAAGTTAATATAACCATATCACAGATCTCTTGTGTAAGTACTAAATGATTAAAACATTCTATACTTTCTTCCACTAATTGAGTAATTCTATTTATATAAGTTATACCAATAATTGAAAGAACAGTTAATTAATATGGACCTGTGTTTGCTGCCACCTCTGAATAAAGGCCATCCTGTGAATAAAGGCCATTCTTTTAAAACTATAACTGAATATTTAGAACAAAATTACATCTGAATAAAGACCACCTGTCAATAAAGGCCACATTGTCTTTCCCAGGACTGGCCTTTGTTCACAGGTTGGACTGTACTTCGTTTTAAACTAGCTCATAATACTACACAGTACACTAGTAAGCATCAGTTTGAGGGCTCAGCGCAACACTATCGTAACTTGTTCTTATTTCAATATGAGTTACGACACTCTTGCGTTGAAAAAAAGATACTATTTTCCATTGGGAATATGACCAAATTTCGGTTATAAAATCGCCCCAAAAAATCCCTGCAAAGTAATGTACCATATTTAACTGAAAATCTGATTATTCGGACTTACCAAATATTCCCTAATAAATGCTCCTAGTATATGCATTACATTTTATAGATTTTTTCTATTTCTTTAATTATTCAGTTTCATTGTTCAAACAATTTGCAAAAACATAGGATTTGGGCTAAACATCGCATCAACTGTTACAGCCAGGAACACTTGACGACGTTCCACAAACAACTTATAGAAAGACCCCTGGCAACAACTTGGTTAGAATAAGTGACTGACCTCAACTTTTTGACGTCTAATGAAAACCCTGTAGTACTATGAGTATGTTTTCTATGAAGGTAGTCTGATAATAAATTTCTGATATTAAATGAGGAATATTAAAAAATGATACAAATGTAAGAAGCTTTGGTAATGATTGTTACACGAAGTAATTGCTACTAAGCAGGTTTTTTTTCGGTATTTTGGGAATATGACCCATACCCTTGGGATTGGGAATTTCGCAGTGTTTTAATCAAAATTGGGAAAAAATGTATTACTACAATCTTTACAGTATTCTACTTATCATCCCATGGAACAGTTGTAGAATAAGGTATTTACTACAATAGTGATGTTAATTAACTAATAAAATAAAAAAATAAAAAATTGGGGGGGATTGGGAATTTTTGTCTGTGAATTTGAAAAAAAAGATATTATCTTCCACTGGGAATATGACCAAATTTCGGTTATAAAATCGCCCCCAAAAAATCCCTGCTAAGTCATGTACATTGTAAATGAGGCTTCATTCAAGTTCATTGTACGAAAATAATAATAAAGGAAATGGTTATAATATTGAGATGGTCTCTATGTGAGAGGTTATACTGTATCATTGTATAAAACTAGAGTTTCTGTTTAGTTGAGGTGTGAATATTTCAAGGAGACATAGAAACATGATCAATGCTAGCTGTCTGAGTGCAGTAATTTGCTCCAGAAAATAGTATTGTCACGAGAAGAACAATACATGATTGAAAAACTTCCATCTGAACAAATCAGTTAGATAATGACTTTAACCGAGCTTCACCATTTATAAGATAAATAACCTTCTACTGGAGATTGTATTAGATATAAGAAAGTTCCGACTATCGCTAACCCGACCAACCCTACTTTTTCTACCGACCCAGGTAAATTACATAACTATCGGCCCTCTATTTTTGGATGTTAGCAAAAACAAGGTATTTTTTGGCCTTTGTGTTTCACCCATATCTAGCTGCACTATGATGCGCAAATTTCTTGTGACAATTTTTTATATTTTTGTAAAAAAATAGAATAAGACATACACAACATATGTATCAGCACAGCATCTAAGGCTAACTATAATCTTAATGCATGGGAATACAGTTGTCTTGTATCATGTTTCTTGAATGAAAATTTATATCAAAATTAGGTGACTAACACTTTTTTATTAAGATTGAGATTATATGATCTCAAGAGATGGCAGGTATTTGTAACTTTTCATGGAGTATATGGATACTCACTAGAGCACAAGGAAAAATATTTTTATCATAATATATTTTTATGCTAAGAGTTGAGACTTTTATGCAAGAAATTAAACCCAGTCTTAAAAACTAAATCTTTTAGTTTAACAAACCGACCCTAAATTCAACCATTTTTTTGGATGACTCTGAAGTAAACATTTATATCTATTATTTCACAAATCATAGCATTACGTTTTAAGAGTGAACATTTAATTTAACTTAATAACCTCAAATAGGGTCTTCTAGCATGAACACATGAAGAAAGAATCATGTATTTGTGCATTTAATCCGTATTTCAAAAGCACATCCTTATAAGTTATACTAGTAAATTCAAACAATGATGTAAAAATGAAAATCTTCATTTGTATCTCAAGCTGACACACAGTATAGCAGATAAGAAAAACAACTTTGGTCACATACAAATGTCAAGATTCAAATATTCACAGAAAATTAGTTTTCTGTCTTACTCTTCCTTGGAAAATAGATTCAGAAGACTACTTTCTAAACATATTAGCATTTTTGTAATGTAATTTGTGAAACTGGTATTTGATTAAATTAAGAATAAACCACAAATCTGAAAAGTATGAACTAAATTACTAATGCATGCCAGTAAAGGAAACTTCTTATTTCAAAATTTGATGCACCAATCAACATTCTAGGATCTAATGAGTTGAGATTTAAGGACAATTTAACACTGTTTGGTCTTATTATGATGTATCCCTTCTAGGACAATGATGAAACCACAATCTAATATAACCCTTTTTTTTTAAAAAAAAGATGTGACAAAAATTACAATAATCATTTCATAGCAAAACAATTAGCTGATAAGTCATTTGATATTAAGAGTAAGACCATGGTATCATTAATCAAATCAATATTTAAAGGTCCATGGTTGATATATTTAAAGTTTTCAATTATTTCATGATTTTGATCCCTAGAAAAACTGTTAACAGTATTTTTTATCGCTACATTGTATGTGACACTGTTGTAACATACATGTATACATACACAGTACGTAGCGTAATGCATTATATGATTTTATAAGAAAATAGAATATCATCACCAGCACTCAACCTTTTCAGGCTGTGTCCAACATGAGAACCAGCTTAAATGTTTAACTTATTCTACAACAATTTCACCTTGTCCTAAGGCAATTCCTTTCTAGATTTACTAGCCCATGAGTGAATCTGTACAGCCCTGATTACTGTATGTTGCCAGGAACTCAACTGAAAATGTACTGTCTGAGGACAGAATGATCATCAATGATGTATTCAAAATCTTTCAAGAGATCGTAAATATTTTTATTGCCATGGCATAATTTGGCAGGAAAAATTAAAGAACGGTAATTGTGCACAATGAGATGGTAACCATTTTTAATACTTGTTGAAGTTCTCCACATTAATCAATTTCAAAGATTTAAACCAAACTGATTACAACAATGTTAGCTGAAGTCTTCACAAATTTTTTTTTAAGCACTGGACATTCAGTCCAGTGAAAATACTAACTTTACTGGACTGAGTGAATGAACTTTTAGTGGACCAAAAGAGTACAAACAAAATTTCCTATCACTTGGCTAAAAAACATATTTTTCGAGTGATTGAAAGATTTCATTTTTTGTTCTGAAACATGGTAAATTATCAATGAAAAATTTACTGGACCTTCAGACCACTGACCTTTTCAAATTTACTGGACCAATGGCCATTTTGGTGGACTCTGTCCAAGGTCCTGTGCTAAATTTGAAGACTGGTTATAATAATAAACTGAAGCAAAAACATTAATACTTTTAACACTATTAATTAATACTACAACTAAGTTATAATCAGACAAGTCCGATGTTGAAGAATCAATCTGACTAAAGTATTCGATCTTCCTTACGGCAAGATCTGATGACGGCCTATACCAGTTTCTATTTTCAAAAGTCGGAATTTCCATGATCACTATTTATATCTATTTATAATTCAGCCAATCGTATAACTCGTTTCATCGGTACTTCGGCCGAATGAACTTTCTACCTGACGATGTTATTTAAACGTTAGTTAACGTTAAATTACGTAT
The DNA here is from genome assembly GCA_964023205.1 of Lutraria lutraria. Lineage (NCBI taxonomy): Eukaryota > Metazoa > Mollusca > Bivalvia > Venerida > Mactridae > Lutraria > Lutraria lutraria. The sequence continues at coordinate 35,160,450 of OZ026846.1, forward strand.
AACATATTTGTCTGCAACCACTTTTTGAGATTTTTTTAGTAATCCTGATCGATTCGGCCATAGTAGTACAGACAATTTAATAAACACGCATGTCACATGGGCGCTATCATTACATTTAGTTGCGTAAGAATAGGTGTTCGTGATAACTACAAGTCAAATATTGTTTTAACTGCGGTTAAAAATAGAATCAGATCACTTTCAGAATTATGAAAGTAAGGCGCTGATTGGCTAGTGGGAAAGGTCACCTGAGGTGACCTTCTATAGGTCGTCTTCAGATCCTCATAGCGTAGCGGGTTTGAGGATATGATTTTAATCAGATTGTTGAAGAATTTTCCAGGAGCTGTCATAAGATTGTCTGATGATCATCATAGTAGTCACTGGAAACATAATACCACTAAATGTGAGTGCCTAAATTAATGAGCAAGTACCAACAATTAAATTATTTATATAAATTATAATTTATTAATGTTAATGAAGTATAACTATAAGTATAACACCACAGGTATATTATTATATATGACACCAAGATGCAGGGAAATCTCTGACACAACACCGATAATACCATTATGTTGAATTAAACATTAATGGCAAACACACACATTTATTACACATTTCATGTACATGAATACACACATGTACGATAACTTCATGGTATTTCTGAAGTAATAGAATAGGTACAGTACAATCAGAGTTATAAATATCTTACAAAATATATGTTAGTGAAACACCTAAAAGGCATCATAATTTATCGACACCCACAAAAAGACAACAGAACAGGTGGGATAGGTTTTTTAAAACTAAAGTACATTCTGACTAACAAGATCTTTAAATATAACTTCATTTCTATTGTAAATAGAGCATTCTCTCTCCATTCATGACAAAGGTAACGACCAACTAATTAACTGTAATACCACAGAATACGTAAAAAGCACCTTAATTCAATGACATTACATAGGATAAGTACAAAGATCTAACTTGAACTAGCACACCACGAGAACTAGTATAACAAACAAATAAATAGATGTTACCCCACCCACTAAACAAAGCCCACACGAAATAAGAGGCACGCACCTTGCGATCAATTCTCAGTCTATCAGTGTCCAATAAATGACAAATTAATGGATAATTAAAGATGACAACGGTACATATTTACAATAACCTTTAATGCATAGACTACTTACAACTTAACCCACAGCGGCAATTCCGAAATATAACACTGTTTTCAAATTTTAATTTCACTCAGAAATTGTCGACCTCCATTTTGGAATTTGACGTCACAATTTTATCGACTTTGATTGGTCGATTCTTTAGCGGGAAGACAAAACGCACAAAAGTTTATTGTCGGGTCAAACGCGTGCATTGATGTATTTCGTATTTTAACAAAATTTTATATATGCGGAACGGTTTGTCTGTATTTCACATTGAAACATGGGATGAAAGCAAATATATTTCGTTAATTATTGAAACGTGTCATAGGTAAATAATTTTGTATAGAACATAATACTTTATAACGTTTTAATTGAAATCTTGGACCAATTAAAGAAATCGATTCTAAAATTAATCTGGGACTGAGTTCATTTGAAATACCCTGATTGGTCCCAGAATTAAAAGTCTCGTTGTGATTTAAAGCATAATCTATGTGTGTATATAAGTTCTTGTCTACACTAATGTTGTAACAAGATGCTCATTTCCTGAAAAGAGACATAGATATATAGTAGACATAGCTACTATAGACTTTTACTGATTTATTTAATTCTAGATTTTGCTTAGATCTTCTTTATATATAAAATTATTAAAATTATTTAATTGTAAAGATAGACAGAACCTTGGTCTATATCTTGATCAAAGGGGGCTAAATATGTAAATGGCTTCATTCTTCACAGTGGCTTCTTGACTCCGTGACTGAGAACACAAACGCGGATAAGATTATTAATAAATGAATACCACCGTACGTTGATCTAGCTCTTCATTCGCTCTTGTGTTCAACAGTATTTTGAAATTTTAAAACGCTATAGATACTCTACCACATAATTGTCAAAACCACTGCAATAATCCTATCATGGTGCATTAGATTATCTCAGCGGTTAGATGCCTGTCCCAGAAACTGGCGATATCCTCTACTTTTACTAGTACAGAAAGACTTGTTTCAGATCAAATGCTATTCTATGATTTTCCTATGTGTCAGATTGTATATATAGTACGGCCTATTATAGTTGTCATGTAATACGTACATTAGCTATAGTGATCGAATTTACTCAAATAAACATAAATAAGTTTTTCTAACAATCGTATGTAAAAAAACTTAATTAGCCTGTACCTGTTTGTGAGAATGTAGGCCTATGTGCGTATATTGATGGCAAATCAATCATTTCTATTTTTTTATTAACGTCATAAGATGTCTTTCAGCATTTGAAGACAGTCTAGATAAGTTAATCAGGGGTAATTAATGCTCGTTTGTAAATTATATAAAACACAATATAACCAGGTAATAATCTTCGCGTCAAAAATGCTTCCACTCCCAATTTGTACTCACTACTGATATTGACCGTCTCGGTTGTGTTCTGCTATGTTCTGCACGTCTCTGCTCTGCTCTGTTCAACTCTGTCCTGTTCTGTTCTACTCTCCTCTGTCCTCTTCTACTCTGCTTTTCTACTCTGTTCTGTTCGTGTCTACTCTGCTCTGTTCTATTCTACCCTACTTCTATTCGACTGCACTATTCTGCTCTGTTCTGTACGTTCTATTCGGCTCTGTTCTACGCTGTTCTATTCTGCTATGTTCTGTTCTGCTCTGTGATGTTCTATTCTGCTATGTTCTGTTCTGCTCTGTGATGTTTTATTCTGCTATGTTATGTTCTGCTCTGTGATGTTATATTCTGCTATATGTTGTTCTGCTCTGACTTGAGGAAAATCGGTGGTTCTACTCAGGATCGATGTAAAATTTCAGAGAAAAAAATAAACCAAGGTTAAACACTACCAGTATAAAGAGCTAGACGACCTGGTTTTAAAGACATACTTGTTTCATGGCGATACAAGTATTTACAGTTTATTTCAAGCTCTAGAGAAGAACCACCTCTAATAAAGACCACCTTTCACACTAATATAAATAATCTATATAGATAGGTTGGAATGAATTAACTTCATGTTTTGTTCCTTCTTTCCGTACTTGAGTTCATACTTCACTTATTTCTTCCCAGATATCACCATAAAAAGGTTTTTTAAAACGTGGTTACATGTTCATTAAACTGATAGGGTAGGCATGGCATGGCGGTGCGTTCTGGTGTTCTTGTTGTTGGTAGATGTGGTGTTTTTGGCTCTTGAAAGCATTTGGAAAGATGAAAAGAAGTGAGAAAGTGAATTTTCTGTTCCTTGGGCCATAATAAAAATTCTAAGGTCGTTGGGAAGAATAAGGGTAGGTCGACCGGGTAACCATGCAGACACAAACAATTATCGCCTAATTAATAATTGATAATTTTGTTTGACAATTTGGCAATCCAAAAAGCCTATTTTGGTTCCAGTCGTGTTTCTTAGAATAGAAACGGAAAAGGGGTTAGGCAGTTACCGATATTACGTCAAGAACACACCTATATATCGTCATTAAACCGATGTGATGTAAATTTATGAATAAATAAGGATGGTAAATTAAGAAAAAAATAATGCCATTATAAATTGATGCTGACGTCTCAAAAAAGACACACGAGGATAGAATGAAACGAACTTTTTGGACACACCTCGTATATAACAACTGGAATTCCTCGGCGTTTGTTTAAAGAAAATGTCTCGGGAATAATAGGCTCGTCGCCATATTGTCCTTGTTGTTCACGGGCAACTTTCCATCCTGGAAATCCAACGATGGAAACAACATGTTTCTCTTTCAATGGGAAATAAATGCTCATTTTATCAATCACGAACGCTAAATACGTTTGAAAATCTGTCACTCTGAGAATAATTCTGGAAAAGAAGCGCCTAGTGTGGAAAAAGAAGTGACCGGAAACCACATTACCAAAATTTGTAACACTACACATACATGTATTTACGAGGCGTATTTATCAGTGACGGGAATGCTCGAGTAGTTACTATTGCTCGTAAAAATGCACAATCAATGCGGCGCTTTGATTCGAAATTTGTTAATTCCCAAAACACTATATATCGATCGTTAGGTAAAAGAAAATAGGGGGGGGGGGGGTGAAAGAAATCGACGGAAACAACAAAGGAAAGCTGGATGATACATAAAACAAGGATGGAGACGAGGCCGAAAGAGTAGTGTAGACAACAAAGTTAAGAAATCAGGCAGTGTTAATAATAATACAATTATAAGGTCTGTTCCTTGGCTGAAGCGATAATGGCCTGCGAAGAAAAATGTCCTCGAAATATTACTTTGGATGTTGTTGCTTTATTTTTTAAATGTTAAAATAAAATTGTGATTGTTGTTTTTGTTTTGTCCTTGAAATGTTGAAATAAATGTTGTTTTGTCCTTGAAATGTTTTAATAAATGTTATCCTCGAAATGTTAAAATTAAAGAATGTTGTTTTGTCCTTTAAGTGTTGTGAAGTTGAACTAAATATTGCTACGTGCATTTTAATGAGGTTTTGGTGGTATATGTATTTCAGTTGTGTGCAGGCGGATTGCTAACTTAACCAGTTTTCCAACATAGGTTCTGTACCGCGCTACTGCTTTTGTGATGGTTTGGTCACTAGCACCGATTTAGCAACTGTCCTCTGTAAGCAACTGATGAACCCCATATAGTCCTTGTATGATGTATTTGTACACAATCACGAAATCTCGACAAAATGTGACCTCATGGGCCACAAGGCTTAATGGACTTGAATTTCAAATAAACATTATAATGTGAAAATTAGCATGTTGATGAAATATTAATTTTAACTTTGTACTGATCAATTTAGAAAACAACGTTTTACCGAAGTTTAATCAACGTACATGTACATATGTTTGCTTTCTTCATGTCTGGCGAAATGATCAGTATTCATCATGCAAGCAAATCATCATGAATCCAGTTTTTGCTATAAACAGATACGTTACTAAATTTCGAAGAAAGTGATTAATCATTTTTAAGGCATGAGAATATCCTTGCATGTTAAAGTGATTGATTTTCATTCATCGAACATCTATAAGCGAGAATAATGACAGAACTATACATTTTACGAATCTTATACTTCATGGTTTAATCAAATAGCGTTTAAAAACCATCTTATATGGAAATATCTTCTATTCCGTTTAGCATACTTAACAACAAACGCAGTACTGTCGAACCTTTCTAATCCAGAAACCTCTCTGAGCTATAGGGGACTGAGTCCGACTGACGCAAAAAAAAAATCGAAAAAAGTGTCTAAGCATATATATAGACATACATGGTGAGACACTTTTTTTCGAAAAAAAATCAATGCTAAAAACTGTGTAATCCGAAACCTTTTAAATCCGGAACTTCTCTAATCTGAACTTGTTCTGACTGACAACAATGTTCGGATTTGGAAGGTTCTACTGTAATAGGGAGAAAAACACCATAGTTACTTACCAAGCTGGTAGGACATTTCAGCTAGGACACTGTTTGTAAATTTCATAAAGTATCTTAATAACACGAGCTGGAATAGAAAGCCTGAAAGAAGAGAAGGACTTTCATACGTTTGAACATTTTATGCAATTCAGTTTCAATCAAATGAAATAAGAAAATTGAAAACATTTCTTGGAATTTACTTTGTTTGTTTTGTTTTACGCTCCTTATCAACGGCCAGAGTCACTTGAGGCGAACAGTTCACCTAACAATCGTTCCTGTGAAGAACCAGCACTAGACTCCCATCCTCCGTAAGCAACTGTCTATGTTCTCACATGAAGAGACATCAGTGAGAGGTTACACTGACTTGAAGCCAGCGACCTTAACCGCTCGACTAAGAAGGAGGGTCTTGGAATGTATAACGAATAAAACATGGAAACAAACGCGTATCATAACAATGTGTCACGTGATTTATCTGTTCATAAGAATCTACTTTAGTACAAATTTAGTCTAAATTAAAACAAAATTCGTCTTCGAAAACAGATCTGTCACAACCTGTCGGTACTGTTATTAACAACATAGATTATTAGATTTCGGCCTAATAAGCTATATAGATGTTTTCCCCGACATAAAATCTGTCGCCGGCCATGAAATTGGCGACAAGAACTCTGAACCGCCTCTAGCTGTCTATCATTCGTCCTCCAAAGGCAGAGACGATGTGTTTTGTAACTTTTGTGTTTTGATTTTCCCAAAAAGTGTTCGGGAATTTGAATCTGAAATCGTGCGATTGTTGCTTAAAAGCTTAGATTTAACTGAACATCAACAGTGAAAATCTTTTATCAATAATAAATTACACAAATGTATTGAATAATAAAGTGTACTAGGACGAAATGTATTTAGAATCGTTTTGTTCCTCTATAACATGTACGTTAGAATTCATTATAATTCAGATGATGAAATTATATCACTGAAATTGTCAATTACGATGTACTGTAGCCAAGTTTTTGAAAAAACAAAAATCTCACGTAATTATTGTGTTTTAAATACATGTACATTGTATTAGAAATGATTATGTAAGTTTTATCTGCTGGTAACAGTAAACGATATTCATTAAGAAGTTAATGTATCGTAGAGCTCTATATTTTCAAGTTTAAAACACAACCCTTGTTGCAACGTCATTGGTAAAATTTAATTATTGTGGATTTAGCCATTGCTACTACTCCAATGTTTGGCCATGTGTCCCGGAACGTGGTAAGTACATGAATATCTTCTCAAAGCAGTCTTTCTCAATGAAAGTCCACCTTTCAACTCTTCGATCTATTGGCACTAGTGTCACAGAAAACATATATGTTTGTTTCATGATACATTGTGTAGAGGGAACTGGACTACATGAACTGAACAGAATGCACTCTTAAAGATGGAGACTTAATAGAATCGGTAATTCACTCGTTGCAAATTATCATAAAACGCGTTTCCATGGAGTGACGTCAGTACATCGCTGCTTTTCGTTCGTTTGATACAGTATATGTTTGTAATTAACCCGTTGATACAGTGACGATTATACAATTAATCGAACGTGTGTCGTGGAAACAAGAGCATTACTCGAGTTTCTAGCATTATCGTTTTAGCAAAGTTCAAGAAAAAGTTTCATTAAACATGCGCAATTAAAACCCATTTAGCGAGCACATCAGAATTTAGACAATGTCCACTTTTGGATCCATTTTCAATATTCGTTCTGTACCTCAGCTTGCTGTACCAGTAGCTAGAAAAATAGTCATGTACCCTGTAACCCGATGGATCTGAGTTTTTTTTAGGCGCGGATGTTTAAATTACTTATTGCAATTCCAAAGTGCATAAAAATTATACGAATACAAAAGGGTATGAATCGTACCTTGAATCTTGCCAACGTTATTTAAAAAAGAGAAAATTTCCCACTTACCTGGATACCCTATTTTTTATCCAGTAACTCTTTAAGACCACTATTTTCCCCTTAACTAGAGGTTCCTTCGCAACAGCATTATAATGTAAGATATACGTTGTTAACATACATGTACTTGTCATAAACACTATCTACGCTTCCACGTGGGTTTATTTGTAGAATCATTCTAAAATAGTGTACATATATTTACACTCAGTATACACCCACCATAGCTGACATTAGACATTGTTTCACAGTTTGCAGCGACATTTTTGTTCGACTTTCCTCCTTGGACCTTCCTCTGTCGGTGAGAAAATACTCACGTAATGATCGCATTAAATGCATTTTTGTACACTTAATGTAGAATAATGTGTCATGGTTGAAAACCAGTTCCATGACACAGACAGTAGTAACAGTCATGTGATGATAAAATCAGGACTGTAGGAAACAGGTTTGGACCCCCACCCCCAAAACACTAGCGATCTTGGATCAATCACATTCCAAAATATTCCAGTAAAATTATATTGGAGACTTGTTGAGATTTTATTGAGTCTAACCAATATTGAATAAAAACAACATAAAGTGTTAAATGGAGGACACACCGAAAACACCAGAAGTTTCACTCACTTTAATATTCTCTGTTGAAAAGAAGGATGCATATTATATACAATGTATATGTTTTCAGTCGTAACTTATCTAAGGTCTTCAATCTTCATACACTTCTTGTTAACGATATAAGAAAATGACAAACCTAAACAAGAGGGCCATTAATTATGACCTGGCCCTGTATCGCTCACCTGACTGCCATTGTACAACTAAGAGACCACCAGGGGCAACATCATTTTTAGCCCTGCTGGTTATAACTATGTACAAATTGGGTAGAGGTCCACCATGCAATGGTTCGTGTCAAATATCTAAGCTCTGGACTTTCTACTTTGTGTTCAGGTGAGCTAAAACGGGGATATAACTGAAATTCATGTTTCTCACTTTGCTTGATTCACAGTTAAAACCCATTAAGTGTAAATGTTAACAAATAATAAAATTGTTACTTTCTCCATCCTCTTTATGGACAAATTTGTTTTGAAATCAGCATCCAAATAAAATGCCAAGTCTTGGCTAAAGCTAATTCGCACCTTGCTTGCTAGAGACGACAGCATTACTGATGTTGAAGCTGTGTTGGCTTGCAACCATAATCTTGTATTTTTGTATAAGCTATCTCATTCAGCAAAATAGAGGGGCCTTATATTTGCATTCAGCAAACTTTAGGGCTCTTTGAGTAAATGATGATCGAATGAATCAATGTATTATTACGTTGACACACCCATTACTGTCATGTACAGCAAGGGAATATGTAACTGCACTGCTTTTTGCAGCATCTAAAATAAAGTAACAGTGGCTCACAGCTTTTGCATAGACATTAGACTGCTTGCAATGGGTAGATGTCACTTACAATGGGGCCAAAGAACGTGGAATTTTCTCTCTGATGAGTGCAGATTTAATCTAATTATAAGCAGTCATATGAACAATCAGAATGACCTACAAAATGATAGTACATGTATATGATTTAGTATATGAAAGTATAAAGCATTCCAAACATAAGCAAACCAATGTTATTTTAATTTTAACCAAAAGCCTTATAATCGGCAACATTCACATTAAACTCATAGACTGTGGGTTGGCAGGTCAGCATTCTTTGTTAATATAATACTGAAAAAAAGGCTGGAATCACAAACAAAAATTTGGGGATTTTTATTGAGTATGCCTTGTAACTACAAACCGACATTTTTTAACAGGATGGTCTAGACCTACAGCATAATATACAGAGACAGACAATTTGAAATATTGCACATTTATTAGATAACCACTTCTTAACAACATACATCAATAAAATGATGACAAAATCAAAAAGCACAATAAAACCTTAATACAAAAATCACCTTAGAGATTGAACTAATTGGTCCTAATAGTGTCTCATTACCAAGTTAAAAAATATAATTACATTTGTATTCAGAAATCATAAGATGGTCTTGATTTAGTGATTAAGTGACCCCTAAATAAGGTTTTACATTATATGATAATAATGGTCCCTAGGAGCTATTTATTCAATAAATTGCACGACTATTTACAAAAGGATGCAAAATGATTTACAAAATCTCTAAGCACATGTATAAATATAACATATCACAGATTTAGTACCAAGTACATAAGACATACTTTCTACATGTCACAATAGTATCTTCAAACACCAATCAATGTGAAATAAAGAAACACATTCCTACATATTTTGCCACTAAGAAAATAATCTCTTTTAGTATACTGTAAAATTACATGCATTAAGAGACTTCTGTCTTAAAAGAATCCAATACTGAGAATTTCTTCTGTAATTTAATAGTTACAAGCGACAATTGTCTAATAAGCCCAGCAACAGTAATTTTGCAGAAGAATGATTTAATACGAAATGACAACAGCTTCTAGTTAGTGAGAGAAAATGTCCCTAAAAGACACGGAATGTTACTTGTTCTACTCAAAACATTATTTTACATTTAAAATCTGCCGTATTTCATAGAAAGGGATCCATGAAATATTGTTCACAACTTATTTCTGTAAAAAACATATTTAGGATAAAAAACATAATATTGAAAATATGGTTTAATTTTAGCAATTTAAAGATTCACAGATTTTACTCATAGAAGGAGAAAATTATCCATTAAAATCATAAAGTCAAGGGAAATTATTGGTTTACCATATCATTACCTGAAAACATTTAAATGACAACCGTTTCAAAACATATCTCTCCAAAGTATGTGTTTTTATTAGAAAGAAATCTACTGACAAACACTATCTGTAATGTGGTGGCTATGTTGACATTGCTAAAAGATAAATGGTACTGATACAGTATGAACTCAGTTTTATGTATAGCTTACTTCAGCAAATTTTTCTTCTCATAACTCAAGATAAAATCACCATTTTTTATAATTAGAAAATATCATTCAATAAAAAATATGAATATCATATGAGTAATAATTGACACTTCTAGTGGCAAGTACAAGAAATGATATGAGGAAAAAATGACCATAAAATTATTTCTTCTCATAGTCAGTGGGATAAGTTTAATTATGCATGATCAATAGTGTTTGCAGAACATTACAGATTCTGGTCACATATATACTGATATGTGTTCCACAAGTCACATGATGCAGGTGTTCCACAAGTCACATGGTGTAAGTATTCCACATGTCACATGATGTAGGTGTTCTACATGACATGTGTGTTCCACATGTCACATGATGTAGGTTTTTCACAAGTCACATGACATGTATCATAACAAAATGAAGGTCAGTACATATGAAGTTGTTACTAGGTGTGTCTGACTTCACATCACCAATTCTGGGAATAATTCCGTAATCAGTATATCCAAAAACACATAGCTCAACTGAAACAATAAAAGAACTTAATTTATAAACCAAAGTCTCATATATTCAATGCTAAACATACAGATAAAACAAAACTTCATAGTATGGGTTAACATACAAGTTATGTCACTCCTTCAAAAAGTTATTTTTACCAAGAAAAATGAACCTCTGAAGCTGGTTTGTTTGTACAGATACTTTGAGTTAAAAAGTTATTCCTTAACCAACCAAATTTGGACAGAAAATAGACCAATCAGAAGAAAGCAGGCAGAAACAATATATATCCTTTGTTGAAGAAGACACATAAAAATAGGGAGTGGGGTAATTATTAGGCCTACGCAAAGACTTTAATCAATACTCATTACTGTTTTGTGATGTATTTATATATACATGTATGTATATTCTTAAAACACTTGATAAATTGGCAATATGTTGTTTTGGGCCAAGTGTAACCAACACTGTAGGTAGGTCTTGTATGAAGAACAATTTAGAACAAAGGTATAGAAAATTTCTTCAAGACCACACACTCAAATAATGACTGTTTTTAGCACAATATAATAATACATGTATATACAGACAATGCAAACCTTAATCTCACATTAACATATGAAACAAAGCGATAACTTTATATACATTAAAATGTCAAAACATTGGTTTTCAATAAAGCAGCTAAATCATGAATTATTTGAAATTAGTTGTAAAAAATACATCAAAATTCACTTTAAGACCAGGTAACTTGTTATTCATACCTAATGTAAATGATACATATCAATAAATAAAATAATGGGTATTAGTAATGTCTACAAACAGAAACATTGTATCCACTAAACAATTCATCAGATACTGCAAGATTTCAAAGACAGTTTAGTGCCATAAATCAAAAACCACTTCACAATGTAGAAGTTTAAAAGGATCAATTTACAAACCTAAGTAGTCTTAAATAAGCTTAGAAATATGATTTCAATTGAATATTGTTACATAAATCAAAACCAGTTTATAACAGCGCAGAATATATGGACACTGCAGCAGTTTTAATTAACTGTATATAGCAGCACAAAACAATGTCTGTATGCAATCCATTATAAGGTTACAATATAATATGGCATTTGTAAGATAAAGACAATTTGCTGAGATTTACAATATAACTAAAGTTAGAAATATGTTTCTTAATATGAGAGGGGTAAAGGGAAGACATTTTTTGGAAATTGTAAAAAAGTAACATTTATAACATCTGAGAAATTTATATAAATTGTTTGAACTTGGGCAACAAATTTTATTATAACTGAGTTATTTTCAGCACACATAAATATAAGAATGAGTCACAAAATATAAGATTATAAGAAATGATATGCATCCAACAAACCTGTTTGTTTAGTTTTGGTTGTTGAAGGATATTCAATATGAGTAGTGTGCCTTCATGATGATTTACGTCCCCCATAGCTAACACAGCAGGCTCTATAAAGATAAATTGAAAATTAGTTAAGACTAAGCAGTCTAAGTCAAGATTGATCAGAACAACTTAGTAATTGAAACTTAGTAATTGAAACTTAGTAATTGAAACTTAGTAATTGAAAGCAGACTAATTCAAGTTTGATTAAATTTGGTCATCAAACAAATATGTAAAGCAAATTTTCAAATACAACTACATTTTTTTTTGATTATCAGGACAAGTGAATGGTAGCTCATTGTAAGCTGCATTATAAAACATAGAAGATTTCACATTTAATAATTGTGAGAATTAAGCATCACAATAATAAGGAGGTGACTTTAATGAAATCTGGCAAAACACTACAAAGCCTTAAGCCGTAGAGCATTACTATAAAGAATATATATAAAAAAGGTGGCAAAATGAATTTACAACCTCAAACATGTGACCCAATTGTAGATGAAGTCACTGAACTTGGTAATTTAACTTATCATTTAAATCATGATATACACTCTCCCACTTTTTTAACATTCACTAATCAATTTCAACACCATTTACTAACATGCCTAAATAATGACAGACGAGTTTGCTTCAAATCTGAGAGTAACTTCAGACTAGGAATTGGGATATTTGTAGCAACGTTTACTGAGACTTTCAACTAACTTGAATCTTATAGTACTTACTTGGAAGAAATTCCAAACATCCAGCCACAGCATTTTCATACCTCATCTTTTTATCATCATCAGTTCTAAAAATAGACACAAATGTTTATTAAGGAAAGAAATGGGCATTTAAAATCCCTATAATGGATGTAAATGTTTTGAGTGCTTATCATTTATACCATGTACCATCTGTATACATATTATTGTTCCAAGTTGAATCAAGAAAGTTTGAAATGTGAAAGTTCAAAATCTTTTGTCAGTCCCAGTGAATTACCTTCTATTTTCAATATAGATTTGATGCGAAAGTTTGAAATGCAAAAGTTTAAAATCATTTGTTAGTACCAGTAAATAACATTCTATTATCAATATAGATTTGATGTGATGGTTCGAAATGCAAAACTTGGAAAAATGCCAAGTTCAAAACATATTTTGTCATCTGTGGTAGTACTAAAATATCTGTTCTGATCTATGATCATGCATGTTAGACATAACAGTTTTTTACTTGAATAAACACAACTGGACATAAGTTTCCAAAACCAAGTTTTCATAAAAAGAATGCACTTAAGGTAGTTATCATATGGACTGAAATTTAATAGATTAAAAAATGGTTATACAAAAATTACCTAGGTGGGTCATTGTCAAAAAACAGAACATCTGAAAAAGAGAGAAAAAAATAACAGATCAATCTATACCAAACAATGTACAACTTTTCCAGGCTGTTCAAATTAATTTTACAACACATAACAAGATTCACTGTGAGGAGACTTTAATTCATTCAAAGGAAGAATTAACTAGAGTGTCTAGTTGGTCTTATAATGCTGATAAGAGTTCTAGATATCAGATTCACATTCTGGAGGTATCATATACAAAGATTTCTGATTTTCTCAATTTTGATTATACATTTTGGCCATGATTTTAAAAGACTTTAACTCAAGATTGACAGCAGAAAATTCATGTGTTCAAATTTGTATGTTTTTCATCATTTTTTATTGAGCTGATACATGATGCGGCTAAATTCAGATGTAATTACAGAATATTTCTAATGAAAATGGCAAACATCACAGAACATTCCCTACACATTCAAAATCCCAAACAAGTATTGTAGCAAATGAACACAATATTGCAATCACTGATTTATTTTGTTTTCACAAATTTCGATATTCATAAATCTGCAGACTAGTCACTATTATGTTGAGAAAGTGCTAAAATTATAAATAAAAATTATAACTGATGACTTTTAAAGTACAAAATAAGTATATTAAAGCAATGAGTTAAGATATATACTAAAGCAATGAGTTAAGATATATACTAAAGCAATGAATTAAGATAAAGTTACAAATCCAGACACATGATCTCAAGGACATCTTGAACATAAACTTACTTTTCAATAGATGAACAAGGGAGACAAGTCTATGTTCTTGCGTCACTTGGTTCAATTTGAATTCTATATACCATTCCATATATGCCTCGAGTGTGGACTTGATGAACATACGTCCAGTATATAACATATGATGAACCCAGTCAGGTACATGAAACACAACTCTTGCTAAAAATACAGAAATTCTTTGATTTTAACATGAAACACAAAATAAATGTAATAAACATCTTACACAGAATTCATCAAGACAGATAATGTGATCATCAAGTTCAACAAGACAGATTATCAAGCCTGTGTGTAGTGAATGGGTTGTTGGCTCATTGATTGTAAAGTCATATCCCACCAGTGACCAAATTTCCCATGTGAGGCAGCTGTGCAGCTAGCTTAATGAAGTTCATTGGTCCTACCCTGATGTCAACATGGGGTCTTCCTCCACTGTCATAGCTAGAAGTTGACAATTGAACAGCAAAGTCATTGGTGTGAGGTTGAACCCTAGTGCTGGCCCGATAACTCACAGGGATTTCATATAAAAACGTATCAGTTCAAACATTACTTGAAAATAGACTCCAAAGTAATTTATGTAGCACTGAATGATCTAATTATAATTGAATGAATAGGCACATGTGTATTCAGTAAATAAAATAACACAGAATATTGCAAGCAGTATAATGGAATATCTCGCATTCGTTTAAAAAGATAATTAATTAAGTATTACCAATATATATTATGATGTCATATAATCCATCTACTTCACTTTCACCAGTTTCATCCTTGTGTGGTTCAGTCTGTCTTTCAACTATATTCGCATTATTTTCAAACATTGTCATACAAAGCTGAAGCACATTAAAAGATTAATAAAGAATAGAGTATAAAATGAAAAATGTGAAATAATTATTTTACACTTTTCTTGAATATTTGAAATTCTTTTCATACCTTAGCCATGTTATAGCATTATAGTGAACACAAACAGCATTAACTAATCAAAACTTTTCATAAAAGCATTATCACAGGTGTATGTCAAAGACTTAAGTATTGAAATGTGCATAACTGCCCGACATGTTTGGTCAAAATCTGCAGAAAAATTGTTCAGATTTGATTACTTCACACCTTTCACTTGAAAGAAGGGGTGGGTGGGGTAGGGGGTCATATTTATATACACAAACCTTTAAACTTGAAGTTGACTGTAAAGATGCTCCAGAATCTCTTCTTTCTCTTTTACTTAAAAATACAACATTAGGTAACATTTGTCATGAAAAATTAGAGTAAAATTACTATTTTTTAAGGCTAACCTATATCCCATCAGAAATTGAAGTGTTACTACAAACTGATGACAAAGTTCATAAAGCGAGTAACACAACTACATAGCGGGGTAAATAACGAAAAAATAGTGCAAATTGTCATACAAGCACCAAATTTTCCACACATGTTGGGAATGATATGTAGAAATGATTTAGGGTGTGTGCCAAAGTTCAAGTGCCTCGATTAAAGATGGCCGACAAATTTTCAAAATGGCCGCCAAATATTTTTCCAGTCAAAGAACTTTTTATCAAAACTCTCAATACCAATGAATTATACTACCTTAGCACATTATCATAACATGTTCAGTATGTTTATACATGTATATAAGTGAATTCAAACGAATTTTGTGAAATACCCCCCCCCCACCTCTAATAGAAGTTGTATATAGAACGTCACTTACTTGCCTTAGTGCAGTTTTAGGCATACATTAGTTAATCGTTAATTGTTTCCGGATAGAAGTCATCGGGATTTATTGGGAGGGGGCCCAGGACTGCTTACCTAAATAGACATTACATTCCAAGTCTTTTTGTCCTTTTCATGGAGGTCAGACACGCGGTGTCACACCCGGTAAATGCGTTGAAAAATGGGAGAACTTAATATAAACTTTTGCCCAATTGTTTCGACAGTTTCATGCACCAGAAACCAACTGAAGTCTTTTGCTTTAAATACCAAACTCCACCCAAATAGTGTCAGTATTGATTTCTTTGAAAATAGACACTGAAAGAATTATAATGTCTGTGTCAGAACCCCTCACCACATGCTTTTTCAAGCCGTTATCCACAGCGTGTTTCATACCCAAAATATCCTAGTATCGGCTTCTTCATGAGTGCATTGGGTCAATATAGTTATGTAGTGCTCAGTACTGCTTATCTCACTTTGGTTTTTCGTCTCAAATATAGTATCGGGTGCTTCAATCAGTAACCAAACTCATCCACCTTTTAAAAGGTATATCAGTTGCTTGAAAATTTGTTCGAATCCATTACTAACAACTGTCTAATATCTGATCAACGAGCCGTTCTTGTCATTGCTTTAAAATTAGGAAGATATTATAAAGATCAAACACATTCTATCCGAGGGTGTCTTAGAATGCAGCAACAAGGAATAGCACAAAAACAACAGTAATGTAGCCAACAAACGTTTTCGCAGCACCAAAATTATTAATACATTTATTTACAAAAGTCAGAGCATCGGCAAGAGGTCCGTCTATTGGGGTTGTCACGTTTTGTTCGAGTACTTGAAAGAGTTGCGAGTTCGTTCGAATAATTCAAAATGCCATTGTTTGAAAGCGAAGGAGGTTTTGCATGGTCTTCGTGCTTCAAAAGAAAATCACTCAAACTGACGTTTCTGGCAAATTATAAAACGACGTAAAAAATATCACAGTTTGCTTTCATTGTAACTGAAGATTTCACTCCCCAGACGTCATGCTTTAACTTTCTACTAAATAAATACACCTTGTGTTTTTATTGAAAGATAAAAGTATTATCAACTATTAAAACCATATCATGTAAATGAATAAGGACCCGAACTAACACAATTTATATGGTCTAATGCAAAAATAAAGGGAACAAGTACTTTACGGTATAATACAAAATTTGCTTCTCTATATGGCTGGACAAATATATAAGTGTTATTATCTGGAGTGTAAGAATCTGGTTCCAGAACTAAATCTGAGAATTATCTTTTCTGGTATGTCAGACCAGTCTTCAATCAGGAGACATTGAAATTCAGAACGGTCTCAGATTTATCCCGTATATATATTCACCCAATTTTAATTTATATAGAGCACACGCTGTGCTCTGTTGGGCAAGTCGTGTTCTAGAAACATTGTATGCCAAAACTGATGATTAAGCAACATCCATGGTAGCGATATTGGACACTGTAAGTGTCGATATTCACCCACTATCTTTCAAAATAATACCAACAACTTTCAGAGACATCATTTCAACGTGCAAACCACCAAACATAAACAATGAAATTTTGTCATTGCCACTGAACAACTTGACATGGATTGAGGAAATTGATGACTTCTCGGACCTTATAAATGGATTTTTTATGATGGCAAAACCTTTTGAAGGCATTGATATTTAAAGTTCATATTTTGTTTGATAATGCTGGTCTCCAAGTCAAGAAAATTATCAGACAATGAAGATGGTTGATTAATTTGTGAAAAGTATGCTAGAATTATATTTGCGTATTGTTCGGGTATAGATGGTACACCGATTGATGCGGGTTTATCACCAATGTACAAGTCAACGTGGTTGTTTTTCACCGGCAACGTTCGTATCGTATGTTGAAATAAAGAAATGTCTGTCCCATGAAATGATGATATTGACGTAGTGGAGCCAGAATTGTGATCAATGTTATATTGTAAAGAGTCCACGGTGTAGCACTGGTGAACAAACTACTCAACATCGTTGTACAACATTTCCTCCAACCATTGTGGAAATTTCAAGGACACGTTTATATTATGTACATATATCGCACTGAAATAAGATATCAATTAGATGTCGTTTCCTTGTCTACACAAAATCAAAAGGTCAATGTAAATAGCAAATGGGGGTTCGTTTGTCTTGGAATGAAGATGGACATTTGCTGCACAGTGAATACCTCTATGACAGTTATACTGAAGTAATTGAGTTATTGCAAAGGAGACTTAGAGTTGCACTGTTCCATCTGTGCTTCATTGTTTGACTCATATTGTACCTTACTCACAAATTCAAGAGATTGTTTGGGTACTGATATCAACTGACTTCTGGTACGAAATTACCACTGAATTTGTTTTCATGGATCATTAGCACATGCAGCAAACAATGCATGGCCTGTATATTTCTTCAAAGTCAATAAGACTTTCTTACGCCGATTCTAATTCAGTCTCAGGTGCCTGCTCAGACAGTTGAACTATGGCACTCACTATGTCCGACAAAGTTTGTGTTTCCAATAATGTATGTAACTAGTTCAGCAAATGTTTTTTTCTCGAATGCCTGCCGAGTATTCGACCGACTTCTCATTACGTTTTGTATTGAACGCCTTTCTCTGTTGCTAAGAGATGTAAGACTTTTAACACTATTTCATTTTAAGAGCGACATCATAATCGGCACTGAGCTTGGCCAATAAGGAATTGAATGTTTTTGGCTCATTCATTAATGTATCGGTATTCGATGACTGGTCACATCAAGTTCGTCAATTTACAGATTTAAAAACTAAACCATAAGTATATACTTAAATAAATCCAGTGTATAAAGTCTATTGCCAGTGATTTGAAGCAAATAGCATATTTGGTTGGCCTTCTATAAACCAATATCAAACGTTAATATCAACGATACAAACTACTCAGTATTTAGAACTATATTACAACAATTAGCCTTAAAATAAATTACTATAAATGAATAATACAGGGAACCGTTTCTCAGATTTTTTATATTGTCCTATGTTCGTTAGATATTCCGTATCCTGAAACCCGCTAATAGACTAAAATGAAATCAAGCATCAAAATTCTGAGGCACGGTTCCTAGAAAGACATGTCTGCTACAGAATACTGAAAACAGCAAAAGGCATTTTGAAAATGCAGGTATGTACGAACCTAAACTTGCAATACTACTGATTAATTGAACGAAGTGTGTTCATCTTATATCAAATGAAAGTAGTGCCACGTACCACCGACGGACGCATTTTGACTTCTATGACAGACGGATGTTTATATGCTCGATGAACTGTAAACTTTAAAGCAGACTTTGAACCTAATTTTCTTACAATAAGCATTGAAGTTGGTTAAAGATACCATCAAAATTACATATGTCGGGCTAAACATGGTGAACTCAATCTTCCGAATTTAGCCGCTCCAATAACCTATTTAATTATTCCCTTGGCCTTAACAACTGTCAAAAAATATTTTAGTATACATGTACCTCGGTTTGGTTATAAACCCGATTCTTTATGGTAAGAATGATATTATGAGCATAAACTATGGATTACAATGTGTTTTCACTCCTATTATACACGCCATATAGCCTGGAGACAGTGGGTTCGAATCCGAGCGTGACCACAGCGTTCCTGACCAGGTACACGTTGGCACACGGTCTTAAATTAACCCCGACACATGTATGCACCATCATACCAAATTTGGTGCTTGTATGAAAATTTGCACTATTTTGCCAAGAAGTACGTTTTATTTATCCCGCTATACAGTAGTAAGAAGCTGTTTAACATACCAGTAACTAATAGAATAAAGAAAAAAATAGTTAAGAACCGTATCATATTGAAAACCAGCCCAAAGACTACAAACTCAAGTTGGTTAATTTTGAGAGTAGACAAACACTGAGGTTGAATTCTGATATATGAACAATACACTTCAAACATAGATTTATGACAATGCACACAGTATAATCAAACCTTGCTCTGGGTTTTGGTTGTTCAATTGACTTTTCGAATGTTGAGAGGAACGTCTCCAAATGTTGTCCTTTCTGAAAAGAATTAATACATTGTATGTATTACTGTTAAAAAAATAGTACAAATTTGTAATTTCTTTTAGAGAATGGACATCTTCACATACACATTAATAAGTATTCATGACTAGGCTTAATGCTAGTACTTTTTATCAAGACAATTTTGAAATCCAATGTACAAGTTGTCTGTGAGGTATAAGAATAGAAGGATGAGACAGATTACACTTTTTAGCCAATTTGAAAACCTTTACTAAATATTTACATTGATTTTACAGCCTCAAAGAACTCTCAGTCCCATAGGTCTGATAAAATGGTTTGGACAAATTCCTCCTAAAATTAGTGTCTTTCAAAGTATATGTTAATACACTGACTAACTCATTCTCAAACTGTTACACATAGATCAATAGAATGACCAACTCAGACAAGACAATGAACAATACATCACTATTGTAAACTAACTAATCCTACCTCTTTAACTAACTTCCTTGGGACAGACTTCAAAACACGTCCTAAAAATGAGACAAAAAGTAGACAAATATCCTAAAATTAGCTGACCTATCAAAAGGAGATAAATCCTACAAAGTTCTGTAAAAAACAAAAAACAGCTACTTGGTAAATGAATATACAAATTGTTACAGGCAATTAAGAAATTTGATGATTTTCTTGGCAGCCATAATCGTGAAACAGCTGACTACTAAAGGTGAAGGTTGCCATACTTCTGATTTTGACCAAATGGAACAGTACATAAATGGTATGGCGTTTACGTAGCCATCATGGCTGCAGAGAATTGAAATCGGGCAAGAGCGTCAAATTTTTAATTGTAGTGTCTTATGTATCCATCCATTCATTGAAGAATTTGTCAGTGGTAAGTGATTACAAAGTTAATTTTCTTTCCATAAACGCTGGTGTGGGGATAAAATCATGGAGGATTAATAAAAAAATTATACTGTAGCTAATGTAAATGAACTGCGGTCACAGTGATGTCGAGATGTAATTATTTTAAGTTGAAGGGCTTGCTGCTCCAGTTCAGAACAAGATATGGAAATTATTTCAGCGTCAAATAAGACCAGATCCTGTGATCTTTGCTCCATCAAGTTTTTTCATACTTAACTGTAGTTATAGAGAAAAAGTCCAAACTTATATGAATTATTTTATGAAACAGTGTGCGGTAAATAGTTCTTACCAATATTGATATCCAGACCAAAATCGAATGCAGATTCTGCTGTGAGAAAATTGTATAAAAGTTGACTTCCTTTTAGAATTGGCTTTGTCAACAACTTCTGTAAAGACAAAAGAAAACAAAGGTTAAAAGATCTGATGCAGCATTATATAAGTGACAAAAAACACACAGAATACTGGTAAATTTCTACATTGTATTTGAAGACCATTTCACAAACTACATTCAACAGATAATTGGATTGTAGGAAAAAAACAACTAAAATTGAACTGTCATAAAATTAAATGATAATTTAAGAGCTGCCCAAGAGAAAGTAGATAAGATACAGGAGAACAGGGAATTTATATCCCTACTCTTTTTAAATAGTTTTTCCTGGTTCTTTATCATGCCTGTTGTAAAGCACCGATACAATGGGTCTGAACTATGAGCTTGAAATAAAGATAAAAAAAAACAAATAAATACTTGTAGATATTGTTCAAATGGTTCCCTTTTGCCATCAATGAAGTCTTGGTTCTTGGTCCCAATGAATTTCTTTGCGGGTAATAGACAATCCTCCATCATTTCACCGTGAAATTCTTTCAATTTTTGTTCCAGAGTATAAAATTCTGTGTACTTTCTAGCAACAGTCCAAGTGGCTCTGCCTTCTGTAACATTAAGTTGCAACAAAATAGTGATACAGTAAAAATAATTAGAAAACTAGTCATTCATATTTTTCATACAATATCTTGCAAAATTCAGTATCCAAGGGGATTTGAACATCATCTTATGAACAAAGAGGTGAATCTATGCAGTGAAGTGATGACAATGGGGAGTCAGCGATACTCTCTTCAAAACTAAAGCCATCAGCCATGTAACAAACATGCATATTTAAATAAGAAAACAAAGAAAATCCATTATATTACTAGCTTCAATAAGAAAGTAATTAATGGATACTTAGAGATGGTTTTGAGACCAACTACAACCAATTATATAAATAAGATGATTTCCAGAAAGTAGGAGTTTCCTTAAGTATTTCTGTGTAAAGAAATGTAAGCAAATAGTGTTCATATAAATATCCAAACATCAACTTACCATCTGGAACATCCACTCGTTTTATATCAACAATAAAGACAAAGAACTGCTTTTTAGGATTTTCAGGGTCTGGCCTGGCACCTAATCTTGGTATGGTTACTCTCCATGTACTAAGATCATGTGGATGAAATTGTTCTATAGTGTTTTCAAGATCATCAATAGAAGTGTCTTCTTCTAAAGAACTAGTGGACTACAAATATAACCACATAGATTAATCTATATAAAGCTAACATGACATGGTATCCCTTATTTATCATTATGAGGTTATTTGGTACTTTTTCAAAAATGCATTACAGCCCTGGCCAGTGTAAAGGACTAGACAATAATTTAGTCCCCTTTCCAAAAATACCAATTAGCTTTACAGACATTATTCTAACATACTGTATTGTCTCCATGCAGTGGTTTTCTTTGTGTTTTAGAAAAGGTACACTAGCCCTTAATACAGGGATGAAATAGCAGTTTGAAGCCTCTTTTGGCCATTAAAAATCTCACCTGAAATCAGTTTGGGGAATGAAATTTCAAGGAGTAATTTGGAAATTTGGCAAAGATTGCAGGATTTCAAAGAATTTTTTTAGAGGGGAAGGCACCCATTACAGGTTACAACAATATAATATAATATAATAAAAAAAACTGCAATGTCAACAAAAAAATTAAAATACAACTAAAATGTTTCATTCAAAAGCAACATATTTGTGACAAAACAACAATAACTTTGTAAATTTGCTTTGATTGGTAAAGAACATTCATGTTAACCTTATAAGTGTCAACAATTTAATGGAACTTCGATAATTAACATTAAGAAATATAGATACAATATTGATTTGGAGAGAATAGAGATACTCACAGCAATAGTGGCTGTGTCTGCATCATCATTATTTTCAATGTCTAACATATCCAGAGATGAAACTGATCTAGTATCTGTAAAACAAAATAAGTCATAAACTACTAGGTAAAAACTTGAGTTGGGTTAATGAAGTCAATATACCAAACAATGCCAAAGATTTGAGTCAAATTTCAAATGACTAAACTGTCAATGCTAAATGAGCTAAATTTGGGAGCTTAATAATTTGAAATACTAGTTATACCTTTACCATAAAAAGTAATTCACGTTAATTCAAAAAGCTACTGAAGCGTAGCTAATTATTTCAAAAGTTACCTGATGGCTTAAAAACTTTGTCCTTAATCTTGGACCCAAATCTTGATATACCATATTCTTTCATTCTTGGTTGTCTGAAAAAAAAGTACACAGTCAAAATTAAATTTACCAATTGTCATGGTAAAATGATCTCAACATGTTTAAATCTAGTCACAGTAACTCTAACAAACTCTAATGTCATAAGTATCAAGTTTGTTAAGTCCTTAGAATAAAAAGATCACACGGGAAAAACATTATGGAATCTTGGTTCATAGAGAAAAATACAGATCCTTTAATCAGACAAGTACCTTGAGACACCTCGGTTATACACCTGAGCAGCAATTCTCTCACCACATAACATTGTGTAATACTGAAAAAAAAAATGTGTAACATTGTGTAATTATCAATTTTTAACTCAATTGTACCTAAGGTATAAATGCCTAATTAGTGTCAAACTTTTGGAATAAACAGAGAAGTGTGATCTTGCTAGGCTGGATTTGAATAGCAACTTTTCATTTAAAATTATAATTACATGTAGTAGTAGTAGTAAATAATAATACATGTGAATTTATTTCCCGTAATAAGTTTATGTAGCTGCCACTACAATATCAAGAACATCCTGACAAGGACCACTTATTTTAGGACTAGTTTTAAACATTTTCTCAATAATTCAACTTGATACTAAAGTCTAAGAATGCTTTTGGTCCAGATTTTGGTCTAACTATCACTGAGAAATAGACATTGAATTCATGACCTTCCAATCATCAGTCCTGGTGTGTCTTTGGAATGAGCAAACAAAGTAGACAGTATTTACAAAAGATAACATTAAACAATAAAACAAACCTCTTCACTCTGATGAAATAGTGGCAAGAAATTTTTATTGAGGAGATTGTAAACATGTTCATATGCTCTAAACATGGGCGTTGATCTGCGTAACTTCAACACATCGTTAGGAGATCCTTCTATAACTGTAATGTGAGTACCAATGAAATACAATTAATCTACACATGGGTTAGAAAATCATTAAACTTAAAAGTCCACAAATTATTTATGAGCAATTATTAGTCATAAAATTTATTTCATACGTTCATTAGGTTATGTTAAAGTTAACAATGGGATTCAAATTGCTGATATATTGAAATCTTTTTATCAAAACCACTTTAAGGACACAAAAATCAGTCTTAGTATTGAGGTGGTCTCATTTTCAAGTTTATTAAGAGGAAATATTGAAAACATGTCCAAAAAATTGGGCATTATATTTAGGCAGCCATTATAGTAAGACGGTTGCTAAGCAATGTTTTACTACAAAACGGGCTTAAATTTAAATTATCCACCAAAGGAATAAGAAGCTAAGCATAACGCAATACAATTATCTTTAAGGAAATAATAAATATGTGAGCTTCTTCATCCATTAAGTTCAAGCTACACCATAATGTAACATAATCTATAACTTGGTTATATGTGTAAATATCAAAACATCATTCAAGCCTATCACTATTTCTTTTGAGTCATCAACACATCATAGGATTATTGAGTACATGTTTATCAGATCAACTGTCTAAATAACTCACTTTCATGAACTTCTAACACAATATTTTCCTCAAAATTGATTCTATCAGGAGATGCAGATGAGAAATAATTCTTATGAAGCTCTTTAAGGTCCTCATGTAGTTTGGATAAATCCTGTGTACTTAAATCAGGATTCAAAATCCTCTTGTTAAAATCCTCTGCAAAGAAAAAAAAGAGAAATAAGTTACATGCCACTCAGAATCATTACTTCAAACAACAAATTAAAGGGAAATAACTGTTCTCTGATCTACTTTAAAAATTACAAATAGGAAGATGGTTTTAAATGTTTTCCTGGTCAGCTTCGAAAACGTTAAGTAAGTATAAACAATGTTCGTGTACAGGAGATAAACTTATAAATTTTATAAATAACTTTAAATTCCCAAATCTATTCATTAACAATGCAGGAAGTAATAAAATGATCATTAATTAATGATCTAAACAGATTTAGAAAATAAGCTAAGCCAATAACAACATTTTTAAAGTTTATCAAGAATTCAATACAGTAAATGTTAATCTGTTGTTAATTGGTCTATTCGACACCTATGGTCATTTCAGAGCAGCCCCAGAAAAAGTGAGATAAGATAGAGTAGAACCGGCATCTATATCCGTACTCTTTTCAAATATTTTTTCCTGTTTCTTTATTGTGCCTGGTGAACGGCACTGATACATGTCTCATACCTTTCCTGCGTATTTCTTAACACAGCACCGGACTCGGTAGTTAGAATTGAGACACTGAAAAAGTGTCCCTGAAATACAGAATGGCAGAGCCATGAATCAAACCCACAACCTTTGATTTAGTAGTTCAGCACATTACCACTAAACCACTGACCATCGCTAGGGTTCCAATTGAAATCACCACAACCATGTCCCATTGCATAGCGAAACATAAATAAAAAGAAGTAATTTTTCAGTTCTTTAGGAATTCAATTTAGTAGTGTTCTACAGTAGTTACACTTTCTACGGTATTACACCTGTAACTAAGGAGATAAAACATACCACAAGCCAAGGCAAACTGTAGAACATTCACAGCTGCTTCACTTTTAAGGAACTGCATGAATGGATATAACATTTTAGGTTTCTCTGGATCCATTACATCACCAAGTACAAATCTTAGACTCTGTAAAACAAAGAATACATTACAATGGTTTAACATTGTGCATGAATGTCAATACATAATTATCGATCAGGCAGATTATATGAATAAAGGCTGCTGAATATTTTATTATATGATTAAATAATATTAACTGTGTTTGACATGATTTTATGAATTTCTCAATAGCTCATGTAGTAATACAACAATTTGAGCAAACACTTGAACTATTTCAAATAAATAAATAAGTTTACACATTGGTACTTAAGACATGACTAAGGCCAGAACTGAATACTGTACGGTCTGCCAGCCTTAATAAAGAACACTTACTGGATAAACTTCTTATTATCCACCTTTCTCTACTTACCGACTTACTAACTTTCTGAGGATGTTCTGCCTGGTCTGGATCACTCAATGATCCTCGTGTTTGATTATTGAAGTTGGCTAAGAATGAAACAATAGGTGATGGATTCTCTGGTGGTGGTGGAGGCTGAAATCATACAATAGTATCAAGAAAATGTTCAAAATTAAATCAGAAACTAATGAATAATTTACATTCTACCATTGTTAATCTCAAGTATTCATTCTCCAAGAACACTTTTAAAGTGTAAATATTTCAATGTTCAAACAAGTTTTACAATTTCATTAATGTTACTGACTTTTTCAAGCTGTTTTCAACATGAGCGATCTTGAAATCCAGAACCCATATCAATAACTCATAATAGAATCATAATTATAGAAATTCAACAAAAAGAACTTAGAATATTCAATTCTTACTTACTGGGGTATTATCAAGGAATACTAAAATCATATTGTTCACCATGTCCTGAAAAATATCACATTCTTTTTAGCTTTAAATATTCAAGGTAAAGACAGCAAAGCAATTCATGCTATTTAAATATCAACTGGCATGATAATTCGAAATGAAAATTAGTAGTTCTTTTTCTTTGTTTGTTTTAGAGTCAATAGTACAACAAAAAAAAAACACTTAGACTTGGATAAAGGTTTTAGATTTAATACACATGTGAACCCTTTTAGATGACAAAGCAGGAAATTGGGAATTCAAATGTAGAAGTTTTGAATATCAAATTGAGAAATCTTAACAATGCAAATGCATACAAAATGCTTTTAACTGTAATAAACTACATGTTATCATTTACAAATTACATTAATACATATAAATAATATATAAATATGATAAAAGCACATTTGTATTACAGCCAAACTCTTGATATGTGAATGGACATAATAACTTACTGGGTTAGCAACAGCATCCATGGCAGGCATGATAACTGATGCAGCTAAAATTTCTCTCAGTAATGCACACATAGCTCTGAAAAAAACGACACAATATTACAAATACCGAGTATAATTAGTTAGGTATATAAGAAAAACAAGATAGCAAGCCTTGGTAAAAACAAGTGACTGACTACTTAAGTTGCAAAACCAGCAACGGTCAATATAAAAAATTGTTAAGTATGAAACTCAATCTTAAGATTGGACAGGTCAGTGCAACAGCCTGGCAACTGACCAGCTAATTACATTCGATTTTATAACCATCTACCAAGGTTGATATCCCTAGACAAAAACATCATCAAGAAAAGGATGTGTAATAGATGAATAGCTTAACCTATGATACACAGACTAAATATGATATCTATTTACTTTGATTGTAAAGCTTGAGGTCTAAGGATGTATGGGAAAAGTTTCTCAACCAGTCGACGAATATACTCCTGCTCTGACTTTCTACTATGCATGGCATAATGTAGATTAGGCCCAAGATAGTTTAGTGCCACTTGTTGTAGGTCAGAATCTTCTGATGCTAAAATACAGAAAATCAAAAATTAAAAAGAAAATCTGATTTTTAAGTTTTGTTTCAAACTTATTTCATAGAGCCTTGATCTAATTATTACATTTAAAAAGTAGTCAAATCTGTGTTAGGGGCCACTTCCAAATAAAGGTCAGCACATGAATAAGTTTAAAAACAGTCAGTGAGTATCTAGAACAAAATGACCTCCAAATGAGGGTCACCTGTCAATAAAGGCCACATATTGTCTTTCTCAATATTGGCCTTTGTTCACAGGTTCGAAAGTATGAGATTAATATCTCATTTTAAGGTATTCTTACACATTAATATAACTTCGAAGTAAATAAATAATTTCAATATCAATTTATACGGACAGATCAACTAAATAGCAGACTTATCAAGACAGGATTAAAAAATGTTATAAACTTCAGTCAATAAAATTATATCAATTAATCTATTAGCTCTAGTAAAATACGAACAAGAAAATTTGTCTGAAATTAATGGCCTTTAAAACTATACCAACTCTTGTATAATCTTGACACTGATACACGCCATCTCAAATAACCTCACGTCATACTTTTTTGTAAAAAAAACATGCTAAAAATATCCCCTTATAAATCTTTTTCCTGTATAATGATTCAACAATTACCTGTAGATTTTGCTTGTATACAAGCATGTAGGTGTTGAAGACCTGCCTTCATTAATCTCTGTGTCACCATAGTTGGAACATCAACCTATAAAATTTAGTGCATTTGACCAAAGTACTGGCATCATCTTATCAATATGATAGAAAACAAGATATCCAATGATAAAAAGATCACCAAAATCAAGCAGATTTAGACACAGAATAATATCACTTCATTTTTTAAGCAAATTTCTGCAAAACACATAAAGACCCTTATCTGAGATCATAAACTTGCGATCTGTCTCCAATCTCGAAATGCATATTCAGTCTTTGAATGTTTTTTAGTGAGTTATGATAAAACAATGATGAAATTAATCATATACTATTCCATCAGACTGATATACACTAGCTAAATTTGACTTTAAACACTTACATATTTCAACCAAAAAACAAAGAAGTTGAGATTCATACTGGAAGGCTGTTTTCAAGTTTTATAAACTCTGGGTCGACTAACTTTATAGTAATTCAATGAATGAACAGGTCTCCTCACAAACCTTTTTGATCCTTCTTAACAAGACAGAAAACAGGAATCTAATGGACGTCCTCAATTCATCCACAAATTCTTCATCAGTACTAAGATCTCTAAAATGTATAAAATATTCAGTGAAAATGGAGATACATATATCTATATTAAACTCATTTTCAAATTTCAACATCACACAATTGTTTGACTATACAAAAATCTGAACATCATGATTATTATCATTGATACATGTGCATGTATACAGTAAAACCTTGTATACAGTAAAACCTTGATAATTATACTACCATGGCAAAAAAATACATTGAGGTCATCTTGTTGCTAAGTTGAAGTATGGATAATTTATTGAAAATTGGTTTAAAATAAGCAATCAATTCAACAAGTGGTTTCATAATCAAGCTAAAGTATAGAGGAAATGATGGAAAAAACTGGTTTGAAAATAAGGAATGTTTCATGGAGATGGTCTTACTATAGAGGTGGAAGCTCACAAAAGTTTTGAATTGGTATCAATACAGCTTGAATTGATTTTATAACTTACTTGTACCATGTGTACACAAACTCATTCAGCACAATGTTGAGGAACTGAAATAGATGAGAGTTTGTACAAATAAATATTGATAAAAATGTAAATATGAATTGTAATCCATAAAGAAAAGATCAATAAGAGAAGGATCTTCATTTTAAAGAAATGTAATTATTTTTTAAGATTATGTTAATCAAATGTTAGGAACTTTAAGATGTTTAAACCTTTTAATTATAATTCTATAGTCACAAATAATTTCACATCAAGTAGCTGGAAAATTTAGTATTTCATTTAATATTCAACAGCCAATTCAAAATACAGTCAAACCTGTGAACTAAGGTCATCCTTCAGAAAGACTAAATGTGACCTTTATTGACAGGTAGCCTTTATTTGGAGGTCAATTTTTATAAATAATCAACGATGGTTTTAAAAATTCACATGGTGGCCTTTATTCGTTGTTGGCCACTATAACACAGTCAGGTTTGACTGTACATAATAAATTCATATGTACAACACATTTTTTAAACTTCATAATAATAACCTCCTCAAAAGCCTCATCTACTGACTGTCGAATTTCTAAACCTGTCCATGGTTGGAATGCAAGAATATTTAGTTCTGGCCTGAAAATAAGAAATAGTACAGATAAAATTACAGTGATACTACATTCAAAAACATTAACCAGGAATATCCCAACCAATTTTTGCAATAAATAACTCAAAAGAGTTATACATATATAATATATATATTTGAAGTATTGTGAAAGTTTGTAAGAATTGAAAGATATTATACTTATTGTTCAATTGAATTCCTACCTGTGTCTGGGACATCTTCTTTGTCCACATACAGTACATATTGTTTTCATCAATGTGAATTCATCATCAGCATCCTTTCCAGACTGTGAACACAAAATGTCAGATAAGTATTTCCCTTTGTACAGGAGGTGACTGTTGTAAGACTGTAATCATTCGTTAGTATAGGACTTTTTTGACAAATTTAAAGCACAACAATTTATACTCACTTTTTAGTGAAGTTCAAATATAAAACAGTCATAAGACTGTGTAAGTTAACAAGTCATTGTTCTTGTTAATAACATGAAGAACATGCTATATGAATGAATCAATGAACATTGATAACATTTTAAAGCTGCGTAAGTAATGGTTGCTTTAAAAGAAAATATATATCTGAATTTGACACATTACCTTTCTACTCCTTTCAATCTTTAAGACTGACAACACACTAGGTAGAAGAAAATCTGGGCTGAAAAAGGAATAATAAAAGATACAATAAATTTTAAATGAAATCAGTGATTTCCGCTTGTTTGGAAAAGAATGTTTTACATTCATTCATAAAATCTAGTAGCATACAGAAGGTTGTAATCTCAGACAACCTGAAAAGTTCAATTCCATTAATATTCTTTAGTAATTCACCTAAACAAGTTATCATCTCAGTGGTGATCTCACCACTACAGAGTTACTTACCTCAAAAATATGTACGAGACGGAAACTCCAAGAATAAATGACCATACCAGTAATGTGAGTAAGATGTACCTGAAAGTATTGTAATAAAAGTATTTAAAGTTGAAGTAAATCAGGGCATGTAACACACCTGCATAACATTTTCTAATTTAGGTCCAATGAAAACTTTCAACAGATTAATAAGTAAGTTAACATACTATTTTTCTACCGACAGCTATATTATACTTTGTCAGTTCAAATTATGGTCTAACTTTGTAACTGAGTGTCTGCTGTGGATTGCAGAATATTTGAGTCCACAATACAGTCACATGTTACAATTAATTTATAACTGCCTAACTTCTGTATCTGTATGGGTATGTTGAGACACCAATAACGGGCTTTGACTTGACTGGGGGGTTGCACAAATTATTTAATGACACAAATAAATAAAGTTCTTGTATAACGGTTTGTATAAAAGAAGAGTTCACTTGGGAGTCACTAAGTTTATTCCAGCCGTACACAGACCCTGCAAAGAAAGTCAAATCACATACAGACCACTGAAAAATGACATGGTATAATTCAGATAACACATCAAATGATTCCTTAATCATATTACGAAGATAATTAAGTTAGTTGAAGGTATGAATAAAAATTCACAGATTGTCATCTGTTGGTCATATGAACAGAGACATAGATAACATCTATTCCACTGATATGAATTATAAATTCCGTGTTTACATTTTTTTGACATATTGAGCAGACGAAACTGTTGAGTGCTGTAATTAAACAGTATACAAGGACTCATAAACTGGTTCCATTGAATCAGAAACCTAGTTTGATATCTTACCTATAAAATATAATTGTTATTATCAAGAGACATGCGGAGGTGGAGGCGAATGTCGAATGTTTTTGTAAATAATATTTGACGACATAGAGTGGGACGGCCATGTTTCCTTTCGTATTATCTGTTTAGTCGTGAGATTTGGTAGTACAACATAGGTTACAAGCCTATAAATATTTTAGACGCGAGGGCTCACTGATTACCCAAATAATTATTATTCATGCTTAAAGTCTACAATAAAAAAGTTAGATAAATAAATTGACA
The DNA here is from genome assembly GCA_964023205.1 of Lutraria lutraria. NCBI lineage: Eukaryota > Metazoa > Mollusca > Bivalvia > Venerida > Mactridae > Lutraria > Lutraria lutraria. The sequence continues at coordinate 35,192,587 of OZ026846.1, forward strand.
CATTGGAATTTTACTGGATGGTTTAGAAATAACATTTCCAATTCAGTTAGTTTGAGCATTAAATATGTTGCCAAGGAAATTTCCATTTGTATATATTTTCCTGATCATATAACTATATATGTACATTGGAAGTATGATTGTTTTGGCAAGTTTACTTCTCTCAAATACAAACATTATACTGTATTATTCGTTTCTATGCAGACATAATTCAACCAATAACAAGGCTGCATGATGTGACTGGTTCACAAAATTAGGCCCATGCGTATTTATAAAACTCAAATTATTCAGTAGTTTTTAACATGCTTCTGTAAATCATAATTACAGTGAAATTATTTACAGTTGACTTACAATATTCCTGGTTATATTTTATAGCAATTACTTCATAAATCCACTACAAATGATGTAGAGACCTTTTTCGTAAATGTATGTGTCAATTTATGGTGTCATTGAGTCACCTAAAAGGAATTGATACAATTGAAGGGGTCCATGCAAAACCATGCCTAACTACACTTTTGGTCAAAATTGAGTTAGAACCTTTTTTACATAAAACAGACCATTTCTCATCTGATTAACTCCCCTCTAGCCATGTATTCTCCTGTTTTAGTGTTAAAAATGGTATTTTGACAATACAAGATTGAACCTAACTCATCATATTGGACTTCGGCCATTTCTTGCACAAACCTTTGAAATGGGGGCATAACTAGAACTTTCAAAAAAGAACTCTACAAGTACAAAAATATGAGAAAAATGTTAATATCTATCATGACATTTCAAGATATTTTACCTGATAGAATTAACTACTGGCAAGAATGAAGTTTTGTAGAAATATTAGGCAGTTGATTTTTCGTTAGCTTTACAAAATTTGCATCTTAAGTTTAAATAAGGGTACTAAAACGCTCACGTAATGAGGTGTTTGTGAAACACCAATGCCCATTAAAGGGCAAATGGATAGTTGACCTTTGACCTATTGATAGACCTTATCAAAAGGGGTCATCTATCTATATTTGACCAACCTTCAAACCAAGTGAAGACCTAAGAGGCCAAAACAGTCGAATTGGCCAGACAAGGTTTGATTACCAACGAGCAAAAAAGACAGACATGAGCAAACCAGCAATATATACCCAAATTTCTTTGAAATGGGGGCATAACTCGAACTTTCAAAAAAGAACTCTACAATTACAAAAATATAACAAAAATATGAATACAAATCATGTCAATTCAAGACATTTTACCTTATAGAAATAACTGCTGGGATAAGAATAGAGTTTTGTAAAAATGCTCATAGAGAATAAAGCTCAGAAAATAATCAACTACCTAAGGTTTTTTTAAGTCATTTGACATTTCTTAAGTTAAAATAAGGGTACTAAAACACTCACGTAATGAGGTGTTTGTGAAACACCAATGCCCATTAAAGGGCAAATGGATAGTTGACCTTTGACCTATTGATAGACCTTATCAAAAGGGGTCATCTATCTATATTTGACCAACCTTCAAACCAAGTGAAGACCTAAGAGGCCAAAACAGTCGAATTGGCCAGACAAGGTTTGATTACCAAACGAGCAAAAAAGACAGACATGAGCAAACCAGTAATATATACCCAAATTTCTTTGAAATGGGGGCATAACTAGAACTTTCAAAAAAGAACTCTACAAGTACAAAAATATGAGAAAAATGTTAATATCTATCATGACATTTCAAGATATTTTACCTGATAGAATTAACTACTGGCAAGAATGAAGTTTTGTAGAAATATTAGGCAGTTGATTTTTCGTTAGCTTTACAAAATTTGCAACTTAAGTTTAAATAAGGGTACTAAAACGCTCACGTAATGAGATGTTTGTGAAACACCAATGCCCATTAAAGGGCAAATGGATAGTTGACCTTTGACCTATTGATAGACCTTATCAAAAGGGGTCATCTATCTATATTTGACCAACCTTCAAACCAAGTGAAGACCTAAGAGGCCAAAACAGTCGAATTGGCCAGACAAGGTTTGATTACCAACGAGCAAAAAAGACAGACATGAGCAAACCAGCAATATATACCCAAATTTCTTTGAAATGGGGGCATAACTCGAACTTTCAAAAAAGAACTCTACAATTACAAAAATATAACAAAAATATGAATACAAATCATGTCAATTCAAGACATTTTACCTTATAGAAATAACTGCTGGGATAAGAATAGAGTTTTGTAAAAATGCTCATAGAGAATAAAGCTCAGAAAATAATCAACTACCTAAGGTTTTTTTAAGTCATTTGACATTTCTTAAGTTAAAATAAGGGTACTAAAACGCTCACTTAATGAGGTGTTTGTGAAACACCAATGCCCATTAAAGGGCAAATGGATAGTTGACCTTTGACCTATTGATAGACCTTATCAAAAGGGGTCATCTATCTATATTTGACCAACCTTCAAACCAAGTGAAGACCTAAGAGGCCAAAACAGTCGAATTGGCCAGACAAGGTTTGATTACCAACGAGCAAAAAAGACAGACATGAGCAAACCAGCAATATATACCCAAATTTCTTTGAAATGGGGGCATAACTCGAACTTTCAAAAAAGAACTCTACAATTACAAAAATATAACAAAAATATGAATACAAATCATGTCAATTCAAGACATTTTACCTTATAGAAATAACTGCTGGGATAAGAATAGAGTTTTGTAAAAATGCTCATAGAGAATAAAGCTCAGAAAATAATCAACTACCTAAGGTTTTTTTAAGTCATTTGACATTTCTTAAGTTAAAATAAGGGTACTAAAACGCTCACTTAATGAGGTGTTTGTGAAACACCAATGCCCATTAAAGGGCAAATGGATAGTTGACCTTTGACCTATTGATAGACCTTATCAAAAGGGGTCATCTATCTATATTTGACCAACCTTCAAACCAAGTGAAGACCTAAGAGGCCAAAACAGTCGAATTGGCCAGACAAGGTTTGATTACCAAACGAGCAAAAAAGACAGACATGAGCAAACCAGTAATATATACCCAAATTTCTTTGAAATGGGGGCATAACTAGAACTTTCAAAAAGAACCCTACAAGTACAAAAATATGAGAAAAATGTTAATATCTATCATGACATTTTACCTTATAGAAATAACTGCTGGGATAAGAATAGAGTTTTGTAAAAATGCTCATAGAGAATAAAGCTCAGAAAATAATCAACTACCTAAGGTTTTTTTAAGTCATTTGACATTTCTTAAGTTAAAATAAGGGTACTAAAACGCTCACTTAATGAGGTGTTTGTGAAACACCAATGCCCATTAAAGGGCAAATGGATAGTTGACCTTTGACCTATTGATAGACCTTATCAAAAGGGGTCATCTATCTATATTTGACCAACCTTCAAACCAAGTGAAGACCTAAGAGGCCAAAACAGTCGAATTGGCCAGACAAGGTTTGATTACCAAACGAGCAAAAAAGACAGACATGAGCAAACCAGTAATATATACCCAAATTTCTTTGAAATGGGGGCATAACTAGAACTTTCAAAAAGAACCCTACAAGTACAAAAATATGAGAAAAATGTTAATATCTATCATGACATTTTACCTTATAGAAATAACTGCTGGGATAAGAATAGAGTTTTGTAAAAATGCTCATAGAGAATAAAGCTCAGAAAATAATCAACTACCTAAGGTTTTTTTAAGTCATTTGACATTTCTTAAGTTAAAATAAGGGTACTAAAACGCTCACTTAATGAGGTGTTTGTGAAACACCAATGCCCATTAAAGGGCAAATGGATAGTTGACCTTTGACCTATTGATAGACCTTATCAAAAGGGGTCATCTATCTATATTTGACCAACCTTCAAACCAAGTGAAGACCTAAGAGGCCAAAACAGTCGAATTGGCCAGACAAGGTTTGATTACCAAACGAGCAAAAAAGACAGACATGAGCAAACCAGTAATATATACCCAAATTTCTTTGAAATGGGGGCATTACTAGAACTTTCAAAAAGAACCCTACAAGTACAAAAATATGAGAAAAATGTTAATATCTATCATGACATTTCAAGATATTTTACCTGATAGAATTAACTACTGGCAAGAATGAAGTTTTGTAGAAATATTAGGCAGTTGATTTTTCGTTAGCTTTACAAAATTTGCATCTTAAGTTTAAATAAGGGTACTAAAACGCTCACTTAATGAGGTGTTTGTGAAACACCAATGCCCATTAAAGGGCAAATGGATAGTTGACCTTTGACCTATTGATAGACCTTATCAAAAGGGGTCATCTATCTATATTTGACCAACCTTCAAACCAAGTGAAGACCTAAGAGGCCAAAACAGTCGAATTGGCCAGACAAGGTTTGATTACCAACGAGCAAAAAAGACAGATGAGCAATCCAGCAATATATACCCAAATTTCTTTGAAATGGGAGCATAACTAGAACCCTACAATTACAAAAATATAACAAAATTTGAATATAAATCATGTCAATTCAAGACATTTTACCTTATAGAAATAACTGCTGGGATAAGAATAGTTTTGTAAAAATGCTCATAGAGAATAAAGCTCAGAAAATAATCAACTACCTAAGGTTTTTTTAAGTCATTTGACATTTCTTAAGTTAAAATAAGGGTACTAAAACACTCACGTAATGAGGTGTTTGTGAAACACCAATGCCCATTAAAGGGCAAATGGATAGTTGACCTTTGACCTATTGATAGACCTTATCAAAAGGGGTCATCTATCTATATTTGACCAACCTTCAAACCAAGTGAAGACCTAAGAGGCCAAAACAGTCGAATTAGCCAGACAAGGTTTGATTACCAAACGAGCAAAAAAGACAGACATGAGCAAACCAGTAATATATACCCAAATTTCTTTGAAATGGGGGCATTACTAGAACTTTGAAAAAGAACCCTACAAGTACAAAAATATGAGAAAAATGTTAATATCTATCATGTCATTTCAAGATATTTTACCTGATAGAATTAACTACTGGCAAGAATGAAGTTTTGTAGAAATATTAGGCAGTTGATTTTTCGTTAGCTTTACAAAATTTGCAACTTAAGTTTAAATAAGGGTACTAAAACGCTCACGTAATGAGATGTTTGTGAAACACCAATGCCCATTAAAGGGCAAATGGATAGTTGACCTTTGACCTATTGATAGACCTTATCAAAAGGGGTCATCTATCTATATTTGACCAACCTTCAAACCAAGTGAAGACCTAAGAGGCCAAAACAGTCGAATTAGCCAGACAAGGTTTGATTACCAAACGAGCAAAAAAGACAGACATGAGCAAACCAGTAATATATACCCAAATTTCTTTGAAATGGGGGCATTACTAGAACTTTGAAAAAGAACCCTACAAGTACAAAAATATGAGAAAAATGTTAATATCTATCATGTCATTTCAAGATATTTTACCTGATAGAATTAACTACTGGCACAAGAATGAAGTTTTGTAGAAATATTAGGCAGTTGATTTTTCGTTAGCTTTACAAAATTTGCATCTTAAGTTTAAATAAGGGTACTAAAACGCTCACTTAATGAGGTGTTTGTGAAACACCAATGCCCATTAAAGGGCAAATGGATAGTTGACCTTTGACCTATTGATAGACCTTATCAAAAGGGGTCATCTATCTATATTTGACCAACCTTCAAACCAAGTGAAGACCTAAGAGGCCAAAACAGTCGAATTGGCCAGACAAGGTTTGATTACCAACGAGCAAAAAAGACAGACATGAGCAATCCAGTAATATATACCCAAATTTCTTTGAAATGGGGGCATAACTAGAACTTTCAAAAAGAACCCTACAATTACAAAAATATAACAAAAATATTTAATACAAATTTTGTCAATTCAAGACATTTCACCTAATAGAAATAACTGCTGGCACAAGAATGAAGTTTTGTTGAAATATTTAGGCAGTTGATTTTTCGTTAGCTTTACAAAATCTACATCTTAAGTTTAAATAAGGGTACTAAAACGCTCACTTGAAAGAACCCTACAATTACAAAAATATGATAAAAATGTAAACATAAATCACGTCAATTCAAGACATTTTATCTAGTAGAAAAAACTACTGGCACAAGGATAATATTTTGTTGATATTTAGGCAGTTGATTTTTCCTTAGCTTTATAAAATCTATAATTTAAGTTCAAATAAGGGTACTAAAACGCTATCTTAATGAGGTGTTTGTAATTAGGAAAAAAAAATTAGAAATCCAAATTCACCTCTTAAAAAATGAACCTATTAAAATGAACAAATTTTATTCAAGACTTGTAAGTCAAAATTCAGTGTTTGTGAAGCAGTTAATGGAACCCCAACATTTATGTAAAAACTTGTGTCATCTGCAAATAGACGGACGTTTGCCCTGATGTCAGAAACAATGTCATCGATGAATATCAAGAAAATTGGGGGCCCAAAATTGACTCCTGTGAAATCCCAGCTTTAATATCATTCCATTTTGATTGAGCATCAGGCAAAACAAAAGTTTGCCATCTGCCACTTAGATCAGGTGAGAACCAATTAAAAGACTGCTAGAAATCCCAAAATGTTTGAGTCTGAAGAGGAGACCATGTTGCCAGGCACAGTCAAAAGCCTTGCTTATGTCACAGACATGGAATTGACAGCCTCAGTGAAGAAGTTGTATAGATAAGCCAGGTGGTAAAGGTACAAAGCTTGATTTGAAGCAGGGTGAGAAGATCATTGTCACTATTATGGTTTAAGGTATGCTTATGGGCTACACTCTCAAGGACTTTCCCTAGGGTACAGAGTAGAGATATAGGTTGATAATTGCCAACATGAGAATGGCTTCCAGGTGTGACAAAAGCATCTTTCCATCAGCTAGGAAAAACAGAAGAGGACAGTGACTGGTAAAAAAAGTAACACAGAGGTGTGGACAGTTCAGATTTTATAATATCCTTTACCATAGCAGTAACTGTTGTAATTGTAATGTGGTCCAAAACAGGATTGATGTCATTCACATCATATTGCTGAGTTTGAGCACCTAATTCATCAAGAAGGGTTTGATCCCGACAAATGTTATTCAGAGGATTTGCTTTGGTGATTTCATCTTCCACAGTGTTATCACCATCTTGCAGTGAAGCAAGGATGAACCCGATTTGGAGATGAAAGATTTGAGACAAGGCCACAACAATTTCGATGACAATGGAGAGGAAAGAAGTTTTTGTGCTAACATATCATTGTGATTTAGTTTGGCTTTTCTTATTTCATCAACAGTTTAATTTCTAAGGCATTGAAACGTCATTTTTATTAAGTTTACAAATCAACAATTTCAGTGGTTGCTTGTAATCATACTTGATTTTTAAGTTAAACTCTCAAGCATCCTAATATTCCCATACTCACTGCAACTGAAGTCATATGTGATAGTTTGTCCTATCAACCATTACTTTAACTGACAGATATCTACAGATCATGATTTTCATGATAGCTTAAGTTTATGTTTTTTTTGTATTTGCTGCTGTGTAGCAGACAAATACAGTGTTACCATATATTTGAGAAACTTTTCTGAGAACTTTCACTTCCTGTTCAACTACTACAAACAATAATATAGAACAACTATAACAAAATGTTATAGTTAGACAAATTACAAGAAGCATTGGTTTAATTTTTTTGTATGAAGTTGCTTTTCTCATAGTATATATCTCAAGGATATTGACCGTCTACTTTATTCATTCCTCCATTATGGAGAGTATAACATATTTACAAGTTATAGATAATACACATATTTTGACAATCATGAGTATTTGACAAAAGAATACATTCATGTATATAGTTCACATGTACATGGTACTACCATACCATCTTCAATGGAATAAAGTACACCCTAAATACTACCAAATCCACCATAATCTGATATGATACAACCACATTTAACTTACACCTAATGATGTTTCCGATATTATGCCACGTTAACATCATAGAACAATGCCTACAGTACTTACTTACGTTTCAACAACAGAGCAGACGAACAGATTCAGTCAAACATGACAGGTAACGCGACAAATAGCCAGTCCAATGATTGACCAATCAAAAATGACCGAAATCACCATTAGCCAATCAAATGGCCAGGATTAGCCAAACTAGTAATAGACAATACAGTAAGTACTTGCAAACAGCTATAATAAACTAATACTCGTAAGTATAATTCGTCTAGAAAATAGTGTCTATGTGTCTTCTATACATAGGCATGTCAATCTCATCCGATAAGTTACGCAAGTCTACAGGCCAGTATAAACTCTACAGTCCACAAGAATCAAACCATGAAATTTATTTACAAGTAAATTCATAAACACTACTCCATAAGCAAATACTGATTATCAGTAATTGGAACTTTCACTTCTGTAATGGCTGACGGTATCATAATAAAACAATGGCACAGGCCTAATTAATAGAAATAGAATTGTCCATAGCAAAACTTATTTGTATGTAATATATTTGTAGTATATAATATATTATAATCCTACAAATTACCGGCCTCACTGGCTTTATTCTGCACAATTTCTTAAAATTACAAGCACATAACAAATTCAATCAGTAGCAAATATCTCAGTGCCCCAGTGCTTTGATTATCTAAATGATTGTTAATCTCACTGAGCCTTCAGTTTAATTAGCTAAATGTTACAATAAGAGTGAAAGCAATCAACTCTATCTTTGAGATAAATATCTTGTCACAAGGATGATTACAGGTTAAACTAGTTGGTTGGATATATCTTAATCAATGATTACAAGTCTAAATAATGTACATAATATCTAATTATAAATCCACAACGTCACAAAGACCGACATCTAGTCATATAGACTGACAGCTGGTCACACAGACCGACGGTTAACTGGTCACACAGACCGACTATAACTGGTCACACAGACCGATAATTGGTCACACAGACCGACAACTGGTCACACAGACCGACATCTTTACATAACATCACACACTTCCTCCAAAACACTCGTCCCTCCCTGGAACCACATTGTAACCTTTCTCTAACCACACAACCACTCTCTCCAAACTATATCTTAGCACTGACTATCCACTCAACTCTCATACACCCAATTATTTTCCCAGGATACATATTGTTTGTATATAAAATGATTGTGATAAACCCTACATTTACCAACATATGGCCCTTATTTATACAGTAATTAGAAAGGAAACATCAAAATAACTGATTCTGCTGCATCAGGTTCATATGGCAACATAAATGCTTATAATTAAACTGGCACATTCTACCAATTCTTTACCTTCATAGAAATTTGTGACATATATCTTAAGGTAACAGGCTTGGATGTCAGGTCAAATCAAGTTTCACTAATTTATAGATTTAAGAAATAAACCATACTTATATACTAAAATAAACCCACTGTATAAAGTGCATTGCAAGTGATTTGAGACAAATATTACATTTGATTGGTCTTCTATAAACCAATATCACTTAATTTACAAATGTTTGAGCAACGATAACTACTCTGTATATAGGAATATGTTACAACTAATAACCTTTAAATCACTATAAATGTATAATGCAGCGAACCGTGCCTCAGTTTTTTATAACGTCCTCCATTCGTTAGATACTTGACTTCAAAGAAATTCCGTACACAAACCCCACTGTTTTTAATGTAATACGCCATAGATAAAAAATGAAAACAAGTATAAAAATTCTGAGGCATGGTTCCCTAGATTAACATTTCCACACAAAATACCAAAACCCACTTTGAAATCTGTCATCAAATAAGACGGCAATGTTAATCTGAAAATGACACCCACTGTGTTTATTTAAGCTAAGCAATAATTAACAAAGTGTCGGATCATTATCATCTCATGAAATCAACGAATTTGTTGCAGTCCTTTCAATTTTGATAGCCAATCAAAATCTCTGTTTATTGTTCAATAATTGAAACCACACCCAGGTTAGATGTCTAGTAAGAGATTTTATAACAATTTTTTGTCATTTGTGGCACGCAACAGATTTGGATGGAAGTTTGTCGTCTGAAATTGGTAACGCTATAGGGCTGATATAGAATTTGAGCACTTACCTTTTGTCAGTTGGCTGCCATAGGATGCTTAGTCTTCATCTTTGTTTACTGAAAATTATAAATTGCTTACATGAATATTTGTATACATATTTTATGGTACTATAATAAAAATAAACTAGACAGAAGTACTGTAAGGCAGAGCAATATATGCCCAAAGGTATGATTGATACTGTAAAAACATTATTTTGTGGGTACTTCTCGTACATATGATCTTTGACCCCTAAGTGTGACCTTGAAGTAAGCCTGGAAGCTGCTCTTCATCTCAATGTGTAAAGTTAATTCAAAATTCTTTGCAGGCTTAAAGAGTTGCAGAGCGGAAACAAAATAAGTCATATGACCTTCGATCCATAAGCGTAACCTTGAAGCTAGCCTTCTGAATCATGTGCATTGCACGTCGTCTTGATATGGTAATCATTTGAGTAAAGTAAAAACCTTCAAGGGGTTAAAGAGTAACAGAACAGACACGAAATTGCAAATGGACAGACGGACGGACGAACATACAGACGGACGCCTTGCCTTAACATAAAACATCCCTTCAGACATACAAAAATAAACACCAAGGTATTCTACAGAAGATAAATTTAAAATGCAATAACAACAAACATACACATATTGCACAAGAACACACAAAGTAATTAGTGTTTACATTTAAGCTTAATTCAAATCAGGGGAATGACAGAACTAAAATGTGTAGCTACAAATAAATTTGATCAGAAACAGGTTTTATTTATTTATTTTATCAGATTAAACACTATTTTCGACATTATTTGAGTTATATCGTGGAAGGCAGTTACCCAAAACCAACTTTCCTGGACTTCATTTAGGCCTTAATCAGTATTAACAACATTCCACCTGCAAGTTACTACCAAACAATGTACCCCACATAATTCAGAGGTGGAGGACAAATTAATATAAGATGTAATATCTTCAATCAAATTTGTTACGGACAGTGGAGTTCAAACTCACAACCTCTTGATTAGACCAACACTCTAACTACAAAGTTAGCTCAACCAGACAGAGGCACTTACATACTATAACAGAAACTGGTGAAGAGTAAAGTGAACATGACTTACAAGAATTATGAAACTTGTAAGCTATACAAAATTCTAAACTAAAAAAGTAAAAATACAAGTAATAGCAACTATCTATCATTCAAAGTAAACTGATGGCTTTGCAGACAAAATAATTCTTTACATGACAATAATTTTATTCATTGATCCAAATCATTAATTGACACCAAATGTCTAACCTGCTGTGATAAAACCTGCAGGATGAAAACAAGATTAATTGAGTCAAACTAAATAGATCTATCAGCAACAGAGCAGTGACATTAGACAAGTATTGGTCTTTCCCATCATTTGATAAATCTCATTATTATCTGTACTGCAAAATATGAGCAGAAGAAACATGGTAATTGTAAGTTCAAACAGAAGCATTAAAAACTACTTACAGTAAATCCCATATCCTTAAAACACATTAATATAAATAGACAAAGTACAACTTTCAATATTTGTTACCCTGACTACACCAAAAACAACTAGGGTCACTTCCTGCTAAAACTTGAGTAAATCTGATAGGGTCAGCACCCTCTGTTGACCAATCAATGACAAGGTTATTAACAAGAATATGAATGTTTACAATATTCACCAATAAAAGTCTATGTTAAAATAGTGATTCAAATGACAAAATCTTCAACAGCAAGTGTGACTTTTCAATAGAAAAAATACCTGTTAAACACAAGGTGAACTATGAACTTACACCTTCCAGGTTAATACTTTAATTGTCATTGTAAGCTATCCAAAATTATCTTCTCAAGCAGAAGAAGTAAAAAGTAATTTTTATGAAGAAATCACTTGATTAAATAATACATATCCATAATGCATCTTAATCTGCATAAAATTAAGAATAAATTGATACCAAATATGAATATATTTTCCTCACAGAATCCACTTGATAAATAAAAAGCGTTTATAAATTCATTTCAATTCTGAACAGAAAGTAGTCTGTGTTTCCTGGAGATAGATACAATGCATCCTTTCCAAAACAACACCCTTTGGGAAGAGCTAAATTATGTTGCCATTGAGAGGTTGTTGCTCTAAAGAGGTTAAATGATAATTAAATTGCTCAGTGGAAAAAAATCATGCTGTTGTTGAAGTTGTTGTTGCTCAATAATTATAAAACCACGAAGCATTAAAAACATCATGAGCAGATGAACAAATTATATTGCCTAATTAATTATCAATTAACAAAAAACGAAGCAACCACCGTAAAATTGAGTCATACCTAAGATAACAACCACTCTTGTAACATGTACATGGTTCTTGCATTTTATATACTGTGCAACCTCTCCAAAGCAACATCCTTTGCAAGTAGCAAAATTATGTTGTTGTTAAGAGGTTGTTGCTTTTGAGAGGTTAAATTATTAGTTAAATCGTGCAGTGGGGAAAAATCATTCTGTTGTTGAAGAGAGGTTGTTGCTCAAGAGAGGGCCTGCCTAGGGAGGTTGCACTGTATAATAAATCATTATGGTTGTAAAGTTAAACCCAAGTTAATTAATTGCTATCTGGGGGAAAAATCATGTGTGAACAATTCACTGTGTCTGTGGATAGATAAAATAAATATCTCAACAAACACACATGAAGTCAAACCTGTGAATAAAGGCCAGCCATGCCAATAATAAAGGACCTTTATTAACAGGTGGTCTTTTTTTTTTCAGAACATCAATGGCAGTTTTTAAAAGACTGGCCTTTACCAACAGGGTGGCCAGTATTAAAAGGTGATCACGAACACAAGGTTGACTGTATGTCATATGTACATTGGAAAGATAGAGCCATGAACATAAGATCCATATATGAAATGCATATAGCCCGCCCGGTTACTCAGTGGTAAGAGCAATTCCCCCCCACCCAGCTCTGAAATATGTGGGGAAGCTTGGTAGCAGCTTGTAGATAAAATGTAGTTAGTACCCAGGTTAAGGCATAAATGAAGTCTAGGGAAGTTGGTTAGATTAACTAACCACCACAATATGACTGTATTTATGTAGAAAATGGCGTTAAAATATGAAAAGTATATTTTCCATGACCACAGAAAATCTTATTTTTCAACCATATCTAAAAAGCAACATAACCTACCGTATTCAATTTTTACATATTTTTGTATAACATGACTGTGTCATAATAAACACCTGCTTAATCTTTTAGTAGGTCTGCTCAACATACACTATGTTGTTAACTCTTAATTGTGTTTTATTAAACTTATGTATCATCTGCTTAGGTTTTTTACATCATAATTCAAATGTTCATCAAATATGTTAAAGTCAGATACATTAAACAGAATATATCTAAATAACATTTTATGTAACCTAACATATCAAAGTTCCTAATTTTTACATCATATAATTTTATGTGATGTCTTTAACTGGGAAATTTTGATAGTGCACACATAGGTCCCATTTCATCAAACATCTTACGCCACTTCTTAAGTAAGAAGTGTCTTATCTCCCTTCTTAGCGTTAAAATACGTTTCATCAATTTTTTCTTAGCTACGAATTCTTAAGTTTGGGACCGATTTTTTCTTAACTTTACGATAGCTCATGGGCTTTCTTAAAGATAAGAAAACGGGGCTTCTGCCTTTATCATTACCAGATAGCCATTTATTTTAAGACTGTTGAGTGTGATGTACTAGATATTAGTAAATAATGGAAAAGAAATTCAGTTTTATGTTCAGGGGCGTAGCCAGCTATAAATTAATTTTATGCACACAAGGAAGAGTGTTACCCCCGCTGTTGCTTGGATCTGGATTTTTTATGCCCCATTATTCGAAATGGCGGAAGTGTTTCCCCTGTCAGTCCATCACCAGAGGGTGGTTGTGGGTAAGGGTTTGGGTTAGGATTGGTACATTTTGGCATTGTGAGGTTCAATTAGGTACAAACTGAAATTGTGGGGATAATTTCGAGTTGTTGGGTGCGACTTGTGGGGATAAAAACACCGAAAAGATCAAAGGGTGCACCCAACATACCTCTCATGAATGTTGGTTTCCGAGCAATAACTCAAAAAATATTTCAAGGATTGGTTTCATATTTTACATGAAGGAATATAATATTAAATACAGGTCAAGTTCGATTTCACATAAAATCAACACAATTTGACAGGAGTTTTGGTCCCTTTTGACTTAGCTCTCTGGAGGCATTCGTGTTAGACAGTCGGAAACATTTCTAGTTTAAATTAGAACTCAAATTGTGAACTTTCAGTTGTATTTGCAGGGATTAGAAGCACTGTCAAATATCATTTATTTGAATCATGCATTTTATTTCAAACACCATGATTAACGATTATTAGACATATATAATATATTAGCTTTCGACTAAGATGGAATTTTAATATTGTTCACTTTTCAAATTAACGTTACACACATGCATATCTGCGTATTGCTGATTTTATAACATGTTGATAATCTGATATTTTTAAAGCTTATTTTTAAGAGAACCTTATTAGCACTTCTCTTTAACCGATCGTTGTGCGTTTAATAGCCATAAGACATATTTTTCATGATAAAAACTGAAAAATAAAGCTAATACATATTAAAATGCATTTGGAGTTTTTGTATTTATTAACTGTTTTCCTCTGAATCTTACTGTGAAATTTTACAGGTCAAAAGATAATAATTTGATCTGACCATCATCATTAGTACTAAAGGGATAAATATTGTGTAGGAATTTTGACCTCCAAACAGAAATGAAACTTTTTTTGGCGCAGCCGTATTAAAATTGATTTTGACCTACATTTGTAACCAATGAAATGGTGCAGTGTTTATCGCAATAAAACACCATTTTTGCGCTTTCGGTCAGGATTTTTTGTTGCTTGGTATTAAAGTATAATATCCATTCTTTGTAAATAACTTAAAATACTATGTTACGTTTTCTTACCATATAAAGCCAAAACCAATACATTAAGACATTCTATCAAAATATAGTAAGGGAACTGACTAATAAACCCTCTTGACGCTGCATTGATCAATGGAGATATGAGAGCAACATGAAATATGCTCGAATGTGTATGTCAGAAGTATGAATATTGTAAATTAATATTAGGATAAATATAATTTTTTAATTATACCTTATAATATACCAACAAAACTTATAATCTAAAACATCTATGACTTATTTAAAGACATTGAACGAGGATTTCGAGGCACGTGATTTATGGACCAGTCGTTCTCTGTATTCCACAGTAGGGGGTTACTAAATAAAACAGGAAGGGTCATTGATGGACATTGATAGGCGCTACACTAACATATCAGATAACCTTCAACACATCAGCTTGTCAAAGGAAAATTGTGACGGTAAGTGTTGCTAGGGGTGTGTGAAAAAGCCAATATTTGATTGGATAAACGATTAGGGACTGGTGGTGACTAGTCAATTATCTGACGCATATATTCTTATTTTTACTCTTTTTTATTGTTGTGTGCAATAAATGATAAACAATAAACTTTACTATCACGGACGAAGCTACTACAGCTGTAACATTTGATACGGAATCAAAATTAATGAAATAGATGTGTTAACATGATATCATTATTATAGGATTTTAATCAAATTCAATGAGACAAATATAACCACGCGACTTAAGGTAATTCGAAATTGTGCCAAAATGGCCGTCTGACATTTTAGCTAGGCATCCTAAAGAAGTGGCATTGTTCAATAATTACTGAAAGTACATAACTTTCTACTTATCAATAGCTAACGATTAAATGTACATTTCTGCATCGGTAAAATGATATTTGATGATTAACAAGTATCTATAATTCTCACCTTAACTTATGCTAATTCCAGTTGTCAAAATAATGTGTTATAATAATTATCAAAATCAATTTAAACTACAATGTCCAACAATAACTTCCACATGTTATTGAGGGTTGTCATATTTTTAATTTTCATTATTAAATGTTTTTCCATTTTCAATTTTTCTGTAATGCACAATAATTTAACAGAAATACAACTCTTTCGCATGATAATACTCAAATAAAAATAAAACACATCTATTAATGACATCATATTTTGCAGAATGATAAATGATTTCGACATTCAGCACAGTTACGAAATTTACTTCTATGTTCATAGATAGCTATATTCAAATGAATTCAATTAGAGCCATCTGTGATGCTCTAATACTAAATATACTCAAACTATAATTATTATAGAGCAAGTTCTTACAACTTATATTAACTACTCTCGATGACTGCTTCCTGGGTTCTGACCAGTACTCGGGCCGAAGGTTCATGTCAAAGTCCGCCACTGATGGAATTCAAACTCAAATAATAATGAAATATTGCTCCTGTCTCCAAAAAGAATAACTTCTTAGTTTAATAGCTCTCATGAACATATGCTTAACTCAAAACAAAACAGACCAATGATTGATCTTGAGAAATTGGTCCCTACATAAATCTACATGTGCACATTGTTAATTATTTTCCCGCGATTCTGTAAAGTGCAAAGTCGTTCTCTCTGTTATTAGCATTAATTTTCAAAATTAAATAAAATATTATAGTTATGAACATATCAGCTAAATGCATATATTTTAATATCAAAGGACATGATTTGTTTTGCTTGTACATATTGTACACATGTATTTTAGTGAATAAAGTAATCTGTTTGATCTTGATATCTTTACAAACCATAAAACAAATTAACTTACAATATACAAATATTTCAACGCCTTTTTGCTATAATTTTGTATGTGTGTCTATTTTTTAGTTAACTTCATATCAAACAATGTCTTATATTATTATAGTGTTCTGAATTTCATGAAAATTTCATGGATAATGGTAATACAATGTAATTGAATGCATTTGTAAATGAATAACATTTCCACCCATTTTACAATTAATTATATCTTCAATTAAAATGTGTAGATTCCATGCAACAATTAGTCATAATTAACCACTTTAATTGATGTCTTATGCTTATTCATATCACTTGTCTCATTCATTGTGTGTTAATTAGGCTACAAACCGTAAAGGGTCAGAAAGGCCCACTTCAAGAAAGGCCCACACCAAAAAGGCCAACTATATAAAGGTACCAGAAAGGCCCAATTTTGTTACCGAAAAGGCCCACTTTTTCTTTTAAATGTAAGCTATATCTAATTAATAAACTGATAATGTATTTATGATAAAAAGAAGGAATTTATTAATTGTTTTTGGTGTGTTTGTTTGAAGTAGCAATTTTAATTTAATGTATGTTGATGATAATTATGATATTCAAAACAAATAATAATATTTATATTTTTAATTTAGTGTTAATTGTGATAATTATCACATATGCAATCATACCAAACAATAAGCATGTATACATGTAGTCTACATTTATGAGACATACAAGCAATCCGTTCATGATTTTGCGCAAAAAATGTCTCGATATCATCTGTAGTGTACAATTAGTTGGACTAGTATACATGCAACAAAACAAAAAAAACGCAGTCATGCAGTCCCTGAAAACAGGAATTTTTACATAATTCCGATATCAGCTAAAGATTTCAAAGACATCCCAAATGCGAAGTAGATTTATCAGACAAAAAAAAAAAAAAATATATCATCTGTAACAATGATCATTAGGTGGGCCTTTTAGGTATGGGCCTTTCTGGTATTGGGCCTTTTTGACCCCAATTCCTACAAACAAACACTGCTTTAATTAAAAAAGGACACTCTACAATTTTATTTTAACGGTTAACGTCATACCTTATTAACAGTAAAGAATACTAATTTAATGTAAATTTATGCTATAATTTAACATATTATATAACCATGCTATAATTTAACATATTACAACCATGCACTTTGATGTCTTAACTCAAATCATAATGCTGAATCCATGCAGTGCAAAATTATGATGTTTATAACACTAAAAAGTCATGTTCAAGTTTTAACGGGCTTTAAATAATTAAAATAGAGAAAATACTCATTAATGAACAAATTTAAAGTCCTTTAATAAATTTAACATACAGAACCCCGAATAAGTAAATATGACAAAACATCTATAAAAATAAGTAAATAATAAGCTTTAAAACTCATTTCATGTTCCGTGGTGAGTCATTATTTAAAGTGTGGCGAGTCGTTACTATACGTTACACAGTAAACTAAACAAACATGGAAGAAAATTCACTGAAAATGTACTTTCAGTAATTAGGCTTAAATCAAAATTAAGTTTGTTTGCCCTTCACTGACCGACCTGAAAAAATCAGGATTACAGTCAACTGGTACCCAATGTCAAGTGGTACCCACTATGTGTTGGTCAAGTGGTACCCACTATGAAGTCAAGTGGTACCCACTATGCAAATTTTATATTTAATTGATAATTGGTTGAAATTAAAAAAGTGATTGCTAATTTATCAACAAACTGTTATCTATAATTGATTGAATTGGCTGACAAATAGAAGTGTTTAATAGAAGTAATTTAATTAACAAACATTTTTAAATTTCCACCAATTAATCACTGTTCACACAAATTAAAAAAGTTTGTTGTATCATTTAACTATCACTCCTAATTGCTAATTTACCAAACAAACTGTTATCTATGTTTTATCGAATTATAAGTTTTGTGGTACATTGATTTAGTTGAATTTTAGTGGTGTATCATGATATATTTATATAAAATTATGTTTTGGATTTATGATAAATATTATATTGTATATGTACTATAATATCATATTAGGTGAGTGGGTAACTTACATTTTCAATGACAAAAACACAACTTTCGGACTCGTATTGAAAATATGTTATTTTCTATCCATGTATGGTGCTTTTTCTTAGTTAAAGTCCACATTCTAACACCACTAAGTGGGTACCATTTGACTTCATATTGACCAAAATATAATGGGTACCACTTGACATTGGGTACCAGTTGACCAGCTCCCAAAAAATCATGCCTAATCAAAAAATTTTATTGCAAAATTTGGGGGAACTTGATTTCTATACTTGGGATATACCTGTACTCAGTGCTTTAGATAAACATTTAAAGTAGGTATAAAAGATTTAAAGTCAATTTTGATTTCAACTATCAATCTACTAACACCACACTATCTAGATAGTGTGGTGTTAGTAGATTGATGTTCTATGTATAATCTATTTTTAATATTTTCAATTATTGCCTCTAAACCAGATTGAACAATTTATGTGAAGAAATAAGGAGTAGCTGTAGCTGTACTTCCTAAAGGACTGATGCTATTTATCAACTGACCAAGCAACTCAGCTAGCAACTACTATATAACTATGTCTTTAATTTCTCTGTGTGCAAAATTTGGTTGTTTTAAAGTATCAGGACCCTAACACCCAAAATCCAAAAGGTGGCCAAATTAATTTTTAACCTTGTAACTTTAAAAAAAATCAAAGCACTGAGAGAACTGTCAGGAACAAAGTTTACCTATGTAAGATAAAACCAGCCTTTGATGAACAGTTCACGAAATGTTCCATCAGTTTATTCATGAATTGTTCATGAATTTATTAATGACCTACAAAATGGACATGAAGTTCATTTTGGGAGTGTAGCAAAATTCAACATTTATTTCAATACATCAAAGACAACGTACATAATTTTGATAAGATATTATGCCGCAAATCATTTATTTTAGGTTCAGAAAACAGTGATTTTAAATATGATATTTTGTTTTTGGAAATGAAGATATATATTTGGCAAAAAGAAAAAATATTTTACCTTCATGTATTGGTTTTAAAGGTATACTCGCACCTCGTATTTCCGCGGTACTCATATATCCGCGGTATATCATATATCCAGTATAAACAGAATGATGCACCACCTGTAGGTGACCTACTTACACAAAGAGGCTACTTTCGTATTGTTCTTACAGTTTCAGCAATGTTTTTTTTCCGTATAAAGGTATATGCATAAAGATTATATGAATATAAACTTACATGTATTTTCAATGGTCATACACAACTGCTAAAGATGGCTTCCTACTTATTGTTAAATTCAAGTCGTTTTACGAATCACAAATACCGTCTGTTTGCGCTATTTCATGACGTCACTCGAATATTGATTGACGGTTAAAGGTACTTTTTCTTATGCAATTGTTTTAAGCAATACTTATGGGGCTAGTCATGAAGTGGTTACTGCGGAAATATGAGAATGTACCTTTAAAATATTGCTGCCGCCGTCAGTTGATCGAGAATGTATTTTAAACCATTCACATAAGTGTTAGAAAAATAAGATTATTCCAAAACAGTCCGTAAGAAATAAAACGAGCGAAATATCACTTGATTAATGCAAGGTAAGTTCTTTTATTTGTGTTTTCAACAGTTTTAATGATAAGTACCGCGGGAATACGAGGCGCCGGTATAGTCTAAAACTAGCTTGGGACATTTATAAAAATACAAATATGAGTGAACTTGAATAAGAAAGATGGTCAATTGCAAGACACCTGATTGAATAACTACACAATATTAATATTGTTACTAATATCCCATTATAACATAATCCATTTATTTTTGCTTTATTTCACTTTATAAATTATAAATAAACATATATATGTTCATTATAGTAGTTTTACCATATAATAGTAAATATCTATCATGAAATTAAATGTAAGGTATGAAGGTGGGATGACCCCGACCCCCTCATACCTATTACGGGGTGAAATAAACGGGGTTAATGAATTTATTCATGACCTACAAATTGGACATGAAGTTCATAAACAAATGTCCATGAACTAATTTATGAACATTAGGCAGTCCTAATCAAAAATGTGTTTTTCATTAGGTCCATGAATTATTGATGAATTATTTTGATGAACCTTTGATGAACTTTGATTAACAATTCATAAAACTTCCAAAATGGATCATGAACTTATGATGTTCATAAACAGTTCATTAAGTTTCATGAATTGTTCATGGACTTCAGTTGATAAACCGTTCATTAAACATAGGTTCATGAACAGGTGATGAGATATATTGATGAACCTTTGATTAACTTTCATGAACAATACCTGAAACATCATAAACTGTTTATGAACATCATCAGTTCAACAGGGGTGTTATCTTAATTATGAATTAGAATTTGAGGGTCAAGCATGTAGT
Organism: Lutraria lutraria; assembly: GCA_964023205.1. Lineage (NCBI taxonomy): Eukaryota > Metazoa > Mollusca > Bivalvia > Venerida > Mactridae > Lutraria > Lutraria lutraria. The sequence goes on from OZ026846.1 coordinate 35,213,691, forward strand.
CCTGAAAAAATGTACATCTTTAAGCCAATTAACCACAATTATCAAGCAAAAGCTACACTCTAAAAGTCATGACATACAGTGAGAAATTACTAGCTGAAAACCCAAACAAATTCAGTACCTTCAGTGCTTTGATTTGTATCCACACATTGAACTGTATAAACCATCTGTACTGAATTTCTGACCCTGTGTCCTTGTGTAAACTCTCTACACTGAGAGACAAGTAAAATGTTTGTAAGGTGCAAAATTGCATCCGGCAATTTAATACTAGAATGTGGCCTACGTAACGTTTTATCATGATGTGCTAAGTTTCCGATCACATTAATTTGTTATTTTGACTTAACTGAGCCCGAAACTTAAGGAATCATCTACTCGATCAAAAAGACAAGCCGTTGATGTTTCATGAATCTGGTGATATGGTTCTACAGTTCACGAGGTACTCTATATGTAGTCCCTGTATCCACCCTAAAAGTGACTTAAATATTCATTAAAATCTTGGAAACTATCATCTCAATGTATCAGACAAACTAAACAGTTAAATTTACTGGAAGACATTTAAAATATTTAAATAAAGTCTCAAAGAATTATACACTCCGTTGTTTGAGGGTACATTATCGTAAAACCTTGTATAACGATCCCAAACATAGATTTTCAACTCTGAAGTGACCATCTATATCGAACCATCAACTTTGAATAACTATGGCGAACCAATTAAGTGAAAGTCATCATTTCTCACCTAATCGGACATTTTTTATATTGAGCTCCGAAATCAACATTTAATTTGACAATTGTATAAACATTGTCCACGCTCGCAATTATAAGATTTTCTGCATGCAAAATAACATGATTAAGACGTTTTCGGTAGTTCACTACAATTTTACACATTGACATATAGGCAAAATGAAAACTGATCAATAGAATTTGTTTAAACTTTGCATGATCGTAGCATATGATAACAGAAACATTTTAAGTGAAAAGAAATTGGGGGTTACTGATCTCGTTTTTGAGTTATCTGCCCTTGAATTTGAATTTTTGCTTATTTTAACTCATTTCAAGGGCAGATAAATCATACATAAATCTCAAAAAACATGGTTTTACTTTTGGTTAATGTTTTAAGCTCACCTGGCAAAGAGTGCCAAGGTGAGTTTTTAAGATAAAGCTTTGTCTGTTGTCCGTCGTCAACAATTTCTTTAAACAACATCTCCTCAACCACTCTAAAAAGGTATTCGGTGAATGACACTAAGAAAAAGAGGAAAGTTGGTATAATACTTGTGCAGTTGAAGCCTCCTAATGCACCGCTATCACCAACTTTCCTCTTTTTCTTAGTTAATTACATCTTTACCTTTTTGTCAAGCACCAACAACGCTTTCCTGCATTGATTGTAGTTGTAACATCACATGTTTGGTGCAGTTATTATAGGACTTACTTGGTTATTTTTCCCGTATAGCATAATTATATTAGGCAATTATGTTTATTTAAAGTTAGCTGAAAGATTTGGAATCTAATGAGGTCATTGTGTAAAAGTAAAATTACATTATACACATTGACCTCATTTAGATTCCAGATCATGTCACCAATATATTATGTGTTTATTGAATATGGGATCTTGTCAACTCTGTCTATTTATCCTGGTAGTCCCATTGGGATGCCAACATATTAACAACAAACTTGTAAAACTTTGTTGAACCAACTCAAACGAATGTACCATGTTCACTGGTCCATTCGTTGGGAAGTGGTTGAATCATCTAGATATGGAATTGGTCACTCACTCTACTTCTCACCGGTGATGAGACTCCAGAATGTGTTCTGTGTAATGCACCACATTCTATCAAACATATTCTTATTGACTTGAATGACGTTCAGCCAATCCCTGTTAAGACACTAAGATGTCGAAAACACACCTTTAAAAAAGTCAGACCTTATCAATTAAATTTTATAAAGGAAATCGGACTATACAATATACTGTGATACCTACAATAACATATTCTTCTATAATCTATTTAATAACAATTGATTCTCATTATGTCAAACTTGCTTGTATGAAAACTTTGTTTATTAAGTCTAACAGTTAATTGGGGTCCTATTTTTTTTGTCTTATTCTCTATACTTACACTTATTTCCAATTTTGTTTGTGTCATACTTTAATTTTGTTCACATAACTCTAATTAGCAATTAACTAAACATGTAGGTATGTAGTTTAATTTAAGAGTTATATAGCTGGTCAGTGAACTGTGAATGCTTTCACACTTAAAATATTTCACTAGATAAACTAAAGGCTCCATGAGGTTAACAATTGTGTTAATAAAAACCCATCAGCTTAGGCTATCATGAAAACCATAATAGATATTTAATTATCAATTAATTTAAAGTAATGGTAGGTAGGGCAAACAAGTGTGCATCACATTATGTGACATATGGCTACGGCTGCAGTGAGTATCTGAATACTAGGATACTTGAGGATTTAGCTTGAAAATCAAGTATGGCTACAAGCCAATTCTTTTAGTTTTAATAAAAATGATGTTACCTTGATAAAACATCATTCTGAAAGTGTGATTGGCATTTCAACTAGCTTACAGTCAGTATTGTATGCAATATAAGTCCCCTACCAGCACATATCATTGGAATGTTAGCTGATGTTTATACAGCACCATCTGTCAAGATTTTTTAATGATGATAATTTTGTCTAAATGAGCGAGCCAGCTTAAGTTATCATCCGGAAACCAAATTTCAGTGACCTAGATATTTGACCTATTGACACCAAATGTAATCCCACTCTAGGTTATACCCTAAGCTACCCATATACCAAAATTCATTGAAATCTGTCAATTCTAACTGAAGTTATCATCCAGAAACCACTTCGGATGGATGGACAGATGGACATACTCACTGAAGTGACGTTGTGGGGTGCCGCCTTTGATCTTCTTTTGATCTTCTGAACCCCACAAGCAACATTTTTGCACCCCATAAGCACAAATTTTCCCCACAACGTCGGTTTGTTCGTACTTGAACCCTATAACGACAACTTGTACTTAACCTAACCCCACAATGACACCTGGGTGCGTACCGACATACAGACAGACTGACAACAACAAACACTAAAGTCCCCTCCGGTACGGCAGGGGACTAACAAGTCCCCTTCGGTACGGCAGGGGACTAACAAACACATTTTGTGTTACATTGCTTACGGAAAGTATTATATAGATACTTATTTTATTTCTTCACAACATATGTGTATGTGCTTTATTCAATGAAGATGTGATTTAAAGTAAACATGAAATGTATCAAAGGTTAGAGCTACAAATAATTTAAACATTTAATACAATACCTGTTTATCACAAAATTCTGATTATACTGATTTCAATGGTCCCTATAGGAATTTGAGATAAAGAGAATCAATTGTACAGTCAAACCTGTGAACAAAGGCCACCCTTAGGAAAAACAAAATGTGACCTTTATTGATGGGTGACCTTTATTCGGAGGTCATTTTTTCACTTTGGCAAAGATTCATCATGGAATATTAACTTTTAAATATAATTTGTTAAATGTATACGATTTTGTTTTGTATCAAAGTACTACTATTTTTTTGCACAAAATTCCTACTTTTCTTTTGTGTCTCACACACTTTTGTTCTGTTACTACAAAACAATTTTAACCATTGTGATAAGAATCATACCCAAGTACTTCAATTTAAATAATGAATCCTGGAAGCGACTTGTAAATTTGGCAAAACAACTACATTTATATAAAAACATGAAAGGAGAAAGGGAGATAACTCAAAAATGAAAAATAAACCAAATCTAAAATTTTCAGTGCCTGAGGTTTTTGATCTCTAATGCATTTATAACCTTGATTTCATTAATTTTACTGATAACTGACATGTTCCTGAGGCGCATGGGTTCAAACCCCACTGGGACCATAGTTTTCTAGATTGTTTTGTATTCAAAACTTGAATTTGTACCGTAATATGAAGGAAAATATTTATTCCAAAATATTTTGTTCAGTTTATAGGAATTTATACATGGTTATAACTGACAAAAATCAAGTAACTATGGATTTCTGACACACCTTTTGTCAAAACAGGATGGTAAAACTTTTTAAAATTTGGTGTAGACATTATACAAACATGGTTGTTAATTTTTAGAAAATTTCAGAAGTTGTCCGCTTGATTTTTTATCTTAATGGTATTTATTAATTTGCTTCTTTTTGGTAATAGGCAAACAAATTTTGACTAAATCTTAAAGGGGCGGGGTTACATTTTTTCTATAATATAGTAGTTCCAAACATCATTTAAACAATTTGGATTGACTAAACACTGGTTGCCCATGGACTTAAACAAATTCTTGCATTTTATTGTATCATCTGTTAGAGAGATAGGTCAATTTTCATATAGGCATCTTCATTTGATTTGAAGGTACATGTATGAGGGGTGATCATTAAGTTCGTGGACAACCAAGCGTATCAAGAAATGCTAGATTTTAAGTAAGAATTAACACAATAATGAAGTTGCTGAATGTGTACTGCATAATTATCATAGTAAAGTTCCATAACGAAAATACCAGAACTATTCAAATAACAAGTGTTTTTGTTTAACCATTTGCTTTCAACCGCCGCCGGAACAATGTTATCCATGACGTCAAGTCACATTTTGTCAAAATACACACCTCTGAATTGCACATAACGTGCATGTCTATAAGGACCCTGTGTTTGAATGTGTTCTTGTAAAATGACATGTGTCAAATCTGTGTCGAATGGTATATTTTACATCTCAAGTACTATGTAAAAAATTTCCAGATTAAACTTAATTAACATTAGAAGATTTGTACTTGATGATACTTAAACAGACATTTGATACATTTTCCAGTTTTTTAGCAAAAAAAAATCAAATTCAAGGGCAGATAACTCAAAAACCAGTATGTCAACCCATAATTTTTTTCGCTTAAAAAGGTTCTATTATCATCATATGCTATGATCATGCAGAAATTCATGAGTTTTCATTTTTACTATACACCTAAACCCCGCCTTGAATGTGTTTCTTTTTCATACAATGCAATAATATCTGATACCTTTTTAGCATACTTATATACACTTATGTAAAATACAACAAAAAATGCAATTCCCAGCGCAAAATTATTCTAAATAATGAAATTATGATCATTTATTGATCTATGATACACAGCTCCCATACCGAAAAAAGTTACAAAAAAGTTATGCTTTTTGAGGCAAAAAAAGTTACAAAAAAGCATAACTAAGTTATACAAGTTTGGAACCATTTATTTCAACATAGTTACAGAAAAGTTATGCCTATTAAAAGTTACTAACTAATATGTAACTTTTTTGTGCCTATTTACAGAGAAAAGTTGCATATTAGTTACAAAAAAGTTACACTATAGTCATCAAAAGTTACAAAAAAGTTACATTCTAATTTCTATGCATGATTAAGACACAGAAAAGTTACAAAAAAATTACAAGTGTATAAAAGTTACAAAAAAGTTACATTCAAAGTTACAAAAAAGTTACATTGTAGGCATACTATAGTTGCATTCAAAGTTACAGAAAAGTTACAGAAAAGTTATATTCTAGGCATACTTTAGTTACATTCAAAGTTACATTAAAGTTACAGAAAAGTTATATTCTATAGACATACCTCAGTTACAAAAAAGTTACAGAAAAGTTATATTCTATAGACATACCTCAGTTACATTAAAGTTACACTAAAGCAAGGACTTATATACATACATGGATTCGCAACTGCTAAAAATAGATCAAACGATATCGTTCGGCGATCCCACAATGCATTGCTATATACTCGGCAATGTCCGACAGCTGTATTTGGGTGTTTACGAATTTGATTATACTAATAAAACTCTGGCAATTGGGCACGGGAAATTGGTAAAGGATGCAACAAATTCCTTAAAGATATTGAGATACATTTATAATCCACAAAGTCTAAGTATAAGCATTGAAAAAGGCATCAGTCGAACATTTTAAATTCCAAGATGGCGGACATCTATTATAATCCTTTCGTCTCCGAGATTAAACATTCGGAATACCACGGATATTTTCGCTGTTATTATCATTCGGATATCACGGATTTTTTCGTATTTTCGCTTTTGTAAACAATAGCTTGTATTCCCGTTGATTCACGTCTTATTATCGCGGGATTTGATTACTTTAAACTGTTGATACGAAAGTTGCGAATCCATGTATGTATATAAGTCCTTGACTAAAGTAACCGAATTTTCACTTTAATCAGACAAGAAAGGTTTTAAATATAAATATCATAGCATTTAATTATTTCTTAAATAATACAAAAAGGATGTAAAAACAAAATCAGTTTAGCAACAGTGACTTTTTTTAAGCACATAGATATTTCTTAAATAAAACACTATACAGTCTATATTCCAACATTTTAGATGTATGTATGCTTAATTCACAAGACAATGGTGATTAGAGTTCTCTTCCTCAAGTTTGTTTTCATCTTTCTTTGTTCAAAACAGACCAATAGTGCATTATTCTAGGTTCATCTAGAAAACTTAATAATGCAACTTTCACATCTTTGCCTTTAAAAACAGCAGTCTGGAAAAAAGAAGACATATACAATTAAAATATGATTTAATAATTTCAATTGATTATCCAACAGATATTGTGGAATACTTATTGTAGTCAACTTAGAAAGAACAAGTGTTTGAATTTCATGTGCAGACAACCTTTAAAAGACAGACATTATACTTCACAGAAGCTCTTTATAATATTTTTCAGTCAATATCATATAGTAGAAAAACAGCCCAGATCTCTAGCTTGAGGAAATAGGATTCGATTTAATCCAGATCAAAAGTTCACAATTAATAAGTTACTATTTCTGTTTGAAAGTTTCATTAAGATTTTTGTGTTCAGTTTAGCAATATTAGTTGATGTTAAGATTAAGAAATTTAAAAAGTTTGTGTTTTCTATAAATGCATATTGATTTTATGTTCCAATCATAAATATGACTTCAGTTATCAAACAAGAGTGCCAGGTCTCAAAGTACCCCATGTCAAGGGCCATAACTCAGAAGTGCCTGGGCCAATTGGGCTGGTTATCAAACTTGACGGTTGTGATCTGCTTGACAAGTATCCTGAAATAATTGTCGAAGTCCTGGCTAGCCATTATTGATAAAATGTTCTTACCAATGGATGCTGTTTGTTCATCTTGCTCTAAAGAAATAAAATGCAGATATAAGGAAAATACATAATGTTTCCTACCAGAGAAGGAGACAAAACTCAGATAAAGATCCCACATGATTGGTTGCTTGTATTCACATACAGTAATGCTATGATAAAAATCAATGTATTAATTTCAGTTGAATTAATAGGCATCTTCAAAACTTAAGCAAAAATTAAATTAACCTAGTTCTATTTAATCATGCACTCAGGTCAGTGTCTAAATATATCGAAAAAGGGCATTTTCGAGTTTCACAAGAAATATAATTTAAGATTATTACCATGCTGTGGTATCATAATTTGCCCTGCAAAAACTTTGCACTTGAGCTCATTAAAATCCCAACTGTTATGTCATTAAAATATGGACATAAAGGGGTTCCATTTAAAATGCAGTTAATCCAAATGTCATTTTAATATTTTTAAATGCTTTGTCTCAAATAAAGAATATAAGTACCATTTTCTGACTACCATAATTATAATCTTGTGTCATTTTTCCAATTGCTTTTTCCCTTCTGATGTGGAACCTGCAGAATAATATAAAACAAGAGGGCCATGATGGCCCTATAAATGCTCACCAGGAGAAAAGGTCATTTGGAGATCAACATTGTTGAAGTTTTCTATACAAGTCTAAGTAAGATCAAGTGACCCATCTGGGCCGTTTTTTATCCCATGGCCATTATATGAACAGATTTAAAAGAGGTCCATTAGACAAAGCTACATACCAAATATCTTAGCTCTAGGCCTTGTGGTTTCGGAGAAGATTTTTTAAAACTTTCCTATATAAAATAGAATAAACCCCATGGCAGGGCTAATTTTGACCCCGGGGGCCATAATTTGAACAAACTTGGTAGAGGTCCACTAGACAATGCCACATACAAAATATCTAAGCTCTAGGCCTTGCGGTTTCAGAGAAGAAGATTTTTTAAATTTTCCTATATAAGTCTATATAAATCAAGTGACCCCCGGGGCGGGGCCAATTTTGACCCTAGGGCAATAATTTGAACAAACTTGGTAAAGGTCCACTAGATAATGCTACATACCAAATATCTTAGCTCTAGGCCTTGTGGTTTCGGAGAAGATTTTTTAAATTTTCCTATATAAGTCTATATAAATCAAGTGACCCCCAGGGCGGGGCCAATTTTGACCCTAGGGCAATAATTTGAACAAACTTGGTAGAGGTCTACTAGACAATGCTACATACCAAATATCTTAGCTCTAGGCCTTGTGGTTTCGGAGAAGAAGATTTTTTTAATTTTCCTATATAAAAAAGAATAAACCCCAGGGCAGAGCCAATTTTGACCCTAGGGCAATAATTTGAACAAACTTGGTAGAGGTCCACTAGATAATGCTACATACCAAATATCTTAGCTCTAGGCCTTATTGTTTCGGAGAAGAAGATTTTTTAAATTTTCCTATATAAGTCTATATAAATCAAGTGACCCCCAGGGCGGGGCCAATTTTGACCCTAGGGCAATAATTTGAAGAAACTTGGTAGAGGTCCACTAGACTATGCTACACACCAAATATCAAAGCTCTAGGCATTGTAGTTTTTGACAAGAAGATTTTTTAAATTTCCTATATAAGTCTATGTAAAATCAAGTTACCCCTGGGGCGGAGCCAATTTTATCCCAGGGTAATAATTTGAACAAACTTTGTAGAGTTCCATTAGACAATGCTACATACCAAATATCTCAGCTCTAGGCCCTGTGGTTTCAGACAAGAAGATTTTTTAAGTTTTCTCTATTTGTTGCCATAGCAACCAGAATTATTAATGAAATTTAATTTTTTGAACAACTTTGAAAGGGGACCACCCAAGGATCATTCCAGCAAAGTTTGGTTGCAATCGGCATAGCGTTGTAGGAGGAGATGTTGTTTTAAGTAAACATGGACGCCACGAAATCGTAACGACGCATGACGCACGATGGACGCAGGCGATCACAAAAGCTCACCCTGAGCACATTCGTGCTCTGGTGAGCTAAAAATAAGCATAAGTGCAATTTAACCTGTCATTGACTATAAAAAAGCAGGACTAGATATAAAATAACTATGAAGTTTATAATCCATAGCTCTTACAGTTCAAGTGTCATGCTCCTGATAAGAATCAAGTTTAAACAAATGTAACAAAGGGCAATAACTCAAAATTATGAAATGCAGAGTAACGGTTCTTGTGCACTGCACTCATCCTCAATGAGACTTATTGAAGTTTATAATTCATTGCTCTTTCAGTCTAAGAGTTATGCCCAGACAAGAATTAAGTATGAAACAAATAACAAAGGGCAATAACTCCAAATAAGAAATACAGAGTAATGGTTCTTGAATACTGCACTCATTCGCAATGAGACCTTTCTAACTATGAAGTTTCAAAATCATAACTCTTAAAGTCTTAGAGTTTTGCACTGGAAAGAATCAAGTAAAAAAACAAAGGGCAATAAGTCCAAATTAAGACATGCAGAGTAATGGTTCTTGTACTAGTGAAGTTGTACACTGCATTCATCCTCGATGAGATCTATCTAACCATGAAGTTTCAAATTCATAGCTCTTATAGTCTAAGAGTTATGCTCCGGACAAGAATTATGTATGAACACATTAACAAAGGGCAATAACTCCAAAACTATAAATAAATTAATATTAATAAATACTGCCAGTTTCGCTCCAGATGACGCGCTAGTATTGACCTAGTTGTTAGTAAACAACATGGCCACCAGAATAAGCGCGAACATTAAAAAAAATACTAAAATGGCAATTAGTTAAAGGGGCATGCCCTGGAACTGAAACGTCTCGAATAGCAATCAAATTGGTATCATTTTAATGCCTAAATCAATTAATGAAAGCCCTGCAAAATATCATTACAAAATATACCACTAGTTGTCTCAATATACACATTTCAAGATTTACCAAACTTGCCGATTTCGACCTCAGAAATTATTTGTCATTTTCACAACTCGACCTTTTATTCAAACCAACATACAAATTTATACCAACACGCGCGTTATAAGGTCATTTTTGAACGCACATTCTTCTTTGACTTTTCGGTAATAATTGGTTTTACAAGTGACAAACGCATTTTTGGTGTACAAAAAAAAGACACAGCAGTTCCTAGGCATGCCCCTTTAAGACTTTGAATTAATCTGATTATTGATAAAGCTATGTAATATCGAGCAACTCGGTATATTATTTTTGTATGTAAACAATTAATATCTAAGTAGAAATACCTAAAAGTTATCCCAAGAATCTTGACAGGAACTTGAGGAAGACCATCGTAGACGATATCACCAACTATGACTGGGTCAAAATCCTTTCTTGAATCTTTTTTTCCAACCAGTGTGACGATTTTAAATCGACTTCCTCCGATCCATTGTACAGAAACGTGTACATGATAGATACAAGCAATATAAATTTAATAAATTTGCAGCTTTAACCTTTCATCTTCTGTATAGCTGACGTCAGCAATGTAATATTACGGAAACAACCGAGTAATTCCGATCTACGTTCTGACTTAAAAAAAACAACTTTTTCTTATTATTTACTTACGTTTCTCCCTTGAATAAATATTTATCCAGTCTTAGAGATCAGTTTATACAATCACCTACTTCCAATTAGAATCATTAATAGTTAATTTACAATCAGATAAGCTGGGAAGAACGTGTCACACGCTCAGTCAAGATGTCAGCATATTTATGGCATCAAAATATACACAGAAAGTGATTCTTTCAGTTTGCTTCAAACAACGAACACCGACATGTGTAGCCTAATATGGCAAATCAATGTGTGATTTATTTCGTGATCAATTAATTAGCGAGTTTGTTTGATCAATTTAAATAACAACTTTGAACAATAATTTTTCAGCTGAACAGGAAGTGTTAAAAATATGTATGATGCAATACTATGTCTTGGATTTTAATTGTCTGGTGACGTAATTTCATCTGTGTAGAACATTCATAATGGACGTACCGTCGTAATTATAATTCATGTTATAAAAAAAACGTATTTATATTATCATTTTATTTTGGTATCTACTACTTTTATTTCGCACATATACATTCTTTAATACTTTTCTTGATAATTCAGGCAATGACTTTTGAGACAACATAAGTAATATAGTACAGTAAAACCTCTGCAGAGCAGCCCTCCGTAGAGCAACAACTTCTTTTTAACAACACTTTCAAAATTTTCATTAACTGATATTTACTATAAATTTAACCTCTGTAGAGCAACAACCTTTAAACAATGGGCAATATTTACAGCTCCCACAGGGTGTTGCTGTACAGAGGTTTCACTGTAATGTGTATATACCGGTAAGTAGCTGTGTCACATCTGACATTTCATACTAACACAGAATTTTATCATTTGTGTAGATCACATCATAACAAGACAAAAATGTATACTGTTTTAGTTAAAATGAAGATAAGAAATTGTTTAATTTGTTAACTATGGTCATAAAAGGAAATCATTTTGTTCAAAGACTGATATTAATTAACTCAGTCATATTTTTATTGGCAATTTGACCAAATTCTTGTTAAGTTTTTCTTCATTCATCAGAATTGGCAATAAAGTCTTCTAAATGCATCTTTGCCTGTTGTTTACTGTGCAATATGACAAATTGAAATAAATATGATTGATAATGTATTTCACTGTGTTATTGTCGGTCTGACCTAGAATCTGCACACATTTGAGAATTTATGCTAGGGTTTTGCTGGCTGGAAAATGACTAAATATTTATTGCATCATTCGATTTTTCCTGCCAAAATTGATTACATTTGTTTATCATTTGTTGATGACGTCATTAACTGTCAGATTTGTGTAATATTTCTTTGCAAGAGACAAATATATAAAATGGAGAGTAAGGGTAGGATTTAGTTAGTAACTGACTGCAAATAGAGCGAAATGGAGGTAAAATAAATGAACATCAGAGTTCGTTCTATGTTAGCAAAATATACAGAATTTTTTGTACGCATTGAAGTGATAAAATTTCCAAAAAGATACCTGTAAACATTCAGTCTGCTAGATGGCGTCATAATGGAAATATCGCGAGATTCGTGTTTACACCTGTATCATGGGGCCACCGGTATCATGGAGTCTGACTATATCGTATACAGTTTGTTGTTAAACTAAGTTTATTACATCTGTGCTTTAAAATTTCAGTGGGAACGGACACTAAGTGGCGTCATTAAGCCTCGTTTACAAAATTTTTAAATACCGCAATATTAGCGATACAGCAGTATTACCAGAAACGATTATACATAACACCCCTGTGCGCCCAAAAGAACTATTCCATAAATCAAGCATCTGCGAATCGGGCACCTGGTTACCTCCAGTGATTCACGAGAGTCTGTTTAAGCAATACATGGCGCATTTTACCGATAATGATGTTTACAATTAGGATTATGGTCATTTAAATTAAATGTAAACTGGTCGAATACTCCCACCGTTGCCTTAGCAATATTTAAACCAGGTCGTGAAAACTAGTGACGATCGTATTTTCTGGAACGTCGTACCAAGAAGGAACCATATATAAACTTTGTGCATAACTATTAGTGTCAGTATTATGGTAAAATTATCAGTAACTCGCCATTCCGGAGGTATCAACTAAGAACGAATGACATTTATATATTATAGGCATCGTTTACAGATACAGTCTTCACGTTCAGACGACACAAATATAGTCTGGATTACCTGCCCCTTGTCAATACTATAACTCACGCATTCACACTAAACTGTTCAAATTGATGTCACAGTCTTAATATTGTTATTTAAATTCTAACAGTATCTTCAAATATAAAATATTTAACTCGTGTGTAAGAATGAACCAGTTGAAAATAGAAAATGCTGAAAATTAGTTTTGTGTGCTTGTTTACAGTAAAGATTTTTGAAGTAGAGTAGCTAGACCACCCTGGGCCTACTTAAAATACTGTGTCACTACCAAGAAAACAACATCTTGGTTGTTACTGACATATCTTATGCACAATTTATATGGGAAAGAATGTTATTTATAGTAATGGTCATTATTAGTCTCAAGAAGTACAATTTAAAAAGGAATATATGCATCCCGACAATTAAGATGCATAAATTAACATGATGATGTCACAAATTTTATGATGTTTACAAAGGCAGCTACTGACTCGAGATATGCAGTTTGGGCATGTTGTTACCTTCCAAATTAATTGCTGGGTTATATGTTTGAAAAATATATTGACTTTCAATAGCAGATACAATCGATACACTCGCACAAATAACTTAAAGTTGCATGGAGCCCTACTGTCCATTGAGGATTTTTGTCTGTATCTATACGTGACATGGCTATGCAGTTTATATAATTGATTACACCCATTTAAATGATTTTAATATAATTGTTTGCAAGTCCTTTAATAGTACTTTGAATGTATCGATTTGGTTTTTCCAAAAGATCGTCTGCTCGATCTGCTGCGTGACATAGGGTCATTTTGAAGGCTTACTTTCTTAACAATCAGCAAGCATCGATTATAACTCAAATACCGAAGTACAATGCCAAATTTATACCAATTATATATTTTTGTCGATAATTGGTACCTGTCCATAATTGGTACCCTGAGGCTAGGTAAGTGTAAAAAGCTGTTACTTTTTTTAAAATTGTGGGAACCCTGTATACGGTCTTAACGAATCTCTGTTCGTAATGTATTTTCGCGAGTTCATATTTTTCATGTAATACATGTATAATAATTAAGAAATTAATTAGAACAGCTGCCTTTTGTCTTATTTTTTACCAAAAGAAAATAAGTAATTGGTGAAGGTCTATAATTATATTTGATTGAGTCTTTGCCAGTGGTATAGAACACCTTGCCTCAGTGCCCAGCCTAGAGGCAATGATAATGAGAATGACCTATATATATTATTATAGGCCTTTGCTAGAGGCCTTCAGCGTTTAAGGGGAGGCTGGTGAGTTAATAAGTTAACACCAAATTGACACTAGTATAATTTTAGTCATGCACACAATATAAAGACAATACTGTGTGACTCTCACCATAACCTTAGAATGTCCTTGTATACATTTGTAGTAAGTTCAACAAGCTCAGTAATATTATGGATGAAGAAGAAAAAAATCGATCGGTATGTAACTTACATATGAAAAAGAAATTTTGTAAATGCTTCATGGCTTTAATTTCCTTGCTGTCGGTGGGTCAGCTGCTATACCTTCGAATACTGTAAATTTGTGTATAATACCAAATAGTAACCAAATATATAATAAAATCATAAATATGCTTCATTATTTATTTGATTAAAAACATACCATGGATACATAAAGTATCAATTTCTGACATATTGTTTAGTAGACTGCTTTATAAATTTGGAAATTTGTCACCTAGGCTAATATGCCATAAGGAATCCCAGAATGGGTCCATCAGTATGACCTAAAAAAGAAGAAAATTAATGTGACAATACTAAGATATCTAGACTGGCTTGTTGCATTTCTTACTAATATTTTAATTTACCTTACCACTTTCGGTGTTATGTCATATTCATACTTCTTTTCAAAGTATCCGGTAAGTACAGTACAGATGCTTGTGGTTATATGTAGTAAACTTGTTGTCTTCATTCATTTCATAATCCCTGAATATACCCACGTTTTATACTTTTAGGTTCTTTTGTACAATTTAGAGGGTGACAGATTGTTGGCCAGTGAATATTTCTGGCTTTAAACAACATCTCCTTCTTAAGCAGTTGGCCAATTTAATGAAACTTTTCCTGGATGTGACCCGCCTCCGTGGTTGAGTGGTTAAGGTCACAGACTTCAAATCATTGTAACCACTCACTGATAGAGGGCCGTAGGTTCGAGCCAAGCTACCAACCATGTCTCTTAATGTGAGAAAATAGACAATTGCTTATGGAGGATTGGAGTATAGTACTGGTTCTTCCCAGGAACTAATGTTAGGCGAACTGTCTGCCTCATACAGGGTTCTCAATAACAACAGGCTGCAGGCCAATTTAGCCACTTAGAAATGTGTTTGGGCCAGTTAGGAATCTCAAAAGATTATAAAATATTGCTAGAAAATGCCTGCCCCCCCTCCCCCCTTGCAGGCCTTGTTTAGAACCTGCAGTCATAAAACTACTTCTGAAAAGGGGCGAAAATCTCGATATAAACAAAACAAACTTACCTGGATGTTTTTTGGTATCAAAGTACTTTGAAATATAATCTTTGAAAATCTTCTTGTCCGATACCACATTGCTAAGAGCTTAGATATTTGGTGTTTTGCATCATCCAGTTGAGTCACTTAAAGACATTTGCTACAGTTCAAAAAGAAGTCGGCTACAAAAAAATGAAAATAGATAAAGCCTTGCATTCCTTTTTGGTGAATTATCTGTCCTTGAAATGACCTAAAATAAGAGAAAAAATCAAACTCAAGGGCAGATAACTAAAAAACGAGATCAGTCACAGTGACTCCCAATTTTTTTCGCTTAAAATCTTTCTGTTATCATATGCTAAGATCATGCATAAAAAAAATTCATTGTTTAGTTTTCATTTTGCTTGTATGTCTATGTGAAAAATGTAGCAACTATAGCAAACTTTTTTAATCGATCTGTCTGTTCCGAATCATTACTGCTCTGTAAATTTGTCATTCATTTGAGGATTTTGTAATAACTTACCACACATGTTAATCATCATTAGATATGTGTCACATACAACTCCCATGGCAGGAGTTCCATGGTCAAGGTCATGAATGAATCTCTACCAAAGTTGTTCAAAGAATTCAATTCCATGCTGAACTCTGGTTGCTATGGCAACCAGAAGGATTTTCTTGGAAAATCTTCAAAAATATTCTCCTCAAATCCAGAGGACCTAGAGCTTTGATATTTGGTGCGTAGCATTGCCTAGTGAACTTCTACTAAGATTGTTCAAATTTTTGCCCTAGGGTCAAAATTGGCCCCGCCCCAGGGGTCACTTGATTTATAAAGACTTATATAGGAAAGTTGAAAAAATCTTCTTGTACAAAACCACAAGGCCTAGAGCTTCAATATTTTGTATGTGGCAGGGTTAACTCTATTTTATATAGGAACATTTAAAAAATATTCTTCTCAAAAACCAGAGGACCTAGAGCTTTGATATTTGGTTTGTATCATTGCCTAGTGGACCAAATTATTGCCTTAGGGTCAAAATTGGCCCCACCCCGGGGTCACTTGATTTATGTAGACTTGTATAAGAAAAATAAAACAAAATTCTTCTCTAAAACCATGAGGCCTTGACCTTAGATATGTTGCATTTTCTTGTGGATCTCTACCAAGTTAGTTCAAATCATGGCCCCATGGTCAATATTGGCCCGGTCCTGGGGGTCAGTTGATTTCAACAACTACTGAACAGTCGGTGTAGTAACTCTTTACCATGTCAAATAACTTTCCTTGATTTAATTATCCCTTAGTGTTACAATGCTCAGGTGAGCGATATAGGGCCATCATATGGCCCTCTTGTTTTTATATTATAGCAGTTGTTTACATCTTAATTACTGATATTGATTGTGATACATGTAAGAAGATTTAATTTGACTAGCCAAGGGCTTTACATTTTATGTAGGGTCCCTGGAGTTACAGCAACCAGCTCACTTAAATGGTTGAATGAATTTTCTGTTTCTGAATTGTATTCACAAGTATATTTAACAATATACATAATATTTTATTTACTAAAAGATGATCATCTGCATGGATCTCTCCCTCCTTCAAATGCTATATGTACATGTACAATCTACTAAGATCACTTATTAATCTTAATCAATTATGAAGTATTCATCATCACATTGCTTAAACTGTTGTTCTCTCTATATACTTTCAAGTTTGTACAAGAACAGATGGTACAATGTTGAATGTTAATATTGATGAGACTGATGTCAGTAAGTATTGATTGTGATGAATTTTCTTTTTACTGGTAAATTTTGGCTGAAAGTTGTTTTAATTGTTGTTGATTTGCTTTCCATCTGTAAGACTTTGTGGTTCAGATATGCCATGGAAGTAATATAGCATCCCTGATGGTACCCATGTATACTTTTTTAGAACAGCACAGCCATAATCATTCAGGGTCAGATACAGGACTTTGTGTTTACAAATGCATGACTGGGCAACCTAAGGATATGGCTGGAAGGGTAGTTGGACAGGAAGCACTATACCCATCACAGTGTGAGTGTGGTACCAGAGTGCAGGACATGGTCTCGGACTGGAGAATGCATGACCGGACAACCGGGGAGGGAGGAACATGGTCTCGGACTGGAGAATGCATGAACGGACAACCTGGGGAGGACATGGTCTCGGACTGGAGAATGCATGACCGGACAACTTGGGGAGGACATGGTCTCAGACTGGAGAAAGCATGACCGGACAACCTGGGGGGGACATGGTCTCGGACTGGAGAATGCATGACCGGACAACCTGGGGGGGACATGGTCTCGGACTGGAGAATGCATGACCGGGCAACCTGGGGGGGGACATGGTCTCGGACTGGAGAATGCATGACCGGACAACTTGGGGAGGACATGGTCTTGGACTGGAGAAAGCATGACCGGACAACCTGGGGGGGACATGGTCTCGGACTGGAGAATGCATGACCGGACAACCTGGGGAGGACATGGTCTCGGAATGGAGAATGCATGACCGGACAACCTGGGGAGGACATGGTCTCGGACTGGAGAATGCATGACCGGGCAACCGGGGAGGGGGAACATGGTCTCGGACTGGAGAAAGCATGACCGGACAACCTTGGGGGGACATGGTCTCGGACTGGAGAATGCATGACCGGGCAACCTGGGGGGGACATGGTCTCGGACTGGAGAATGCATGACCGGACAACCTGGGGGGGACATGGTCTCGGACTGGAGAATGCATGACCGGACAACTTGGGGGGGACATGGTCTCGGACTGGAGAATGCTTGACCGGGCAACCGGGGAGGGGGGGACATGGTCTCGGACTGGAGAATGCATGACCGGACAACCTGGGGAGGACATGGTCTCGGACTGGAGAATGCATGACCGGGCAACCGGGGAGGGGGGAACATGGTCTCGGACTGGAGAATGCATGACCGGGCAACCGGGGAGGGGGGAACATGGTCTTGGACTGGCGAATGCATGATCGGACAACCTGGGGGGGACATGGTCTCGGACTGGAGAATGCATGACCGGGCAACCTGGGGGGGACATGGTCTCGGACTGGAGAATGCATGACCGGGCAACCTGGGGGGATATGGTCTTGGACTGGAGAATGCATGACCGGGCAACCGGGGAGGGAGGAACATGGTCTCGGACTGGAGAATGCATGACCGGGCAACCGGGGAGGGAGGAACATGGTCTCGGACTGGAGAATGCATGACCGGGCAACCGGGGGGGGATATGGTCTCGGACTGGAGAATGCATGACCGGGCAACCTGGGGGGATATGGTCTCGGACTGGAGAATGCATGACCGGACAACTGGGGAGGGAGGAACATGATCTCGGACTGGAGAATGCATGACCGGGCAACCGGGGAGGGAGGAACATGGTCTCGGACTGGAGAATGCATGACCAGGCAACCGGGGGGGAATATGGTCTCGGACTGGAGAATGCATGACCGGGCAACCGGGGAGGGAGGAACATGGTCTCGGACTGGAGAATGCATGACCGGGCAACCGGGGAGGGGGGAACATGGTCTCGGACTGGAGAAAGCATGACCGGACAACCTTGGGGGGACATGGTCTCGGACTGGAGAATGCATGACCGGGCAACCTGGGGGGGACATGGTCTCGGACTGGAGAATGCATGACCGGACAACCTGGGGGGGACATGGTCTCGGACTGGAGAATGCATGACCGGACAACCTGGGGGGGACATGGTCTCGGACTGGAGAATGCATGACCGGACAACCTGGGGAGTACATGGTCTCGGACTGGAGAATGCATGACCGGGCAACCGGGGAGGGGGGAACATGGTCTCGGACTGGAGAATGCATGACCGGGCAACCGGGGAGGGGGGAACATGGTCTTGGACTGGCGAATGCATGACCGGACAACCTGGGGGGGACATGGTCTCGGACTGGAGAATGCATGACCGGGCAACCTGGGGGGGACATGGTCTCGGACTGGAGAATGCATGACCGGACAACTTGGGGAGGACATGGTCTCGGACTGGAGAAAGCATGACCGGACAACCTGGGGGGACATGGTCTCGGACTGGAGAATGCATGACCGGACAACTTTGGGAGGACATGGTCTCGGACTGGAGAAAGCATGACCGGACAACCTGGGGGGGACATGGTCTCGGACTGGAGATTGCATGACCGGGCAACCGGGGCGTGGGGAACATGGTCTCGGACTGGAGAAAGCATGACCGGACAACCTGGGGGGGACATGGTCTCGGACTGGAGAATGCATGACCGGGCAACCTGGCGGGGACATGGTCTCGGACTGGAGAATGCATGACCGGACAACCTGGGGAGGACATGGTCTCGGACTGGAGAATGCATGACCGGGCAACCGGGGAGGGGGGACATGGTCTCGGACTGGAGAATGCATGACCGGACAACTTGGGGAGGACATGGTCTTGGACTGGAGAAAGCATGACCGGACAACCTGGGGGGGACATGGTCTCGGACTGGAGAATGCATGACCGGGCAACCTGGGGGGGACATGGTCTCGGACTGGAGAATGCATGACCGGACAACTTGGGGAGGACATGGTCTCAGACTGGAGAAAGCACGACCGGACAACCTGGGGGGGACATGGTCTCGGACTGGAGAATGCATGACCGGGCAACCTGGCGGGGACATGGTCTCGGACTGGAGAATGCATGACCGGACAACCTGGGGAGGACATGGTCTCGGACTGGAGAATGCATGACCGGGCAACCGGGGAGGGAGGAACATGGTCTCGGACATGGTCTCGGACTGGAGAATGCATGACCGGGCAACCGGGGGGGGATATGGTCTCGGACTGGAGAATGCATGACCGGGCAACCTGGGGGGATATGGTCTCGGACTGGAGAATGCATGACCGGACAACTGGGGAGGGAGGAACATGATCTCGGACTGGAGAATGCATGACCGGGCAACCGGGGAGGGAGGAACATGGTCTCGGACTGGAGAATGCATGACCAGGCAACCGGGGGGGAATATGGTCTCGGACTGGAGAATGCATGACCGGGCAACCGGGGAGGGAGGAACATGGTCTCGGACTGGAGAATGCATGACCGGGCAACCGGGGAGGGGGGAACATGGTCTCGGACTGGAGAAAGCATGACCGGACAACCTTGGGGGGACATGGTCTCGGACTGGAGAATGCATGACCGGGCAACCTGGGGGGGACATGGTCTCGGACTGGAGAATGCATGACCGGACAACCTGGGGGGGACATGGTCTCGGACTGGAGAATGCATGACCGGACAACCTGGGGGGGACATGGTCTCGGACTGGAGAATGCATGACCGGACAACCTGGGGAGTACATGGTCTCGGACTGGAGAATGCATGACCGGGCAACCGGGGAGGGGGGAACATGGTCTCGGACTGGAGAATGCATGACCGGGCAACCGGGGAGGGGGGAACATGGTCTTGGACTGGCGAATGCATGACCGGACAACCTGGGGGGGACATGGTCTCGGACTGGAGAATGCATGACCGGGCAACCTGGGGGGGACATGGTCTCGGACTGGAGAATGCATGACCGGACAACTTGGGGAGGACATGGTCTCGGACTGGAGAAAGCATGACCGGACAACCTGGGGGGACATGGTCTCGGACTGGAGAATGCATGACCGGACAACTTTGGGAGGACATGGTCTCGGACTGGAGAAAGCATGACCGGACAACCTGGGGGGGACATGGTCTCGGACTGGAGATTGCATGACCGGGCAACCGGGGCGTGGGGAACATGGTCTCGGACTGGAGAAAGCATGACCGGACAACCTGGGGGGGACATGGTCTCGGACTGGAGAATGCATGACCGGGCAACCTGGGGGGGACATGGTCTCGGACTGGAGAATGCATGACCGGACAACTTGGGGAGGACATGGTCTCGGACTGGAGAAAGCATGACCGGACAACCTGGGGGGACATGGTCTCGGACTGGAGAATGCATGACCGGACAACTTTGGGAGGACATGGTCTCGGACTGGAGAAAGCATGACCGGACAACCTGGGGGGGACATGGTCTCGGACTGGAGATTGCATGACCGGGCAACCGGGGCGTGGGGAACATGGTCTCGGACTGGAGAAAGCATGACCGGACAACCTGGGGGGGACATGGTCTCGGACTGGAGAATGCATGACCGGACAACTTGGGGAGGACATGGTCTTGGACTGGAGAAAGCATGACCGGACAACCTGGGGGGGACATGGTCTCGGACTGGAGAATGCATGACCGGGCAACCTGGGGGGGACATGGTCTCGGACTGGAGAATGCATGACCGGACAACTTGGGGAGGACATGGTCTCAGACTGGAGAAAGCATGACCGGACAACCTGGGGGGGACATGGTCTCGGACTGGAGAATGCATGACCGGGCAACCTGGCGGGGACATGGTCTCGGACTGGAGAATGCATGACCGGACAACCTGGGGAGGACATGGTCTCGGACTGGAGAATGCATGACCGGGCAACCGGGGAGGGAGGAACATGGTCTCGGACATGGTCTCGGACTGGAGAATGCATGACCGGGCAACCGGGGGGGGATATGGTCTCGGACTGGAGAATGCATGACCGGGCAACCTGGGGGGATATGGTCTCGGACTGGAGAATGCATGACCGGACAACTGGGGAGGGAGGAACATGATCTCGGACTGGAGAATGCATGACCGGGCAACCGGGGAGGGAGGAACATGGTCTCGGACTGGAGAATGCATGACCAGGCAACCGGGGGGGAATATGGTCTCGGACTGGAGAATGCATGACCGGGCAACCGGGGAGGGAGGAACATGGTCTCGGACTGGAGAATGCATGACCGGGCAACCGGGGAGGGGGGAACATGGTCTCGGACTGGAGAAAGCATGACCGGACAACCTTGGGGGGACATGGTCTCGGACTGGAGAATGCATGACCGGGCAACCTGGGGGGGACATGGTCTCGGACTGGAGAATGCATGACCGGACAACCTGGGGGGGACATGGTCTCGGACTGGAGAATGCATGACCGGACAACCTGGGGGGGACATGGTCTCGGACTGGAGAATGCATGACCGGACAACCTGGGGAGTACATGGTCTCGGACTGGAGAATGCATGACCGGGCAACCGGGGAGGGGGGAACATGGTCTCGGACTGGAGAATGCATGACCGGGCAACCGGGGAGGGGGGAACATGGTCTTGGACTGGCGAATGCATGACCGGACAACCTGGGGGGGACATGGTCTCGGACTGGAGAATGCATGACCGGGCAACCTGGGGGGGACATGGTCTCGGACTGGAGAATGCATGACCGGACAACTTGGGGAGGACATGGTCTCGGACTGGAGAAAGCATGACCGGACAACCTGGGGGGACATGGTCTCGGACTGGAGAATGCATGACCGGACAACTTTGGGAGGACATGGTCTCGGACTGGAGAAAGCATGACCGGACAACCTGGGGGGGACATGGTCTCGGACTGGAGATTGCATGACCGGGCAACCGGGGCGTGGGGAACATGGTCTCGGACTGGAGAAAGCATGACCGGACAACCTGGGGGGGACATGGTCTCGGACTGGAGAATGCATGACCGGGCAACCTGGCGGGGACATGGTCTCGGACTGGAGAATGCATGACCGGACAACCTGGGGAGGACATGGTCTCGGACTGGAGAATGCATGACCGGGCAACCGGGGAGGGGGGACATGGTCTCGGACTGGAGAATGCATGACCGGACAACTTGGGGAGGACATGGTCTTGGACTGGAGAAAGCATGACCGGACAACCTGGGGGGGACATGGTCTCGGACTGGAGAATGCATGACCGGGCAACCTGGGGGGGACATGGTCTCGGACTGGAGAATGCATGACCGGACAACTTGGGGAGGACATGGTCTCAGACTGGAGAAAGCATGACCGGACAACCTGGGGGGGACATGGTCTCGGACTGGAGAATGCATGACCGGGCAACCTGGCGGGGACATGGTCTCGGACTGGAGAATGCATGACCGGACAACCTGGGGAGGACATGGTCTCGGACTGGAGAATGCATGACCGGGCAACCGGGGAGGGAGGAACATGGTCTCGGACATGGTCTCGGACTGGAGAATGCATGACCGGGCAACCGGGGGGGGATATGGTCTCGGACTGGAGAATGCATGACCGGGCAACCTGGGGGGATATGGTCTCGGACTGGAGAATGCATGACCGGACAACTGGGGAGGGAGGAACATGATCTCGGACTGGAGAATGCATGACCGGGCAACCGGGGAGGGAGGAACATGGTCTCGGACTGGAGAATGCATGACCAGGCAACCGGGGGGGAATATGGTCTCGGACTGGAGAATGCATGACCGGGCAACCGGGGAGGGAGGAACATGGTCTCGGACTGGAGAATGCATGACCGGGCAACCGGGGAGGGGGGAACATGGTCTCGGACTGGAGAAAGCATGACCGGACAACCTTGGGGGGACATGGTCTCGGACTGGAGAATGCATGACCGGGCAACCTGGGGGGGACATGGTCTCGGACTGGAGAATGCATGACCGGACAACCTGGGGGGGACATGGTCTCGGACTGGAGAATGCATGACCGGACAACCTGGGGGGGACATGGTCTCGGACTGGAGAATGCATGACCGGACAACCTGGGGAGGACATGGTCTCGGACTGGAGAATGCATGACCGGGCAACCGGGGAGGGGGGAACATGGTCTCGGACTGGAGAATGCATGACCGGGCAACCGGGGAGGGGGGAACATGGTCTTGGACTGGCGAATGCATGACCGGACAACCTGGGGGGGACATGGTCTCGGACTGGAGAATGCATGACCGGGCAACCTGGGGGGGACATGGTCTCGGACTGGAGAATGCATGACCGGACAACTTGGGGAGGACATGGTCTCGGACTGGAGAAAGCATGACCGGACAACCTGGGGGGACATGGTCTCGGACTGGAGAATGCATGACCGGACAACTTTGGGAGGACATGGTCTCGGACTGGAGAAAGCATGACCGGACAACCTGGGGGGGACATGGTCTCGGACTGGAGATTGCATGACCGGGCAACCGGGGCGTGGGGAACATGGTCTCGGACTGGAGAAAGCATGACCGGACAACCTGGGGGGGACATGGTCTCGGACTGGAGAATGCATGACCGGGCAACCTGGCGGGGACATGGTCTCGGACTGGAGAATGCATGACCGGACAACCTGGGGAGGACATGGTCTCGGACTGGAGAATGCATGACCGGGCAACCGGGGAGGGGGGACATGGTCTCGGACTGGAGAATGCATGACCGGACAACTTGGGGAGGACATGGTCTTGGACTGGAGAAAGCATGACCGGACAACCTGGGGGGGACATGGTCTCGGACTGGAGAATGCATGACCGGGCAACCTGGGGGGGACATGGTCTCGGACTGGAGAATGCATGACCGGACAACTTGGGGAGGACATGGTCTCAGACTGGAGAAAGCATGACCGGACAACCTGGGGGGGACATGGTCTCGGACTGGAGAATGCATGACCGGGCAACCTGGCGGGGACATGGTCTCGGACTGGAGAATGCATGACCGGACAACCTGGGGAGGACATGGTCTCGGACTGGAGAATGCATGACCGGGCAACCGGGGAGGGAGGAACATGGTCTCGGACATGGTCTCGGACTGGAGAATGCATGACCGGGCAACCGGGGGGGGATATGGTCTCGGACTGGAGAATGCATGACCGGGCAACCTGGGGGGATATGGTCTCGGACTGGAGAATGCATGACCGGACAACTGGGGAGGGAGGAACATGATCTCGGACTGGAGAATGCATGACCGGGCAACCGGGGAGGGAGGAACATGGTCTCGGACTGGAGAATGCATGACCAGGCAACCGGGGGGGAATATGGTCTCGGACTGGAGAATGCATGACCGGGCAACCGGGGAGGGAGGAACATGGTCTCGGACTGGAGAATGCATGACCGGGCAACCGGGGAGGGGGGAACATGGTCTCGGACTGGAGAAAGCATGACCGGACAACCTTGGGGGGACATGGTCTCGGACTGGAGAATGCATGACCGGGCAACCTGGGGGGGACATGGTCTCGGACTGGAGAATGCATGACCGGACAACCTGGGGGGGACATGGTCTCGGACTGGAGAATGCATGACCGGACAACCTGGGGGGGACATGGTCTCGGACTGGAGAATGCATGACCGGACAACCTGGGGAGGACATGGTCTCGGACTGGAGAATGCATGACCGGGCAACCGGGGAGGGGGTAACATGGTCTCGGACTGGAGAATGCATGACCGGGCAACCGGGGAGGGGGGAACATGGTCTTGGACTGGCGAATGCATGACCGGACAACCTGGGGGGGACATGGTCTCGGACTGGAGAATGCATGACCGGGCAACCTGGGGGGGACATGGTCTCGGACTGGAGAATGCATGACCGGACAACTTGGGGAGGACATGGTCTCGGACTGGAGAAAGCATGACCGGACAACCTGGGGAGACATGGTCTCGGACTGGAGAATGCATGACCGGACAACTTTGGGAGGACATGGTCTCGGACTGGAGAAAGCATGACCGGACAACCTGGGGGGGACATGGTCTCGGACTGGAGATTGCATGACCGGGCAACCGGGGCGTGGGGAACATGGTCTCGGACTGGAGAAAGCATGACCGGACAACCTGGGGGGGACATGGTCTCGGACTGGAGAATGCATGACCGGGCAACCTGGGGGGGACATGGTCTCGGACTGGAGAATGCATGACCGGGCAACCTGGCGGGGACATGGTCTCGGACTGGAGAATGCATGACCGGGCAACCTGGGGGGGACATGGTCTCGGACTGGAGAAAGCATGACCGGACAACCTGGGGGGGACATGGTCTCGGACTGGAGAATGCATGACCGGGCAACCTGGGGGGGACATGGTCTCGGACTGGAGAATGCATGACCGGGCAACCTGGCGGGGACATGGTCTCGGACTGGAGAATGCATGACCGGACAACCTGGGGAGGACATGGTCTCGGACTGGAGAATGCATGACCGGGCAACCGGGGAGGGGGGACATGGTCTCGGACTGGAGAATGCATGACCGGACAACTTGGGGAGGACATGGTCTTGGACTGGAGAAAGCATGACCGGACAACCTGGGGGGGACATGGTCTCGGACTGGAGAATGCATGACCGGGCAACCTGGGGGGGACATGGTCTCGGACTGGAGAATGCATGACCGGACAACTTGGGGAGGACATGGTCTCAGACTGGAGAAAGCATGACCGGACAACCTGGGGGGGACATGGTCTCGGACTGGAGAATGCATGACCGGGCAACCTGGCGGGGACATGGTCTCGGACTGGAGAATGCATGACCGGACAACCTGGGGAGGACATGGTCTCGGACTGGAGAATGCATGACCGGGCAACCGGGGAGGGGGGACATGGTCTCGGACTGGAGAATGCATGACCGGACAACTTGGGGAGGACATGGTCTTGGACTGGAGAAAGCATGACCGGATAACCTGGGTGGGACATGGTCTCGGACTGGATAATGCATGACCGGACAACCTGGGGGGGACATGGTCTCGGACTGGATAATGCATGACCGGACAACCTGGGGGGGACATGGTCTCGGACTGGAGAATGCATGACCGGACAACCTGGGGAGGACATGGTCTCGGACTGGAGAATGCATGACCAGACAACCGTGGGGGAACATGGTCTCGGACTGGAGAAAGCATGACCGGACAACCTGGGGGGGACATGGTCTCGGACTGGAGAATGCATGACCGGACAACTTGGGGAGGACATGGTCTCGGACTGGAGAAAGCATGACCGGACAACCTGGGGGGGACATGGTCTCGGACTGGAGAATGCATGACAGGACAACCTGGGGAGGACATGGTCTCGGACTGGAGAATGCATGACCGGACAACCTGGGGGGGACATGGTCTCGGACTTGAGAATGCATGACCGGACAACTTGGGGGGGACATGGTCTCGGACTGGAGAATGCATGACCGGGCAACCGGGGAGGGGGGGACATGGTCTCGGACTGGAGAATGCATGACCGGACAACCTGGGGAGGACATGGTCTCGGACTGGAGAATGCATGACCGGGCAACCGGGGAGGGGGGAACATGGTCTCGGACTGGAGAATGCATGACCGGGCAACCGGGGAGGGGGGAACATGGTCTCGGACTGGAGAATGCATGACCGGGCAACCGGGGAGGGGGGAACATGGTCTCGGACTGGAGAATGCATGACCGGGCAACCGGGGAGGGGGGAACATGGTCTTGGACTGGCGAATGCATGATCGGACAACCTGGGGGGGACATGGTCTCGGACTGGAGAATGCATGACCGGGCAACCTGGGGGGTACATGGTCTCGGACTGGAGAATGCATGACCGGGCAACCTGGGGGGATATGGTCTTGGACTGGAGAATGCATGACCGACAAACGGGGAGGGAGGAACATGGTCTCGGACTGGAGAATGCATGACCGGGCAACCGGGGAGGGAGGAACATGGTCTCGGACTGGAGAATGCATGACCGGGCAACCGGGGGGGGATATGGTCTCGGACTGGAGAATGCATGACCGGGCAACCTGGGGGGATATGGTCTCGGACTGGAGAATGCATGACCGGACAACTGGGGAGGGAGGAACATGATATCGGACTGGAGAATGCATGACCGGGCAACCGGGGAGGGAGGAACATGGTCTCGGACTGGAGAATGCATGACCAGGCAACCGGGGGGGAATATGGTCTCGGACTGGAGAATGCATGACCGGGCAACCGGGGAGGGAGGAACATGGTCTCGGACTGGAGAATGCATGACCGGGCAACCGGGGAGGGGGGAACATGGTCTCGGACTGGAGAAAGCATGACCGGACAACCTTGGGGGGACATGGTCTCGGACTGGAGAATGCATGACCGGGCAACCTGGGGGGGACATGGTCTCGGACTGGAGAATGCATGACCGGACAACCTGGGGGGGACATGGTCTCGGACTGGAGAATGCATGACCGGACAACCTGGGGGGGACATGGTCTCGGACTGGAGAATGCATGACCGGACAACCTGGGGAGTACATGGTCTCGGACTGGAGAATGCATGACCGGGCAACCGGGGAGGGGGGAACATGGTCTCGGACTGGAGAATGCATGACCGGGCAACCGGGGAGGGGGGAACATGGTCTTGGACTGGCGAATGCATGACTGGACAACCTGGGGGGGACATGGTCTCGGACTGGAGAATGCATGATCGGACAACCTGGGGGGGACATGGTCTCGGACTGGAGAATGCATGACCGGGCAACCTGGGGGGGACATGGTCTCGGACTGGAGAATGCATGACCGGGCAACCTGGGGGGATATGGTCTTGGACTGGAGAATGCATGACCGGGCAACCGGGGAGGGGGGGACATGGTCTCGGACTGGAGAATGCATGACCGGACAACCTGGGGAGGACATGGTCTCGGACTGGAGAAAGCATGACCGGGCAACCGGGGAGGGGGGAACATGGTCTCGGACTGGAGAATGCATGACCGGGCAACTGGGGAGGGGGGAACATGGTCTCGGACTGGAGAATGCATGACCGGGCAACCGGGGAGGCAGGAACATGGTCTCGGACTGGAGAATGCATGACCGGGCAACCAGGGGGGGACATGGTCTCGGACTGGAGAATGCATGACCGGGCAACCGGGGAGGGGGGAACATGGTCTTGGACTGGCGAATGCATGACCGGACAACCTGGGGGGGACATGGTCTCGGACTGGAGAATGCATGACCGGACAACCTGGGGAGGACATGGTCTCGGACTGGAGAATGCATGACCAGACAACCGTGGGGGAACATGGTCTCGGACTGGATAATGCATGACCGGGCAACCGGGGAGGCAGGAACATGGTCTCGGACTGGAGAAAGCATGACCGGACAACCTGGGGGGGACATGGTCTCGGACTGGAGAATGCATGACCGGACAACTTGGGGAGGACATGGTCTCGGACTGGAGAAAGCATGACCGGACAACCTGGGGGGACATGGTCTCGGACTGGAGAATGCATGACCGGACAACCTGGGGGGGACATGGTCTCGGACTTGAGAATGCATGACCGGACAACTTGGGGGGGACATGGTCTCGGACTGGAGAATGCATGACCGGACAACCTGGGGAGGACATGGTCTCGGACTGGAGAATGTATGACCGGGCAACCGGGGAGGGGGGAACATGGTCTCGGACTGGAGAATGCATGACCGGGCAACCGGGGAGGGGGGAACATGGTCTTGAACTGGCGAATGCATGACCGGACAACCTTGGGGGGACATGGTCTCGGACTGGAGAATGCATGACCGGGCAACCTGGGGGGGACATGGTCTCGGACTGGAGAATGCATGACCGGGCAACCAGGGGGGGATATGGTCTCGGACTGGAGAATGCATGACCGGACAACTGGGGAGGGAGGAACATGGTCTCGGACTGGAGAATGCATGACCGGGCAACCTGGGGGGGACATGGTCTCGGACTGGAGAATGCATGACCGGGCAACCGGGGAGGGGGGGACATGGTCTCGGACTGGAGAATGCATGACCGGACAACCTGGGGAGGACATGGTCTCGGACTGGAGAATGCATGACCGGGCAACCGGGGAGGGGGGAACATGGTCTTGGTCTGGCGAATGCATGACCGGGCAACCGGGGAGGGGGGAACATGGTCTTGGTCTGGCGAATGCATGACCGGACAACCTGGGGGGGACATGGTCTCGGACTGGAGAATGCATGACCGGGCAACCTGGGGGGGACATGGTCTCGGACTGGAGAATGCATGACCGGACAACCTGGGGAGGACATGGTCTCGGACTGGAGAATGCATGACCAGGCAACCGGGGAGGGGGGAACATGGTCTCGGACAGGAGAATGCATGACCGGACAACTTGGGGAGGACATGGTCTTGGACTGGAGAAAGCATGACCGGACAACCTGGGGGGGACATGGTCTCGGACTGGATAATGCATGACCGGACAACCTGGGGGGGACATGGTCTCGGACTGGAGAATGCATGACCGGACAACCTGGGGGGGACATGGTCTCGGACTGGAGAATGCATGACCGGACAACCTGGGGAGGACATGGTCTCGGACTGGAGAATGCATGACCAGACAACCGTGGGGGAACATGGTCTCGGACTGGATAATGCATGACCGGGCAACCGGGGAGGCAGGAACATGGTCTCGGACTGGAGAATGCATGACCGGGCAACCTGGGGGGGACATGGTCTCGGACTGGAGAATGCATGACCGGACAACTTGGGGAGGACATGGTCTCGGACTGGAGAAAGCATGACCGGACAACCTGGGGGGACATGGTCTCGGACTGGAGAATGCATGACCGGACAACTTTGGGAGGACATGGTCTCGGACTGGAGAAAGCATGACCGGACAACCTGGGGGGGACATGGTCTCGGACTGGAGATTGCATGACCGGGCAACCGGGGCGTGGGGAACATGGTCTCGGACTGGAGAAAGCATGACCGGACAACCTGGGGGGGACATGGTCTCGGACTGGAGAATGCATGACCGGACAACTTGGGGAGGACATGGTCTTGGACTGGAGAAAGCATGACCGGACAACCTGGGGGGGACATGGTCTCGGACTGGAGAATGCATGACCGGGCAACCTGGGGGGGACATGGTCTCGGACTGGAGAATGCATGACCGGACAACTTGGGGAGGACATGGTCTCAGACTGGAGAAAGCATGACCGGACAACCTGGGGGGGACATGGTCTCGGACTGGAGAATGCATGACCGGGCAACCTGGCGGGGACATGGTCTCGGACTGGAGAATGCATGACCGGACAACCTGGGGAGGACATGGTCTCGGACTGGAGAATGCATGACCGGGCAACCGGGGAGGGAGGAACATGGTCTCGGACATGGTCTCGGACTGGAGAATGCATGACCGGGCAACCGGGGGGGGATATGGTCTCGGACTGGAGAATGCATGACCGGGCAACCTGGGGGGATATGGTCTCGGACTGGAGAATGCATGACCGGACAACTGGGGAGGGAGGAACATGATCTCGGACTGGAGAATGCATGACCGGGCAACCGGGGAGGGAGGAACATGGTCTCGGACTGGAGAATGCATGACCAGGCAACCGGGGGGGAATATGGTCTCGGACTGGAGAATGCATGACCGGGCAACCGGGGAGGGAGGAACATGGTCTCGGACTGGAGAATGCATGACCGGGCAACCGGGGAGGGGGGAACATGGTCTCGGACTGGAGAAAGCATGACCGGACAACCTTGGGGGGACATGGTCTCGGACTGGAGAATGCATGACCGGGCAACCTGGGGGGGACATGGTCTCGGACTGGAGAATGCATGACCGGACAACCTGGGGGGGACATGGTCTCGGACTGGAGAATGCATGACCGGACAACCTGGGGAGTACATGGTCTCGGACTGGAGAATGCATGACCGGGCAACCGGGGAGGGGGGAACATGGTCTCGGACTGGAGAATGCATGACCGGGCAACCGGGGAGGGGGGAACATGGTCTTGGACTGGCGAATGCATGACCGGACAACCTGGGGGGGACATGGTCTCGGACTGGAGAATGCATGACCGGGCAACCTGGGGGGGACATGGTCTCGGACTGGAGAATGCATGACCGGACAACTTGGGGAGGACATGGTCTCGGACTGGAGAAAGCATGACCGGACAACCTGGGGGGACATGGTCTCGGACTGGAGAATGCATGACCGGACAACTTTGGGAGGACATGGTCTCGGACTGGAGAAAGCATGACCGGACAACCTGGGGGGGACATGGTCTCGGACTGGAGATTGCATGACCGGGCAACCGGGGCGTGGGGAACATGGTCTCGGACTGGAGAAAGCATGACCGGACAACCTGGGGGGGACATGGTCTCGGACTGGAGAATGCATGACCGGGCAACCTGGCGGGGACATGGTCTCGGACTGGAGAATGCATGACCGGACAACCTGGGGAGGACATGGTCTCGGACTGGAGAATGCATGACCGGGCAACCGGGGAGGGGGGACATGGTCTCGGACTGGAGAATGCATGACCGGACAACTTGGGGAGGACATGGTCTTGGACTGGAGAAAGCATGACCGGACAACCTGGGGGGGACATGGTCTCGGACTGGAGAATGCATGACCGGGCAACCTGGGGGGGACATGGTCTCGGACTGGAGAATGCATGACCGGACAACTTGGGGAGGACATGGTCTCAGACTGGAGAAAGCATGACCGGACAACCTGGGGGGGACATGGTCTCGGACTGGAGAATGCATGACCGGGCAACCTGGCGGGGACATGGTCTCGGACTGGAGAATGCATGACCGGACAACCTGGGGAGGACATGGTCTCGGACTGGAGAATGCATGACCGGGCAACCGGGGAGGGAGGAACATGGTCTCGGACATGGTCTCGGACTGGAGAATGCATGACCGGGCAACCGGGGGGGGATATGGTCTCGGACTGGAGAATGCATGACCGGGCAACCTGGGGGGATATGGTCTCGGACTGGAGAATGCATGACCGGACAACTGGGGAGGGAGGAACATGATCTCGGACTGGAGAATGCATGACCGGGCAACCGGGGAGGGAGGAACATGGTCTCGGACTGGAGAATGCATGACCAGGCAACCGGGGGGGAATATGGTCTCGGACTGGAGAATGCATGACCGGGCAACCGGGGAGGGAGGAACATGGTCTCGGACTGGAGAATGCATGACCGGGCAACCGGGGAGGGGGGAACATGGTCTCGGACTGGAGAAAGCATGACCGGACAACCTTGGGGGGACATGGTCTCGGACTGGAGAATGCATGACCGGGCAACCTGGGGGGGACATGGTCTCGGACTGGAGAATGCATGACCGGACAACCTGGGGGGGACATGGTCTCGGACTGGAGAATGCATGACCGGACAACCTGGGGGGGACATGGTCTCGGACTGGAGAATGCATGACCGGACAACCTGGGGAGGACATGGTCTCGGACTGGAGAATGCATGACCGGGCAACCGGGGAGGGGGGAACATGGTCTCGGACTGGAGAATGCATGACCGGGCAACCGGGGAGGGGGGAACATGGTCTTGGACTGGCGAATGCATGACCGGACAACCTGGGGGGGACATGGTCTCGGACTGGAGAATGCATGACCGGGCAACCTGGGGGGGACATGGTCTCGGACTGGAGAATGCATGACCGGACAACTTGGGGAGGACATGGTCTCGGACTGGAGAAAGCATGACCGGACAACCTGGGGGGACATGGTCTCGGACTGGAGAATGCATGACCGGACAACTTTGGGAGGACATGGTCTCGGACTGGAGAAAGCATGACCGGACAACCTGGGGGGGACATGGTCTCGGACTGGAGATTGCATGACCGGGCAACCGGGGCGTGGGGAACATGGTCTCGGACTGGAGAAAGCATGACCGGACAACCTGGGGGGGACATGGTCTCGGACTGGAGAATGCATGACCGGGCAACCTGGGGGGGACATGGTCTCGGACTGGAGAATGCATGACCGGGCAACCTGGCGGGGACATGGTCTCGGACTGGAGAATGCATGACCGGGCAACCTGGGGGGGACATGGTCTCGGACTGGAGAAAGCATGACCGGACAACCTGGGGGGGACATGGTCTCGGACTGGAGAATGCATGACCGGGCAACCTGGGGGGGACATGGTCTCGGACTGGAGAATGCATGACCGGGCAACCTGGCGGGGACATGGTCTCGGACTGGAGAATGCATGACCGGACAACCTGGGGAGGACATGGTCTCGGACTGGAGAATGCATGACCGGGCAACCGGGGAGGGGGGACATGGTCTCGGACTGGAGAATGCATGACCGGACAACTTGGGGAGGACATGGTCTTGGACTGGAGAAAGCATGACCGGACAACCTGGGGGGGACATGGTCTCGGACTGGAGAATGCATGACCGGGCAACCTGGGGGGGACATGGTCTCGGACTGGAGAATGCATGACCGGACAACTTGGGGAGGACATGGTCTCAGACTGGAGAAAGCATGACCGGACAACCTGGGGGGGACATGGTCTCGGACTGGAGAATGCATGACCGGGCAACCTGGCGGGGACATGGTCTCGGACTGGAGAATGCATGACCGGACAACCTGGGGAGGACATGGTCTCGGACTGGAGAATGCATGACCGGGCAACCGGGGAGGGGGGACATGGTCTCGGACTGGAGAATGCATGACCGGACAACTTGGGGAGGACATGGTCTTGGACTGGAGAAAGCATGACCGGATAACCTGGGTGGGACATGGTCTCGGACTGGATAATGCATGACCGGACAACCTGGGGGGGACATGGTCTCGGACTGGATAATGCATGACCGGACAACCTGGGGGGGGACATGGTCTCGGACTGGAGAATGCATGACCGGACAACCTGGGGAGGACATGGTCTCGGACTGGAGAATGCATGACCAGACAACCGTGGGGGAACATGGTCTCGGACTGGAGAAAGCATGACCGGACAACCTGGGGGGGACATGGTCTCGGACTGGAGAATGCATGACCGGACAACTTGGGGAGGACATGGTCTCGGACTGGAGAAAGCATGACCGGACAACCTGGGGGGGACATGGTCTCGGACTGGAGAATGCATGACAGGACAACCTGGGGAGGACATGGTCTCGGACTGGAGAATGCATGACCGGACAACCTGGGGGGGACATGGTCTCGGACTTGAGAATGCATGACCGGACAACTTGGGGGGGACATGGTCTCGGACTGGAGAATGCATGACCGGGCAACCGGGGAGGGGGGGACATGGTCTCGGACTGGAGAATGCATGACCGGACAACCTGGGGAGGACATGGTCTCGGACTGGAGAATGCATGACCGGGCAACCGGGGAGGGGGGAACATGGTCTCGGACTGGAGAATGCATGACCGGGCAACCGGGGAGGGGGGAACATGGTCTCGGACTGGAGAATGCATGACCGGGCAACCGGGGAGGGGGGAACATGGTCTCGGACTGGAGAATGCATGACCGGGCAACCGGGGAGGGAGGAACATGGTCTCGGACTGGAGAATGCATGACCGGGCAACCGGGGAGGGGGGAACATGGTCTTGGACTGGCGAATGCATGACCGGACAACCTGGGGGGGACATGGTCTCGGACTGGAGAATGCATGACCGGGCAACCTGGGGGGGACATGGTCTCGGACTGGAGAATGCATGACCGGACAACTTGGGGAGGACATGGTCTCGGACTGGAGAAAGCATGACCGGACAACCTGGGGGGACATGGTCTCGGACTGGAGAATGCATGACCGGACAACTTGGGGAGGACATGGTCTCGGACTGGAGAAAGCATGACCGGACAACCTGGGGGGACATGGTCTCGGACTGGAGAATGCATGACCGGACAACTTTGGGAGGACATGGTCTCGGACTGGAGAAAGCATGACCGGACAACCTGGGGGGGACATGGTCTCGGACTGGAGATTGCATGACCGGGCAACCGGGGCGTGGGGAACATGGTCTCGGACTGGAGAAAGCATGACCGGACAACCTGGGGGGGACATGGTCTCGGACTGGAGAATGCATGACCGGGCAACCTGGCGGGGACATGGTCTCGGACTGGAGAATGCATGACCGGACAACCTGGGGAGGACATGGTCTCGGACTGGAGAATGCATGACCGGGCAACCGGGGAGGGGGGACATGGTCTCGGACTGGAGAATGCATGACCGGACAACTTGGGGAGGACATGGTCTTGGACTGGAGAAAGCATGACCGGACAACCTGGGGGGGACATGGTCTCGGACTGGAGAATGCATGACCGGGCAACCTGGGGGGGACATGGTCTCGGACTGGAGAATGCATGACCGGACAACTTGGGGAGGACATGGTCTCAGACTGGAGAAAGCATGACCGGACAACCTGGGGGGGACATGGTCTCGGACTGGAGAATGCATGACCGGGCAACCTGGCGGGGACATGGTCTCGGACTGGAGAATGCATGACCGGACAACCTGGGGAGGACATGGTCTCGGACTGGAGAATGCATGACCGGGCAACCGGGGAGGGAGGAACATGGTCTCGGACATGGTCTCGGACTGGAGAATGCATGACCGGGCAACCGGGGGGGGATATGGTCTCGGACTGGAGAATGCATGACCGGGCAACCTGGGGGGATATGGTCTCGGACTGGAGAATGCATGACCGGACAACTGGGGAGGGAGGAACATGATCTCGGACTGGAGAATGCATGACCGGGCAACCGGGGAGGGAGGAACATGGTCTCGGACTGGAGAATGCATGACCAGGCAACCGGGGGGGAATATGGTCTCGGACTGGAGAATGCATGACCGGGCAACCGGGGAGGGAGGAACATGGTCTCGGACTGGAGAATGCATGACCGGGCAACCGGGGAGGGGGGAACATGGTCTCGGACTGGAGAAAGCATGACCGGACAACCTTGGGGGGACATGGTCTCGGACTGGAGAATGCATGACCGGGCAACCTGGGGGGGACATGGTCTCGGACTGGAGAATGCATGACCGGACAACCTGGGGGGGACATGGTCTCGGACTGGAGAATGCATGACCGGACAACCTGGGGGGGACATGGTCTCGGACTGGAGAATGCATGACCGGACAACCTGGGGAGGACATGGTCTCGGACTGGAGAATGCATGACCGGGCAACCGGGGAGGGGGGAACATGGTCTCGGACTGGAGAATGCATGACCGGGCAACCGGGGAGGGGGGAACATGGTCTTGGACTGGCGAATGCATGACCGGACAACCTGGGGGGGACATGGTCTCGGACTGGAGAATGCATGACCGGGCAACCTGGGGGGGACATGGTCTCGGACTGGAGAATGCATGACCGGACAACTTGGGGAGGACATGGTCTCGGACTGGAGAAAGCATGACCGGACAACCTGGGGGGACATGGTCTCGGACTGGAGAATGCATGACCGGACAACTTTGGGAGGACATGGTCTCGGACTGGAGAAAGCATGACCGGACAACCTGGGGGGGACATGGTCTCGGACTGGAGATTGCATGACCGGGCAACCGGGGCGTGGGGAACATGGTCTCGGACTGGAGAAAGCATGACCGGACAACCTGGGGGGGACATGGTCTCGGACTGGAGAATGCATGACCGGGCAACCTGGGGGGGACATGGTCTCGGACTGGAGAATGCATGACCGGGCAACCTGGCGGGGACATGGTCTCGGACTGGAGAATGCATGACCGGGCAACCTGGGGGGGACATGGTCTCGGACTGGAGAAAGCATGACCGGACAACCTGGGGGGGACATGGTCTCGGACTGGAGAATGCATGACCGGGCAACCTGGGGGGGACATGGTCTCGGACTGGAGAATGCATGACCGGGCAACCTGGCGGGGACATGGTCTCGGACTGGAGAATGCATGACCGGACAACCTGGGGAGGACATGGTCTCGGACTGGAGAATGCATGACCGGGCAACCGGGGAGGGGGGACATGGTCTCGGACTGGAGAATGCATGACCGGACAACTTGGGGAGGACATGGTCTTGGACTGGAGAAAGCATGACCGGACAACCTGGGGGGGACATGGTCTCGGACTGGAGAATGCATGACCGGGCAACCTGGGGGGGACATGGTCTCGGACTGGAGAATGCATGACCGGACAACTTGGGGAGGACATGGTCTCAGACTGGAGAAAGCATGACCGGACAACCTGGGGGGGACATGGTCTCGGACTGGAGAATGCATGACCGGGCAACCTGGCGGGGACATGGTCTCGGACTGGAGAATGCATGACCGGACAACCTGGGGAGGACATGGTCTCGGACTGGAGAATGCATGACCGGGCAACCGGGGAGGGGGGACATGGTCTCGGACTGGAGAATGCATGACCGGACAACTTGGGGAGGACATGGTCTTGGACTGGAGAAAGCATGACCGGATAACCTGGGTGGGACATGGTCTCGGACCGGATAATGCATGACCGGACAACCTGGGGGGGACATGGTCTCGGACTGGATAATGCATGACCGGACAACCTGGGGGGGACATGGTCTCGGACTGGAGAATG
Source organism: Lutraria lutraria (assembly GCA_964023205.1). Classification (NCBI taxonomy): domain Eukaryota; kingdom Metazoa; phylum Mollusca; class Bivalvia; order Venerida; family Mactridae; genus Lutraria; species Lutraria lutraria. Next base: position 35,252,057 of record OZ026846.1, read on the forward strand.
CATGACCGGACAACCTGGGGAGGACATGGTCTCGGACTGGAGAATGCATGACCAGACAACCGTGGGGGAACATGGTCTCGGACTGGAGAAAGCATGACCGGACAACCTGGGGGGGACATGGTCTCGGACTGGAGAATGCATGACCGGACAACTTGGGGAGGACATGGTCTCGGACTGGAGAAAGCATGACCGGACAACCTGGGGGGGACATGGTCTCGGACTGGAGAATGCATGACAGGACAACCTGGGGAGGACATGGTCTCGGACTGGAGAATGCATGACCGGACAACCTGGGGGGGACATGGTCTCGGACTTGAGAATGCATGACCGGACAACTTGGGGGGGACATGGTCTCGGACTGGAGAATGCATGACCGGGCAACCGGGGAGGGGGGGACATGGTCTCGGACTGGAGAATGCATGACCGGACAACCTGGGGAGGACATGGTCTCGGACTGGAGAATGCATGACCGGGCAACCGGGGAGGGGGGAACATGGTCTCGGACTGGAGAATGCATGACCGGGCAACCGGGGAGGGGGGAACATGGTCTCGGACTGGAGAATGCATGACCGGGCAACCGGGGAGGGGGGAACATGGTCTCGGACTGGAGAATGCATGACCGGGCAACCGGGGAGGGGGGAACATGGTCTTGGACTGGCGAATGCATGATCGGACAACCTGGGGGGGACATGGTCTCGGACTGGAGAATGCATGACCGGGCAACCTGGGGGGTACATGGTCTCGGACTGGAGAATGCATGACCGGGCAACCTGGGGGGATATGGTCTTGGACTGGAGAATGCATGACCGGGCAACCGGGGAGGGAGGAACATGGTCTCGGACTGGAGAATGCATGACCGGGCAACCGGGGAGGGAGGAACATGGTCTCGGACTGGAGAATGCATGACCGGGCAACCGGGGGGGGATATGGTCTCGGACTGGAGAATGCATGACCGGGCAACCTGGGGGGATATGGTCTCGGACTGGAGAATGCATGACCGGACAACTGGGGAGGGAGGAACATGATATCGGACTGGAGAATGCATGACCGGGCAACCGGGGAGGGAGGAACATGGTCTCGGACTGGAGAATGCATGACCAGGCAACCGGGGGGGAATATGGTCTCGGACTGGAGAATGCATGACCGGGCAACCGGGGAGGGAGGAACATGGTCTCGGACTGGAGAATGCATGACCGGGCAACCGGGGAGGGGGGAACATGGTCTCGGACTGGAGAAAGCATGACCGGACAACCTTGGGGGGACATGGTCTCGGACTGGAGAATGCATGACCGGGCAACCTGGGGGGGACATGGTCTCGGACTGGAGAATGCATGACCGGACAACCTGGGGGGGACATGGTCTCGGACTGGAGAATGCATGACCGGACAACCTGGGGGGGACATGGTCTCGGACTGGAGAATGCATGACCGGACAACCTGGGGAGTACATGGTCTCGGACTGGAGAATGCATGACCGGGCAACCGGGGAGGGGGGAACATGGTCTCGGACTGGAGAATGCATGACCGGGCAACCGGGGAGGGGGGAACATGGTCTTGGACTGGCGAATGCATGACTGGACAACCTGGGGGGGACATGGTCTCGGACTGGAGAATGCATGATCGGACAACCTGGGGGGGACATGGTCTCGGACTGGAGAATGCATGACCGGGCAACCTGGGGGGGACATGGTCTCGGACTGGAGAATGCATGACCGGGCAACCTGGGGGGATATGGTCTTGGACTGGAGAATGCATGACCGGGCAACCGGGGAGGGGGGGACATGGTCTCGGACTGGAGAATGCATGACCGGACAACCTGGGGAGGACATGGTCTCGGACTGGAGAAAGCATGACCGGGCAACCGGGGAGGGGGGAACATGGTCTCGGACTGGAGAATGCATGACCGGGCAACTGGGGAGGGGGGAACATGGTCTCGGACTGGAGAATGCATGACCGGGCAACCGGGGAGGCAGGAACATGGTCTCGGACTGGAGAATGCATGACCGGGCAACCAGGGGGGGACATGGTCTCGGACTGGAGAATGCATGACCGGGCAACCGGGGAGGGGGGAACATGGTCTTGGACTGGCGAATGCATGACCGGACAACCTGGGGGGGACATGGTCTCGGACTGGAGAATGCATGACCGGACAACCTGGGGAGGACATGGTCTCGGACTGGAGAATGCATGACCAGACAACCGTGGGGGAACATGGTCTCGGACTGGATAATGCATGACCGGGCAACCGGGGAGGCAGGAACATGGTCTCGGACTGGAGAAAGCATGACCGGACAACCTGGGGGGGACATGGTCTCGGACTGGAGAATGCATGACCGGACAACTTGGGGAGGACATGGTCTCGGACTGGAGAAAGCATGACCGGACAACCTGGGGGGACATGGTCTCGGACTGGAGAATGCATGACCGGACAACCTGGGGAGGACATGGTCTCGGACTGGAGAATGTATGACCGGGCAACCGGGGAGGGGGGAACATGGTCTCGGACTGGAGAATGCATGACCGGGCAACCGGGGAGGGGGGAACATGGTCTTGAACTGGCGAATGCATGACCGGACAACCTTGGGGGGACATGGTCTCGGACTGGAGAATGCATGACCGGGCAACCTGGGGGGGACATGGTCTCGGACTGGAGAATGCATGACCGGGCAACCAGGGGGGGATATGGTCTCGGACTGGAGAATGCATGACCGGACAACTGGGGAGGGAGGAACATGGTCTCGGACTGGAGAATGCATGACCGGGCAACCTGGGGGGGACATGGTCTCGGACTGGAGAATGCATGACCGGGCAACCGGGGAGGGGGGGACATGGTCTCGGACTGGAGAATGCATGACCGGACAACCTGGGGAGGACATGGTCTCGGACTGGAGAATGCATGACCGGGCAACCGGGGAGGGGGGAACATGGTCTCGGACTGGAGAATGCATGACCGGGCAACCGGGGAGGGGGGAACATGGTCTCGGACTGGAGAATGCATGACCGGGCAACCGGGGAGGGGGGAACATGGTCTCGGACTGGAGAATGCATGACCGGGCAACCGGGGAGGGAGGAACATGGTCTCGGACTGGAGAATGCATGACCGGGCAACCGGGGAGGGGGGAACATGGTCTTGGACTGGCGAATGCATGACCGGACAACCTGGGGGGGACATGGTCTCGGACTGGAGAATGCATGACCGGGCAACCTGGGGGGGACATGGTCTCGGACTGGAGAATGCATGACCGGACAACTTGGGGAGGACATGGTCTCGGACTGGAGAAAGCATGACCGGACAACCTGGGGGGACATGGTCTCGGACTGGAGAATGCATGACCGGACAACTTGGGGAGGACATGGTCTCGGACTGGAGAAAGCATGACCGGACAACCTGGGGGGACATGGTCTCGGACTGGAGAATGCATGACCGGACAACTTTGGGAGGACATGGTCTCGGACTGGAGAAAGCATGACCGGACAACCTGGGGGGGACATGGTCTCGGACTGGAGATTGCATGACCGGGCAACCGGGGCGTGGGGAACATGGTCTCGGACTGGAGAAAGCATGACCGGACAACCTGGGGGGGACATGGTCTCGGACTGGAGAATGCATGACCGGGCAACCTGGCGGGGACATGGTCTCGGACTGGAGAATGCATGACCGGACAACCTGGGGAGGACATGGTCTCGGACTGGAGAATGCATGACCGGGCAACCGGGGAGGGGGGACATGGTCTCGGACTGGAGAATGCATGACCGGACAACTTGGGGAGGACATGGTCTTGGACTGGAGAAAGCATGACCGGACAACCTGGGGGGGACATGGTCTCGGACTGGAGAATGCATGACCGGGCAACCTGGGGGGGACATGGTCTCGGACTGGAGAATGCATGACCGGACAACTTGGGGAGGACATGGTCTCAGACTGGAGAAAGCATGACCGGACAACCTGGGGGGGACATGGTCTCGGACTGGAGAATGCATGACCGGGCAACCTGGCGGGGACATGGTCTCGGACTGGAGAATGCATGACCGGACAACCTGGGGAGGACATGGTCTCGGACTGGAGAATGCATGACCGGGCAACCGGGGAGGGAGGAACATGGTCTCGGACATGGTCTCGGACTGGAGAATGCATGACCGGGCAACCGGGGGGGGATATGGTCTCGGACTGGAGAATGCATGACCGGGCAACCTGGGGGGATATGGTCTCGGACTGGAGAATGCATGACCGGACAACTGGGGAGGGAGGAACATGATCTCGGACTGGAGAATGCATGACCGGGCAACCGGGGAGGGAGGAACATGGTCTCGGACTGGAGAATGCATGACCAGGCAACCGGGGGGGAATATGGTCTCGGACTGGAGAATGCATGACCGGGCAACCGGGGAGGGAGGAACATGGTCTCGGACTGGAGAATGCATGACCGGGCAACCGGGGAGGGGGGAACATGGTCTCGGACTGGAGAAAGCATGACCGGACAACCTTGGGGGGACATGGTCTCGGACTGGAGAATGCATGACCGGGCAACCTGGGGGGGACATGGTCTCGGACTGGAGAATGCATGACCGGACAACCTGGGGGGGACATGGTCTCGGACTGGAGAATGCATGACCGGACAACCTGGGGGGGACATGGTCTCGGACTGGAGAATGCATGACCGGACAACCTGGGGAGGACATGGTCTCGGACTGGAGAATGCATGACCGGGCAACCGGGGAGGGGGGAACATGGTCTCGGACTGGAGAATGCATGACCGGGCAACCGGGGAGGGGGGAACATGGTCTTGGACTGGCGAATGCATGACCGGACAACCTGGGGGGGACATGGTCTCGGACTGGAGAATGCATGACCGGGCAACCTGGGGGGGACATGGTCTCGGACTGGAGAATGCATGACCGGACAACTTGGGGAGGACATGGTCTCGGACTGGAGAAAGCATGACCGGACAACCTGGGGGGACATGGTCTCGGACTGGAGAATGCATGACCGGACAACTTTGGGAGGACATGGTCTCGGACTGGAGAAAGCATGACCGGACAACCTGGGGGGGACATGGTCTCGGACTGGAGATTGCATGACCGGGCAACCGGGGCGTGGGGAACATGGTCTCGGACTGGAGAAAGCATGACCGGACAACCTGGGGGGGACATGGTCTCGGACTGGAGAATGCATGACCGGGCAACCTGGGGGGGACATGGTCTCGGACTGGAGAATGCATGACCGGGCAACCTGGCGGGGACATGGTCTCGGACTGGAGAATGCATGACCGGGCAACCTGGGGGGGACATGGTCTCGGACTGGAGAAAGCATGACCGGACAACCTGGGGGGGACATGGTCTCGGACTGGAGAATGCATGACCGGGCAACCTGGGGGGGACATGGTCTCGGACTGGAGAATGCATGACCGGGCAACCTGGCGGGGACATGGTCTCGGACTGGAGAATGCATGACCGGACAACCTGGGGAGGACATGGTCTCGGACTGGAGAATGCATGACCGGGCAACCGGGGAGGGGGGACATGGTCTCGGACTGGAGAATGCATGACCGGACAACTTGGGGAGGACATGGTCTTGGACTGGAGAAAGCATGACCGGACAACCTGGGGGGGACATGGTCTCGGACTGGAGAATGCATGACCGGGCAACCTGGGGGGGACATGGTCTCGGACTGGAGAATGCATGACCGGACAACTTGGGGAGGACATGGTCTCAGACTGGAGAAAGCATGACCGGACAACCTGGGGGGGACATGGTCTCGGACTGGAGAATGCATGACCGGGCAACCTGGCGGGGACATGGTCTCGGACTGGAGAATGCATGACCGGACAACCTGGGGAGGACATGGTCTCGGACTGGAGAATGCATGACCGGGCAACCGGGGAGGGGGGACATGGTCTCGGACTGGAGAATGCATGACCGGACAACTTGGGGAGGACATGGTCTTGGACTGGAGAAAGCATGACCGGATAACCTGGGTGGGACATGGTCTCGGACCGGATAATGCATGACCGGACAACCTGGGGGGGACATGGTCTCGGACTGGATAATGCATGACCGGACAACCTGGGGGGGACATGGTCTCGGACTGGAGAATGCATGACCGGACAACCTGGGGAGGACATGGTCTCGGACTGGAGAATGCATGACCAGACAACCGTGGGGGAACATGGTCTCGGACTGGAGAAAGCATGACCGGACAACCTGGGGGGGACATGGTCTCGGACTGGAGAATGCATGACCGGACAACTTGGGGAGGACATGGTCTCGGACTGGAGAAAGCATGACCGGACAACCTGGGGGGGACATGGTCTCGGACTGGAGAATGCATGACAGGACAACCTGGGGAGGACATGGTCTCGGACTGGAGAATGCATGACCGGACAACCTGGGGGGGACATGGTCTCGGACTTGAGAATGCATGACCGGACAACTTGGGGGGGACATGGTCTCGGACTGGAGAATGCATGACCGGGCAACCGGGGAGGGGGGGACATGGTCTCGGACTGGAGAATGCATGACCGGACAACCTGGGGAGGACATGGTCTCGGACTGGAGAATGCATGACCGGGCAACCGGGGAGGGGGGAACATGGTCTCGGACTGGAGAATGCATGACCGGGCAACCGGGGAGGGGGGAACATGGTCTCGGACTGGAGAATGCATGACCGGGCAACCGGGGAGGGGGGAACATGGTCTCGGACTGGAGAATGCATGACCGGGCAACCGGGGAGGGGGGAACATGGTCTTGGACTGGCGAATGCATGATCGGACAACCTGGGGGGGACATGGTCTCGGACTGGAGAATGCATGACCGGGCAACCTGGGGGGTACATGGTCTCGGACTGGAGAATGCATGACCGGGCAACCTGGGGGGATATGGTCTTGGACTGGAGAATGCATGACCGGGCAACCGGGGAGGGAGGAACATGGTCTCGGACTGGAGAATGCATGACCGGGCAACCGGGGAGGGAGGAACATGGTCTCGGACTGGAGAATGCATGACCGGGCAACCGGGGGGGGATATGGTCTCGGACTGGAGAATGCATGACCGGGCAACCTGGGGGGATATGGTCTCGGACTGGAGAATGCATGACCGGACAACTGGGGAGGGAGGAACATGATATCGGACTGGAGAATGCATGACCGGGCAACCGGGGAGGGAGGAACATGGTCTCGGACTGGAGAATGCATGACCAGGCAACCGGGGGGGAATATGGTCTCGGACTGGAGAATGCATGACCGGGCAACCGGGGAGGGAGGAACATGGTCTCGGACTGGAGAATGCATGACCGGGCAACCGGGGAGGGGGGAACATGGTCTCGGACTGGAGAAAGCATGACCGGACAACCTTGGGGGGACATGGTCTCGGACTGGAGAATGCATGACCGGGCAACCTGGGGGGGACATGGTCTCGGACTGGAGAATGCATGACCGGACAACCTGGGGGGGACATGGTCTCGGACTGGAGAATGCATGACCGGACAACCTGGGGGGGACATGGTCTCGGACTGGAGAATGCATGACCGGACAACCTGGGGAGTACATGGTCTCGGACTGGAGAATGCATGACCGGGCAACCGGGGAGGGGGGAACATGGTCTCGGACTGGAGAATGCATGACCGGGCAACCGGGGAGGGGGGAACATGGTCTTGGACTGGCGAATGCATGACTGGACAACCTGGGGGGGACATGGTCTCGGACTGGAGAATGCATGATCGGACAACCTGGGGGGGACATGGTCTCGGACTGGAGAATGCATGACCGGGCAACCTGGGGGGGACATGGTCTCGGACTGGAGAATGCATGACCGGGCAACCTGGGGGGATATGGTCTTGGACTGGAGAATGCATGACCGGGCAACCGGGGAGGGGGGGACATGGTCTCGGACTGGAGAATGCATGACCGGACAACCTGGGGAGGACATGGTCTCGGACTGGAGAAAGCATGACCGGGCAACCGGGGAGGGGGGAACATGGTCTCGGACTGGAGAATGCATGACCGGGCAACTGGGGAGGGGGGAACATGGTCTCGGACTGGAGAATGCATGACCGGGCAACCGGGGAGGCAGGAACATGGTCTCGGACTGGAGAATGCATGACCGGGCAACCAGGGGGGGACATGGTCTCGGACTGGAGAATGCATGACCGGGCAACCGGGGAGGGGGGAACATGGTCTTGGACTGGCGAATGCATGACCGGACAACCTGGGGGGGACATGGTCTCGGACTGGAGAATGCATGACCGGACAACCTGGGGAGGACATGGTCTCGGACTGGAGAATGCATGACCAGACAACCGTGGGGGAACATGGTCTCGGACTGGATAATGCATGACCGGGCAACCGGGGAGGCAGGAACATGGTCTCGGACTGGAGAAAGCATGACCGGACAACCTGGGGGGGACATGGTCTCGGACTGGAGAATGCATGACCGGACAACTTGGGGAGGACATGGTCTCGGACTGGAGAAAGCATGACCGGACAACCTGGGGGGACATGGTCTCGGACTGGAGAATGCATGACCGGACAACCTGGGGAGGACATGGTCTCGGACTGGAGAATGTATGACCGGGCAACCGGGGAGGGGGGAACATGGTCTCGGACTGGAGAATGCATGACCGGGCAACCGGGGAGGGGGGAACATGGTCTTGAACTGGCGAATGCATGACCGGACAACCTTGAGGGGACATGGTCTCGGACTGGAGAATGCATGACCGGGCAACCTGGGGGGGACATGGTCTCGGACTGGAGAATGCATGACCGGGCAACCAGGGGGGGATATGGTCTCGGACTGGAGAATGCATGACCGGACAACTGGGGAGGGAGGAACATGGTCTCGGACTGGAGAATGCATGACCGGGCAACCTGGGGGGGACATGGTCTCGGACTGGAGAATGCATGACCGGGCAACCGGGGAGGGGGGGACATGGTCTCGGACTGGAGAATGCATGACCGGACAACCTGGGGAGGACATGGTCTCGGACTGGAGAATGCATGACCGGGCAACCGGGGAGGGGGGAACATGGTCTTGGTCTGGCGAATGCATGACCGGGCAACCGGGGAGGGGGGAACATGGTCTTGGTCTGGCGAATGCATGACCGGACAACCTGGGGGGGACATGGTCTCGGACTGGAGAATGCATGACCGGGCAACCTGGGGGGGACATGGTCTCGGACTGGAGAATGCATGACCGGACAACCTGGGGAGGACATGGTCTCGGACTGGAGAATGCATGACCAGGCAACCGGGGAGGGGGGAACATGGTCTCGGACAGGAGAATGCATGACCGGACAACTTGGGGAGGACATGGTCTTGGACTGGAGAAAGCATGACCGGACAACCTGGGGGGGACATGGTCTCGGACTGGATAATGCATGACCGGACAACCTGGGGGGGACATGGTCTCGGACTGGAGAATGCATGACCGGACAACCTGGGGGGGACATGGTCTCGGACTGGAGAATGCATGACCGGACAACCTGGGGAGGACATGGTCTCGGACTGGAGAATGCATGACCAGACAACCGTGGGGGAACATGGTCTCGGACTGGATAATGCATGACCGGGCAACCGGGGAGGCAGGAACATGGTCTCGGACTGGAGAATGCATGACCGGGCAACCTGGGGGGGACATGGTCTCGGACTGGAGAATGCATGACCGGACAACTTGGTGAGGACATGGTCTCGGACTGGAGAAAGCATGACCGGACAACCTGGGGGGGACATGATCTCGGACTGGAGAATGCATGACCGGGCAACCTGGGGGGGACATGGTCTCGGACTGGAGAATGCATGACCGGACAACTTGGGGAGGACATGGTCTCGGACTGGAGAAAGCATGACCGGACAACCTGGGGGGGACATGGTCTCGGACTGGAGAATGCATGACCGGGCAACCGGTGCGTGGGGAACATGGTCTCGGACTGGAGAAGGCATGACCGGACAACCTGGGGGGGACATGGTCTCGGACTGGAGAATGCATGACCAGACAACCTGGGGAGGACATGGTCTCGGACTGGAGAAAGCATGACCGGGCAACCGGGGAGGGGGGAACATGGTCTCGGACTGGAGAATGCATGACCGGGCAACTGGGGAGGGGGGAACATGGTCTCGGACTGGAGAATGCATGACCGGGCAACCTGGGGGGGACATGGTCTCGGACTGGAGAATGCATGACCGGGCAACCGGGGAGGCAGGAACATGGTCTCGGACTGGAGAATGCATGACCGGGCAACCAGGGGGGGACATGGTCTCGGACTGGAGAATGCATGACCGGGCAACCGGGGAGGGGGGAACATGGTCTTGGACTGGCGAATGCATGACCGGACAACCTGGGGGGGACATGGTCTCGGACTGGAGAATGCATGACCGGACAACCTGGGGAGGACATGGTCTCGGACTGGAGAATGCATGACCAGACAACCGTGGGGGAACATGGTCTCGGACTGGATAATGCATGACCGGGCAACCGGGGAGGGGGGAACATGGTCTTGGACTGGCGAATGCATGACCGGACAACCTGGGGGGGACATGGTCTCGGACTGGAGAATGCATGACCGGACAACCTGGGGAGGACATGGTCTCGGACTGGAGAATGCATGACCGGGCAACCGGGGAGGGGGGACATGGTCTCGGACTGGAGAATGCATGACCGGACAACTTGGGGAGGACATGGTCTTGGACTGGAGAAAGCATGACCGGACAACCTGGGGGGGACATGGTCTCGGACTGGAGAATGCATGACCGGGCAACCTGGCGGGGACATGGTCTCGGACTGGAGAATGCATGACCGGACAACCTGGGGAGGACATGGTCTCGGACTGGAGAATGCATGACCGGGCAACCGGGGAGGGGGGACATGGTCTCGGACTGGAGAATGCATGACCGGACAACTTGGGGAGGACATGGTCTTGGACTGGAGAAAGCATGACCGGACAACCTGGGTGGGACATGGTCTCGGACTGGATAATGCATGACCGGACAACCTGTGGGGACATGGTCTCGGACTGGATAATGCATGACCGGACAACCTGGGGGGGGACATGGTCTCGGACTGGAGAATGCATGACCGGACAACCTGGGGAGGACATGGTCTCGGACTGGAGAATGCATGACCAGACAACCGTGGGGGAACATGGTCTCGGACTGGATAATGCATGACCGGGCAACCGGGGAGGCAGGAACATGGTCTCGGACTGGAGAAAGCATGACCGGACAACCTGGGGGGGGGGAACATGGTCTCGGACTGGAGAATGCATGACCGGGCAACCAGGGGAGGATATGGTCTCGGACTGGAGAATGCATGACCGGACAACTGGGGAGGGAGGAACATGGTCTCGGACTGGAGAATGCATGACCGGGCAACCGGGGAGGGAGGAGCATGGTCTCGGACTGGAGAATGCATGAATGGGCAACCTGGGGGGATATGGTGTCGGACTGGAGAATGCATGACCGGGCAACCGGGGAGGGAGGAACATGGTCTCGGACTGGAGAAAGCATGACCGGACAACCTGGGTGGGATATGGTCTCGGACTGGAGAATGCATGACCGGGCAACCGGGGCGTGGGGAACATGGTCTTGGACTGGAGAAAGCATGACCGGACAACCTGGGGGGGACATGGTCTCGGACTGGAGAATGCATGACCGGGCAACCTGGGGGGGACATGGTGTCGGACTGGAGAATGCATGACCGGACAACCTGGGGGGGACATGGTCTCGGACTGGAGAATGCATGACAGGACAACCTGGGGAGGACATGGTCTCGGACTGGAGAATGCATGACCAGGCAACCGGGGGGGGGGGAACATGGTCTCGGACAGGAGAATGCATGACCAGACAACCTGGGGAGGACATGGTCTCGGACTGGAGAAAGCATGACCGGGCAACCGGGGAGGGGGGAACATGGTCTCGGACTGGAGAATGCATGACCGGGCAACCAGGGGGGGATATGGTCTCGGACTGGAGAATGCATGACCGGACAACTGGGGAGGGAGGAACATGGTCTCGGACTGGAGAATGCATGACCGGGCAACCGGGGAGGGAGGAACATGGTCTCGGACTGGAGAATGCATGAACGGGCAACCTGGGGGGATATGGTGTCGGACTGGATAATGCATGACCGGGCAACCGGGGAGGGAGCAACATGGTCTCGGACTGGATAATGCATGACCGGACAACCTGGGGGGGACATGGTCTCGGACTGGAGAATGCATGACCGGGCAACCGGGGAGGCAGGAACATGGTCTCGGACTGGAGAATGCATGACCGGGCAACCAGGGGGGGATATGGTCTCGTACTGGAGAATGCATGACCGGACAACTTGGGGGGGACATGGTCTCGGACTGGAGAATGCATGACCGGGCAACCGGGGAGGGTGGAACATGGTCTTGGACTGGATAATGCATGACCGGACAACCTGTGGGGACATGGTCTCGGACTGGATAATGCATGACCGGACAACCTGGGGGGGACATGGTCTCGGACTGGAGAATGCATGACCGGACAACCTGGGGAGGACATGGTCTCGGACTGGAGAATGCATGACCAGACAACCGTGGGGGAACATGGTCTCGGACTGGATAATGCATGACCGGGCAACCGGGGAGGCAGGAACATGGTCTCGGACTGGAGAAAGCATGACCGGACAACCTGGGGGGGGGGAACATGGTCTCGGACTGGAGAATGCATGACCGGGCAACCAGGGGAGGATATGGTCTCGGACTGGAGAATGCATGACCGGACAACTGGGGAGGGAGGAACATGGTCTCGGACTGGAGAATGCATGACCGGGCAACCGGGGAGGGAGGAGCATGGTCTCGGACTGGAGAATGCATGAATGGGCAACCTGGGGGGATATGGTGTCGGACTGGAGAATGCATGACCGGGCAACCGGGGAGGGAGGAACATGGTCTCGGACTGGAGAAAGCATGACCGGACAACCTGGGTGGGATATGGTCTCGGACTGGAGAATGCATGACCGGGCAACCGGGGCGTGGGGAACATGGTCTTGGACTGGAGAAAGCATGACCGGACAACCTGGGGGGGACATGGTCTCGGACTGGAGAATGCATGACCGGGCAACCTGGGGGGGACATGGTGTCGGACTGGAGAATGCATGACCGGACAACCTGGGGGGGACATGGTCTCGGACTGGAGAATGCATGACAGGACAACCTGGGGAGGACATGGTCTCGGACTGGAGAATGCATGACCAGGCAACCGGGGGGGGGGGAACATGGTCTCGGACAGGAGAATGCATGACCAGACAACCTGGGGAGGACATGGTCTCGGACTGGAGAAAGCATGACCGGGCAACCGGGGAGGGGGGAACATGGTCTCGGACTGGAGAATGCATGACCGGGCAACCAGGGGGGGATATGGTCTCGGACTGGAGAATGCATGACCGGACAACTGGGGAGGGAGGAACATGGTCTCGGACTGGAGAATGCATGACCGGGCAACCGGGGAGGGAGGAACATGGTCTCGGACTGGAGAATGCATGAACGGGCAACCTGGGGGGATATGGTGTCGGACTGGATAATGCATGACCGGGCAACCGGGGAGGGAGCAACATGGTCTCGGACTGGATAATGCATGACCGGACAACCTGGGGGGGACATGGTCTCGGACTGGAGAATGCATGACCGGGCAACCGGGGAGGCAGGAACATGGTCTCGGACTGGAGAATGCATGACCGGGCAACCAGGGGGGGATATGGTCTCGTACTGGAGAATGCATGACCGGACAACTTGGGGGGGACATGGTCTCGGACTGGAGAATGCATGACCGGGCAACCGGGGAGGGTGGAACATGGTCTTGGACTGGCGAATGCATGACCGGACAACCTGGGGGGGACATGGTCTCGGACTGGAGAATGCATGACCGGACAACCTGGGGGGGACATGGTCTCGGACTGGAGAATGCATGACCGGGAAACCGGGGAGGGGGGACATGGTCTCGGACTGGAGAATGCATGACCGGACAACTTGGGGAGGACATGGTCATGGACTGGAGAAAGCATGACCGGACAACCTGGGTGGGACATGGTCTCGGACTGGATAATGCATGACCGGACAACCTGGGGGGGACATGGTCTCGGACTGGATAATGCATGACCGGACAACCTGGGGGGGACATGGTCTCGGACTGGAGAATGCATGACCGGACAACCTGGGGAGGACATGGTCTCGGACTGGAGAATGCATGACCAGACAACCGTGGGGGAACATGGTCTCGGACTGGATAATGCATGACCGGGCAACCGGGGAGGCAGGAACATGGTCTCGGACTGGAGAAAGCATGACCGGACAACCTGGGGGGGACATGGTCTCGGACTGGAGAATGCATGACCGGACAACTTGGGGAGGACATGGTCTCGGACTGGAGAAAGCATGACCGGACAACCTGGGGGGACATGGTCTCGGACTGGAGAATGCATGACAGGACAACCTGGGGAGGACATGGTCTCGGACTGGAGAATGCATGACCGGACAACCTGGGGGGGACATGGTCTCGGACTGGAGAATGCATGACCGGGCAACCTGGGGGGGACATGGTCTCGGACTGGAGAATGCATGACCGGACAACCTGGGGAGGACATGGTCTCGGACTGGAGAATGCATGACCAGGCAACCGGGGAGGGGGGAACATGGTCTCGGACAGGAGAATGCATGACCGGACAACTTGGGGAGGACATGGTCTTGGACTGGAGAAAGCATGACCGGACAACCTGGGGGGGACATGGTCTCGGACTGGATAATGCATGACCGGACAACCTGGGGGGGACATGGTCTCGGACTGGAGAATGCATGACCGGACAACCTGGGGGGGACATGGTCTCGGACTGGAGAATGCATGACCGGACAACCTGGGGAGGACATGGTCTCGGACTGGAGAATGCATGACCAGACAACCGTGGGGGAACATGGTCTCGGACTGGATAATGCATGACCGGGCAACCGGGGAGGCAGGAACATGGTCTCGGACTGGAGAATGCATGACCGGGCAACCTGGGGGGGACATGGTCTCGGACTGGAGAATGCATGACCGGGCAACCTGGGGGGGACATGGTCTCGGACTGGAGAATGCATGACCGGACAACTTGGGGAGGACATGGTCTCGGACTGGAGAAAGCATGACCGGACAACCTGGGGGGGACATGGTCTCGGACTGGAGAATGCATGACCGGGCAACCGGGGCGTGGGGAACATGGTCTCGGACTGGAGAATGCATGACCGGACAACCTGGGGAGGACATGGTCTCGGACTGGAGAATGCATGACCGGGCAACCGGGGAGGGGGGAACATGGTCTCGGACTGGAGAATGCATGACCGGGCAACCGGGGAGGGGGGAACATGGTCTTGGACTGGCGAATGCATGACCGGACAACCTGGGGGGGACATGGTCTCGGACTGGAGAATGCATGACCGGGCAACCTGGGGGGGACATGGTCTCGGACTGGAGAATGCATGACCGGACAACTTGGGGAGGACATGGTCTCGGACTGGAGAAAGCATGACCGGACAACCTGGGGGGACATGGTCTCGGACTGGAGAATGCATGACCGGACAACTTTGGGAGGACATGGTCTCGGACTGGAGAAAGCATGACCGGACAACCTGGGGGGGACATGGTCTCGGACTGGAGATTGCATGACCGGGCAACCGGGGCGTGGGGAACATGGTCTCGGACTGGAGAAAGCATGACCGGACAACCTGGGGGGGACATGGTCTCGGACTGGAGAATGCATGACCGGGCAACCTGGGGGGGACATGGTCTCGGACTGGAGAATGCATGACCGGGCAACCTGGCGGGGACATGGTCTCGGACTGGAGAATGCATGACCGGGCAACCTGGGGGGGACATGGTCTCGGACTGGAGAAAGCATGACCGGACAACCTGGGGGGGACATGGTCTCGGACTGGAGAATGCATGACCGGGCAACCTGGGGGGGACATGGTCTCGGACTGGAGAATGCATGACCGGGCAACCTGGCGGGGACATGGTCTCGGACTGGAGAATGCATGACCGGACAACCTGGGGAGGACATGGTCTCGGACTGGAGAATGCATGACCGGGCAACCGGGGAGGGGGGACATGGTCTCGGACTGGAGAATGCATGACCGGACAACTTGGGGAGGACATGGTCTTGGACTGGAGAAAGCATGACCGGACAACCTGGGGGGGACATGGTCTCGGACTGGAGAATGCATGACCGGGCAACCTGGGGGGGACATGGTCTCGGACTGGAGAATGCATGACCGGACAACTTGGGGAGGACATGGTCTCAGACTGGAGAAAGCATGACCGGACAACCTGGGGGGGACATGGTCTCGGACTGGAGAATGCATGACCGGGCAACCTGGCGGGGACATGGTCTCGGACTGGAGAATGCATGACCGGACAACCTGGGGAGGACATGGTCTCGGACTGGAGAATGCATGACCGGGCAACCGGGGAGGGGGGACATGGTCTCGGACTGGAGAATGCATGACCGGACAACTTGGGGAGGACATGGTCTTGGACTGGAGAAAGCATGACCGGATAACCTGGGTGGGACATGGTCTCGGACTGGATAATGCATGACCGGACAACCTGGGGGGGACATGGTCTCGGACTGGATAATGCATGACCGGACAACCTGGGGGGGACATGGTCTCGGACTGGAGAATGCATGACCGGACAACCTGGGGAGGACATGGTCTCGGACTGGAGAATGCATGACCAGACAACCGTGGGGGAACATGGTCTCGGACTGGAGAAAGCATGACCGGACAACCTGGGGGGGACATGGTCTCGGACTGGAGAATGCATGACCGGACAACTTGGGGAGGACATGGTCTCGGACTGGAGAAAGCATGACCGGACAACCTGGGGGGGACATGGTCTCGGACTGGAGAATGCATGACAGGACAACCTGGGGAGGACATGGTCTCGGACTGGAGAATGCATGACCGGACAACCTGGGGGGGACATGGTCTCGGACTTGAGAATGCATGACCGGACAACTTGGGGGGGACATGGTCTCGGACTGGAGAATGCATGACCGGGCAACCGGGGAGGGGGGGACATGGTCTCGGACTGGAGAATGCATGACCGGACAACCTGGGGAGGACATGGTCTCGGACTGGAGAATGCATGACCGGGCAACCGGGGAGGGGGGAACATGGTCTCGGACTGGAGAATGCATGACCGGGCAACCGGGGAGGGGGGAACATGGTCTCGGACTGGAGAATGCATGACCGGGCAACCGGGGAGGGGGGAACATGGTCTCGGACTGGAGAATGCATGACCGGGCAACCTGGGGGGGACATGGTCTCGGACTGGAGAATGCATGACCGGGCAACCGGGGAGGCAGGAACATGGTCTCGGACTGGAGAATGCATGACCGGGCAACCAGGGGGGGACATGGTCTCGGACTGGAGAATGCATGACCGGGCAACCGGGGAGGGGGGAACATGGTCTTGGACTGGCGAATGCATGACCGGACAACCTGGGGGGGACATGGTCTCGGACTGGAGAATGCATGACCGGACAACCTGGGGAGGACATGGTCTCGGACTGGAGAATGCATGACCAGACAACCGTGGGGGAACATGGTCTCGGACTGGATAATGCATGACCGGGCAACCGGGGAGGGGGGAACATGGTCTTGGACTGGCGAATGCATGACCGGACAACCTGGGGGGGACATGGTCTCGGACTGGAGAATGCATGACCGGACAACCTGGGGAGGACATGGTCTCGGACTGGAGAATGCATGACCGGGCAACCGGGGAGGGGGGACATGGTCTCGGACTGGAGAATGCATGACCGGACAACTTGGGGAGGACATGGTCTTGGACTGGAGAAAGCATGACCGGACAACCTGGGGGGGACATGGTCTCGGACTGGAGAATGCATGACCGGGCAACCTGGC
Organism: Lutraria lutraria; assembly: GCA_964023205.1. NCBI lineage: Eukaryota > Metazoa > Mollusca > Bivalvia > Venerida > Mactridae > Lutraria > Lutraria lutraria. Next base: position 35,269,970 of record OZ026846.1, read on the forward strand.
GGGGACATGGTCTCGGACTGGAGAATGCATGACCGGACAACCTGGGGAGGACATGGTCTCGGACTGGAGAATGCATGACCGGGCAACCGGGGAGGGGGGACATGGTCTCGGACTGGAGAATGCATGACCGGACAACTTGGGGAGGACATGGTCTTGGACTGGAGAAAGCATGACCGGACAACCTGGGTGGGACATGGTCTCGGACTGGATAATGCATGACCGGACAACCTGTGGGGACATGGTCTCGGACTGGATAATGCATGACCGGACAACCTGGGGGGGACATGGTCTCGGACTGGAGAATGCATGACCGGACAACCTGGGGAGGACATGGTCTCGGACTGGAGAATGCATGACCAGACAACCGTGGGGGAACATGGTCTCGGACTGGATAATGCATGACCGGGCAACCGGGGAGGCAGGAACATGGTCTCGGACTGGAGAAAGCATGACCGGACAACCTGGGGGGGGGGAACATGGTCTCGGACTGGAGAATGCATGACCGGGCAACCAGGGGAGGATATGGTCTCGGACTGGAGAATGCATGACCGGACAACTGGGGAGGGAGGAACATGGTCTCGGACTGGAGAATGCATGACCGGGCAACCGGGGAGGGAGGAGCATGGTCTCGGACTGGAGAATGCATGAATGGGCAACCTGGGGGGATATGGTGTCGGACTGGAGAATGCATGACCGGGCAACCGGGGAGGGAGGAACATGGTCTCGGACTGGAGAAAGCATGACCGGACAACCTGGGTGGGATATGGTCTCGGACTGGAGAATGCATGACCGGGCAACCGGGGCGTGGGGAACATGGTCTTGGACTGGAGAAAGCATGACCGGACAACCTGGGGGGGACATGGTCTCGGACTGGAGAATGCATGACCGGGCAACCTGGGGGGGACATGGTGTCGGACTGGAGAATGCATGACCGGACAACCTGGGGGGGACATGGTCTCGGACTGGAGAATGCATGACAGGACAACCTGGGGAGGACATGGTCTCGGACTGGAGAATGCATGACCAGGCAACCGGGGGGGGGGGAACATGGTCTCGGACAGGAGAATGCATGACCAGACAACCTGGGGAGGACATGGTCTCGGACTGGAGAAAGCATGACCGGGCAACCGGGGAGGGGGGAACATGGTCTCGGACTGGAGAATGCATGACCGGGCAACCAGGGGGGGATATGGTCTCGGACTGGAGAATGCATGACCGGACAACTGGGGAGGGAGGAACATGGTCTCGGACTGGAGAATGCATGACCGGGCAACCGGGGAGGGAGGAACATGGTCTCGGACTGGAGAATGCATGAACGGGCAACCTGGGGGGATATGGTGTCGGACTGGATAATGCATGACCGGGCAACCGGGGAGGGAGCAACATGGTCTCGGACTGGATAATGCATGACCGGACAACCTGGGGGGGACATGGTCTCGGACTGGAGAATGCATGACCGGGCAACCGGGGAGGCAGGAACATGGTCTCGGACTGGAGAATGCATGACCGGGCAACCAGGGGGGGATATGGTCTCGTACTGGAGAATGCATGACCGGACAACTTGGGGGGGACATGGTCTCGGACTGGAGAATGCATGACCGGGCAACCGGGGAGGGTGGAACATGGTCTTGGACTGGCGAATGCATGACCGGACAACCTGGGGGGGACATGGTCTCGGACTGGAGAATGCATGACCGGACAACCTGGGGGGGACATGGTCTCGGACTGGAGAATGCATGACCGGGAAACCGGGGAGGGGGGACATGGTCTCGGACTGGAGAATGCATGACCGGACAACTTGGGGAGGACATGGTCATGGACTGGAGAAAGCATGACCGGACAACCTGGGTGGGACATGGTCTCGGACTGGATAATGCATGACCGGACAACCTGGGGGGGACATGGTCTCGGACTGGATAATGCATGACCGGACAACCTGGGGGGGACATGGTCTCGGACTGGAGAATGCATGACCGGACAACCTGGGGAGGACATGGTCTCGGACTGGAGAATGCATGACCAGACAACCGTGGGGGAACATGGTCTCGGACTGGATAATGCATGACCGGGCAACCGGGGAGGCAGGAACATGGTCTCGGACTGGAGAAAGCATGACCGGACAACCTGGGGGGGACATGGTCTCGGACTGGAGAATGCATGACCGGACAACTTGGGGAGGACATGGTCTCGGACTGGAGAAAGCATGACCGGACAACCTGGGGGGACATGGTCTCGGACTGGAGAATGCATGACAGGACAACCTGGGGAGGACATGGTCTCGGACTGGAGAATGCATGACCGGACAACCTGGGGGGGACATGGTCTCGGACTGGAGAATGCATGACCGGGCAACCTGGGGGGGACATGGTCTCGGACTGGAGAATGCATGACCGGACAACCTGGGGAGGACATGGTCTCGGACTGGAGAATGCATGACCAGGCAACCGGGGAGGGGGGAACATGGTCTCGGACAGGAGAATGCATGACCGGACAACTTGGGGAGGACATGGTCTTGGACTGGAGAAAGCATGACCGGACAACCTGGGGGGGACATGGTCTCGGACTGGATAATGCATGACCGGACAACCTGGGGGGGACATGGTCTCGGACTGGAGAATGCATGACCGGACAACCTGGGGGGGACATGGTCTCGGACTGGAGAATGCATGACCGGACAACCTGGGGAGGACATGGTCTCGGACTGGAGAATGCATGACCAGACAACCGTGGGGGAACATGGTCTCGGACTGGATAATGCATGACCGGGCAACCGGGGAGGCAGGAACATGGTCTCGGACTGGAGAATGCATGACCGGGCAACCTGGGGGGGACATGGTCTCGGACTGGAGAATGCATGACCGGGCAACCTGGGGGGGACATGGTCTCGGACTGGAGAATGCATGACCGGACAACTTGGGGAGGACATGGTCTCGGACTGGAGAAAGCATGACCGGACAACCTGGGGGGGACATGGTCTCGGACTGGAGAATGCATGACCGGGCAACCGGGGCGTGGGGAACATGGTCTCGGACTGGAGAAAGCATGACCGGACAACCTGGGTGGGACATGGTCTCGGACTGGATAATGCATGACCGGACAACCTGGGGGGGACATGGTCTCGGACTGGATAATGCATGACCGGACAACCTGGGGAGGGGGGAACATGGTCTTGGACTGGCGAATGCATGACCGGACAACCTGGGGAGGACATGGTCTCGGACTGGAGAAAGCATGACCGGACAACCTGGGGGGGACATGGTCTCGGACTGGAGAATGCATGACCGGGCAACCGGGGAGGGGGGAACATGGTCTTGGACTGGCGAATGCATGACCGGACAACCTGGGGGGGACATGGTCTCGGACTGGAGAATGCATGACCGGGCAACCTGGGGGGGACATGGTCTCGGACTGGAGAATGCATGACCGGACAACTTGGGGAGGACATGGTCTCGGACTGGAGAAAGCATGACCGGACAACCTGGGGGGACATGGTCTCGGACTGGAGAATGCATGACCGGACAACTTTGGGAGGACATGGTCTCGGACTGGAGAAAGCATGACCGGACAACCTGGGGGGGACATGGTCTCGGACTGGAGATTGCATGACCGGGCAACCGGGGCGTGGGGAACATGGTCTCGGACTGGAGAATGCATGACCGGACAACCTGGGGGGGACATGGTCTCGGACTGGAGAATGCATGACCGGACAACCTGGGGGGGACATGGTCTCGGACTGGAGAATGCATGACCGGACAACCTGGGGAGGACATGGTCTCGGACTGGAGAATGCATGACCGGGCAACCGGGGAGGGGGGAACATGGTCTCGGACTGGAGAATGCATGACCGGGCAACCGGGGAGGGGGGAACATGGTCTTGGACTGGCGAATGCATGACCGGACAACCTGGGGGGGACATGGTCTCGGACTGGAGAATGCATGACCGGGCAACCTGGGGGGGACATGGTCTCGGACTGGAGAATGCATGACCGGACAACTTGGGGAGGACATGGTCTCGGACTGGAGAAAGCATGACCGGACAACCTGGGGGGACATGGTCTCGGACTGGAGAATGCATGACCGGACAACTTTGGGAGGACATGGTCTCGGACTGGAGAAAGCATGACCGGACAACCTGGGGGGGACATGGTCTCGGACTGGAGATTGCATGACCGGGCAACCGGGGCGTGGGGAACATGGTCTCGGACTGGAGAAAGCATGACCGGACAACCTGGGGGGGACATGGTCTCGGACTGGAGAATGCATGACCGGGCAACCTGGGGGGGACATGGTCTCGGACTGGAGAATGCATGACCGGGCAACCTGGCGGGGACATGGTCTCGGACTGGAGAATGCATGACCGGGCAACCTGGGGGGGACATGGTCTCGGACTGGAGAAAGCATGACCGGACAACCTGGGGGGGACATGGTCTCGGACTGGAGAATGCATGACCGGGCAACCTGGGGGGGACATGGTCTCGGACTGGAGAATGCATGACCGGGCAACCTGGCGGGGACATGGTCTCGGACTGGAGAATGCATGACCGGACAACCTGGGGAGGACATGGTCTCGGACTGGAGAATGCATGACCGGGCAACCGGGGAGGGGGGACATGGTCTCGGACTGGAGAATGCATGACCGGACAACTTGGGGAGGACATGGTCTTGGACTGGAGAAAGCATGACCGGACAACCTGGGGGGGACATGGTCTCGGACTGGAGAATGCATGACCGGGCAACCTGGGGGGGACATGGTCTCGGACTGGAGAATGCATGACCGGACAACTTGGGGAGGACATGGTCTCAGACTGGAGAAAGCATGACCGGACAACCTGGGGGGGACATGGTCTCGGACTGGAGAATGCATGACCGGGCAACCTGGCGGGGACATGGTCTCGGACTGGAGAATGCATGACCGGACAACCTGGGGAGGACATGGTCTCGGACTGGAGAATGCATGACCGGGCAACCGGGGAGGGGGGACATGGTCTCGGACTGGAGAATGCATGACCGGACAACTTGGGGAGGACATGGTCTTGGACTGGAGAAAGCATGACCGGATAACCTGGGTGGGACATGGTCTCGGACTGGATAATGCATGACCGGACAACCTGGGGGGGACATGGTCTCGGACTGGATAATGCATGACCGGACAACCTGGGGGGGACATGGTCTCGGACTGGAGAATGCATGACCGGACAACCTGGGGAGGACATGGTCTCGGACTGGAGAATGCATGACCAGACAACCGTGGGGGAACATGGTCTCGGACTGGAGAAAGCATGACCGGACAACCTGGGGGGGACATGGTCTCGGACTGGAGAATGCATGACCGGACAACTTGGGGAGGACATGGTCTCGGACTGGAGAAAGCATGACCGGACAACCTGGGGGGGACATGGTCTCGGACTGGAGAATGCATGACAGGACAACCTGGGGAGGACATGGTCTCGGACTGGAGAATGCATGACCGGACAACCTGGGGGGGACATGGTCTCGGACTTGAGAATGCATGACCGGACAACTTGGGGGGGACATGGTCTCGGACTGGAGAATGCATGACCGGGCAACCGGGGAGGGGGGGACATGGTCTCGGACTGGAGAATGCATGACCGGACAACCTGGGGAGGACATGGTCTCGGACTGGAGAATGCATGACCGGGCAACCGGGGAGGGGGGAACATGGTCTCGGACTGGAGAATGCATGACCGGGCAACCGGGGAGGGGGGAACATGGTCTCGGACTGGAGAATGCATGACCGGGCAACCGGGGAGGGGGGAACATGGTCTCGGACTGGAGAATGCATGACCGGGCAACCGGGGAGGGGGGAACATGGTCTTGGACTGGCGAATGCATGATCGGACAACCTGGGGGGGACATGGTCTCGGACTGGAGAATGCATGACCGGGCAACCTGGGGGGTACATGGTCTCGGACTGGAGAATGCATGACCGGGCAACCTGGGGGGATATGGTCTTGGACTGGAGAATGCATGACCGGGCAACCGGGGAGGGAGGAACATGGTCTCGGACTGGAGAATGCATGACCGGGCAACCGGGGAGGGAGGAACATGGTCTCGGACTGGAGAATGCATGACCGGGCAACCGGGGGGGGATATGGTCTCGGACTGGAGAATGCATGACCGGGCAACCTGGGGGGATATGGTCTCGGACTGGAGAATGCATGACCGGACAACTGGGGAGGGAGGAACATGATATCGGACTGGAGAATGCATGACCGGGCAACCGGGGAGGGAGGAACATGGTCTCGGACTGGAGAATGCATGACCAGGCAACCGGGGGGGAATATGGTCTCGGACTGGAGAATGCATGACCGGGCAACCGGGGAGGGAGGAACATGGTCTCGGACTGGAGAATGCATGACCGGGCAACCGGGGAGGGGGGAACATGGTCTCGGACTGGAGAAAGCATGACCGGACAACCTTGGGGGGACATGGTCTCGGACTGGAGAATGCATGACCGGGCAACCTGGGGGGGACATGGTCTCGGACTGGAGAATGCATGACCGGACAACCTGGGGGGGACATGGTCTCGGACTGGAGAATGCATGACCGGACAACCTGGGGGGGACATGGTCTCGGACTGGAGAATGCATGACCGGACAACCTGGGGAGTACATGGTCTCGGACTGGAGAATGCATGACCGGGCAACCGGGGAGGGGGGAACATGGTCTCGGACTGGAGAATGCATGACCGGGCAACCGGGGAGGGGGGAACATGGTCTTGGACTGGCGAATGCATGACTGGACAACCTGGGGGGGACATGGTCTCGGACTGGAGAATGCATGATCGGACAACCTGGGGGGGACATGGTCTCGGACTGGAGAATGCATGACCGGGCAACCTGGGGGGGACATGGTCTCGGACTGGAGAATGCATGACCGGGCAACCTGGGGGGATATGGTCTTGGACTGGAGAATGCATGACCGGGCAACCGGGGAGGGGGGGACATGGTCTCGGACTGGAGAATGCATGACCGGACAACCTGGGGAGGACATGGTCTCGGACTGGAGAAAGCATGACCGGGCAACCGGGGAGGGGGGAACATGGTCTCGGACTGGAGAATGCATGACCGGGCAACTGGGGAGGGGGGAACATGGTCTCGGACTGGAGAATGCATGACCGGGCAACCGGGGAGGCAGGAACATGGTCTCGGACTGGAGAATGCATGACCGGGCAACCAGGGGGGGACATGGTCTCGGACTGGAGAATGCATGACCGGGCAACCGGGGAGGGGGGAACATGGTCTTGGACTGGCGAATGCATGACCGGACAACCTGGGGGGGACATGGTCTCGGACTGGAGAATGCATGACCGGACAACCTGGGGAGGACATGGTCTCGGACTGGAGAATGCATGACCAGACAACCGTGGGGGAACATGGTCTCGGACTGGATAATGCATGACCGGGCAACCGGGGAGGCAGGAACATGGTCTCGGACTGGAGAAAGCATGACCGGACAACCTGGGGGGGACATGGTCTCGGACTGGAGAATGCATGACCGGACAACTTGGGGAGGACATGGTCTCGGACTGGAGAAAGCATGACCGGACAACCTGGGGGGACATGGTCTCGGACTGGAGAATGCATGACCGGACAACCTGGGGGGGGACATGGTCTCGGACTTGAGAATGCATGACCGGACAACTTGGGGGGGATATGGTCTCGGACTGGAGAATGCATGACCGGACAACCTGGGGAGGACATGGTCTCGGACTGGAGAATGTATGACCGGGCAACCGGGGAGGGGGGAACATGGTCTCGGACTGGAGAATGCATGACCGGGCAACCGGGGAGGGGGGAACATGGTCTTGAACTGGCGAATGCATGACCGGACAACCTTGGGGGGACATGGTCTCGGACTGGAGAATGCATGACCGGGCAACCTGGGGGGGACATGGTCTCGGACTGGAGAATGCATGACCGGGCAACCAGGGGGGGATATGGTCTCGGACTGGAGAATGCATGACCGGACAACTGGGGAGGGAGGAACATGGTCTCGGACTGGAGAATGCATGACCGGGCAACCTGGGGGGGACATGGTCTCGGACTGGAGAATGCATGACCGGGCAACCGGGGAGGGGGGGACATGGTCTCGGACTGGAGAATGCATGACCGGACAACCTGGGGAGGACATGGTCTCGGACTGGAGAATGCATGACCGGGCAACCGGGGAGGGGGGAACATGGTCTTGGTCTGGCGAATGCATGACCGGGCAACCGGGGAGGGGGGAACATGGTCTTGGTCTGGCGAATGCATGACCGGACAACCTGGGGGGGACATGGTCTCGGACTGGAGAATGCATGACCGGGCAACCTGGGGGGGACATGGTCTCGGACTGGAGAATGCATGACCGGACAACCTGGGGAGGACATGGTCTCGGACTGGAGAATGCATGACCAGGCAACCGGGGAGGGGGGAACATGGTCTCGGACAGGAGAATGCATGACCGGACAACTTGGGGAGGACATGGTCTTGGACTGGAGAAAGCATGACCGGACAACCTGGGGGGGACATGGTCTCGGACTGGATAATGCATGACCGGACAACCTGGGGGGGACATGGTCTCGGACTGGAGAATGCATGACCGGACAACCTGGGGGGGACATGGTCTCGGACTGGAGAATGCATGACCGGACAACCTGGGGAGGACATGGTCTCGGACTGGAGAATGCATGACCAGACAACCGTGGGGGAACATGGTCTCGGACTGGATAATGCATGACCGGGCAACCGGGGAGGCAGGAACATGGTCTCGGACTGGAGAATGCATGACCGGGCAACCTGGGGGGGACATGGTCTCGGACTGGAGAATGCATGACCGGACAACTTGGTGAGGACATGGTCTCGGACTGGAGAAAGCATGACCGGACAACCTGGGGGGGACATGGTCTCGGACTGGAGAATGCATGACCGGGCAACCTGGGGGGGACATGGTCTCGGACTGGAGAATGCATGACCGGGCAACCGGGGAGGCAGGAACATGGTCTCGGACTGGAGAATGCATGACCGGGCAACCAGGGGGGGATATGGTCTCGTACTGGAGAATGCATGACCGGACAACTTGGGGGGGACATGGTCTCGGACTGGAGAATGCATGACCGGGCAACCGGGGAGGGTGGAACATGGTCTTGGACTGGCGAATGCATGACCGGACAACCTGGGGGGGACATGGTCTCGGACTGGAGAATGCATGACCGGACAACCTGGGGGGGACATGGTCTCGGACTGGAGAATGCATGACCGGGCAACCGGGGAGGGGGGACATGGTCTCGGACTGGAGAATGCATGACCGGACAACTTGGGGAGGACATGGTCTTGGACTGGAGAAAGCATGACCGGACAACCTGGGTGGGACATGGTCTCGGACTGGATAATGCATGACCGGACAACCTGGGGAGGACATGGTCTCGGACTGGAGAATGCATGACCAGACAACCGTGGGGGAACATGGTCTCGGACTGGATAATGCATGACCGGGCAACCGGGGAGGCAGGAACATGGTCTCGGACTGGAGAAAGCATGACCGGACAACCTGGGGGGGACATGGTCTCGGACTGGAGAATGCATGACCGGACAACTTGGGGAGGACATGGTCTCGGACTGGAGAAAGCATGACCGGACAACCTGGGGGGACATGGTCTCGGACTGGAGAATGCATGACAGGACAACCTGGGGAGGACATGGTCTCGGACTGGAGAATGCATGACCGGACAACCTGGGGGGGACATGGTCTCGGACTTGAGAATGCATGACCGGACAACTTGGGGGGGACATGGTCTCGGACTGGAGAATGCATGACCGGGCAACCGGGGAGGGGGGGACATGGTCTCGGACTGGAGAATGCATGACTGGACAACCTGGGGAGGACATGGTCTCGGACTGGAGAATGCATGACCGGGCAACCGGGGAGGGGGGAACATGGTCTCGGACTGGAGAATGCATGACCGGGCAACCGGGGAGGGGGGAACATGGTCTTGGACTGGCGAATGCATGACCGGACAACCTGGGGGGGACATGGTCTCGGACTGGAGAATGCATGACCGGGCAACCTGGGGGGGACATGGTCTCGGACTGGAGAATGCATGACCGGACAACCTGGGGAGGACATGGTCTCGGACTGGAGAATGCATGACCAGGCAACCGGGGAGGGGGGAACATGGTCTCGGACAGGAGAATGCATGACCGGACAACTTGGGGAGGACATGGTCTTGGACTGGAGAAAGCATGACCGGACAACCTGGGGGGGACATGGTCTCGGACTGGAGAATGCATGACCGGACAACTTGGGGAGGACATGGTCTTGGACTGGAGAAAGCATGACCGGACAACCTGGGGGGGGACATGGTCTCGGACTGGAGAATGCATGACCGGGCAACCTGGCGGGGACATGGTCTCGGACTGGAGAATGCATGACCGGAAAACCTGGGGAGGACATGGTCTCGGACTGGAGAATGCATGACCGGGCAACCGGGGAGGGGGGACATGGTCTCGGACTGGAGAATGCATGACCGGACAACTTGGGGAGGACATGGTCTTGGACTGGATAATGCATGACCGGACAACCTGGGGGGGACATGGTCTCGGACTGGAGAATGCATGACCGGACAACCTGGGGAGGAAATGGTCTCGGACTGGAGAATGCATGACCAGACAACCGTGGGGGAACATGGTCTCGGACTGGATAATGCATGACCGGACAACCTGGGGGGGACATGGTCTCGGACTGGAGAATGCATGACCGGACAACCTGGGGAGGACATGGTCTCGGACTGGAGAAAGCATGACCGGACAACCTGGGGGGGACATGGTCTCGGACTGGAGAATGCATGACCGGACAACTTGGGGAGGACATGGTCTCGGACTGGAGAAAGCATGACCGGACAACCTGGGGGGACATGGTCTCGGACTGGAGAATGCATGACAGGACAACCTGGGGAGGACATGGTCTCGGACTGGAGAATGCATGACCGGACAACCTGGGGGGGACATGGTCTCGGACTTGAGAATGCATGACCGGACAACCTGGGGGGGACATGGTCTCGGACTGGAGAATGCATGACCGGACAACCTGGGGGGGACATGGTCTCGGACTTGAGAATGCATGACCGGACAACCTGGGGGGGACATGGTCTCGGACTGGAGAATGCATGACCGGGCAACCGGGGAGGGGGGGACATGGTCTCGGACTGGAGAATGCATGACCGGACAACCTGGGGAGGACATGGTCTCGGACTGGAGAATGCATGACCGGGCAACCGGGGAGGGGGGAACATGGTCTTGGTCTGGCGAATGCATGACCGGGCAACCGGGGAGGGGGGAACATGGTCTTGGTCTGGCGAATGCATGACCGGACAACCTGGGGGGGACATGGTCTCGGACTGGAGAATGCATGACCGGGCAACCTGGGGGGGACATGGTCTCGGACTGGAGAATGCATGACCGGACAACCTGGGGAGGACATGGTCTCGGACTGGAGAATGCATGACCAGGCAACCGGGGAGGGGGGAACATGGTCTCGGACAGGAGAATGCATGACCGGACAACTTGGGGAGGACATGGTCTTGGACTGGAGAAAGCATGACCGGACAACCTGGGGGGGACATGGTCTCGGACTGGATAATGCATGACCGGACAACCTGGGGGGGACATGGTCTCGGACTGGAGAATGCATGACCGGACAACCTGGGGGGGACATGGTCTCGGACTGGAGAATGCATGACCGGACAACCTGGGGAGGACATGGTCTCGGACTGGAGAATGCATGACCAGACAACCGTGGGGGAACATGGTCTCGGACTGGATAATGCATGACCGGGCAACCGGGGAGGCAGGAACATGGTCTCGGACTGGAGAATGCATGACCGGGCAACCTGGGGGGGACATGGTCTCGGACTGGAGAATGCATGACCGGGCAACCGGGGAGGGGGGGACATGGTCTCGGACTGGAGAATGCATGACCGGACAACCTGGGGAGGACATGGTCTCGGACTGGAGAATGCATGACCGGGCAACCGGGGAGGGGGGAACATGGTCTTGGTCTGGCGAATGCATGACCGGGCAACCGGGGAGGGGGGAACATGGTCTTGGTCTGGCGAATGCATGACCGGACAACCTGGGGGGGACATGGTCTCGGACTGGAGAATGCATGACCGGGCAACCGGGGAGGGGGGAACATGGTCTTGGTCTGGCGAATGCATGACCGGGCAACCGGGGAGGGGGGAACATGGTCTTGGTCTGGCGAATGCATGACCGGACAACCTGGGGGGGACATGGTCTCGGACTGGAGAATGCATGACCGGGCAACCTGGGGGGGACATGGTCTCGGACTGGAGAATGCATGACCGGACAACCTGGGGAGGACATGGTCTCGGACTGGAGAATGCATGACCAGGCAACCGGGGAGGGGGGAACATGGTCTCGGACAGGAGAATGCATGACCGGACAACTTGGGGAGGACATGGTCTTGGACTGGAGAAAGCATGACCGGACAACCTGGGGGGGACATGGTCTCGGACTGGATAATGCATGACCGGACAACCTGGGGGGGACATGGTCTCGGACTGGAGAATGCATGACCGGACAACCTGGGGGGGACATGGTCTCGGACTGGAGAATGCATGACCGGACAACCTGGGGAGGACATGGTCTCGGACTGGAGAATGCATGACCAGACAACCGTGGGGGAACATGGTCTCGGACTGGATAATGCATGACCGGGCAACCGGGGAGGCAGGAACATGGTCTCGGACTGGAGAATGCATGACCGGGCAACCTGGGGGGGACATGGTCTCGGACTGGAGAATGCATGACCGGACAACTTGGTGAGGACATGGTCTCGGACTGGAGAAAGCATGACCGGACAACCTGGGGGGGACATGGTCTCGGACTGGAGAATGCATGACCGGACAACTTGGGGAGGACATGGTCTCGGACTGGAGAAAGCATGACCGGACAACCTGGGGGGGACATGGTCTCGGACTGGAGAATGCATGACCGGGCAACCGGTGCGTGGGGAACATGGTCTCGGACTGGAGAAGGCATGACCGGACAACCTGGGGGGGACATGGTCTCGGACTGGAGAATGCATGACCAGACAACCTGGGGAGGACATGGTCTCGGACTGGAGAAAGCATGACCGGGCAACCGGGGAGGGGGGAACATGGTCTCGGACTGGAGAATGCATGACCGGGCAACTGGGGAGGGGGGAACATGGTCTCGGACTGGAGAATGCATGACCGGGCAACCTGGGGGGGACATGGTCTCGGACTGGAGAATGCATGACCGGGCAACCGGGGAGGCAGGAACATGGTCTCGGACTGGAGAATGCATGACCGGGCAACCAGGGGGGGACATGGTCTCGGACTGGAGAATGCATGACCGGGCAACCGGGGAGGGGGGAACATGGTCTTGGACTGGCGAATGCATGACCGGACAACCTGGGGGGGACATGGTCTCGGACTGGAGAATGCATGACCGGACAACCTGGGGAGGACATGGTCTCGGACTGGAGAATGCATGACCAGACAACCGTGGGGGAACATGGTCTCGGACTGGATAATGCATGACCGGGCAACCGGGGAGGGGGGAACATGGTCTGGGACTGGCGAATGCATGACCGGACAACCTGGGGGGGACATGGTCTCGGACTGGAGAATGCATGACCGGACAACCTGGGGAGGACATGGTCTCGGACTGGAGAATGCATGACCGGGCAACCGGGGAGGGGGGACATGGTCTCGGACTGGAGAATGCATGACCGGACAACTTGGGGAGGACATGGTCTTGGACTGGAGAAAGCATGACCGGACAACCTGGGGGGGACATGGTCTCGGACTGGAGAATGCATGACCGGGCAACCTGGCGGGGACATGGTCTCGGACTGGAGAATGCATGACCGGACAACCTGGGGAGGACATGGTCTCGGACTGGAGAATGCATGACCGGGCAACCGGGGAGGGGGGACATGGTCTCGGACTGGAGAATGCATGACCGGACAACTTGGGGAGGACATGGTCTTGGACTGGAGAAAGCATGACCGGACAACCTGGGTGGGACATGGTCTCGGACTGGATAATGCATGACCGGACAACCTGTGGGGACATGGTCTCGGACTGGAGAATGCATGACCGGGCAACCGGGGAGGGGGGAACATGGTCTTGGACTGGCGAATGCATGACCGGACAACCTGGGGGGGACATGGTCTCGGACTGGAGAATGCATGACCGGACAACCTGGGGAGGACATGGTCTCGGACTGGAGAATGCATGACCGGACAACCTGGGGGGGACATGGTCTCGGACTGGAGAATGCATGACCGGACAACCTGGGGAGGACATGGTCTCGGACTGGAGAAAGCATGACCGGGCAACCGGGGAGGGGGGAACATGGTCTCGGACTGGAGAATGCATGACCGGGCAACTGGGGAGGGGGGAACATGGTCTCGGACTGGAGAATGCATGACCGGGCAACCGGGGAGGCAGGAACATGGTCTCGGACTGGAGAATGCATGACCGGGCAACCAGGGGGGGACATGGTCTCGGACTGGAGAATGCATGACCGGGCAACCGGGGAGGGGGGAACATGGTCTTGGACTGGCGAATGCATGACCGGACAACCTGGGGGGGACATGGTCTCGGACTGGAGAATGCATGACCGGGCAACCTGGGGGGATATGGTCTCGGACTGGAGAATGCATGACCGGACAACTGGGGAGGGAGGAACATGATATCGGACTGGAGAATGCATGACCGGGCAACCGGGGAGGGAGGAACATGGTCTCGGACTGGAGAATGCATGACCAGGCAACCGGGGGGGAATATGGTCTCGGACTGGAGAATGCATGACCGGGCAACCGGGGAGGGAGGAACATGGTCTCGGACTGGAGAATGCATGACCGGGCAACCGGGGAGGGGGGAACATGGTCTCGGACTGGAGAAAGCATGACCGGACAACCTTGGGGGGACATGGTCTCGGACTGGAGAATGCATGACCGGGCAACCTGGGGGGGACATGGTCTCGGACTGGAGAATGCATGACCGGACAACCTGGGGGGGACATGGTCTCGGACTGGAGAATGCATGACCGGACAACCTGGGGGGGACATGGTCTCGGACTGGAGAATGCATGACCGGACAACCTGGGGAGTACATGGTCTCGGACTGGAGAATGCATGACCGGGCAACCGGGGAGGGGGGAACATGGTCTCGGACTGGAGAATGCATGACCGGGCAACCGGGGAGGGGGGAACATGGTCTTGGACTGGCGAATGCATGACTGGACAACCTGGGGGGGACATGGTCTCGGACTGGAGAATGCATGATCGGACAACCTGGGGGGGACATGGTCTCGGACTGGAGAATGCATGACCGGGCAACCTGGGGGGGACATGGTCTCGGACTGGAGAATGCATGACCGGGCAACCTGGGGGGATATGGTCTTGGACTGGAGAATGCATGACCGGGCAACCGGGGAGGGGGGGACATGGTCTCGGACTGGAGAATGCATGACCGGACAACCTGGGGAGGACATGGTCTCGGACTGGAGAAAGCATGACCGGGCAACCGGGGAGGGGGGAACATGGTCTCGGACTGGAGAATGCATGACCGGGCAACTGGGGAGGGGGGAACATGGTCTCGGACTGGAGAATGCATGACCGGGCAACCGGGGAGGCAGGAACATGGTCTCGGACTGGAGAATGCATGACCGGGCAACCAGGGGGGGACATGGTCTCGGACTGGAGAATGCATGACCGGGCAACCGGGGAGGGGGGAACATGGTCTTGGACTGGCGAATGCATGACCGGACAACCTGGGGGGGACATGGTCTCGGACTGGAGAATGCATGACCGGACAACCTGGGGAGGACATGGTCTCGGACTGGAGAATGCATGACCAGACAACCGTGGGGGAACATGGTCTCGGACTGGATAATGCATGACCGGGCAACCGGGGAGGCAGGAACATGGTCTCGGACTGGAGAAAGCATGACCGGACAACCTGGGGGGGACATGGTCTCGGACTGGAGAATGCATGACCGGACAACTTGGGGAGGACATGGTCTCGGACTGGAGAAAGCATGACCGGACAACCTGGGGGGACATGGTCTCGGACTGGAGAATGCATGACCGGACAACCTGGGGGGGGACATGGTCTCGGACTTGAGAATGCATGACCGGACAACTTGGGGGGGATATGGTCTCGGACTGGAGAATGCATGACCGGACAACCTGGGGAGGACATGGTCTCGGACTGGAGAATGTATGACCGGGCAACCGGGGAGGGGGGAACATGGTCTCGGACTGGAGAATGCATGACCGGGCAACCGGGGAGGGGGGAACATGGTCTTGAACTGGCGAATGCATGACCGGACAACCTTGGGGGGACATGGTCTCGGACTGGAGAATGCATGACCGGGCAACCTGGGGGGGACATGGTCTCGGACTGGAGAATGCATGACCGGGCAACCAGGGGGGGATATGGTCTCGGACTGGAGAATGCATGACCGGACAACTGGGGAGGGAGGAACATGGTCTCGGACTGGAGAATGCATGACCGGGCAACCTGGGGGGGACATGGTCTCGGACTGGAGAATGCATGACCGGGCAACCGGGGAGGGGGGGACATGGTCTCGGACTGGAGAATGCATGACCGGACAACCTGGGGAGGACATGGTCTCGGACTGGAGAATGCATGACCGGGCAACCGGGGAGGGGGGAACATGGTCTTGGTCTGGCGAATGCATGACCGGGCAACCGGGGAGGGGGGAACATGGTCTTGGTCTGGCGAATGCATGACCGGACAACCTGGGGGGGACATGGTCTCGGACTGGAGAATGCATGACCGGGCAACCTGGGGGGGACATGGTCTCGGACTGGAGAATGCATGACCGGACAACCTGGGGAGGACATGGTCTCGGACTGGAGAATGCATGACCAGGCAACCGGGGAGGGGGGAACATGGTCTCGGACAGGAGAATGCATGACCGGACAACTTGGGGAGGACATGGTCTTGGACTGGAGAAAGCATGACCGGACAACCTGGGGGGGACATGGTCTCGGACTGGATAATGCATGACCGGACAACCTGGGGGGGACATGGTCTCGGACTGGAGAATGCATGACCGGACAACCTGGGGGGGACATGGTCTCGGACTGGAGAATGCATGACCGGACAACCTGGGGAGGACATGGTCTCGGACTGGAGAATGCATGACCAGACAACCGTGGGGGAACATGGTCTCGGACTGGATAATGCATGACCGGGCAACCGGGGAGGCAGGAACATGGTCTCGGACTGGAGAATGCATGACCGGGCAACCTGGGGGGGACATGGTCTCGGACTGGAGAATGCATGACCGGACAACTTGGTGAGGACATGGTCTCGGACTGGAGAAAGCATGACCGGACAACCTGGGGGGGACATGGTCTCGGACTGGAGAATGCATGACCGGGCAACCTGGGGGGGACATGGTCTCGGACTGGAGAATGCATGACCGGGCAACCGGGGAGGCAGGAACATGGTCTCGGACTGGAGAATGCATGACCGGGCAACCAGGGGGGGATATGGTCTCGTACTGGAGAATGCATGACCGGACAACTTGGGGGGGACATGGTCTCGGACTGGAGAATGCATGACCGGGCAACCGGGGAGGGTGGAACATGGTCTTGGACTGGCGAATGCATGACCGGACAACCTGGGGGGGACATGGTCTCGGACTGGAGAATGCATGACCGGACAACCTGGGGGGGACATGGTCTCGGACTGGAGAATGCATGACCGGGCAACCGGGGAGGGGGGACATGGTCTCGGACTGGAGAATGCATGACCGGACAACTTGGGGAGGACATGGTCTTGGACTGGAGAAAGCATGACCGGACAACCTGGGTGGGACATGGTCTCGGACTGGATAATGCATGACCGGACAACCTGGGGAGGACATGGTCTCGGACTGGAGAATGCATGACCAGACAACCGTGGGGGAACATGGTCTCGGACTGGATAATGCATGACCGGGCAACCGGGGAGGCAGGAACATGGTCTCGGACTGGAGAAAGCATGACCGGACAACCTGGGGGGGACATGGTCTCGGACTGGAGAATGCATGACCGGACAACTTGGGGAGGACATGGTCTCGGACTGGAGAAAGCATGACCGGACAACCTGGGGGGACATGGTCTCGGACTGGAGAATGCATGACAGGACAACCTGGGGAGGACATGGTCTCGGACTGGAGAATGCATGACCGGACAACCTGGGGGGGACATGGTCTCGGACTTGAGAATGCATGACCGGACAACTTGGGGGGGACATGGTCTCGGACTGGAGAATGCATGACCGGGCAACCGGGGAGGGGGGGACATGGTCTCGGACTGGAGAATGCATGACTGGACAACCTGGGGAGGACATGGTCTCGGACTGGAGAATGCATGACCGGGCAACCGGGGAGGGGGGAACATGGTCTCGGACTGGAGAATGCATGACCGGGCAACCGGGGAGGGGGGAACATGGTCTTGGACTGGCGAATGCATGACCGGACAACCTGGGGGGGACATGGTCTCGGACTGGAGAATGCATGACCGGGCAACCTGGGGGGGACATGGTCTCGGACTGGAGAATGCATGACCGGACAACCTGGGGAGGACATGGTCTCGGACTGGAGAATGCATGACCAGGCAACCGGGGAGGGGGGAACATGGTCTCGGACAGGAGAATGCATGACCGGACAACTTGGGGAGGACATGGTCTTGGACTGGAGAAAGCATGACCGGACAACCTGGGGGGGACATGGTCTCGGACTGGAGAATGCATGACCGGACAACTTGGGGAGGACATGGTCTTGGACTGGAGAAAGCATGACCGGACAACCTGGGGGGGACATGGTCTCGGACTGGAGAATGCATGACCGGGCAACCTGGCGGGGACATGGTCTCGGACTGGAGAATGCATGACCGGAAAACCTGGGGAGGACATGGTCTCGGACTGGAGAATGCATGACCGGGCAACCGGGGAGGGGGGACATGGTCTCGGACTGGAGAATGCATGACCGGACAACTTGGGGAGGACATGGTCTTGGACTGGATAATGCATGACCGGACAACCTGGGGGGGACATGGTCTCGGACTGGAGAATGCATGACCGGACAACCTGGGGAGGAAATGGTCTCGGACTGGAGAATGCATGACCAGACAACCGTGGGGGAACATGGTCTCGGACTGGATAATGCATGACCGGACAACCTGGGGGGGACATGGTCTCGGACTGGAGAATGCATGACCGGACAACCTGGGGAGGACATGGTCTCGGACTGGAGAAAGCATGACCGGACAACCTGGGGGGGACATGGTCTCGGACTGGAGAATGCATGACCGGACAACTTGGGGAGGACATGGTCTCGGACTGGAGAAAGCATGACCGGACAACCTGGGGGGACATGGTCTCGGACTGGAGAATGCATGACAGGACAACCTGGGGAGGACATGGTCTCGGACTGGAGAATGCATGACCGGACAACCTGGGGGGGACATGGTCTCGGACTTGAGAATGCATGACCGGACAACCTGGGGGGGACATGGTCTCGGACTGGAGAATGCATGACCGGACAACCTGGGGGGGACATGGTCTCGGACTTGAGAATGCATGACCGGACAACCTGGGGGGGACATGGTCTCGGACTGGAGAATGCATGACCGGGCAACCGGGGAGGGGGGGACATGGTCTCGGACTGGAGAATGCATGACCGGACAACCTGGGGAGGACATGGTCTCGGACTGGAGAATGCATGACCGGGCAACCGGGGAGGGGGGAACATGGTCTTGGTCTGGCGAATGCATGACCGGGCAACCGGGGAGGGGGGAACATGGTCTTGGTCTGGCGAATGCATGACCGGACAACCTGGGGGGGACATGGTCTCGGACTGGAGAATGCATGACCGGGCAACCTGGGGGGGACATGGTCTCGGACTGGAGAATGCATGACCGGACAACCTGGGGAGGACATGGTCTCGGACTGGAGAATGCATGACCAGGCAACCGGGGAGGGGGGAACATGGTCTCGGACAGGAGAATGCATGACCGGACAACTTGGGGAGGACATGGTCTTGGACTGGAGAAAGCATGACCGGACAACCTGGGGGGGACATGGTCTCGGACTGGATAATGCATGACCGGACAACCTGGGGGGGACATGGTCTCGGACTGGAGAATGCATGACCGGACAACCTGGGGGGGACATGGTCTCGGACTGGAGAATGCATGACCGGACAACCTGGGGAGGACATGGTCTCGGACTGGAGAATGCATGACCAGACAACCGTGGGGGAACATGGTCTCGGACTGGATAATGCATGACCGGGCAACCGGGGAGGCAGGAACATGGTCTCGGACTGGAGAATGCATGACCGGGCAACCTGGGGGGGACATGGTCTCGGACTGGAGAATGCATGACCGGGCAACCGGGGAGGGGGGGACATGGTCTCGGACTGGAGAATGCATGACCGGACAACCTGGGGAGGACATGGTCTCGGACTGGAGAATGCATGACCGGGCAACCGGGGAGGGGGGAACATGGTCTTGGTCTGGCGAATGCATGACCGGGCAACCGGGGAGGGGGGAACATGGTCTTGGTCTGGCGAATGCATGACCGGACAACCTGGGGGGGACATGGTCTCGGACTGGAGAATGCATGACCGGGCAACCGGGGAGGGGGGAACATGGTCTTGGTCTGGCGAATGCATGACCGGGCAACCGGGGAGGGGGGAACATGGTCTTGGTCTGGCGAATGCATGACCGGACAACCTGGGGGGGACATGGTCTCGGACTGGAGAATGCATGACCGGGCAACCTGGGGGGGACATGGTCTCGGACTGGAGAATGCATGACCGGACAACCTGGGGAGGACATGGTCTCGGACTGGAGAATGCATGACCAGGCAACCGGGGAGGGGGGAACATGGTCTCGGACAGGAGAATGCATGACCGGACAACTTGGGGAGGACATGGTCTTGGACTGGAGAAAGCATGACCGGACAACCTGGGGGGGACATGGTCTCGGACTGGATAATGCATGACCGGACAACCTGGGGGGGACATGGTCTCGGACTGGAGAATGCATGACCGGACAACCTGGGGGGGACATGGTCTCGGACTGGAGAATGCATGACCGGACAACCTGGGGAGGACATGGTCTCGGACTGGAGAATGCATGACCAGACAACCGTGGGGGAACATGGTCTCGGACTGGATAATGCATGACCGGGCAACCGGGGAGGCAGGAACATGGTCTCGGACTGGAGAATGCATGACCGGGCAACCTGGGGGGGACATGGTCTCGGACTGGAGAATGCATGACCGGACAACTTGGTGAGGACATGGTCTCGGACTGGAGAAAGCATGACCGGACAACCTGGGGGGGACATGGTCTCGGACTGGAGAATGCATGACCGGACAACTTGGGGAGGACATGGTCTCGGACTGGAGAAAGCATGACCGGACAACCTGGGGGGGACATGGTCTCGGACTGGAGAATGCATGACCGGGCAACCGGTGCGTGGGGAACATGGTCTCGGACTGGAGAAGGCATGACCGGACAACCTGGGGGGGACATGGTCTCGGACTGGAGAATGCATGACCAGACAACCTGGGGAGGACATGGTCTCGGACTGGAGAAAGCATGACCGGGCAACCGGGGAGGGGGGAACATGGTCTCGGACTGGAGAATGCATGACCGGGCAACTGGGGAGGGGGGAACATGGTCTCGGACTGGAGAATGCATGACCGGGCAACCTGGGGGGGACATGGTCTCGGACTGGAGAATGCATGACCGGGCAACCGGGGAGGCAGGAACATGGTCTCGGACTGGAGAATGCATGACCGGGCAACCAGGGGGGGACATGGTCTCGGACTGGAGAATGCATGACCGGGCAACCGGGGAGGGGGGAACATGGTCTTGGACTGGCGAATGCATGACCGGACAACCTGGGGGGGACATGGTCTCGGACTGGAGAATGCATGACCGGACAACCTGGGGAGGACATGGTCTCGGACTGGAGAATGCATGACCAGACAACCGTGGGGGAACATGGTCTCGGACTGGATAATGCATGACCGGGCAACCGGGGAGGGGGGAACATGGTCTGGGACTGGAGAATGCATGACCGGACAACTTGGGGAGGACATGGTCTTGGACTGGAGAAAGCATGACCGGACAACCTGGGGGGGACATGGTCTCGGACTGGAGAATGCATGACCGGGCAACCTGGCGGGGACATGGTCTCGGACTGGAGAATGCATGACCGGACAACCTGGGGAGGACATGGTCTCGGACTGGAGAATGCATGACCGGGCAACCGGGGAGGGGGGACATGGTCTCGGACTGGAGAATGCATGACCGGACAACTTGGGGAGGACATGGTCTTGGACTGGAGAAAGCATGACCGGACAACCTGGGTGGGACATGGTCTCGGACTGGATAATGCATGACCGGACAACCTGTGGGGACATGGTCTCGGACTGGAGAATGCATGACCGGGCAACCGGGGAGGGGGGAACATGGTCTTGGACTGGCGAATGCATGACCGGACAACCTGGGGGGGACATGGTCTCGGACTGGAGAATGCATGACCGGACAACCTGGGGAGGACATGGTCTCGGACTGGAGAATGCATGACCGGACAACCTGGGGGGGACATGGTCTCGGACTGGAGAATGCATGACCGGACAACCTGGGGAGGACATGGTCTCGGACTGGAGAAAGCATGACCGGGCAACCGGGGAGGGGGGAACATGGTCTCGGACTGGAGAATGCATGACCGGGCAACTGGGGAGGGGGGAACATGGTCTCGGACTGGAGAATGCATGACCGGGCAACCGGGGAGGCAGGAACATGGTCTCGGACTGGAGAATGCATGACCGGGCAACCAGGGGGGGACATGGTCTCGGACTGGAGAATGCATGACCGGGCAACCGGGGAGGGGGGAACATGGTCTTGGACTGGCGAATGCATGACCGGACAACCTGGGGGGGACATGGTCTCGGACTGGAGAATGCATGACCGGACAACCTGGGGAGGACATGGTCTCGGACTGGAGAATGCATGACCAGACAACCGTGGGGGAACATGGTCTCGGACTGGATAATGCATGACCGGGCAACCGGGGAGGCAGGAACATGGTCTCGGACTGGAGAAAGCATGACCGGACAACCTGGGGGGGACATGGTCTCGGACTGGAGAATGCATGACCGGACAACTTGGGGAGGACATGGTCTCGGACTGGAGAAAGCATGACCGGACAACCTGGGGGGACATGGTCTCGGACTGGAGAATGCATGACCGGGCAACCAGGGGGGGATATGGTCTCGGACTGGAGAATGCATGACCGGACAACTGGGGAGGGAGGAACATGGTCTCGGACTGGAGAATGCATGACCGGGCAACCTGGGGGGGACATGGTCTCGGACTGGAGAATGCATGACCGGACAACCTGGGGAGGACATGGTCTCGGACTGGAGAATGCATGACCAGACAACCGTGGGGGAACATGGTCTCGGACTGGATAATGCATGACCGGGCAACCGGGGAGGCAGGAACATGGTCTCGGACTGGAGAAAGCATGACCGGACAACCTGGGGGGGACATGGTCTCGGACTGGAGAATGCATGACCGGACAACTTGGGGAGGACATGGTCTCGGACTGGAGAAAGCATGACCGGACAACCTGGGGGGACATGGTCTCGGACTGGAGAATGCATGACAGGACAACCTGGGGAGGACATGGTCTCGGACTGGAGAATGCATGACCGGACAACATGGGGGGGACATGGTCTCGGACTTGAGAATGCATGACCGGACAACTTGGGGGGGACATGGTCTCGGACTGGAGAATGCATGACCGGGCAACCGGGGAGGGGGGGACATGGTCTCGGACTGGAGAATGCATGACCGGACAACCTGGGGAGGACATGGTCTCGGACTGGAGAAAGCATGACCGGGCAACCGGGGAGGGGGGAACATGGTCTCGGACTGGAGAATGCATGACCGGGCAACTGGGGAGGGGGGAACATGGTCTCGGACTGGAGAATGCATGACCGGGCAACCGGGGAGGCAGGAACATGGTCTCGGACTGGAGAATGCATGACCGGGCAACCAGGGGGGGACATGGTCTCGGACTGGAGAATGCATGACCGGGCAACCGGGGAGGGGGGAACATGGTCTTGGACTGGCGAATGCATGACCGGACAACCTGGGGGGGACATGGTCTCGGACTGGAGAATGCATGACCGGACAACCTGGGGAGGACATGGTCTCGGACTGGAGAATGCATGACCGGACAACCTGGGGGGGACATGGTCTCGGACTGGAGAATGCATGACCGGACAACCTGGGGAGGACATGGTCTCGGACTGGAGAATGCATGACCGGGCAACCGGGGAGGGGGGAACATGGTCTCGGACTGGAGAATGCATGACCGGGCAACCGGGGAGGGGGGAACATGGTCTTGGACTGGCGAATGCATGACCGGACAACCTGGGGGGGACATGGTCTCGGACTGGAGAATGCATGACCGGGCAACCTGGTGGGGACATGGTCTCGGACTGGAGAATGCATGACCGGGCAACCAGGGGGGGATATGGTCTCGGACTGGAGAATGCATGACCGGACAACTGGGGAGGGAGGAACATGGTCTCGGACTGGAGAATGCATGAACGGGCAACCTGGGGGGGACATGGTCTCGGACTGGAGAATGCATGACCGGGCAACCGGGGAGGCAGGAACATGGTCTCGGACTGGAGAATGCATGACCGGGCAACCAGGGGGGGATATGGTCTCGTACTGGAGAATGCATGACCGGACAACTTGGGGGGGACATGGTCTCGGACTGGAGAATGCATGACCGGGCAACCGGGGAGGGTGGAACATGGTCTTGGACTGGCGAATGCATGACCGGACAACCTGGGGGGGACATGGTCTCGGACTGGAGAATGCATGACCGGACAACCTGGGGAGGACATGGTCTCGGACTGGAGAATGCATGACCGGGCAACCGGGGAGGGGGGACATGGTCTCGGACTGGAGAATGCATGACCGGACAACTTGGGGAGGACATGGTCTTCGACTGGAGAAAGCATGACCGGACAACCTGGGGGGGACATGGTCTCGGACTGGAGAATGCATGACCGGGCAACCTGGCGGGGACATGGTCTCGGACTGGAGAATGCATGACCGGACAACCTGGGGAGGACATGGTCTCGGACTGGAGAATGCATGACCGGGCAACCGGGGAGGGGGGACATGGTCTCGGACTGGAGAATGCATGACCGGACAACTTGGGGAGGACATGGTCTTGGACTGGAGAAAGCATGACCGGACAACCTGGGTGGGACATGGTCTCGGACTGGATAATGCATGACCGGACAACCTGGGGGGGACATGGTCTCGGACTGGATAATGCATGACCGGACAACCTGGGGGGGACATGGTCTCGGACTGGAGAATGCATGACCGGACAACCTGGGGAGGACATGGTCTCGGACTGGAGAATGCATGACCAGACAACCGTGGGGGAACATGGTCTCGGACTGGATAATGCATGACCGGGCAACCGGGGAGGCAGGAACATGGTCTCGGACTGGAGAAAGCATGACCAGACAACCTGGGGGGACATGGTCTCGGACTGGAGAATGCATGACAGGACAACCTGGGGGGACATGGTCTCGGACTGGAGAATGCATGACCGGGCAACCAGGGGGGGATATGGTCTCGGACTGGAGAATGCATGACCGGACAACTGGGGAGGGAGGAACATGGTCTCGGACTGGAGAATGCATGACCGGGCAACCTGGGGGGGACATGGTCTCGGACTGGAGAATGCATGACCGGACAACCTGGGGAGGACATGGTCTCGGACTGGAGAATGCATGACCAGACAACCGTGGGGGAACATGGTCTCGGACTGGATAATGCATGACCGGGCAACCGGGGAGGCAGGAACATGGTCTCGGACTGGAGAAAGCATGACCGGACAACCTGGGGGGGACATGGTCTCGGACTGGAGAATGCATGACCGGACAACTTGGGGAGGACATGGTCTCGGACTGGAGAAAGCATGACCGGACAACCTGGGGGGACATGGTCTCGGACTGGAGAATGCATGACAGGACAACCTGGGGAGGACATGGTCTCGGACTGGAGAATGCATGACCGGACAACATGGGGGGGACATGGTCTCGGACTTGAGAATGCATGACCGGACAACTTGGGGGGGACATGGTCTCGGACTGGAGAATGCATGACCGGGCAACCGGGGAGGGGGGGACATGGTCTCGGACTGGAGAATGCATGACCGGACAACCTGGGGAGGACATGGTCTCGGACTGGAGAAAGCATGACCGGGCAACCGGGGAGGGGGGAACATGGTCTCGGACTGGAGAATGCATGACCGGGCAACTGGGGAGGGGGGAACATGGTCTCGGACTGGAGAATGCATGACCGGGCAACCGGGGAGGCAGGAACATGGTCTCGGACTGGAGAATGCATGACCGGGCAACCAGGGGGGGACATGGTCTCGGACTGGAGAATGCATGACCGGGCAACCGGGGAGGGGGGAACATGGTCTTGGACTGGCGAATGCATGACCGGACAACCTGGGGGGGACATGGTCTCGGACTGGAGAATGCATGACCGGACAACCTGGGGAGGACATGGTCTCGGACTGGAGAATGCATGACCAGACAACCGTGGGGGAACATGGTCTCGGACTGGATAATGCATGACCGGGCAACCGGGGAGGCAGGAACATGGTCTCGGACTGGAGAAAGCATGACCGGACAACCTGGGGGGACATGGTCTCGGACTTGAGAATGCATGACCGGACAACTTGGGGGGGACATGGTCTCGGACTGGAGAATGCATGACCGGACAACCTGGGGAGGACATGGTCTCGGACTGGAGAATGCATGACCGGGCAACCGGGGAGGGGGGAACATGGTCTCGGACTGGAGAATGCATGACCGGGCAACCGGGGAGGGGGGAACATGGTCTTGAACTGGCGAATGCATGACCGGACAACCTGGGGGGGACATGGTCTCGGACTGGAGAATGCATGACCGGGCAACCTGGGGGGGACATGGTCTCGGACTGGAGAATGCATGACCGGGCAACCAGGGGGGGATATGGTCTCGGACTGGAGAATGCATGACCGGACAACTGGGGAGGGAGGAACATGGTCTCGGACTGGAGAATGCATGACCGGGCAACCTGGGGGGGACATGGTCTCGGACTGGAGAATGCATGACCGGGCAACCGGGGAGGCAGGAACATGGTCTCGGACTGGAGAATGCATGACCGGGCAACCAGGGGGGGATATGGTCTCGTACTGGAGAATGCATGACCGGACAACTTGGGGGGGACATGGTCTCGGACTGGAGAATGCATGACCGGGCAACCGGGGAGGGTGGAACATGGTCTTGGACTGGCGAATGCATGACCGGACAACCTGGGGGGGACATGGTCTCGGACTGGAGAATGCATGACCGGACAACCTGGGGGGGACATGGTCTCGGACTGGAGAATGCATGACCGGGCAACCGGGGAGGGGGGACATGGTCTCGGACTGGAGAATGCATGACCGGACAACTTGGGGAGGACATGGTCTTGGACTGGAGAAAGCATGACCGGACAACCTGGGTGGGACATGGTCTCGGACTGGATAATGCATGACCGGACAACCTGGGGAGGACATGGTCTCGGACTGGAGAATGCATGACCAGACAACCGTGGGGGAACATGGTCTCGGACTGGATAATGCATGACCGGGCAACCGGGGAGGCAGGAACATGGTCTCGGACTGGAGAAAGCATGACCGGACAACCTGGGGGGGACATGGTCTCGGACTGGAGAATGCATGACCGGACAACTTGGGGAGGACATGGTCTCGGACTGGAGAAAGCATGACCGGACAACCTGGGGGGACATGGTCTCGGACTGGAGAATGCATGACAGGACAACCTGGGGAGGACATGGTCTCGGACTGGAGAATGCATGACCGGACAACCTGGGGGGGACATGGTCTCGGACTTGAGAATGCATGACCGGACAACTTGGGGGGGACATGGTCTCGGACTGGAGAATGCATGACCGGGCAACCGGGGAGGGGGGGACATGGTCTCGGACTGGAGAATGCATGACTGGACAACCTGGGGAGGACATGGTCTCGGACTGGAGAATGCATGACCGGGCAACCGGGGAGGGGGGAACATGGTCTCGGACTGGAGAATGCATGACCGGGCAACCGGGGAGGGGGGAACATGGTCTTGGACTGGCGAATGCATGACCGGACAACCTGGGGGGGACATGGTCTCGGACTGGAGAATGCATGACCGGGCAACCTGGGGGGGACATGGTCTCGGACTGGAGAATGCATGACCGGACAACCTGGGGAGGACATGGTCTCGGACTGGAGAATGCATGACCAGGCAACCGGGGAGGGGGGAACATGGTCTCGGACAGGAGAATGCATGACCGGACAACTTGGGGAGGACATGGTCTTGGACTGGAGAAAGCATGACCGGACAACCTGGGGGGGACATGGTCTCGGACTGGAGAATGCATGACCGGACAACTTGGGGAGGACATGGTCTTGGACTGGAGAAAGCATGACCGGACAACCTGGGGGGGACATGGTCTCGGACTGGAGAATGCATGACCGGGCAACCTGGCGGGGACATGGTCTCGGACTGGAGAATGCATGACCGGAAAACCTGGGGAGGACATGGTCTCGGACTGGAGAATGCATGACCGGGCAACCGGGGAGGGGGGACATGGTCTCGGACTGGAGAATGCATGACCGGACAACTTGGGGAGGACATGGTCTTGGACTGGATAATGCATGACCGGACAACCTGGGGGGGACATGGTCTCGGACTGGAGAATGCATGACCGGACAACCTGGGGAGGAAATGGTCTCGGACTGGAGAATGCATGACCAGACAACCGTGGGGGAACATGGTCTCGGACTGGATAATGCATGACCGGACAACCTGGGGGGGACATGGTCTCGGACTGGAGAATGCATGACCGGACAACCTGGGGAGGACATGGTCTCGGACTGGAGAAAGCATGACCGGACAACCTGGGGGGGACATGGTCTCGGACTGGAGAATGCATGACCGGACAACTTGGGGAGGACATGGTCTCGGACTGGAGAAAGCATGACCGGACAACCTGGGGGGACATGGTCTCGGACTGGAGAATGCATGACAGGACAACCTGGGGAGGACATGGTCTCGGACTGGAGAATGCATGACCGGACAACCTGGGGGGGACATGGTCTCGGACTTGAGAATGCATGACCGGACAACCTGGGGGGGACATGGTCTCGGACTGGAGAATGCATGACCGGACAACCTGGGGGGGACATGGTCTCGGACTTGAGAATGCATGACCGGACAACCTGGGGGGGACATGGTCTCGGACTGGAGAATGCATGACCGGGCAACCGGGGAGGGGGGGACATGGTCTCGGACTGGAGAATGCATGACCGGACAACCTGGGGAGGACATGGTCTCGGACTGGAGAATGCATGACCGGGCAACCGGGGAGGGGGGAACATGGTCTTGGTCTGGCGAATGCATGACCGGGCAACCGGGGAGGGGGGAACATGGTCTTGGTCTGGCGAATGCATGACCGGACAACCTGGGGGGGACATGGTCTCGGACTGGAGAATGCATGACCGGGCAACCTGGGGGGGACATGGTCTCGGACTGGAGAATGCATGACCGGACAACCTGGGGAGGACATGGTCTCGGACTGGAGAATGCATGACCAGGCAACCGGGGAGGGGGGAACATGGTCTCGGACAGGAGAATGCATGACCGGACAACTTGGGGAGGACATGGTCTTGGACTGGAGAAAGCATGACCGGACAACCTGGGGGGGACATGGTCTCGGACTGGATAATGCATGACCGGACAACCTGGGGGGGACATGGTCTCGGACTGGAGAATGCATGACCGGACAACCTGGGGGGGACATGGTCTCGGACTGGAGAATGCATGACCGGACAACCTGGGGAGGACATGGTCTCGGACTGGAGAATGCATGACCAGACAACCGTGGGGGAACATGGTCTCGGACTGGATAATGCATGACCGGGCAACCGGGGAGGCAGGAACATGGTCTCGGACTGGAGAATGCATGACCGGGCAACCTGGGGGGGACATGGTCTCGGACTGGAGAATGCATGACCGGGCAACCGGGGAGGGGGGGACATGGTCTCGGACTGGAGAATGCATGACCGGACAACCTGGGGAGGACATGGTCTCGGACTGGAGAATGCATGACCGGGCAACCGGGGAGGGGGGAACATGGTCTTGGTCTGGCGAATGCATGACCGGGCAACCGGGGAGGGGGGAACATGGTCTTGGTCTGGCGAATGCATGACCGGACAACCTGGGGGGGACATGGTCTCGGACTGGAGAATGCATGACCGGGCAACCGGGGAGGGGGGAACATGGTCTTGGTCTGGCGAATGCATGACCGGGCAACCGGGGAGGGGGGAACATGGTCTTGGTCTGGCGAATGCATGACCGGACAACCTGGGGGGGACATGGTCTCGGACTGGAGAATGCATGACCGGGCAACCTGGGGGGGACATGGTCTCGGACTGGAGAATGCATGACCGGACAACCTGGGGAGGACATGGTCTCGGACTGGAGAATGCATGACCAGGCAACCGGGGAGGGGGGAACATGGTCTCGGACAGGAGAATGCATGACCGGACAACTTGGGGAGGACATGGTCTTGGACTGGAGAAAGCATGACCGGACAACCTGGGGGGGACATGGTCTCGGACTGGATAATGCATGACCGGACAACCTGGGGGGGACATGGTCTCGGACTGGAGAATGCATGACCGGACAACCTGGGGGGGACATGGTCTCGGACTGGAGAATGCATGACCGGACAACCTGGGGAGGACATGGTCTCGGACTGGAGAATGCATGACCAGACAACCGTGGGGGAACATGGTCTCGGACTGGATAATGCATGACCGGGCAACCGGGGAGGCAGGAACATGGTCTCGGACTGGAGAATGCATGACCGGGCAACCTGGGGGGGACATGGTCTCGGACTGGAGAATGCATGACCGGACAACTTGGTGAGGACATGGTCTCGGACTGGAGAAAGCATGACCGGACAACCTGGGGGGGACATGGTCTCGGACTGGAGAATGCATGACCGGACAACTTGGGGAGGACATGGTCTCGGACTGGAGAAAGCATGACCGGACAACCTGGGGGGGACATGGTCTCGGACTGGAGAATGCATGACCGGGCAACCGGTGCGTGGGGAACATGGTCTCGGACTGGAGAAGGCATGACCGGACAACCTGGGGGGGACATGGTCTCGGACTGGAGAATGCATGACCAGACAACCTGGGGAGGACATGGTCTCGGACTGGAGAAAGCATGACCGGGCAACCGGGGAGGGGGGAACATGGTCTCGGACTGGAGAATGCATGACCGGGCAACTGGGGAGGGGGGAACATGGTCTCGGACTGGAGAATGCATGACCGGGCAACCTGGGGGGGACATGGTCTCGGACTGGAGAATGCATGACCGGGCAACCGGGGAGGCAGGAACATGGTCTCGGACTGGAGAATGCATGACCGGGCAACCAGGGGGGGACATGGTCTCGGACTGGAGAATGCATGACCGGGCAACCGGGGAGGGGGGAACATGGTCTTGGACTGGCGAATGCATGACCGGACAACCTGGGGGGGACATGGTCTCGGACTGGAGAATGCATGACCGGACAACCTGGGGAGGACATGGTCTCGGACTGGAGAATGCATGACCAGACAACCGTGGGGGAACATGGTCTCGGACTGGATAATGCATGACCGGGCAACCGGGGAGGGGGGAACATGGTCTTGGACTGGCGAATGCATGACCGGACAACCTGGGGGGGACATGGTCTCGGACTGGAGAATGCATGACCGGACAACCTGGGGAGGACATGGTCTCGGACTGGAGAATGCATGACCGGGCAACCGGGGAGGGGGGACATGGTCTCGGACTGGAGAATGCATGACCGGACAACTTGGGGAGGACATGGTCTTGGACTGGAGAAAGCATGACCGGACAACCTGGGGGGGACATGGTCTCGGACTGGAGAATGCATGACCGGGCAACCTGGCGGGGACATGGTCTCGGACTGGAGAATGCATGACCGGACAACCTGGGGAGGACATGGTCTCGGACTGGAGAATGCATGACCGGGCAACCGGGGAGGGGGGACATGGTCTCGGACTGGAGAATGCATGACCGGACAACTTGGGGAGGACATGGTCTTGGACTGGAGAAAGCATGACCGGACAACCTGGGTGGGACATGGTCTCGGACTGGATAATGCATGACCGGACAACCTGTGGGGACATGGTCTCGGACTGGATAATGCATGACCGGACAACCTGGGGGGGACATGGTCTCGGACTGGAGAATGCATGACCGGACAACCTGGGGAGGACATGGTCTCGGACTGGAGAATGCATGACCAGACAACCGTGGGGGAACATGGTCTCGGACTGGATAATGCATGACCGGGCAACCGGGGAGGCAGGAACATGGTCTCGGACTGGAGAAAGCATGACCGGACAACCTGGGGGGGGGGAACATGGTCTCGGACTGGAGAATGCATGACCGGGCAACCAGGGGAGGATATGGTCTCGGACTGGAGAATGCATGACCGGACAACTGGGGAGGGAGGAACATGGTCTCGGACTGGAGAATGCATGACCGGGCAACCGGGGAGGGAGGAGCATGGTCTCGGACTGGAGAATGCATGAATGGGCAACCTGGGGGGATATGGTGTCGGACTGGAGAATGCATGACCGGGCAACCGGGGAGGGAGGAACATGGTCTCGGACTGGAGAAAGCATGACCGGACAACCTGGGTGGGATATGGTCTCGGACTGGAGAATGCATGACCGGGCAACCGGGGCGTGGGGAACATGGTCTTGGACTGGAGAAAGCATGACCGGACAACCTGGGGGGGACATGGTCTCGGACTGGAGAATGCATGACCGGGCAACCTGGGGGGGACATGGTGTCGGACTGGAGAATGCATGACCGGACAACCTGGGGGGGACATGGTCTCGGACTGGAGAATGCATGACAGGACAACCTGGGGGGGACATGGTCTCGGACTGGAGAATGCATGACCGGACAACCTGGGGAGGACATGGTCTCGGACTGGAGAATGCATGACCAGGCAACCGGGGAGGGGGGAACATGGTCTCGGACAGGAGAATGCATGACCGGACAACTTGGGGAGGACATGGTCTTGGACTGGAGAAAGCATGACCGGACAACCTGGGGGGGACATGGTCTCGGACTGGATAATGCATGACCGGACAACCTGGGGGGGACATGGTCTCGGACTGGAGAATGCATGACCGGACAACCTGGGGGGGACATGGTCTCGGACTGGAGAATGCATGACCGGACAACCTGGGGAGGACATGGTCTCGGACTGGAGAATGCATGACCAGACAACCGTGGGGGAACATGGTCTCGGACTGGATAATGCATGACCGGGCAACCGGGGAGGCAGGAACATGGTCTCGGACTGGAGAATGCATGACCGGGCAACCTGGGGGGGACATGGTCTCGGACTGGAGAATGCATGACCGGACAACTTGGTGAGGACATGGTCTCGGACTGGAGAAAGCATGACCGGACAACCTGGGGGGGACATGGTCTCGGACTGGAGAATGCATGACCGGACAACTTGGGGAGGACATGGTCTCGGACTGGAGAAAGCATGACCGGACAACCTGGGGGGGACATGGTCTCGGACTGGAGAATGCATGACCGGGCAACCGGTGCGTGGGGAACATGGTCTCGGACTGGAGAAGGCATGACCGGACAACCTGGGGGGGACATGGTCTCGGACTGGAGAATGCATGACCAGACAACCTGGGGAGGACATGGTCTCGGACTGGAGAAAGCATGACCGGGCAACCGGGGAGGGGGGAACATGGTCTCGGACTGGAGAATGCATGACCGGGCAACTGGGGAGGGGGGAACATGGTCTCGGACTAGAGAATGCATGACCGGGCAACCTGGGGGGGACATGGTCTCGGACTGGAGAATGCATGACCGGGCAACCGGGGAGGCAGGAACATGGTCTCGGACTGGAGAATGCATGACCGGGCAACCAGGGGGGGACATGGTCTCGGACTGGAGAATGCATGACCGGGCAACCGGGGAGGGGGGAACATGGTCTTGGACTGGCGAATGCATGACCGGACAACCTGGGGGGGACATGGTCTCGGACTGGAGAATGCATGACCGGACAACCTGGGGAGGACATGGTCTCGGACTGGAGAATGCATGACCAGACAACCGTGGGGGAACATGGTCTCGGACTGGATAATGCATGACCGGGCAACCGGGGAGGGGGGAACATGGTCTTGGACTGGCGAATGCATGACCGGACAACCTGGGGGGGACATGGTCTCGGACTGGAGAATGCATGACCGGACAACCTGGGGAGGACATGGTCTCGGACTGGAGAATGCATGACCGGGCAACCGGGGAGGGGGGACATGGTCTCGGACTGGAGAATGCATGACCGGACAACTTGGGGAGGACATGGTCTTGGACTGGAGAAAGCATGACCGGACAACCTGGGGGGGACATGGTCTCGGACTGGAGAATGCATGACCGGGCAACCTGGCGGGGACATGGTCTCGGACTGGAGAATGCATGACCGGACAACCTGGGGAGGACATGGTCTCGGACTGGAGAATGCATGACCGGGCAACCGGGGAGGGGGGACATGGTCTCGGACTGGAGAATGCATGACCGGACAACTTGGGGAGGACATGGTCTTGGACTGGAGAAAGCATGACCGGACAACCTGGGTGGGACATGGTCTCGGACTGGATAATGCATGACCGGACAACCTGTGGGGACATGGTCTCGGACTGGATAATGCATGACCGGACAACCTGGGGGGACATGGTCTCGGACTGGAGAATGCATGACCGGACAACCTGGGGAGGACATGGTCTCGGACTGGAGAATGCATGACCGGGCAACCGGGGAGGCAGGAACATGGTCTCGGACTGGAGAAAGCATGACCGGACAACCTGGGGGGGGGGAACATGGTCTCGGACTGGAGAATGCATGACCGGGCAACCAGGGGAGGATATGGTCTCGGACTGGAGAATGCATGACCGGACAACTGGGGAGGGAGGAACATGGTCTCGGACTGGAGAATGCATGACCGGGCAACCGGGGAGGGAGGAGCATGGTCTCGGACTGGAGAATGCATGAATGGGCAACCTGGGGGGATATGGTGTCGGACTGGAGAATGCATGACCGGGCAACCGGGGAGGGAGGAACATGGTCTCGGACTGGAGAAAGCATGACCGGACAACCTGGGTGGGATATGGTCTCGGACTGGAGAATGCATGACCGGGCAACCGGGGCGTGGGGAACATGGTCTTGGACTGGAGAAAGCATGACCGGACAACCTGGGGGGGACATGGTCTCGGACTGGAGAATGCATGACCGGGCAACCTGGGGGGGACATGGTGTCGGACTGGAGAATGCATGACCGGACAACCTGGGGGGGACATGGTCTCGGACTGGAGAATGCATGACAGGACAACCTGGGGGGATATGGTGTCGGACTGGAGAAAGCATGACCGGGCAACCGGGGAGGGGGGAACATGGTCTCGGACTGGAGAATGCATGACCGGGCAACCAGGGGGGGATATGGTCTCGGACTGGAGAATGCATGACCGGACAACTGGGGAGGGAGGAACATGGTCTCGGACTGGAGAATGCATGACCGGGCAACCGGGGAGGGAGGAACATGGTCTCGGACTGGAGAATGCATGAACGGGCAACCTGGGGGGATATGGTGTCGGACTGGATAATGCATGACCGGGCAACCGGGGAGGGAGCAACATGGTCTCGGACTGGATAATGCATGACCGGACAACCTGGGGGGGACATGGTCTCGGACTGGAGAATGCATGACCGGGCAACCGGGGAGGCAGGAACATGGTCTCGGACTGGAGAATGCATGACCGGGCAACCAGGGGGGGATATGGTCTCGTACTGGAGAATGCATGACCGGACAACATGGGGGGGACATGGTCTCGGACTGGAGAATGCATGACCGGGCAACCGGGGAGGGTGGAACATGGTCTTGGACTGGCGAATGCATGACCGGACAACCTGGGGGGGACATGGTCTCGGACTGGAGAATGCATGACCGGACAACCTGGGGGGGACATGGTCTCGGACTGGAGAATGCATGACCGGGCAACCGGGGAGGGGGGACATGGTCTCGGACTGGAGAATGCATGACCGGACAACTTGGGGAGGACATGGTCATGGACTGGAGAAAGCATGACCGGACAACCTGGGTGGGACATGGTCTCGGACTGGATAATGCATGACCGGACAACCTGGGGAGGACATGGTCTCGGACTGGAGAATGCATGACCAGACAACCGTGGGGGAACATGGTCTCGGACTGGATAATGCATGACCGGGCAACCGGGGAGGCAGGAACATGGTCTCGGACTGGAGAAAGCATGACCGGACAACCTGGGGGGGGGGAACATGGTCTCGGACTGGAGAATGCATGACCGGGCAACCAGGGGAGGATATGGTCTCGGACTGGAGAATGCATGACCGGACAACTGGGGAGGGAGGAACATGGTCTCGGACTGGAGAATGCATGACCGGGCAACCGGGGAGGGAGGAGCATGGTCTCGGACTGGAGAATGCATGACCGGGCAACCGGGGAGGGAGGAGCATGGTCTCGGACTGGAGAATGCATGAATGGGCAACCTGGGGGGATATGGTGTCGGACTGGAGAATGCATGACCGGGCAACCGGGGAGGGAGGAACATGGTCTCGGACTGGAGAAAGCATGACCGGACAACCTGGGTGGGATATTGTCTCGGACTGGAGAATGCATGACCGGGCAACCGGGGCGTGGGGAACATGGTCTTGGACTGGAGAAAGCATGACCGGACAACCTGGGGGGGACATGGTCTCGGACTGGAGAATGCATGACCGGGCAACCTGGGGGGGACATGGTGTCGGACTGGAGAATGCATGACCGGACAACCTGGGGGGGACATGGTCTCGGACTGGAGAATGCATGACAGGACAACCTGGGGGGATATGGTGTCGGACTGGAGAAAGCATGACCGGGCAACCGGGGAGGGGGGAACATGGTCTCGGACTGGAGAATGCATGACCGGGCAACCAGGGGGGGATATGGTCTCGGACTGGAGAATGCATGACCGGACAACTGGGGAGGGAGGAACATGGTCTCGGACTGGAGAATGCATGACCGGGCAACCGGGGAGGGAGGAACATGGTCTCGGACTGGAGAATGCATGAACGGGCAACCTGGGGGGATATGGTGTCGGACTGGATAATGCATGACCGGGCAACCGGGGAGGGAGCAACATGGTCTCGGACTGGAGAATGCATGACCGGGCAACCAGGGGGGGACATGGTCTCGGACTGGAGAATGCATGACCGGGCAACCGGGGAGGGGGGAACATGGTCTTGGACTGGCGAATGCATGACCGGACAACCTGGGGGGGACATGGTCTCGGACTGGAGAATGCATGACCGGACAACCTGGGGAGGACATGGTCTCGGACTGGAGAATGCATGACCAGACAACCGTGGGGGAACATGGTCTCGGACTGGATAATGCATGACCGGGCAACCGGGGAGGCAGGAACATGGTCTCGGACTGGAGAAAGCATGACCGGACAACCTGGGGGGGACATGGTCTCGGACTGGAGAATGCATGACCGGACAACTTGGGGAGGACATGGTCTCGGACTGGAGAAAGCATGACCGGACAACCTGGGGGGACATGGTCTCGGACTTGAGAATGCATGACCGGACAACTTGGGGGGGACATGGTCTCGGACTGGAGAATGCATGACCGGACAACCTGGGGAGGACATGGTCTCGGACTGGAGAATGCATGACCGGGCAACCGGGGAGGGGGGAACATGGTCTCGGACTGGAGAATGCATGACCGGGCAACCGGGGAGGGGGGAACATGGTCTTGAACTGGCGAATGCATGACCGGACAACCTGGGGGGGACATGGTCTCGGACTGGAGAATGCATGACCGGGCAACCTGGGGGGGACATGGTCTCGGACTGGAGAATGCATGACCGGACAACCTGGGGAGGACATGGTCTCGGACTGGAGAATGCATGACCGGGCAACCGGGGAGGGGGGAACATGGTCTCGGACTGGAGAATGCATGACCGGGCAACCGGGGAGGGGGGAACATGGTCTTGAACTGGCGAATGCATGACCGGACAACCTGGGGGGGACATGGTCTCGGACTGGAGAATGCATGACCGGGCAACCTGGGGGGGACATGGTCTCGGACTGGAGAATGCATGACCGGGCAACCAGGGGGGGATATGGTCTCGGACTGGAGAATGCATGACCGGACAACTGGGGAGGGAGGAACATGGTCTCGGACTGGAGAATGCATGACCGGGCAACCGGGGAGGGTGGAACATGGTCTTGGACTGGCGAATGCATGACCGGACAACCTGGGGGGGACATGGTCTCGGACTGGAGAATGCATGACCGGACAACCTGGGGGGGACATGGTCTCGGACTGGAGAATGCATGACCGGGCAACCGGGGAGGGGGGACATGGTCTCGGACTGGAGAATGCATGACCGGACAACTTGGGGAGGACATGGTCTTGGACTGGAGAAAGCATGACCGGACAACCTGGGTGGGACATGGTCTCGGACTGGATAATGCATGACCGGACAACCTGGGGAGGACATGGTCTCGGACTGGAGAATGCATGACCAGACAACCGTGGGGGAACATGGTCTCGGACTGGATAATGCATGACCGGGCAACCGGGGAGGCAGGAACATGGTCTCGGACTGGAGAAAGCATGACCGGACAACCTGGGGGGGACATGGTCTCGGACTGGAGAATGCATGACCGGACAACTTGGGGAGGACATGGTCTCGGACTGGAGAAAGCATGACCGGACAACCTGGGGGGACATGGTCTCGGACTGGAGAATGCATGACAGGACAACCTGGGGAGGACATGGTCTCGGACTGGAGAATGCATGACCAGACAACCTGGGGGGGACATGGTCTCGGACTTGAGAATGCATGACCGGACAACTTGGGGGGGACATGGTCTCGGACTGGAGAATGCATGACCGGGCAACCGGGGAGGGGGGGACATGGTCTCGGACTGGAGAATGCATGACTGGACAACCTGGGGAGGACATGGTCTCGGACTGGAGAATGCATGACCGGGCAACCGGGGAGGGGGGAACATGGTCTCGGACTGGAGAATGCATGACCGGGCAACCGGGGAGGGGGGAACATGGTCTTGGACTGGCGAATGCATGACCGGACAACCTGGGGGGGACATGGTCTCGGACTGGAGAATGCATGACCGGGCAACCTGGGGGGGACATGGTCTCGGACTGGAGAATGCATGACCGGACAACCTGGGGAGGACATGGTCTCGGACTGGAGAATGCATGACCAGGCAACCGGGGAGGGGGGAACATGGTCTCGGACAGGAGAATGCATGACCGGACAACTTGGGGAGGACATGGTCTTGGACTGGAGAAAGCATGACCGGACAACCTGGGGGGGACATGGTCTCGGACTGGAGAATGCATGACCGGACAACTTGGGGAGGACATGGTCTTGGACTGGAGAAAGCATGACCGGACAACCTGGGGGGGACATGGTCTCGGACTGGAGAATGCATGACCGGGCAACCTGGCGGGGACATGGTCTCGGACTGGAGAATGCATGACCGGAAAACCTGGGGAGGACATGGTCTCGGACTGGAGAATGCATGACCGGGCAACCGGGGAGGGGGGACATGGTCTCGGACTGGAGAATGCATGACCGGACAACTTGGGGAGGACATGGTCTTGGACTGGATAATGCATGACCGGACAACCTGGGGGGGACATGGTCTCGGACTGGAGAATGCATGACCGGACAACCTGGGGAGGACATGGTCTCGGACTGGAGAAAGCATGACCGGACAACCTGGGGGGGACATGGTCTCGGACTGGAGAATGCATGACCGGACAACTTGGGGAGGACATGGTCTCGGACTGGAGAAAGCATGACCGGACAACCTGGGGGGACATGGTCTCGGACTGGAGAATGCATGACCAGACAACCGTGGGGGAACATGGTCTCGGACTGGATAATGCATGACCGGGCAACCGGGGAGGCAGGAACATGGTCTCGGACTGGAGAAAGCATGACCGGACAACCTGGGGGGGATATGGTCTCGGACTGGAGAATGCATGACCGGACAACTGGGGAGGGAGGAACATGGTCTCGGACTGGAGAATGCATGACCGGGCAACCGGGGAGGGAGGAACATGGTCTCGGACTGGAGAATGCATGAACGGGCAACCTGGGGGGATATGGTGTCGGACTGGATAATGCATGACCGGGCAACCGGGGAGGGAGCAACATGGTCTCGGACTGGATAATGCATGACCGGACAACCTGGGGGGGACATGGTCTCGGACTGGAGAATGCATGACCGGGCAACCGGGGAGGCAGGAACATGGTCTCGGACTGGAGAATGCATGACCGGGCAACCAGGGGGGGACATGGTCTCGGACTGGAGAATGCATGACCGGGCAACCGGGGAGGGGGGAACATGGTCTTGGACTGGCGAATGCATGACCGGACAACCTGGGGGGGACATGGTCTCGGACTGGAGAATGCATGACCGGACAACCTGGGGAGGACATGGTCTCGGACTGGAGAATGCATGACCAGACAACCGTGGGGGAACATGGTCTCGGACTGGATAATGCATGACCGGGCAACCGGGGAGGCAGGAACATGGTCTCGGACTGGAGAAAGCATGACCGGACAACCTGGGGGGGACATGGTCTCGGACTGGAGAATGCATGACCGGACAACTTGGGGAGGACATGGTCTCGGACTGGAGAAAGCATGACCGGACAACCTGGGGGGACATGGTCTCGGACTTGAGAATGCATGACCGGACAACTTGGGGGGGACATGGTCTCGGACTGGAGAATGCATGACCGGACAACCTGGGGAGGACATGGTCTCGGACTGGAGAATGCATGACCGGGCAACCGGGGAGGGGGGAACATGGTCTCGGACTGGAGAATGCATGACCGGGCAACCGGGGAGGGGGGAACATGGTCTTGAACTGGCGAATGCATGACCGGACAACCTGGGGGGGACATGGTCTCGGACTGGAGAATGCATGACCGGGCAACCTGGGGGGGACATGGTCTCGGACTGGAGAATGCATGACCGGGCAACCAGGGGGGGATATGGTCTCGGACTGGAGAATGCATGACCGGACAACTGGGGAGGGAGGAACATGGTCTCGGACTGGAGAATGCATGACCGGGCAACCGGGGAGGGTGGAACATGGTCTTGGACTGGCGAATGCATGACCGGACAACCTGGGGGGGACATGGTCTCGGACTGGAGAATGCATGACCGGACAACCTGGGGGGGACATGGTCTCGGACTGGAGAATGCATGACCGGGCAACCGGGGAGGGGGGACATTGTCTCGGACTGGAGAATGCATGACCGGACAACTTGGGGAGGACATGGTCTTGGACTGGAGAAAGCATGACCGGACAACCTGGGTGGGACATGGTCTCGGACTGGATAATGCATGACCGGACAACCTGGGGAGGACATGGTCTCGGACTGGAGAATGCATGACCAGACAACCGTGGGGGAACATGGTCTCGGACTGGATAATGCATGACCGGGCAACCGGGGAGGCAGGAACATGGTCTCGGACTGGAGAAAGCATGACCGGACAACCTGGGGGGGACATGGTCTCGGACTGGAGAATGCATGACCGGACAACTTGGGGAGGACATGGTCTCGGACTGGAGAAAGCATGACCGGACAACCTGGGGGGACATGGTCTCGGACTGGAGAATGCATGACAGG
Organism: Lutraria lutraria; assembly: GCA_964023205.1. Taxonomy (NCBI): domain Eukaryota; kingdom Metazoa; phylum Mollusca; class Bivalvia; order Venerida; family Mactridae; genus Lutraria; species Lutraria lutraria. The sequence goes on from OZ026846.1 coordinate 35,312,036, forward strand.
ACAACCTGGGGAGGACATGGTCTCGGACTGGAGAATGCATGACCAGACAACCTGGGGGGGACATGGTCTCGGACTTGAGAATGCATGACCGGACAACTTGGGGGGGACATGGTCTCGGACTGGAGAATGCATGACCGGGCAACCGGGGAGGGGGGGACATGGTCTCGGACTGGAGAATGCATGACTGGACAACCTGGGGAGGACATGGTCTCGGACTGGAGAATGCATGACCGGGCAACCGGGGAGGGGGGAACATGGTCTCGGACTGGAGAATGCATGACCGGGCAACCGGGGAGGGGGGAACATGGTCTTGGACTGGCGAATGCATGACCGGACAACCTGGGGGGGACATGGTCTCGGACTGGAGAATGCATGACCGGGCAACCTGGGGGGGACATGGTCTCGGACTGGAGAATGCATGACCGGACAACCTGGGGAGGACATGGTCTCGGACTGGAGAATGCATGACCAGGCAACCGGGGAGGGGGGAACATGGTCTCGGACAGGAGAATGCATGACCGGACAACTTGGGGAGGCCATGGTCTTGGACTGGAGAAAGCATGACCGGACAACCTGGGGGGGACATGGTCTCGGACTGGAGAATGCATGACCGGACAACTTGGGGAGGACATGGTCTTGGACTGGAGAAAGCATGACCGGACAACCTGGGGGGGACATGGTCTCGGACTGGAGAATGCATGACCGGGCAACCTGGCGGGGACATGGTCTCGGACTGGAGAATGCATGACCGGAAAACCTGGGGAGGACATGGTCTCGGACTGGAGAATGCATGACCGGGCAACCGGGGAGGGGGGACATGGTCTCGGACTGGAGAATGCATGACCGGACAACTTGGGGAGGACATGGTCTTGGACTGGATAATGCATGACCGGACAACCTGGGGGGGACATGGTCTCGGACTGGAGAATGCATGACCGGACAACCTGGGGAGGAAATGGTCTCGGACTGGAGAATGCATGACCAGACAACCGTGGGGGAACATGGTCTCGGACTGGATAATGCATGACCGGACAACCTGGGGGGGACATGGTCTCGGACTGGAGAATGCATGACCGGACAACCTGGGGAGGACATGGTCTCGGACTGGAGAAAGCATGACCGGACAACCTGGGGGGGACATGGTCTCGGACTGGAGAATGCATGACCGGACAACTTGGGGAGGACATGGTCTCGGACTGGAGAAAGCATGACCGGACAACCTGGGGGGACATGGTCTCGGACTGGAGAATGCATGACAGGACAACCTGGGGAGGACATGGTCTCGGACTGGAGAATGCATGACCGGACAACCTGGGGGGGACATGGTCTCGGACTTGAGAATGCATGACCGGACAACCTGGGGGGGACATGGTCTCGGACTGGAGAATGCATGACCGGACAACCTGGGGGGGACATGGTCTCGGACTTGAGAATGCATGACCGGACAACCTGGGGGGGACATGGTCTCGGACTGGAGAATGCATGACCGGGCAACCTGGGGGGGACATGGTCTCGGACTGGAGAATGCATGACCGGACAACCTGGGGAGGACATGGTCTCGGACTGGAGAATGCATGACCAGGCAACCGGGGAGGGGGGAACATGGTCTCGGACAGGAGAATGCATGACCGGACAACTTGGGGAGGACATGGTCTTGGACTGGAGAAAGCATGACCGGACAACCTGGGGGGGACATGGTCTCGGACTGGAGAATGCATGACCGGGCAACCAGGGGGGGATATGGTCTCGGACTGGAGAATGCATGACCGGACAACTGGGGAGGGAGGAACATGGTCTCGGACTGGAGAATGCATGACCGGGCAACCGGGGAGGGTGGAACATGGTCTTGGACTGGCGAATGCATGACCGGACAACCTGGGGGGGACATGGTCTCGGACTGGAGAATGCATGACCGGACAACCTGGGGGGGACATGGTCTCGGACTGGAGAATGCATGACCGGGCAACCGGGGAGGGGGGACATGGTCTCGGACTGGAGAATGCATGACCGGACAACTTGGGGAGGACATGGTCTTGGACTGGAGAAAGCATGACCGGACAACCTGGGTGGGACATGGTCTCGGACTGGATAATGCATGACCGGACAACCTGGGGAGGACATGGTCTCGGACTGGAGAATGCATGACCAGACAACCGTGGGGGAACATGGTCTCGGACTGGATAATGCATGACCGGGCAACCGGGGAGGCAGGAACATGGTCTCGGACTGGAGAAAGCATGACCGGACAACCTGGGGGGGACATGGTCTCGGACTGGAGAATGCATGACCGGACAACTTGGGGAGGACATGGTCTCGGACTGGAGAAAGCATGACCGGACAACCTGGGGGGACATGGTCTCGGACTGGAGAATGCATGACAGGACAACCTGGGGAGGACATGGTCTCGGACTGGAGAATGCATGACCAGACAACCTGGGGGGGACATGGTCTCGGACTTGAGAATGCATGACCGGACAACTTGGGGGGGACATGGTCTCGGACTGGAGAATGCATGACCGGGCAACCGGGGAGGGGGGGACATGGTCTCGGACTGGAGAATGCATGACTGGACAACCTGGGGAGGACATGGTCTCGGACTGGAGAATGCATGACCGGGCAACCGGGGAGGGGGGAACATGGTCTCGGACTGGAGAATGCATGACCGGGCAACCGGGGAGGGGGGAACATGGTCTTGGACTGGCGAATGCATGACCGGACAACCTGGGGGGGACATGGTCTCGGACTGGAGAATGCATGACCGGGCAACCTGGGGGGGACATGGTCTCGGACTGGAGAATGCATGACCGGACAACCTGGGGAGGACATGGTCTCGGACTGGAGAATGCATGACCAGGCAACCGGGGAGGGGGGAACATGGTCTCGGACAGGAGAATGCATGACCGGACAACTTGGGGAGGACATGGTCTTGGACTGGAGAAAGCATGACCGGACAACCTGGGGGGGACATGGTCTCGGACTGGAGAATGCATGACCGGACAACTTGGGGAGGACATGGTCTTGGACTGGAGAAAGCATGACCGGACAACCTGGGGGGGACATGGTCTCGGACTGGAGAATGCATGACCGGGCAACCTGGCGGGGACATGGTCTCGGACTGGAGAATGCATGACCGGAAAACCTGGGGAGGACATGGTCTCGGACTGGAGAATGCATGACCGGGCAACCGGGGAGGGGGGACATGGTCTCGGACTGGAGAATGCATGACCGGACAACTTGGGGAGGACATGGTCTTGGACTGGATAATGCATGACCGGACAACCTGGGGGGGACATGGTCTCGGACTGGAGAATGCATGACCGGACAACCTGGGGAGGAAATGGTCTCGGACTGGAGAATGCATGACCAGACAACCGTGGGGGAACATGGTCTCGGACTGGATAATGCATGACCGGACAACCTGGGGGGGACATGGTCTCGGACTGGAGAATGCATGACCGGACAACCTGGGGAGGACATGGTCTCGGACTGGAGAAAGCATGACCGGACAACCTGGGGGGGACATGGTCTCGGACTGGAGAATGCATGACCGGACAACTTGGGGAGGACATGGTCTCGGACTGGAGAAAGCATGACCGGACAACCTGGGGGGACATGGTCTCGGACTGGAGAATGCATGACCAGACAACCGTGGGGGAACATGGTCTCGGACTGGATAATGCATGACCGGGCAACCGGGGAGGCAGGAACATGGTCTCGGACTGGAGAAAGCATGACCGGACAACCTGGGGGGGATATGGTCTCGGACTGGAGAATGCATGACCGGACAACTGGGGAGGGAGGAACATGGTCTCGGACTGGAGAATGCATGACCGGGCAACCGGGGAGGGAGGAACATGGTCTCGGACTGGAGAATGCATGAACGGGCAACCTGGGGGGATATGGTGTCGGACTGGATAATGCATGACCGGGCAACCGGGGAGGGAGCAACATGGTCTCGGACTGGATAATGCATGACCGGACAACCTGGGGGGGACATGGTCTCGGACTGGAGAATGCATGACCGGGCAACCGGGGAGGCAGGAACATGGTCTCGGACTGGAGAATGCATGACCGGGCAACCAGGGGGGGACATGGTCTCGGACTGGAGAATGCATGACCGGGCAACCGGGGAGGGGGGAACATGGTCTTGGACTGGCGAATGCATGACCGGACAACCTGGGGGGGACATGGTCTCGGACTGGAGAATGCATGACCGGACAACCTGGGGAGGACATGGTCTCGGACTGGAGAATGCATGACCAGACAACCGTGGGGGAACATGGTCTCGGACTGGATAATGCATGACCGGGCAACCGGGGAGGCAGGAACATGGTCTCGGACTGGAGAAAGCATGACCGGACAACCTGGGGGGGACATGGTCTCGGACTGGAGAATGCATGACCGGACAACTTGGGGAGGACATGGTCTCGGACTGGAGAAAGCATGACCGGACAACCTGGGGGGACATGGTCTCGGACTTGAGAATGCATGACCGGACAACTTGGGGGGGACATGGTCTCGGACTGGAGAATGCATGACCGGACAACCTGGGGAGGACATGGTCTCGGACTGGAGAATGCATGACCGGGCAACCGGGGAGGGGGGAACATGGTCTCGGACTGGAGAATGCATGACCGGGCAACCGGGGAGGGGGGAACATGGTCTTGAACTGGCGAATGCATGACCGGACAACCTGGGGGGGACATGGTCTCGGACTGGAGAATGCATGACCGGGCAACCTGGGGGGGACATGGTCTCGGACTGGAGAATGCATGACCGGGCAACCAGGGGGGGATATGGTCTCGGACTGGAGAATGCATGACCGGACAACTGGGGAGGGAGGAACATGGTCTCGGACTGGAGAATGCATGACCGGGCAACCGGGGAGGGTGGAACATGGTCTTGGACTGGCGAATGCATGACCGGACAACCTGGGGGGGACATGGTCTCGGACTGGAGAATGCATGACCGGACAACCTGGGGGGGACATGGTCTCGGACTGGAGAATGCATGACCGGGCAACCGGGGAGGGGGGACATGGTCTCGGACTGGAGAATGCATGACCGGACAACTTGGGGAGGACATGGTCTTGGACTGGAGAAAGCATGACCGGACAACCTGGGTGGGACATGGTCTCGGACTGGATAATGCATGACCGGACAACCTGGGGAGGACATGGTCTCGGACTGGAGAATGCATGACCAGACAACCGTGGGGGAACATGGTCTCGGACTGGATAATGCATGACCGGGCAACCGGGGAGGCAGGAACATGGTCTCGGACTGGAGAAAGCATGACCGGACAACCTGGGGGGGACATGGTCTCGGACTGGAGAATGCATGACCGGACAACTTGGGGAGGACATGGTCTCGGACTGGAGAAAGCATGACCGGACAACCTGGGGGGACATGGTCTCGGACTGGAGAATGCATGACAGGACAACCTGGGGAGGACATGGTCTCGGACTGGAGAATGCATGACCAGACAACCTGGGGGGGACATGGTCTCGGACTTGAGAATGCATGACCGGACAACTTGGGGGGGACATGGTCTCGGACTGGAGAATGCATGACCGGGCAACCGGGGAGGGGGGGACATGGTCTCGGACTGGAGAATGCATGACTGGACAACCTGGGGAGGACATGGTCTCGGACTGGAGAATGCATGACCGGGCAACCGGGGAGGGGGGAACATGGTCTCGGACTGGAGAATGCATGACCGGGCAACCGGGGAGGGGGGAACATGGTCTTGGACTGGCGAATGCATGACCGGACAACCTGGGGGGGACATGGTCTCGGACTGGAGAATGCATGACCGGGCAACCTGGGGGGGACATGGTCTCGGACTGGAGAATGCATGACCGGACAACCTGGGGAGGACATGGTCTCGGACTGGAGAATGCATGACCAGGCAACCGGGGAGGGGGGAACATGGTCTCGGACAGGAGAATGCATGACCGGACAACTTGGGGAGGACATGGTCTTGGACTGGAGAAAGCATGACCGGACAACCTGGGGGGGACATGGTCTCGGACTGGAGAATGCATGACCGGACAACTTGGGGAGGACATGGTCTTGGACTGGAGAAAGCATGACCGGACAACCTGGGGGGGACATGGTCTCGGACTGGAGAATGCATGACCGGGCAACCTGGCGGGGACATGGTCTCGGACTGGAGAATGCATGACCGGAAAACCTGGGGAGGACATGGTCTCGGACTGGAGAATGCATGACCGGGCAACCGGGGAGGGGGGACATGGTCTCGGACTGGAGAATGCATGACCGGACAACTTGGGGAGGACATGGTCTTGGACTGGATAATGCATGACCGGACAACCTGGGGGGGACATGGTCTCGGACTGGAGAATGCATGACCGGACAACCTGGGGAGGAAATGGTCTCGGACTGGAGAATGCATGACCAGACAACCGTGGGGGAACATGGTCTCGGACTGGATAATGCATGACCGGACAACCTGGGGGGGACATGGTCTCGGACTGGAGAATGCATGACCGGACAACCTGGGGAGGACATGGTCTCGGACTGGAGAAAGCATGACCGGACAACCTGGGGGGGACATGGTCTCGGACTGGAGAATGCATGACCGGACAACTTGGGGAGGACATGGTCTCGGACTGGAGAAAGCATGACCGGACAACCTGGGGGGACATGGTCTCGGACTGGAGAATGCATGACAGGACAACCTGGGGAGGACATGGTCTCGGACTGGAGAATGCATGACCGGACAACCTGGGGGGGACATGGTCTCGGACTTGAGAATGCATGACCGGACAACCTGGGGGGGACATGGTCTCGGACTGGAGAATGCATGACCGGACAACCTGGGGGGGACATGGTCTCGGACTTGAGAATGCATGACCGGACAACCTGGGGGGGACATGGTCTCGGACTGGAGAATGCATGACCGGGCAACCGGGGAGGGGGGGACATGGTCTCGGACTGGAGAATGCATGACCGGACAACCTGGGGAGGACATGGTCTCGGACTGGAGAATGCATGACCGGGCAACCGGGGAGGGGGGAACATGGTCTTGGTCTGGCGAATGCATGACCGGGCAACCGGGGAGGGGGGAACATGGTCTTGGTCTGGCGAATGCATGACCGGACAACCTGGGGGGGACATGGTCTCGGACTGGAGAATGCATGACCGGGCAACCTGGGGGGGACATGGTCTCGGACTGGAGAATGCATGACCGGACAACCTGGGGAGGACATGGTCTCGGACTGGAGAATGCATGACCAGGCAACCGGGGAGGGGGGAACATGGTCTCGGACAGGAGAATGCATGACCGGACAACTTGGGGAGGACATGGTCTTGGACTGGAGAAAGCATGACCGGACAACCTGGGGGGGACATGGTCTCGGACTGGAGAATGCATGACCGGGCAACCAGGGGGGGATATGGTCTCGGACTGGAGAATGCATGACCGGACAACTGGGGAGGGAGGAACATGGTCTCGGACTGGAGAATGCATGACCGGGCAACCGGGGAGGGTGGAACATGGTCTTGGACTGGCGAATGCATGACCGGACAACCTGGGGGGGACATGGTCTCGGACTGGAGAATGCATGACCGGACAACCTGGGGGGGACATGGTCTCGGACTGGAGAATGCATGACCGGGCAACCGGGGAGGGGGGACATGGTCTCGGACTGGAGAATGCATGACCGGACAACTTGGGGAGGACATGGTCTTGGACTGGAGAAAGCATGACCGGACAACCTGGGTGGGACATGGTCTCGGACTGGATAATGCATGACCGGACAACCTGGGGAGGACATGGTCTCGGACTGGAGAATGCATGACCAGACAACCGTGGGGGAACATGGTCTCGGACTGGATAATGCATGACCGGGCAACCGGGGAGGCAGGAACATGGTCTCGGACTGGAGAAAGCATGACCGGACAACCTGGGGGGGACATGGTCTCGGACTGGAGAATGCATGACCGGACAACTTGGGGAGGACATGGTCTCGGACTGGAGAAAGCATGACCGGACAACCTGGGGGGACATGGTCTCGGACTGGAGAATGCATGACAGGACAACCTGGGGAGGACATGGTCTCGGACTGGAGAATGCATGACCAGACAACCTGGGGGGGACATGGTCTCGGACTGGAGAAAGCATGACCGGACAACCTGGGGGGGACATGGTCTCGGACTGGAGAATGCATGACCGGACAACTTGGGGAGGACATGGTCTCGGACTGGAGAAAGCATGACCGGACAACCTGGGGGGACATGGTCTCGGACTGGAGAATGCATGACAGGACAACCTGGGGAGGACATGGTCTCGGACTGGAGAATGCATGACCGGACAACCTGGGGGGGACATGGTCTCGGACTTGAGAATGCATGACCGGACAACCTGGGGGGGACATGGTCTCGGACTTGAGAATGCATGACCGGACAACCTGGGGGGGACATGGTCTCGGACTGGAGAATGCATGACCGGGCAACCGGGGAGGGGGGGACATGGTCTCGGACTGGAGAATGCATGACCGGACAACCTGGGGAGGACATGGTCTCGGACTGGAGAATGCATGACCGGGCAACCGGGGAGGGGGGAACATGGTCTTGGTCTGGCGAATGCATGACCGGGCAACCGGGGAGGGGGGAACATGGTCTTGGTCTGGCGAATGCATGACCGGACAACCTGGGGGGGACATGGTCTCGGACTGGAGAATGCATGACCGGGCAACCTGGGGGGGACATGGTCTCGGACTGGAGAATGCATGACCGGACAACCTGGGGAGGACATGGTCTCGGACTGGAGAATGCATGACCAGGCAACCGGGGAGGGGGGAACATGGTCTCGGACAGGAGAATGCATGACCGGACAACTTGGGGAGGACATGGTCTTGGACTGGAGAAAGCATGACCGGACAACCTGGGGGGGACATGGTCTCGGACTGGATAATGCATGACCGGACAACCTGGGGGGGACATGGTCTCGGACTGGAGAATGCATGACCGGACAACCTGGGGGGGACATGGTCTCGGACTGGAGAATGCATGACCGGACAACCTGGGGAGGACATGGTCTCGGACTGGAGAATGCATGACCAGACAACCGTGGGGGAACATGGTCTCGGACTGGATAATGCATGACCGGGCAACCGGGGAGGCAGGAACATGGTCTCGGACTGGAGAATGCATGACCGGGCAACCTGGGGGGGACATGGTCTCGGACTGGAGAATGCATGACCGGGCAACCGGGGAGGGGGGGACATGGTCTCGGACTGGAGAATGCATGACCGGACAACCTGGGGAGGACATGGTCTCGGACTGGAGAATGCATGACCGGGCAACCGGGGAGGGGGGAACATGGTCTTGGTCTGGCGAATGCATGACCGGGCAACCGGGGAGGGGGGAACATGGTCTTGGTCTGGCGAATGCATGACCGGACAACCTGGGGGGGACATGGTCTCGGACTGGAGAATGCATGACCGGGCAACCTGGGGGGGACATGGTCTCGGACTGGAGAATGCATGACCGGACAACCTGGGGAGGACATGGTCTCGGACTGGAGAATGCATGACCAGGCAACCGGGGAGGGGGGAACATGGTCTCGGACAGGAGAATGCATGACCGGACAACTTGGGGAGGACATGGTCTTGGACTGGAGAAAGCATGACCGGACAACCTGGGGGGGACATGGTCTCGGACTGGATAATGCATGACCGGACAACCTGGGGGGGACATGGTCTCGGACTGGAGAATGCATGACCGGACAACCTGGGGGGGACATGGTCTCGGACTGGAGAATGCATGACCGGACAACCTGGGGAGGACATGGTCTCGGACTGGAGAATGCATGACCAGACAACCGTGGGGGAACATGGTCTCGGACTGGATAATGCATGACCGGGCAACCGGGGAGGCAGGAACATGGTCTCGGACTGGAGAATGCATGACCGGGCAACCTGGGGGGGACATGGTCTCGGACTGGAGAATGCATGACCGGACAACTTGGTGAGGACATGGTCTCGGACTGGAGAAAGCATGACCGGACAACCTGGGGGGGACATGGTCTCGGACTGGAGAATGCATGACCGGGCAACCTGGGGGGGACATGGTCTCGGACTGGAGAATGCATGACCGGACAACTTGGGGAGGACATGGTCTCGGACTGGAGAAAGCATGACCGGACAACCTGGGGGGGACATGGTCTCGGACTGGAGAATGCATGACCGGGCAACCGGTGCGTGGGGAACATGGTCTCGGACTGGAGAAGGCATGACCGGACAACCTGGGGGGGACATGGTCTCGGACTGGAGAATGCATGACCAGACAACCTGGGGAGGACATGGTCTCGGACTGGAGAAAGCATGACCGGGCAACCGGGGAGGGGGGAACATGGTCTCGGACTGGAGAATGCATGACCGGGCAACTGGGGAGGGGGGAACATGGTCTCGGACTGGAGAATGCATGACCGGGCAACCTGGGGGGGACATGGTCTCGGACTGGAGAATGCATGACCGGGCAACCGGGGAGGCAGGAACATGGTCTCGGACTGGAGAATGCATGACCGGGCAACCAGGGGGGGACATGGTCTCGGACTGGAGAATGCATGACCGGGCAACCGGGGAGGGGGGAACATGGTCTTGGACTGGCGAATGCATGACCGGACAACCTGGGGGGGACATGGTCTCGGACTGGAGAATGCATGACCGGACAACCTGGGGAGGACATGGTCTCGGACTGGAGAATGCATGACCAGACAACCGTGGGGGAACATGGTCTCGGACTGGATAATGCATGACCGGGCAACCGGGGAGGGGGGAACATGGTCTTGGACTGGCGAATGCATGACCGGACAACCTGGGGGGGACATGGTCTCGGACTGGAGAATGCATGACCGGACAACCTGGGGAGGACATGGTCTCGGACTGGAGAATGCATGACCGGGCAACCGGGGAGGGGGGACATGGTCTCGGACTGGAGAATGCATGACCGGACAACTTGGGGAGGACATGGTCTTGGACTGGAGAAAGCATGACCGGACAACCTGGGGGGGACATGGTCTCGGACTGGAGAATGCATGACCGGGCAACCTGGCGGGGACATGGTCTCGGACTGGAGAATGCATGACCGGACAACCTGGGGAGGACATGGTCTCGGACTGGAGAATGCATGACCGGGCAACCGGGGAGGGGGGACATGGTCTCGGACTGGAGAATGCATGACCGGACAACTTGGGGAGGACATGGTCTTGGACTGGAGAAAGCATGACCGGACAACCTGGGTGGGACATGGTCTCGGACTGGATAATGCATGACCGGACAACCTGTGGGGACATGGTCTCGGACTGGATAATGCATGACCGGACAACCTGGGGGGGACATGGTCTCGGACTGGAGAATGCATGACCGGACAACCTGGGGAGGACATGGTCTCGGACTGGAGAATGCATGACCAGACAACCGTGGGGGAACATGGTCTCGGACTGGATAATGCATGACCGGGCAACCGGGGAGGCAGGAACATGGTCTCGGACTGGAGAAAGCATGACCGGACAACCTGGGGGGGGGGAACATGGTCTCGGACTGGAGAATGCATGACCGGGCAACCAGGGGAGGATATGGTCTCGGACTGGAGAATGCATGACCGGACAACTGGGGAGGGAGGAACATGGTCTCGGACTGGAGAATGCATGACCGGGCAACCGGGGAGGGAGGAGCATGGTCTCGGACTGGAGAATGCATGAATGGGCAACCTGGGGGGATATGGTGTCGGACTGGAGAATGCATGACCGGGCAACCGGGGAGGGAGGAACATGGTCTCGGACTGGAGAAAGCATGACCGGACAACCTGGGTGGGATATGGTCTCGGACTGGAGAATGCATGACCGGGCAACCGGGGCGTGGGGAACATGGTCTTGGACTGGAGAAAGCATGACCGGACAACCTGGGGGGGACATGGTCTCGGACTGGAGAATGCATGACCGGGCAACCTGGGGGGGACATGGTGTCGGACTGGAGAATGCATGACCGGACAACCTGGGGGGGACATGGTCTCGGACTGGAGAATGCATGACAGGACAACCTGGGGGGATATGGTGTCGGACTGGAGAAAGCATGACCGGGCAACCGGGGAGGGGGGAACATGGTCTCGGACTGGAGAATGCATGACCGGGCAACCAGGGGGGGATATGGTCTCGGACTGGAGAATGCATGACCGGACAACTGGGGAGGGAGGAACATGGTCTCGGACTGGAGAATGCATGACCGGGCAACCGGGGAGGGAGGAACATGGTCTCGGACTGGAGAATGCATGAACGGGCAACCTGGGGGGATATGGTGTCGGACTGGATAATGCATGACCGGGCAACCGGGGAGGGAGCAACATGGTCTCGGACTGGATAATGCATGACCGGACAACCTGGGGGGGACATGGTCTCGGACTGGAGAATGCATGACCGGGCAACCGGGGAGGGGGGAACATGGTCTCGGACTGGAGAATGCATGACCGGGCAACCAGGGGAGGATATGGTCTCGGACTGGAGAATGCATGACCGGACAACTGGGGAGGGAGGAACATGGTCTCGGACTGGAGAATGCATGACCGGGCAACCGGGGAGGGAGGAGCATGGTCTCGGACTGGAGAATGCATGAATGGGCAACCTGGGGGGATATGGTGTCGGACTGGAGAAGGCATGACCGGGCAACCGGGGAGGGAGGAACATGGTCTCGGACTGGAGAAAGCATGACCGGACAACCTGGGTGGGATATGGTCTCGGACTGGAGAATGCATGACCGGGCAACCGGGGCGTGGGGAACATGGTCTTGGACTGGAGAAAGCATGACCGGACAACCTGGGGGGGACATGGTCTCGGACTGGAGAATGCATGACCGGGCAACCTGGGGGGGACATGGTGTCGGACTGGAGAATGCATGACCGGACAACCTGGGGGGGACATGGTCTCGGACTGGAGAATGCATGACAGGACAACCTGGGGGGATATGGTGTCGGACTGGAGAAAGCATGACCGGGCAACCGGGGAGGGGGGAACATGGTCTCGGACTGGAGAATGCATGACCGGGCAACCAGGGGGGGATATGGTCTCGGACTGGAGAATGCATGACCGGACAACTGGGGAGGGAGGAACATGGTCTCGGACTGGAGAATGCATGACCGGGCAACCGGGGAGGGAGGAACATGGTCTCGGACTGGAGAATGCATGAACGGGCAACCTGGGGGGATATGGTGTCGGACTGGATAATGCATGACCGGGCAACCGGGGAGGGAGCAACATGGTCTCGGACTGGATAATGCATGACCGGACAACCTGGGGGGGACATGGTCTCGGACTGGAGAATGCATGACCGGGCAACCGGGGAGGCAGGAACATGGTCTCGGACTGGAGAATGCATGACCGGGCAACCAGGGGGGGATATGGTCTCGTACTGGAGAATGCATGACCGGACAACTTGGGGGGGACATGGTCTCGGACTGGAGAATGCATGACCGGGCAACCGGGGAGGGTGGAACATGGTCTTGGACTGGCGAATGCATGACCGGACAACCTGGGGGGGACATGGTCTCGGACTGGAGAATGCATGACCGGACAACCTGGGGGGGACATGGTCTCGGACTGGAGAATGCATGACCGGGCAACCGGGGAGGGGGGACATGGTCTCGGACTGGAGAATGCATGACCGGACAACTTGGGGAGGACATGGTCATGGACTGGAGAAAGCATGACCGGACAACCTGGGTGGGACATGGTCTCGGACTGGATAATGCATGACCGGACAACCTGGGGGGGACATGGTCTCGGACTGGATAATGCATGACCGGACAACCTGGGGGGGACATGGTCTCGGACTGGAGAATGCATGACCGGACAACCTGGGGAGGACATGGTCTCGGACTGGAGAATGCATGACCAGACAACCGTGGGGGAACATGGTCTCGGACTGGATAATGCATGACCGGGCAACCGGGGAGGCAGGAACATGGTCTCGGACTGGAGAAAGCATGACCGGACAACCTGGGGGGGACATGGTCTCGGACTGGAGAATGCATGACCGGACAACTTGGGGAGGACATGGTCTCGGACTGGAGAAAGCATGACCGGACAACCTGGGGGGACATGGTCTCGGACTGGAGAATGCATGACAGGACAACCTGGGGAGGACATGGTCTCGGACTGGAGAATGCATGACCGGACAACCTGGGGGGGACATGGTCTCGGACTTGAGAATGCATGACCGGACAACTTGGGGGGGACATGGTCTCGGACTGGAGAATGCATGACCGGGCAACCGGGGAGGGGGGGACATGGTCTCGGACTGGAGAATGCATGACCGGACAACCTGGGGAGGACATGGTCTCGGACTGGAGAATGCATGACCGGGCAACCGGGGAGGGGGGAACATGGTCTCGGACTGGAGAATGCATGACCGGGCAACCGGGGAGGGGGGAACATGGTCTTGGACTGGCGAATGCATGACCGGACAACCTGGGGGGGACATGGTCTCGGACTGGAGAATGCATGACCGGGCAACCTGGGGGGGACATGGTCTCGGACTGGAGAATGCATGACCGGACAACCTGGGGAGGACATGGTCTCGGACTGGAGAATGCATGACCAGGCAACCGGGGAGGGGGGAACATGGTCTCGGACAGGAGAATGCATGACCGGACAACTTGGGGAGGACATGGTCTTGGACTGGAGAAAGCATGACCGGACAACCTGGGGGGGACATGGTCTCGGACTGGATAATGCATGACCGGACAACCTGGGGGGGACATGGTCTCGGACTGGAGAATGCATGACCGGACAACCTGGGGGGGACATGGTCTCGGACTGGAGAATGCATGACCGGACAACCTGGGGAGGACATGGTCTCGGACTGGAGAATGCATGACCAGACAACCGTGGGGGAACATGGTCTCGGACTGGATAATGCATGACCGGGCAACCGGGGAGGCAGGAACATGGTCTCGGACTGGAGAATGCATGACCGGGCAACCTGGGGGGGACATGGTCTCGGACTGGAGAATGCATGACCGGACAACTTGGTGAGGACATGGTCTCGGACTGGAGAAAGCATGACCGGACAACCTGGGGGGGACATGGTCTCGGACTGGAGAATGCATGACCGGACAACCTGGGGGGGACATGGTCTCGGACTGGAGAAAGCATGACCGGGCAACCGGGGAGGGGGGAACATGGTCTCGGACTGGAGAATGCATGACCGGACAACCTGGGGGGGATATGGTCTCGGACTGGAGAATGCATGACCTGGCAACCGGGGAGGGGGGAACATGGTCTCGGACTGGAGAAAGCATGACCGGACAACCTGGGGGGGACATGGTCTCGGACTGGAGAATGCATGACCGGGCAACCTGGGGGGGACATGGTCTCGGACTGGAGAATGCATGACCGGACAACTTGGGGAGGACATGGTCTCGGACTGGAGAAAGCATGACCGGACAACCTGGGGGGGACATGGTCTCGGACTGGAGAATGCATGACCGGGCAACCGGGGCGTGGGGAACATGGTCTCGGACTGGAGAAGGCATGACCGGACAACCTGGGGGGGACATGGTCTCGGACTGGAGAATGCATGACCAGACAACCTGGGGAGGACATGGTCTCGGACTGGAGAAAGCATGACCGGGCAACCGGGGAGGGGGGAACATGGTCTCGGACTGGAGAATGCATGACCGGGCAACCGGGGAGGGGGGAACATGGTCTCGGACTGGAGAATGCATGACCGGGCAACCAGGGGAGGATATGGTCTCGGACTGGAGAATGCATGACCGGACAACTGGGGAGGGAGGAACATGGTCTCGGACTGGAGAATGCATGACCGGGCAACCGGGGAGGGAGGAGCATGGTCTCGGACTGGAGAATGCATGAATGGGCAACCTGGGGGGATATGGTGTCGGACTGGAGAATGCATGACCGGGCAACCGGGGAGGGGGGAACATGGTCTTGGACTGGCGAATGCATGACCGGACAACCTGGGGGGGACATGGTCTCGGACTGGAGAATGCATGACCGGACAACCTGGGGAGGACATGGTCTCGGACTGGAGAATGCATGACCAGACAACCGTGGGGGAACATGGTCTCGGACTGGATAATGCATGACCGGGCAACCGGGGAGGGGGGAACATGGTCTTGGACTGGCGAATGCATGACCGGACAACCTGGGGGGGACATGGTCTCGGACTGGAGAATGCATGACCGGACAACCTGGGGAGGACATGGTCTCGGACTGGAGAATGCATGACCGGGCAACCGGGGAGGGGGGACATGGTCTCGGACTGGAGAATGCATGACCGGACAACTTGGGGAGGACATGGTCTTGGACTGGAGAAAGCATGACCGGACAACCTGGGGGGGACATGGTCTCGGACTGGAGAATGCATGACCGGGCAACCTGGCGGGGACATGGTCTCGGACTGGAGAATGCATGACCGGACAACCTGGGGAGGACATGGTCTCGGACTGGAGAATGCATGACCGGGCAACCGGGGAGGGGGGACATGGTCTCGGACTGGAGAATGCATGACCGGACAACTTGGGGAGGACATGGTCTTGGACTGGAGAAAGCATGACCGGACAACCTGGGTGGGACATGGTCTCGGACTGGATAATGCATGACCGGACAACCTGTGGGGACATGGTCTCGGACTGGATAATGCATGACCGGACAACCTGGGGGGGACATGGTCTCGGACTGGAGAATGCATGACCGGACAACCTGGGGAGGACATGGTCTCGGACTGGAGAATGCATGACCAGACAACCGTGGGGGAACATGGTCTCGGACTGGATAATGCATGACCGGGCAACCGGGGAGGCAGGAACATGGTCTCGGACTGGAGAAAGCATGACCGGACAACCTGGGGGGGGGGAACATGGTCTCGGACTGGAGAATGCATGACCGGGCAACCAGGGGAGGATATGGTCTCGGACTGGAGAATGCATGACCGGACAACTGGGGAGGGAGGAACATGGTCTCGGACTGGAGAATGCATGACCGGGCAACCGGGGAGGGAGGAGCATGGTCTCGGACTGGAGAATGCATGAATGGGCAACCTGGGGGGATATGGTGTCGGACTGGAGAATGCATGACCGGGCAACCGGGGAGGGAGGAACATGGTCTCGGACTGGAGAAAGCATGACCGGACAACCTGGGTGGGATATGGTCTCGGACTGGAGAATGCATGACCGGGCAACCGGGGCGTGGGGAACATGGTCTTGGACTGGAGAAAGCATGACCGGACAACCTGGGGGGGACATGGTCTCGGACTGGAGAATGCATGACCGGGCAACCTGGGGGGGACATGGTGTCGGACTGGAGAATGCATGACCGGACAACCTGGGGGGGACATGGTCTCGGACTGGAGAATGCATGACAGGACAACCTGGGGGGATATGGTGTCAGACTGGAGAAAGCATGACCGGGCAACCGGGGAGGGGGGAACATGGTCTCGGACTGGAGAATGCATGACCGGGCAACCAGGGGGGGATATGGTCTCGGACTGGAGAATGCATGACCGGACAACTGGGGAGGGAGGAACATGGTCTCGGACTGGAGAATGCATGACCGGGCAACCGGGGAGGGAGGAACATGGTCTCGGACTGGAGAATGCATGAACGGGCAACCTGGGGGGATATGGTGTCGGACTGGATAATGCATGACCGGGCAACCGGGGAGGGAGCAACATGGTCTCGGACTGGATAATGCATGACCGGACAACCTGGGGGGGACATGGTCTCGGACTGGAGAATGCATGACCGGGCAACCGGGGAGGCAGGAACATGGTCTCGGACTGGAGAATGCATGACCGGGCAACCAGGGGGGGATATGGTCTCGTACTGGAGAATGCATGACCGGACAACTTGGGGGGCCATGGTCTCGGACTGGAGAATGCATGACCGGGCAACCGGGGAGGGTGGAACATGGTCTTGGACTGGCGAATGCATGACCGGACAACCTGGGGGGGACATGGTCTCGGACTGGAGAATGCATGACCGGACAACCTGGGGGGGACATGGTCTCGGACTGGAGAATGCATGACCGGGCAACCGGGGAGGGGGGACATGGTCTCGGACTGGAGAATGCATGACCGGACAACTTGGGGAGGACATGGTCATGGACTGGAGAAAGCATGACCGGACAACCTGGGTGGGACATGGTCTCGGACTGGATAATGCATGACCGGACAACCTGGGGAGGACATGGTCTCGGACTGGAGAATGCATGACCAGACAACCGTGGGGGAACATGGTCTCGGACTGGATAATGCATGACCGGGCAACCGGGGAGGCAGGAACATGGTCTCGGACTGGAGAAAGCATGACCGGACAACCTGGGGGGGGGGAACATGGTCTCGGACTGGAGAATGCATGACCGGGCAACCAGGGGAGGATATGGTCTCGGACTGGAGAATGCATGACCGGACAACTGGGGAGGGAGGAACATGGTCTCGGACTGGAGAATGCATGACCGGGCAACCGGGGAGGGAGGAGCATGGTCTCGGACTGGAGAATGCATGAATGGGCAACCTGGGGGGATATGGTGTCGGACTGGAGAATGCATGACCGGGCAACCGGGGAGGGAGGAACATGGTCTCGGACTGGAGAAAGCATGACCGGACAACCTGGGTGGGATATGGTCTCGGACTGGAGAATGCATGACCGGGCAACCGGGGCGTGGGGAACATGGTCTTGGACTGGAGAAAGCATGACCGGACAACCTGGGGGGGACATGGTCTCGGACTGGAGAATGCATGACCGGGCAACCTGGGGGGGACATGGTGTCGGACTGGAGAATGCATGACCGGACAACCTGGGGGGGACATGGTCTCGGACTGGAGAATGCATGACAGGACAACCTGGGGGGATATGGTGTCGGACTGGAGAAAGCATGACCGGGCAACCGGGGAGGGGGGAACATGGTCTCGGACTGGAGAATGCATGACCGGGCAACCAGGGAGGGATATGGTCTCGGACTGGAGAATGCATGACCGGACAACTGGGGAGGGAGGAACATGGTCTCGGACTGGAGAATGCATGACCGGGCAACCGGGGAGGGAGGAACATGGTCTCGGACTGGAGAATGCATGAACGGGCAACCTGGGGGGATATGGTGTCGGACTGGATAATGCATGACCGGGCAACCGGGGAGGGAGCAACATGGTCTCGGACTGGATAATGCATGACCGGACAACCTGGGGGGGACATGGTCTCGGACTGGAGAATGCATGACCGGGCAACCGGGGAGGCAGGAACATGGTCTCGGACTGGAGAATGCATGACCGGGCAACCAGGGGGGGATATGGTCTCGTACTGGAGAATGCATGACCGGACAACTTGGGGGGGACATGGTCTCGGACTGGAGAATGCATGACCGGGCAACCGGGGAGGGTGGAACATGGTCTTGGACTGGCGAATGCATGACCGGACAACCTGGGGGGGACATGGTCTCGGACTGGAGAATGCATGACCGGACAACCTGGGGGGGACATGGTCTCGGACTGGAGAATGCATGACCGGGCAACCGGGGAGGGGGGACATGGTCTCGGACTGGAGAATGCATGACCGGACAACTTGGGGAGGACATGGTCATGGACTGGAGAAAGCATGACCGGACAACCTGGGTGGGACATGGTCTCGGACTGGATAATGCATGACCGGACAACCTGGGGGGGACATGGTCTCGGACTGGATAATGCATGACCGGACAACCTGGGGGGGACATGGTCTCGGACTGGAGAATGCATGACCGGACAACCTGGGGAGGACATGGTCTCGGACTGGAGAATGCATGACCAGACAACCGTGGGGGAACATGGTCTCGGACTGGATAATGCATGACCGGGCAACCGGGGAGGCAGGAACATGGTCTCGGACTGGAGAAAGCATGACCGGACAACCTGGGGGGGACATGGTCTCGGACTGGAGAATGCATGACCGGACAACTTGGGGAGGACATGGTCTCGGACTGGAGAAAGCATGACCGGACAACCTGGGGGGACATGGTCTCGGACTGGAGAATGCATGACAGGACAACCTGGGGAGGACATGGTCTCGGACTGGAGAATGCATGACCGGACAACCTGGGGGGGGACATGGTCTCGGACTTGAGAATGCATGACCGGACAACTTGGGGGGGACATGGTCTCGGACTGGAGAATGCATGACCGGGCAACCGGGGAGGGGGGGACATGGTCTCGGACTGGAGAATGCATGACCGGACAACCTGGGGAGGACATGGTCTCGGACTGGAGAATGCATGACCGGGCAACCGGGGAGGGGGGAACATGGTCTCGGACTGGAGAATGCATGACCGGGCAACCAGGGGAGGATATGGTCTCGGACTGGAGAATGCATGACCGGACAACTGGGGAGGGAGGAACATGGTCTCGGACTGGAGAATGCATGACCGGGCAACCGGGGAGGGAGGAGCATGGTCTCGGACTGGAGAATGCATGAATGGGCAACCTGGGGGGATATGGTGTCGGACTGGAGAATGCATGACCGGGCAACCGGGGAGGGAGGAACATGGTCTCGGACTGGAGAAAGCATGACCGGACAACCTGGGTGGGATATGGTCTCGGACTGGAGAATGCATGACCGGGCAACCGGGGCGTGGGGAACATGGTCTTGGACTGGAGAAAGCATGACCGGACAACCTGGGGGGGACATGGTCTCGGACTGGAGAATGCATGACCGGGCAACCTGGGGGGGACATGGTGTCGGACTGGAGAATGCATGACCGGACAACCTGGGTGGGATATGGTCTCGGACTGGAGAATGCATGACCGGGCAACCGGGGCGTGGGGAACATGGTCTTGGACTGGAGAAAGCATGACCGGACAACCTGGGGGGGACATGGTCTCGGACTGGAGAATGCATGACCGGGCAACCTGGGGGGGACATGGTGTCGGACTGGAGAATGCATGACCGGACAACCTGGGGGGGACATGGTCTCGGACTGGAGAATGCATGACAGGACAACCTGGGGGGATATGGTGTCGGACTGGAGAAAGCATGACCGGGCAACCGGGGAGGGGGGAACATGGTCTCGGACTGGAGAATGCATGACCGGGCAACCAGGGAGGGATATGGTCTCGGACTGGAGAATGCATGACCGGACAACTGGGGAGGGAGGAACATGGTCTCGGACTGGAGAATGCATGACCGGGCAACCGGGGAGGGAGGAACATGGTCTCGGACTGGAGAATGCATGAACGGGCAACCTGGGGGGATATGGTGTCGGACTGGATAATGCATGACCGGGCAACCGGGGAGGGAGCAACATGGTCTCGGACTGGATAATGCATGACCGGACAACCTGGGGGGGACATGGTCTCGGACTGGAGAATGCATGACCGGGCAACCGGGGAGGCAGGAACATGGTCTCGGACTGGAGAATGCATGACCGGGCAACCAGGGGGGGATATGGTCTCGTACTGGAGAATGCATGACCGGACAACTTGGGGGGGACATGGTCTCGGACTGGAGAATGCATGACCGGGCAACCGGGGAGGGTGGAACATGGTCTTGGACTGGCGAATGCATGACCGGACAACCTGGGGGGGACATGGTCTCGGACTGGAGAATGCATGAACGGGCAACCTGGGGGGATATGGTGTCGGACTGGATAATGCATGACCGGGCAACCGGGGAGGGAGCAACATGGTCTCGGACTGGATAATGCATGACCGGACAACCTGGGGGGGACATGGTCTCGGACTGGAGAATGCATGACCGGGCAACCGGGGAGGCAGGAACATGGTCTCGGACTGGAGAATGCATGACCGGGCAACCAGGGGGGGACATGGTCTCGGACTGGAGAATGCATGACCGGGCAACCGGGGAGGGGGGAACATGGTCTTGGACTGGCGAATGCATGACCGGACAACCTGGGGGGGACATGGTCTCGGACTGGAGAATGCATGACCGGACAACCTGGGGAGGACATGGTCTCGGACTGGAGAATGCATGACCAGACAACCGTGGGGGAACATGGTCTCGGACTGGATAATGCATGACCGGGCAACCGGGGAGGCAGGAACATGGTCTCGGACTGGAGAAAGCATGACCGGACAACCTGGGGGGGACATGGTCTCGGACTGGAGAATGCATGACCGGACAACTTGGGGAGGACATGGTCTCGGACTGGAGAAAGCATGACCGGACAACCTGGGGGGACATGGTCTCGGACTTGAGAATGCATGACCGGACAACTTGGGGGGGACATGGTCTCGGACTGGAGAATGCATGACCGGACAACCTGGGGAGGACATGGTCTCGGACTGGAGAATACATGACCGGGCAACCGGGGAGGGGGGAACATGGTCTCGGACTGGAGAATGCATGACCGGGCAACCGGGGAGGGGGGAACATGGTCTTGAACTGGCGAATGCATGACCGGACAACCTGGGGGGGACATGGTCTCGGACTGGAGAATGCATGACCGGGCAACCTGGGGGGGACATGGTCTCGGACTGGAGAATGCATGACCGGGCAACCAGGGGGGGATATGGTCTCGGACTGGAGAATGCATGACCGGACAACTGGGGAGGGAGGAACATGGTCTCGGACTGGAGAATGCATGACCGGGCAACCGGGGAGGGTGGAACATGGTCTTGGACTGGCGAATGCATGACCGGACAACCTGGGGGGGACATGGTCTCGGACTGGAGAATGCATGACCGGACAACCTGGGGGGGACATGGTCTCGGACTGGAGAATGCATGACCGGGCAACCGGGGAGGGGGGACATGGTCTCGGACTGGAGAATGCATGACCGGACAACTTGGGGAGGACATGGTCTTGGACTGGAGAAAGCATGACCGGACAACCTGGGTGGGACATGGTCTCGGACTGGATAATGCATGACCGGACAACCTGGGGAGGACATGGTCTCGGACTGGAGAATGCATGACCAGACAACCGTGGGGGAACATGGTCTCGGACTGGATAATGCATGACCGGGCAACCGGGGAGGCAGGAACATGGTCTCGGACTGGAGAAAGCATGACCGGACAACCTGGGGGGGACATGGTCTCGGACTGGAGAATGCATGACCGGACAACTTGGGGAGGACATGGTCTCGGACTGGAGAAAGCATGACCGGACAACCTGGGGGGACATGGTCTCGGACTGGAGAATGCATGACAGGACAACCTGGGGAGGACATGGTCTCGGACTGGAGAATGCATGACCAGACAACCTGGGGGGGACATGGTCTCGGACTTGAGAATGCATGACCGGACAACTTGGGGGGGACATGGTCTCGGACTGGAGAATGCATGACCGGGCAACCGGGGAGGGGGGGACATGGTCTCGGACTGGAGAATGCATGACTGGACAACCTGGGGAGGACATGGTCTCGGACTGGAGAATGCATGACCGGGCAACCGGGGAGGGGGGAACATGGTCTCGGACTGGAGAATGCATGACCGGGCAACCGGGGAGGGGGGAACATGGTCTTGGACTGGCGAATGCATGACCGGACAACCTGGGGGGGACATGGTCTCGGACTGGAGAATGCATGACCGGGCAACCTGGGGGGGACATGGTCTCGGACTGGAGAATGCATGACCGGACA
This sequence comes from Lutraria lutraria, assembly GCA_964023205.1. NCBI lineage: Eukaryota > Metazoa > Mollusca > Bivalvia > Venerida > Mactridae > Lutraria > Lutraria lutraria. Next base: position 35,335,643 of record OZ026846.1, read on the forward strand.
ACCTGGGGAGGACATGGTCTCGGACTGGAGAATGCATGACCAGGCAACCGGGGAGGGGGGAACATGGTCTCGGACAGGAGAATGCATGACCGGACAACTTGGGGAGGACATGGTCTTGGACTGGAGAAAGCATGACCGGACAACCTGGGGGGGACATGGTCTCGGACTGGAGAATGCATGACCGGACAACTTGGGGAGGACATGGTCTTGGACTGGAGAAAGCATGACCGGACAACCTGGGGGGGACATGGTCTCGGACTGGAGAATGCATGACCGGGCAACCTGGCGGGGACATGGTCTCGGACTGGAGAATGCATGACCGGAAAACCTGGGGAGGACATGGTCTCGGACTGGAGAATGCATGACCGGGCAACCGGGGAGGGGGGACATGGTCTCGGACTGGAGAATGCATGACCGGACAACTTGGGGAGGACATGGTCTTGGACTGGATAATGCATGACCGGACAACCTGGGGGGGACATGGTCTCGGACTGGAGAATGCATGACCGGACAACCTGGGGAGGAAATGGTCTCGGACTGGAGAATGCATGACCAGACAACCGTGGGGGAACATGGTCTCGGACTGGATAATGCATGACCGGACAACCTGGGGGGGACATGGTCTCGGACTGGAGAATGCATGACCGGACAACCTGGGGAGGACATGGTCTCGGACTGGAGAAAGCATGACCGGACAACCTGGGGGGGACATGGTCTCGGACTGGAGAATGCATGACCGGACAACTTGGGGAGGACATGGTCTCGGACTGGAGAAAGCATGACCGGACAACCTGGGGGGACATGGTCTCGGACTGGAGAATGCATGACAGGACAACCTGGGGAGGACATGGTCTCGGACTGGAGAATGCATGACCGGACAACCTGGGGGGGACATGGTCTCGGACTTGAGAATGCATGACCGGACAACCTGGGGGGGACATGGTCTCGGACTGGAGAATGCATGACCGGACAACCTGGGGGGGACATGGTCTCGGACTTGAGAATGCATGACCGGACAACCTGGGGGGGACATGGTCTCGGACTGGAGAATGCATGACCGGGCAACCTGGGGGGGACATGGTCTCGGACTGGAGAATGCATGACCGGACAACCTGGGGAGGACATGGTCTCGGACTGGAGAATGCATGACCAGGCAACCGGGGAGGGGGGAACATGGTCTCGGACAGGAGAATGCATGACCGGACAACTTGGGGAGGACATGGTCTTGGACTGGAGAAAGCATGACCGGACAACCTGGGGGGGACATGGTCTCGGACTGGAGAATGCATGACCGGGCAACCAGGGGGGGATATGGTCTCGGACTGGAGAATGCATGACCGGACAACTGGGGAGGGAGGAACATGGTCTCGGACTGGAGAATGCATGACCGGGCAACCGGGGAGGGTGGAACATGGTCTTGGACTGGCGAATGCATGACCGGACAACCTGGGGGGGACATGGTCTCGGACTGGAGAATGCATGACCGGACAACCTGGGGGGGACATGGTCTCGGACTGGAGAATGCATGACCGGACAACCTGGGGAGGAAATGGTCTCGGACTGGAGAATGCATGACCAGACAACCGTGGGGGAACATGGTCTCGGACTGGATAATGCATGACCGGACAACCTGGGGGGGACATGGTCTCGGACTGGAGAATGCATGACCGGACAACCTGGGGAGGACATGGTCTCGGACTGGAGAAAGCATGACCGGACAACCTGGGGGGGACATGGTCTCGGACTGGAGAATGCATGACCGGACAACTTGGGGAGGACATGGTCTCGGACTGGAGAAAGCATGACCGGACAACCTGGGGGGACATGGTCTCGGACTGGAGAATGCATGACAGGACAACCTGGGGAGGACATGGTCTCGGACTGGAGAATGCATGACCAGACAACCTGGGGGGGACATGGTCTCGGACTTGAGAATGCATGACCGGACAACTTGGGGGGGACATGGTCTCGGACTGGAGAATGCATGACCGGGCAACCGGGGAGGGGGGGACATGGTCTCGGACTGGAGAATGCATGACTGGACAACCTGGGGAGGACATGGTCTCGGACTGGAGAATGCATGACCGGGCAACCGGGGAGGGGGGAACATGGTCTCGGACTGGAGAATGCATGACCGGGCAACCGGGGAGGGGGGAACATGGTCTTGGACTGGCGAATGCATGACCGGACAACCTGGGGGGGACATGGTCTCGGACTGGAGAATGCATGACCGGGCAACCTGGGGGGGACATGGTCTCGGACTGGAGAATGCATGACCGGGCAACCGGGGAGGGTGGAACATGGTCTTGGACTGGCGAATGCATGACCGGACAACCTGGGGGGGACATGGTCTCGGACTGGAGAATGCATGACCGGACAACCTGGGGGGGACATGGTCTCGGACTGGAGAATGCATGACCGGGCAACCGGGGAGGGGGGACATGGTCTCGGACTGGAGAATGCATGACCGGACAACTTGGGGAGGACATGGTCTTGGACTGGAGAAAGCATGACCGGACAACCTGGGTGGGACATGGTCTCGGACTGGATAATGCATGACCGGACAACCTGGGGAGGACATGGTCTCGGACTGGAGAATGCATGACCAGACAACCGTGGGGGAACATGGTCTCGGACTGGATAATGCATGACCGGGCAACCGGGGAGGCAGGAACATGGTCTCGGACTGGAGAAAGCATGACCGGACAACCTGGGGGGGACATGGTCTCGGACTGGAGAATGCATGACCGGACAACTTGGGGAGGACATGGTCTCGGACTGGAGAAAGCATGACCGGACAACCTGGGGGGACATGGTCTCGGACTGGAGAATGCATGACAGGACAACCTGGGGAGGACATGGTCTCGGACTGGAGAATGCATGACCAGACAACCTGGGGGGGACATGGTCTCGGACTTGAGAATGCATGACCGGACAACTTGGGGGGGACATGGTCTCGGACTGGAGAATGCATGACCGGGCAACCGGGGAGGGGGGGACATGGTCTCGGACTGGAGAATGCATGACTGGACAACCTGGGGAGGACATGGTCTCGGACTGGAGAATGCATGACCGGGCAACCGGGGAGGGGGGAACATGGTCTCGGACTGGAGAATGCATGACCGGGCAACCGGGGAGGGGGGAACATGGTCTTGGACTGGCGAATGCATGACCGGACAACCTGGGGGGGACATGGTCTCGGACTGGAGAATGCATGACCGGGCAACCTGGGGGGGACATGGTCTCGGACTGGAGAATGCATGACCGGACAACCTGGGGAGGACATGGTCTCGGACTGGAGAATGCATGACCAGGCAACCGGGGAGGGGGGAACATGGTCTCGGACAGGAGAATGCATGACCGGACAACTTGGGGAGGACATGGTCTTGGACTGGAGAAAGCATGACCGGACAACCTGGGGGGGACATGGTCTCGGACTGGAGAATGCATGACCGGACAACTTGGGGAGGACATGGTCTTGGACTGGAGAAAGCATGACCGGACAACCTGGGGGGGACATGGTCTCGGACTGGAGAATGCATGACCGGGCAACCTGGCGGGGACATGGTCTCGGACTGGAGAATGCATGACCGGAAAACCTGGGGAGGACATGGTCTCGGACTGGAGAATGCATGACCGGGCAACCGGGGAGGGGGGACATGGTCTCGGACTGGAGAATGCATGACCGGACAACTTGGGGAGGACATGGTCTTGGACTGGATAATGCATGACCGGACAACCTGGGGGGGACATGGTCTCGGACTGGAGAATGCATGACCGGACAACCTGGGGAGGAAATGGTCTCGGACTGGAGAATGCATGACCAGACAACCGTGGGGGAACATGGTCTCGGACTGGATAATGCATGACCGGACAACCTGGGGGGGACATGGTCTCGGACTGGAGAATGCATGACCGGACAACCTGGGGAGGACATGGTCTCGGACTGGAGAAAGCATGACCGGACAACCTGGGGGGGACATGGTCTCGGACTGGAGAATGCATGACCGGACAACTTGGGGAGGACATGGTCTCGGACTGGAGAAAGCATGACCGGACAACCTGGGGGGACATGGTCTCGGACTGGAGAATGCATGACCAGACAACCGTGGGGGAACATGGTCTCGGACTGGATAATGCATGACCGGGCAACCGGGGAGGCAGGAACATGGTCTCGGACTGGAGAAAGCATGACCGGACAACCTGGGGGGGATATGGTCTCGGACTGGAGAATGCATGACCGGACAACTGGGGAGGGAGGAACATGGTCTCGGACTGGAGAATGCATGACCGGGCAACCGGGGAGGGAGGAACATGGTCTCGGACTGGAGAATGCATGAACGGGCAACCTGGGGGGATATGGTGTCGGACTGGATAATGCATGACCGGGCAACCGGGGAGGGAGCAACATGGTCTCGGACTGGATAATGCATGACCGGACAACCTGGGGAGGAAATGGTCTCGGACTGGAGAATGCATGACCAGACAACCGTGGGGGAACATGGTCTCGGACTGGATAATGCATGACCGGACAACCTGGGGGGGACATGGTCTCGGACTGGAGAATGCATGACCGGACAACCTGGGGAGGACATGGTCTCGGACTGGAGAAAGCATGACCGGACAACCTGGGGGGGACATGGTCTCGGACTGGAGAATGCATGACCGGGCAACCGGGGAGGGGGGACATGGTCTCGGACTGGAGAATGCATGACCGGACAACTTGGGGAGGACATGGTCTTGGACTGGATAATGCATGACCGGACAACCTGGGGGGGACATGGTCTCGGACTGGAGAATGCATGACCGGACAACCTGGGGAGGAAATGGTCTCGGACTGGAGAATGCATGACCAGACAACCGTGGGGGAACATGGTCTCGGACTGGATAATGCATGACCGGACAACCTGGGGGGGACATGGTCTCGGACTGGAGAATGCATGACCGGACAACCTGGGGAGGACATGGTCTCGGACTGGAGAAAGCATGACCGGACAACCTGGGGGGGACATGGTCTCGGACTGGAGAATGCATGACCGGACAACTTGGGGAGGACATGGTCTCGGACTGGAGAAAGCATGACGGGACAACCTGGGGGGACATGGTCTCGGACTGGAGAATGCATGACCAGACAACCGTGGGGGAACATGGTCTCGGACTGGATAATGCATGACCGGGCAACCGGGGAGGCAGGAACATGGTCTCGGACTGGAGAAAGCATGACCGGACAACCTGGGGGGGATATGGTCTCGGACTGGAGAATGCATGACCGGACAACTGGGGAGGGAGGAACATGGTCTCGGACTGGAGAATGCATGACCGGGCAACCGGGGAGGGAGGAACATGGTCTCGGACTGGAGAATGCATGAACGGGCAACCTGGGGGGATATGGTGTCGGACTGGATAATGCATGACCGGGCAACCGGGGAGGGAGCAACATGGTCTCGGACTGGATAATGCATGACCGGACAACCTGGGGGGGACATGGTCTCGGACTGGAGAATGCATGACCGGGCAACCGGGGAGGCAGGAACATGGTCTCGGACTGGAGAATGCATGACCGGGCAACCAGGGGGGGACATGGTCTCGGACTGGAGAATGCATGACCGGGCAACCGGGGAGGGGGGAACATGGTCTTGGACTGGCGAATGCATGACCGGACAACCTGGGGGGGACATGGTCTCGGACTGGAGAATGCATGACCGGACAACCTGGGGAGGACATGGTCTCGGACTGGAGAATGCATGACCAGACAACCGTGGGGGAACATGGTCTCGGACTGGATAATGCATGACCGGGCAACCGGGGAGGCAGGAACATGGTCTCGGACTGGAGAAAGCATGACCGGACAACCTGGGGGGGACATGGTCTCGGACTGGAGAATGCATGACCGGACAACTTGGGGAGGACATGGTCTCGGACTGGAGAAAGCATGACCGGACAACCTGGGGGGACATGGTCTCGGACTTGAGAATGCATGACCGGACAACTTGGGGGGGACATGGTCTCGGACTGGAGAATGCATGACCGGACAACTGGGGAGGGAGGAACATGGTCTCGGACTGGAGAATGCATGACCGGGCAACCGGGGAGGGTGGAACATGGTCTTGGACTGGCGAATGCATGACCGGACAACCTGGGGGGGACATGGTCTCGGACTGGAGAATGCATGACCGGACAACCTGGGGGGGACATGGTCTCGGACTGGAGAATGCATGACCGGGCAACCGGGGAGGGGGGACATGGTCTCGGACTGGAGAATGCATGACCGGACAACTTGGGGAGGACATGGTCTTGGACTGGAGAAAGCATGACCGGACAACCTGGGTGGGACATGGTCTCGGACTGGATAATGCATGACCGGACAACCTGGGGAGGACATGGTCTCGGACTGGAGAATGCATGACCAGACAACCGTGGGGGAACATGGTCTCGGACTGGATAATGCATGACCGGGCAACCGGGGAGGCAGGAACATGGTCTCGGACTGGAGAAAGCATGACCGGACAACCTGGGGGGGACATGGTCTCGGACTGGAGAATGCATGACCGGACAACTTGGGGAGGACATGGTCTCGGACTGGAGAAAGCATGACCGGACAACCTGGGGGGACATGGTCTCGGACTGGAGAAAGCATGACCGGACAACCTGGGGGGACATGGTCTCGGACTTGAGAATGCATGACCGGACAACTTGGGGGGGACATGGTCTCGGACTGGAGAATGCATGACCGGACAACTGGGGAGGGAGGAACATGGTCTCGGACTGGAGAATGCATGACCGGGCAACCGGGGAGGGTGGAACATGGTCTTGGACTGGCGAATGCATGACCGGACAACCTGGGGGGGACATGGTCTCGGACTGGAGAATGCATGACCGGACAACCTGGGGGGGACATGGTCTCGGACTGGAGAATGCATGACCGGGCAACCGGGGAGGGGGGACATGGTCTCGGACTGGAGAATGCATGACCGGACAACTTGGGGAGGACATGGTCTTGGACTGGAGAAAGCATGACCGGACAACCTGGGTGGGACATGGTCTCGGACTGGATAATGCATGACCGGACAACCTGGGGAGGACATGGTCTCGGACTGGAGAATGCATGACCAGACAACCGTGGGGGAACATGGTCTCGGACTGGATAATGCATGACCGGGCAACCGGGGAGGCAGGAACATGGTCTCGGACTGGAGAAAGCATGACCGGACAACCTGGGGGGGACATGGTCTCGGACTGGAGAATGCATGACCGGACAACTTGGGGAGGACATGGTCTCGGACTGGAGAAAGCATGACCGGACAACCTGGGGGGACATGGTCTCGGACTGGAGAATGCATGACAGGACAACCTGGGGAGGACATGGTCTCGGACTGGAGAATGCATGACCAGACAACCTGGGGGGGACATGGTCTCGGACTTGAGAATGCATGACCGGACAACTTGGGGGGGACATGGTCTCGGACTGGAGAATGCATGACCGGGCAACCGGGGAGGGGGGGACATGGTCTCGGACTGGAGAATGCATGACTGGACAACCTGGGGAGGACATGGTCTCGGACTGGAGAATGCATGACCGGGCAACCGGGGAGGGGGGAACATGGTCTCGGACTGGAGAATGCATGACCGGGCAACCGGGGAGGGGGGAACATGGTCTTGGACTGGCGAATGCATGACCGGACAACCTGGGGGGGACATGGTCTCGGACTGGAGAATGCATGACCGGGCAACCTGGGGGGGACATGGTCTCGGACTGGAGAATGCATGACCGGACAACCTGGGGAGGACATGGTCTCGGACTGGAGAATGCATGACCAGGCAACCGGGGAGGGGGGAACATGGTCTCGGACAGGAGAATGCATGACCGGACAACTTGGGGAGGACATGGTCTTGGACTGGAGAAAGCATGACCGGACAACCTGGGGGGGACATGGTCTCGGACTGGAGAATGCATGACCGGACAACTTGGGGAGGACATGGTCTTGGACTGGAGAAAGCATGACCGGACAACCTGGGGGGGACATGGTCTCGGACTGGAGAATGCATGACCGGGCAACCTGGCGGGGACATGGTCTCGGACTGGAGAATGCATGACCGGAAAACCTGGGGAGGACATGGTCTCGGACTGGAGAATGCATGACCGGGCAACCGGGGAGGGGGGACATGGTCTCGGACTGGAGAATGCATGACCGGACAACTTGGGGAGGACATGGTCTTGGACTGGATAATGCATGACCGGACAACCTGGGGGGGACATGGTCTCGGACTGGAGAATGCATGACCGGACAACCTGGGGAGGAAATGGTCTCGGACTGGAGAATGCATGACCAGACAACCGTGGGGGAACATGGTCTCGGACTGGATAATGCATGACCGGACAACCTGGGGGGGACATGGTCTCGGACTGGAGAATGCATGACCGGACAACCTGGGGAGGACATGGTCTCGGACTGGAGAAAGCATGACCGGACAACCTGGGGGGGACATGGTCTCGGACTGGAGAATGCATGACCGGACAACTTGGGGAGGACATGGTCTCGGACTGGAGAAAGCATGACCGGACAACCTGGGGGGACATGGTCTCGGACTGGAGAATGCATGACCAGACAACCGTGGGGGAACATGGTCTCGGACTGGATAATGCATGACCGGGCAACCGGGGAGGCAGGAACATGGTCTCGGACTGGAGAAAGCATGACCGGACAACCTGGGGGGGATATGGTCTCGGACTGGAGAATGCATGACCGGACAACTGGGGAGGGAGGAACATGGTCTCGGACTGGAGAATGCATGACCGGGCAACCGGGGAGGGAGGAACATGGTCTCGGACTGGAGAATGCATGAACGGGCAACCTGGGGGGATATGGTGTCGGACTGGATAATGCATGACCGGGCAACCGGGGAGGGAGCAACATGGTCTCGGACTGGATAATGCATGACCGGACAACCTGGGGGGGACATGGTCTCGGACTGGAGAATGCATGACCGGGCAACCGGGGAGGCAGGAACATGGTCTCGGACTGGAGAATGCATGACCGGGCAACCAGGGGGGGACATGGTCTCGGACTGGAGAATGCATGACCGGGCAACCGGGGAGGGGGGAACATGGTCTTGGACTGGCGAATGCATGACCGGACAACCTGGGGGGGACATGGTCTCGGACTGGAGAATGCATGACCGGACAACCTGGGGAGGACATGGTCTCGGACTGGAGAATGCATGACCAGACAACCGTGGGGGAACATGGTCTCGGACTGGATAATGCATGACCGGGCAACCGGGGAGGCAGGAACATGGTCTCGGACTGGAGAAAGCATGACCGGACAACCTGGGGGGGACATGGTCTCGGACTGGAGAATGCATGACCGGACAACTTGGGGAGGACATGGTCTCGGACTGGAGAAAGCATGACCGGACAACCTGGGGGGACATGGTCTCGGACTTGAGAATGCATGACCGGACAACTTGGGGGGGACATGGTCTCGGACTGGAGAATGCATGACCGGACAACCTGGGGAGGACATGGTCTCGGACTGGAGAATGCATGACCGGGCAACCGGGGAGGGGGGAACATGGTCTCGGACTGGAGAATGCATGACCGGGCAACCGGGGAGGGGGGAACATGGTCTCGGACAGGAGAATGCATGACCGGACAACCTGGGGGGGACATGGTCTCGGACTGGAGAATGCATGACCGGGCAACCTGGGGGGGACATGGTCTCGGACTGGAGAATGCATGACCGGGCAACCAGGGGGGGATATGGTCTCGGACTGGAGAATGCATGACCGGACAACTGGGGAGGGAGGAACATGGTCTCGGACTGGAGAATGCATGACCGGGCAACCGGGGAGGGTGGAACATGGTCTTGGACTGGCGAATGCATGACCGGACAACCTGGGGGGGACATGGTCTCGGACTGGAGAATGCATGACCGGACAACCTGGGGGGGACATGGTCTCGGACTGGAGAATGCATGACCGGGCAACCGGGGAGGGGGGACATGGTCTCGGACTGGAGAATGCATGACCGGACAACTTGGGGAGGACATGGTCTTGGACTGGAGAAAGCATGACCGGACAACCTGGGTGGGACATGGTCTCGGACTGGATAATGCATGACCGGACAACCTGGGGAGGACATGGTCTCGGACTGGAGAATGCATGACCAGACAACCGTGGGGGAACATGGTCTCGGACTGGATAATGCATGACCGGGCAACCGGGGAGGCAGGAACATGGTCTCGGACTGGAGAAAGCATGACCGGACAACCTGGGGGGGACATGGTCTCGGACTGGAGAATGCATGACCGGACAACTTGGGGAGGACATGGTCTCGGACTGGAGAAAGCATGACCGGACAACCTGGGGGGACATGGTCTCGGACTGGAGAATGCATGACAGGACAACCTGGGGAGGACATGGTCTCGGACTGGAGAATGCATGACCAGACAACCTGGGGGGGACATGGTCTCGGACTTGAGAATGCATGACCGGACAACTTGGGGGGGACATGGTCTCGGACTGGAGAATGCATGACCGGGCAACCGGGGAGGGGGGGACATGGTCTCGGACTGGAGAATGCATGACTGGACAACCTGGGGAGGACATGGTCTCGGACTGGAGAATGCATGACCGGGCAACCGGGGAGGGGGGAACATGGTCTCGGACTGGAGAATGCATGACCGGGCAACCGGGGAGGGGGGAACATGGTCTTGGACTGGCGAATGCATGACCGGACAACCTGGGGGGGACATGGTCTCGGACTGGAGAATGCATGACCGGGCAACCTGGGGGGGACATGGTCTCGGACTGGAGAATGCATGACCGGACAACCTGGGGAGGACATGGTCTCGGACTGGAGAATGCATGACCAGGCAACCGGGGAGGGGGGAACATGGTCTCGGACAGGAGAATGCATGACCGGACAACTTGGGGAGGACATGGTCTTGGACTGGAGAAAGCATGACCGGACAACCTGGGGGGGACATGGTCTCGGACTGGAGAATGCATGACCGGACAACTTGGGGAGGACATGGTCTTGGACTGGAGAAAGCATGACCGGACAACCTGGGGGGGACATGGTCTCGGACTGGAGAATGCATGACCGGGCAACCTGGCGGGGACATGGTCTCGGACTGGAGAATGCATGACCGGAAAACCTGGGGAGGACATGGTCTCGGACTGGAGAATGCATGACCGGGCAACCGGGGAGGGGGGACATGGTCTCGGACTGGAGAATGCATGACCGGACAACTTGGGGAGGACATGGTCTTGGACTGGATAATGCATGACCGGACAACCTGGGGGGGACATGGTCTCGGACTGGAGAATGCATGACCGGACAACCTGGGGAGGAAATGGTCTCGGACTGGAGAATGCATGACCAGACAACCGTGGGGGAACATGGTCTCGGACTGGATAATGCATGACCGGACAACCTGGGGGGGACATGGTCTCGGACTGGAGAATGCATGACCGGACAACCTGGGGAGGACATGGTCTCGGACTGGAGAAAGCATGACCGGACAACCTGGGGGGGACATGGTCTCGGACTGGAGAATGCATGACCGGACAACTTGGGGAGGACATGGTCTCGGACTGGAGAAAGCATGACCGGACAACCTGGGGGGACATGGTCTCGGACTGGAGAATGCATGACCAGACAACCGTGGGGGAACATGGTCTCGGACTGGATAATGCATGACCGGGCAACCGGGGAGGCAGGAACATGGTCTCGGACTGGAGAAAGCATGACCGGACAACCTGGGGGGGATATGGTCTCGGACTGGAGAATGCATGACCGGACAACTGGGGAGGGAGGAACATGGTCTCGGACTGGAGAATGCATGACCGGGCAACCGGGGAGGCAGGAACATGGTCTCGGACTGGAGAATGCATGACCGGGCAACCAGGGGGGGACATGGTCTCGGACTGGAGAATGCATGACCGGGCAACCGGGGAGGGGGGAACATGGTCTTGGACTGGCGAATGCATGACCGGACAACCTGGGGGGGACATGGTCTCGGACTGGAGAATGCATGACCGGACAACCTGGGGAGGACATGGTCTCGGACTGGAGAATGCATGACCAGACAACCGTGGGGGAACATGGTCTCGGACTGGATAATGCATGACCGGGCAACCGGGGAGGCAGGAACATGGTCTCGGACTGGAGAAAGCATGACCGGACAACCTGGGGGGGACATGGTCTCGGACTGGAGAATGCATGACCGGACAACTTGGGGAGGACATGGTCTCGGACTGGAGAAAGCATGACCGGACAACCTGGGGGGACATGGTCTCGGACTTGAGAATGCATGACCGGACAACTTGGGGGGGACATGGTCTCGGACTGGAGAATGCATGACCGGACAACCTGGGGAGGACATGGTCTCGGACTGGAGAATGCATGACCGGGCAACCGGGGAGGGGGGAACATGGTCTCGGACTGGAGAATGCATGACCGGGCAACCGGGGAGGGGGGAACATGGTCTTGAACTGGCGAATGCATGACCGGACAACCTGGGGGGGACATGGTCTCGGACTGGAGAATGCATGACCGGGCAACCTGGGGGGGACATGGTCTCGGACTGGAGAATGCATGACCGGGCAACCAGGGGGGGATATGGTCTCGGACTGGAGAATGCATGACCGGACAACTGGGGAGGGAGGAACATGGTCTCGGACTGGAGAATGCATGACCGGGCAACCGGGGAGGGTGGAACATGGTCTTGGACTGGCGAATGCATGACCGGACAACCTGGGGGGGACATGGTCTCGGACTGGAGAATGCATGACCGGACAACCTGGGGGGGACATGGTCTCGGACTGGAGAATGCATGACCGGGCAACCGGGGAGGGGGGACATGGTCTCGGACTGGAGAATGCATGACCGGACAACTTGGGGAGGACATGGTCTTGGACTGGAGAAAGCATGACCGGACAACCTGGGTGGGACATGGTCTCGGACTGGATAATGCATGACCGGACAACCTGGGGAGGACATGGTCTCGGACTGGAGAATGCATGACCAGACAACCGTGGGGGAACATGGTCTCGGACTGGATAATGCATGACCGGGCAACCGGGGAGGCAGGAACATGGTCTCGGACTGGAGAAAGCATGACCGGACAACCTGGGGGGGACATGGTCTCGGACTGGAGAATGCATGACCGGACAACTTGGGGAGGACATGGTCTCGGACTGGAGAAAGCATGACCGGACAACCTGGGGGGACATGGTCTCGGACTGGAGAATGCATGACAGGACAACCTGGGGAGGACATGGTCTCGGACTGGAGAATGCATGACCAGACAACCTGGGGGGGACATGGTCTCGGACTTGAGAATGCATGACCGGACAACTTGGGGGGGACATGGTCTCGGACTGGAGAATGCATGACCGGGCAACCGGGGAGGGGGGGACATGGTCTCGGACTGGAGAATGCATGACTGGACAACCTGGGGAGGACATGGTCTCGGACTGGAGAATGCATGACCGGGCAACCGGGGAGGGGGGAACATGGTCTCGGACTGGAGAATGCATGACCGGGCAACCGGGGAGGGGGGAACATGGTCTTGGACTGGCGAATGCATGACCGGACAACCTGGGGGGGACATGGTCTCGGACTGGAGAATGCATGACCGGGCAACCTGGGGGGGACATGGTCTCGGACTGGAGAATGCATGACCGGACAACCTGGGGAGGACATGGTCTCGGACTGGAGAATGCATGACCAGGCAACCGGGGAGGGGGGAACATGATCTCGGACAGGAGAATGCATGACCGGACAACTTGGGGAGGACATGGTCTTGGACTGGAGAAAGCATGACCGGACAACCTGGGGGGGACATGGTCTCGGACTGGAGAATGCATGACCGGACAACTTGGGGAGGACATGGTCTTGGACTGGAGAAAGCATGACCGGACAACCTGGGGGGGACATGGTCTCGGACTGGAGAATGCATGACCGGGCAACCTGGCGGGGACATGGTCTCGGACTGGAGAATGCATGACCGGAAAACCTGGGGAGGACATGGTCTCGGACTGGAGAATGCATGACCGGGCAACCGGGGAGGGGGGACATGGTCTCGGACTGGAGAATGCATGACCGGACAACTTGGGGAGGACATGGTCTTGGACTGGATAATGCATGACCGGACAACCTGGGGGGGACATGGTCTCGGACTGGAGAATGCATGACCGGACAACCTGGGGAGGAAATGGTCTCGGACTGGAGAATGCATGACCAGACAACCGTGGGGGAACATGGTCTCGGACTGGATAATGCATGACCGGACAACCTGGGGGGGACATGGTCTCGGACTGAAGAATGCATGACCGGACAACCTGGGGAGGACATGGTCTCGGACTGGAGAAAGCATGACCGGACAACCTGGGGGGGACATGGTCTCGGACTGGAGAATGCATGACCGGACAACTTGGGGAGGACATGGTCTCGGACTGGAGAAAGCATGACCGGACAACCTGGGGGGACATGGTCTCGGACTGGAGAATGCATGACAGGACAACCTGGGGAGGACATGGTCTCGGACTGGAGAATGCATGACCGGACAACCTGGGGGGGACATGGTCTCGGACTTGAGAATGCATGACCGGACAACCTGGGGGGGACATGGTCTCGGACTGGAGAATGCATGACCGGACAACCTGGGGGGGACATGGTCTCGGACTTGAGAATGCATGACCGGACAACCTGGGGGGGACATGGTCTCGGACTGGAGAATGCATGACCGGGCAACCGGGGAGGGGGGGACATGGTCTCGGACTGGAGAATGCATGACCGGACAACCTGGGGAGGACATGGTCTCGGACTGGAGAATGCATGACCGGGCAACCGGGGAGGGGGGAACATGGTCTTGGTCTGGCGAATGCATGACCGGGCAACCGGGGAGGGGGGAACATGGTCTTGGTCTGGCGAATGCATGACCGGACAACCTGGGGGGGACATGGTCTCGGACTGGAGAATGCATGACCGGGCAACCTGGGGGGGACATGGTCTCGGACTGGAGAATGCATGACCGGACAACCTGGGGAGGACATGGTCTCGGACTGGAGAATGCATGACCAGGCAACCGGGGAGGGGGGAACATGGTCTCGGACAGGAGAATGCATGACCGGACAACTTGGGGAGGACATGGTCTTGGACTGGAGAAAGCATGACCGGACAACCTGGGGGGGACATGGTCTCGGACTGGAGAATGCATGACCGGGCAACCAGGGGGGGATATGGTCTCGGACTGGAGAATGCATGACCGGACAACTGGGGAGGGAGGAACATGGTCTCGGACTGGAGAATGCATGACCGGGCAACCGGGGAGGGTGGAACATGGTCTTGGACTGGCGAATGCATGACCGGACAACCTGGGGGGGACATGGTCTCGGACTGGAGAATGCATGACCGGACAACCTGGGGGGGACATGGTCTCGGACTGGAGAATGCATGACCGGGCAACCGGGGAGGGGGGACATGGTCTCGGACTGGAGAATGCATGACCGGACAACTTGGGGAGGACATGGTCTTGGACTGGAGAAAGCATGACCGGACAACCTGGGTGGGACATGGTCTCGGACTGGATAATGCATGACCGGACAACCTGGGGAGGACATGGTCTCGGACTGGAGAATGCATGACCAGACAACCGTGGGGGAACATGGTCTCGGACTGGATAATGCATGACCGGGCAACCGGGGAGGCAGGAACATGGTCTCGGACTGGAGAAAGCATGACCGGACAACCTGGGGGGGACATGGTCTCGGACTGGAGAATGCATGACCGGACAACTTGGGGAGGACATGGTCTCGGACTGGAGAAAGCATGACCGGACAACCTGGGGGGACATGGTCTCGGACTGGAGAATGCATGACAGGACAACCTGGGGAGGACATGGTCTCGGACTGGAGAATGCATGACCAGACAACCTGGGGGGGACATGGTCTCGGACTTGAGAATGCATGACCGGACAACTTGGGGGGGACATGGTCTCGGACTGGAGAATGCATGACCGGGCAACCGGGGAGGGGGGGACATGGTCTCGGACTGGAGAATGCATGACTGGACAACCTGGGGAGGACATGGTCTCGGACTGGAGAATGCATGACCGGGCAACCGGGGAGGGGGGAACATGGTCTCGGACTGGAGAATGCATGACCGGGCAACCGGGGAGGGGGGAACATGGTCTTGGACTGGCGAATGCATGACCGGACAACCTGGGGGGGACATGGTCTCGGACTGGAGAATGCATGACCGGGCAACCTGGGGGGGACATGGTCTCGGACTGGAGAATGCATGACCGGACAACCTGGGGAGGACATGGTCTCGGACTGGAGAATGCATGACCAGGCAACCGGGGAGGGGGGAACATGGTCTCGGACAGGAGAATGCATGACCGGACAACTTGGGGAGGACATGGTCTTGGACTGGAGAAAGCATGACCGGACAACCTGGGGGGGACATGGTCTCGGACTGGAGAATGCATGACCGGACAACTTGGGGAGGACATGGTCTTGGACTGGAGAAAGCATGACCGGACAACCTGGGGGGGACATGGTCTCGGACTGGAGAATGCATGACCGGGCAACCTGGCGGGGACATGGTCTCGGACTGGAGAATGCATGACCGGAAAACCTGGGGAGGACATGGTCTCGGACTGGAGAATGCATGACCGGGCAACCGGGGAGGGGGGACATGGTCTCGGACTGGAGAATGCATGACCGGACAACTTGGGGAGGACATGGTCTTGGACTGGATAATGCATGACCGGACAACCTGGGGGGGACATGGTCTCGGACTGGAGAATGCATGACCGGACAACCTGGGGAGGAAATGGTCTCGGACTGGAGAATGCATGACCAGACAACCGTGGGGGAACATGGTCTCGGACTGGATAATGCATGACCGGACAACCTGGGGGGGACATGGTCTCGGACTGGAGAATGCATGACCGGACAACCTGGGGAGGACATGGTCTCGGACTGGAGAAAGCATGACCGGACAACCTGGGGGGGACATGGTCTCGGACTGGAGAATGCATGACCGGACAACTTGGGGAGGACATGGTCTCGGACTGGAGAAAGCATGACCGGACAACCTGGGGGGACATGGTCTCGGACTGGAGAATGCATGACAGGACAACCTGGGGAGGACATGGTCTCGGACTGGAGAATGCATGACCGGACAACCTGGGGGGGACATGGTCTCGGACTTGAGAATGCATGACCGGACAACCTGGGGGGGACATGGTCTCGGACTGGAGAATGCATGACCGGACAACCTGGGGGGGACATGGTCTCGGACTTGAGAATGCATGACCGGACAACCTGGGGGGGACATGGTCTCGGACTGGAGAATGCATGACCGGGCAACCGGGGAGGGGGGGACATGGTCTCGGACTGGAGAATGCATGACCGGACAACCTGGGGAGGACATGGTCTCGGACTGGAGAATGCATGACCGGGCAACCGGGGAGGGGGGAACATGGTCTTGGTCTGGCGAATGCATGACCGGGCAACCGGGGAGGGGGGAACATGGTCTTGGTCTGGCGAATGCATGACCGGACAACCTGGGGGGGACATGGTCTCGGACTGGAGAATGCATGACCGGGCAACCTGGGGGGGACATGGTCTCGGACTGGAGAATGCATGACCGGACAACCTGGGGAGGACATGGTCTCGGACTGGAGAATGCATGACCAGGCAACCGGGGAGGGGGGAACATGGTCTCGGACAGGAGAATGCATGACCGGACAACTTGGGGAGGACATGGTCTTGGACTGGAGAAAGCATGACCGGACAACCTGGGGGGGACATGGTCTCGGACTGGATAATGCATGACCGGACAACCTGGGGGGGACATGGTCTCGGACTGGAGAATGCATGACCGGACAACCTGGGGGGGACATGGTCTCGGACTGGAGAATGCATGACCGGACAACCTGGGGAGGACATGGTCTCGGACTGGAGAATGCATGACCAGACAACCGTGGGGGAACATGGTCTCGGACTGGATAATGCATGACCGGGCAACCGGGGAGGCAGGAACATGGTCTCGGACTGGAGAATGCATGACCGGGCAACCTGGGGGGGACATGGTCTCGGACTGGAGAATGCATGACCGGGCAACCGGGGAGGGGGGGACATGGTCTCGGACTGGAGAATGCATGACCGGACAACCTGGGGAGGACATGGTCTCGGACTGGAGAATGCATGACCGGGCAACCGGGGAGGGGGGAACATGGTCTTGGTCTGGCGAATGCATGACCGGGCAACCGGGGAGGGGGGAACATGGTCTTGGTCTGGCGAATGCATGACCGGACAACCTGGGGGGGACATGGTCTCGGACTGGAGAATGCATGACCGGGCAACCTGGGGGGGACATGGTCTCGGACTGGAGAATGCATGACCGGACAACCTGGGGAGGACATGGTCTCGGACTGGAGAATGCATGACCAGGCAACCGGGGAGGGGGGAACATGGTCTCGGACAGGAGAATGCATGACCGGACAACTTGGGGAGGACATGGTCTTGGACTGGAGAAAGCATGACCGGACAACCTGGGGGGGACATGGTCTCGGACTGGATAATGCATGACCGGACAACCTGGGGGGGACATGGTCTCGGACTGGAGAATGCATGACCGGACAACCTGGGGGGGACATGGTCTCGGACTGGAGAATGCATGACCGGACAACCTGGGGAGGACATGGTCTCGGACTGGAGAATGCATGACCAGACAACCGTGGGGGAACATGGTCTCGGACTGGATAATGCATGACCGGGCAACCGGGGAGGCAGGAACATGGTCTCGGACTGGAGAATGCATGACCGGGCAACCTGGGGGGGACATGGTCTCGGACTGGAGAATGCATGACCGGACAACTTGGTGAGGACATGGTCTCGGACTGGAGAAAGCATGACCGGACAACCTGGGGGGGACATGGTCTCGGACTGGAGAATGCATGACCGGGCAACCTGGGGGGGACATGGTCTCGGACTGGAGAATGCATGACCGGACAACTTGGGGAGGACATGGTCTCGGACTGGAGAAAGCATGACCGGACAACCTGGGGGGGACATGGTCTCGGACTGGAGAATGCATGACCGGGCAACCGGTGCGTGGGGAACATGGTCTCGGACTGGAGAAGGCATGACCGGACAACCTGGGGGGGACATGGTCTCGGACTGGAGAATGCATGACCAGACAACCTGGGGAGGACATGGTCTCGGACTGGAGAAAGCATGACCGGGCAACCGGGGAGGGGGGAACATGGTCTCGGACTGGAGAATGCATGACCGGGCAACTGGGGAGGGGGGAACATGGTCTCGGACTGGAGAATGCATGACCGGGCAACCTGGGGGGGACATGGTCTCGGACTGGAGAATGCATGACCGGGCAACCGGGGAGGCAGGAACATGGTCTCGGACTGGAGAATGCATGACCGGGCAACCAGGGGGGGACATGGTCTCGGACTGGAGAATGCATGACCGGGCAACCGGGGAGGGGGGAACATGGTCTTGGACTGGCGAATGCATGACCGGACAACCTGGGGGGGACATGGTCTCGGACTGGAGAATGCATGACCGGACAACCTGGGGAGGACATGGTCTCGGACTGGAGAATGCATGACCAGACAACCGTGGGGGAACATGGTCTCGGACTGGATAATGCATGACCGGGCAACCGGGGAGGGGGGAACATGGTCTTGGACTGGCGAATGCATGACCGGACAACCTGGGGGGGACATGGTCTCGGACTGGAGAATGCATGACCGGACAACCTGGGGAGGACATGGTCTCGGACTGGAGAATGCATGACCGGGCAACCGGGGAGGGGGGACATGGTCTCGGACTGGAGAATGCATGACCGGACAACTTGGGGAGGACATGGTCTTGGACTGGAGAAAGCATGACCGGACAACCTGGGGGGGACATGGTCTCGGACTGGAGAATGCATGACCGGGCAACCTGGCGGGGACATGGTCTCGGACTGGAGAATGCATGACCGGACAACCTGGGGAGGACATGGTCTCGGACTGGAGAATGCATGACCGGGCAACCGGGGAGGGGGGACATGGTCTCGGACTGGAGAATGCATGACCGGACAACTTGGGGAGGACATGGTCTTGGACTGGAGAAAGCATGACCGGACAACCTGGGTGGGACATGGTCTCGGACTGGATAATGCATGACCGGACAACCTGTGGGGACATGGTCTCGGACTGGATAATGCATGACCGGACAACCTGGGGGGGACATGGTCTCGGACTGGAGAATGCATGACCGGACAACCTGGGGAGGACATGGTCTCGGACTGGAGAATGCATGACCAGACAACCGTGGGGGAACATGGTCTCGGACTGGATAATGCATGACCGGGCAACCGGGGAGGCAGGAACATGGTCTCGGACTGGAGAAAGCATGACCGGACAACCTGGGGGGGGGGAACATGGTCTCGGACTGGAGAATGCATGACCGGGCAACCAGGGGAGGATATGGTCTCGGACTGGAGAATGCATGACCGGACAACTGGGGAGGGAGGAACATGGTCTCGGACTGGAGAATGCATGACCGGGCAACCGGGGAGGGAGGAGCATGGTCTCGGACTGGAGAATGCATGAATGGGCAACCTGGGGGGATATGGTGTCGGACTGGAGAATGCATGACCGGGCAACCGGGGAGGGAGGAACATGGTCTCGGACTGGAGAAAGCATGACCGGACAACCTGGGTGGGATATGGTCTCGGACTGGAGAATGCATGACCGGGCAACCGGGGCGTGGGGAACATGGTCTTGGACTGGAGAAAGCATGACCGGACAACCTGGGGGGGACATGGTCTCGGACTGGAGAATGCATGACCGGGCAACCTGGGGGGGACATGGTGTCGGACTGGAGAATGCATGACCGGACAACCTGGGGGGGACATGGTCTCGGACTGGAGAATGCATGACAGGACAACCTGGGGGGATATGGTGTCGGACTGGAGAAAGCATGACCGGGCAACCGGGGAGGGGGGAACATGGTCTCGGACTGGAGAATGCATGACCGGGCAACCAGGGGGGGATATGGTCTCGGACTGGAGAATGCATGACCGGACAACTGGGGAGGGAGGAACATGGTCTCGGACTGGAGAATGCATGACCGGGCAACCGGGGAGGGAGGAACATGGTCTCGGACTGGAGAATGCATGAACGGGCAACCTGGGGGGATATGGTGTCGGACTGGATAATGCATGACCGGGCAACCGGGGAGGGAGCAACATGGTCTCGGACTGGATAATGCATGACCGGACAACCTGGGGGGGACATGGTCTCGGACTGGAGAATGCATGACCGGGCAACCGGGGAGGGGGGAACATGGTCTCGGACTGGAGAATGCATGACCGGGCAACCAGGGGAGGATATGGTCTCGGACTGGAGAATGCATGACCGGACAACTGGGGAGGGAGGAACATGGTCTCGGACTGGAGAATGCATGACCGGGCAACCGGGGAGGGAGGAGCATGGTCTCGGACTGGAGAATGCATGAATGGGCAACCTGGGGGGATATGGTGTCGGACTGGAGAAGGCATGACCGGGCAACCGGGGAGGGAGGAACATGGTCTCGGACTGGAGAAAGCATGACCGGACAACCTGGGTGGGATATGGTCTCGGACTGGAGAATGCATGACCGGGCAACCGGGGCGTGGGGAACATGGTCTTGGACTGGAGAAAGCATGACCGGACAACCTGGGGGGGACATGGTCTCGGACTGGAGAATGCATGACCGGGCAACCTGGGGGGGACATGGTGTCGGACTGGAGAATGCATGACCGGACAACCTGGGGGGGACATGGTCTCGGACTGGAGAATGCATGACAGGACAACCTGGGGGGATATGGTGTCGGACTGGAGAAAGCATGACCGGGCAACCGGGGAGGGGGGAACATGGTCTCGGACTGGAGAATGCATGACCGGGCAACCAGGGGGGGATATGGTCTCGGACTGGAGAATGCATGACCGGACAACTGGGGAGGGAGGAACATGGTCTCGGACTGGAGAATGCATGACCGGGCAACCGGGGAGGGAGGAACATGGTCTCGGACTGGAGAATGCATGAACGGGCAACCTGGGGGGATATGGTGTCGGACTGGATAATGCATGACCGGGCAACCGGGGAGGGAGCAACATGGTCTCGGACTGGATAATGCATGACCGGACAACCTGGGGGGGACATGGTCTCGGACTGGAGAATGCATGACCGGGCAACCGGGGAGGCAGGAACATGGTCTCGGACTGGAGAATGCATGACCGGGCAACCAGGGGGGGATATGGTCTCGTACTGGAGAATGCATGACCGGACAACTTGGGGGGGACATGGTCTCGGACTGGAGAATGCATGACCGGGCAACCGGGGAGGGTGGAACATGGTCTTGGACTGGCGAATGCATGACCGGACAACCTGGGGGGGACATGGTCTCGGACTGGAGAATGCATGACCGGACAACCTGGGGGGGACATGGTCTCGGACTGGAGAATGCATGACCGGGCAACCGGGGAGGGGGGACATGGTCTCGGACTGGAGAATGCATGACCGGACAACTTGGGGAGGACATGGTCATGGACTGGAGAAAGCATGACCGGACAACCTGGGTGGGACATGGTCTCGGACTGGATAATGCATGACCGGACAACCTGGGGGGGACATGGTCTCGGACTGGATAATGCATGACCGGACAACCTGGGGGGGACATGGTCTCGGACTGGAGAATGCATGACCGGACAACCTGGGGAGGACATGGTCTCGGACTGGAGAATGCATGACCAGACAACCGTGGGGGAACATGGTCTCGGACTGGATAATGCATGACCGGGCAACCGGGGAGGCAGGAACATGGTCTCGGACTGGAGAAAGCATGACCGGACAACCTGGGGGGGACATGGTCTCGGACTGGAGAATGCATGACCGGACAACTTGGGGAGGACATGGTCTCGGACTGGAGAAAGCATGACCGGACAACCTGGGGGGACATGGTCTCGGACTGGAGAATGCATGACAGGACAACCTGGGGAGGACATGGTCTCGGACTGGAGAATGCATGACCGGACAACCTGGGGGGGACATGGTCTCGGACTTGAGAATGCATGACCGGACAACTTGGGGGGGACATGGTCTCGGACTGGAGAATGCATGACCGGGCAACCGGGGAGGGGGGGACATGGTCTCGGACTGGAGAATGCATGACCGGACAACCTGGGGAGGACATGGTCTCGGACTGGAGAATGCATGACCGGGCAACCGGGGAGGGGGGAACATGGTCTCGGACTGGAGAATGCATGACCGGGCAACCGGGGAGGGGGGAACATGGTCTTGGACTGGCGAATGCATGACCGGACAACCTGGGGGGGACATGGTCTCGGACTGGAGAATGCATGACCGGGCAACCTGGGGGGGACATGGTCTCGGACTGGAGAATGCATGACCGGACAACCTGGGGAGGACATGGTCTCGGACTGGAGAATGCATGACCAGGCAACCGGGGAGGGGGGAACATGGTCTCGGACAGGAGAATGCATGACCGGACAACTTGGGGAGGACATGGTCTTGGACTGGAGAAAGCATGACCGGACAACCTGGGGGGGACATGGTCTCGGACTGGATAATGCATGACCGGACAACCTGGGGGGGACATGGTCTCGGACTGGAGAATGCATGACCGGACAACCTGGGGGGGACATGGTCTCGGACTGGAGAATGCATGACCGGACAACCTGGGGAGGACATGGTCTCGGACTGGAGAATGCATGACCAGACAACCGTGGGGGAACATGGTCTCGGACTGGATAATGCATGACCGGGCAACCGGGGAGGCAGGAACATGGTCTCGGACTGGAGAATGCATGACCGGGCAACCTGGGGGGGACATGGTCTCGGACTGGAGAATGCATGACCGGACAACTTGGTGAGGACATGGTCTCGGACTGGAGAAAGCATGACCGGACAACCTGGGGGGGACATGGTCTCGGACTGGAGAATGCATGACCGGACAACCTGGGGGGGACATGGTCTCGGACTGGAGAAAGCATGACCGGGCAACCGGGGAGGGGGGAACATGGTCTCGGACTGGAGAATGCATGACCGGACAACCTGGGGGGGATATGGTCTCGGACTGGAGAATGCATGACCTGGCAACCGGGGAGGGGGGAACATGGTCTCGGACTGGAGAAAGCATGACCGGACAACCTGGGGGGGACATGGTCTCGGACTGGAGAATGCATGACCGGGCAACCTGGGGGGGACATGGTCTCGGACTGGAGAATGCATGACCGGACAACTTGGGGAGGACATGGTCTCGGACTGGAGAAAGCATGACCGGACAACCTGGGGGGGACATGGTCTCGGACTGGAGAATGCATGACCGGGCAACCGGGGCGTGGGGAACATGGTCTCGGACTGGAGAAGGCATGACCGGACAACCTGGGGGGGACATGGTCTCGGACTGGAGAATGCATGACCAGACAACCTGGGGAGGACATGGTCTCGGACTGGAGAAAGCATGACCGGGCAACCGGGGAGGGGGGAACATGGTCTCGGACTGGAGAATGCATGACCGGGCAACCGGGGAGGGGGGAACATGGTCTCGGACTGGAGAATGCATGACCGGGCAACCAGGGGAGGATATGGTCTCGGACTGGAGAATGCATGACCGGACAACTGGGGAGGGAGGAACATGGTCTCGGACTGGAGAATGCATGACCGGGCAACCGGGGAGGGAGGAGCATGGTCTCGGACTGGAGAATGCATGAATGGGCAACCTGGGGGGATATGGTGTCGGACTGGAGAATGCATGACCGGGCAACCGGGGAGGGGGGAACATGGTCTTGGACTGGCGAATGCATGACCGGACAACCTGGGGGGGACATGGTCTCGGACTGGAGAATGCATGACCGGACAACCTGGGGAGGACATGGTCTCGGACTGGAGAATGCATGACCAGACAACCGTGGGGGAACATGGTCTCGGACTGGATAATGCATGACCGGGCAACCGGGGAGGGGGGAACATGGTCTTGGACTGGCGAATGCATGACCGGACAACCTGGGGGGGACATGGTCTCGGACTGGAGAATGCATGACCGGACAACCTGGGGAGGACATGGTCTCGGACTGGAGAATGCATGACCGGGCAACCGGGGAGGGGGGACATGGTCTCGGACTGGAGAATGCATGACCGGACAACTTGGGGAGGACATGGTCTTGGACTGGAGAAAGCATGACCGGACAACCTGGGGGGGACATGGTCTCGGACTGGAGAATGCATGACCGGGCAACCTGGCGGGGACATGGTCTCGGACTGGAGAATGCATGACCGGACAACCTGGGGAGGACATGGTCTCGGACTGGAGAATGCATGACCGGGCAACCGGGGAGGGGGGACATGGTCTCGGACTGGAGAATGCATGACCGGACAACTTGGGGAGGACATGGTCTTGGACTGGAGAAAGCATGACCGGACAACCTGGGTGGGACATGGTCTCGGACTGGATAATGCATGACCGGACAACCTGTGGGGACATGGTCTCGGACTGGATAATGCATGACCGGACAACCTGGGGGGGACATGGTCTCGGACTGGAGAATGCATGACCGGACAACCTGGGGAGGACATGGTCTCGGACTGGAGAATGCATGACCAGACAACCGTGGGGGAACATGGTCTCGGACTGGATAATGCATGACCGGGCAACCGGGGAGGCAGGAACATGGTCTCGGACTGGAGAAAGCATGACCGGACAACCTGGGGGGGGGGAACATGGTCTCGGACTGGAGAATGCATGACCGGGCAACCAGGGGAGGA
The DNA here is from genome assembly GCA_964023205.1 of Lutraria lutraria. Lineage (NCBI taxonomy): Eukaryota > Metazoa > Mollusca > Bivalvia > Venerida > Mactridae > Lutraria > Lutraria lutraria. The sequence goes on from OZ026846.1 coordinate 35,361,494, forward strand.
TATGGTCTCGGACTGGAGAATGCATGACCGGACAACTGGGGAGGGAGGAACATGGTCTCGGACTGGAGAATGCATGACCGGGCAACCGGGGAGGGAGGAGCATGGTCTCGGACTGGAGAATGCATGAATGGGCAACCTGGGGGGATATGGTGTCGGACTGGAGAATGCATGACCGGGCAACCGGGGAGGGAGGAACATGGTCTCGGACTGGAGAAAGCATGACCGGACAACCTGGGTGGGATATGGTCTCGGACTGGAGAATGCATGACCGGGCAACCGGGGCGTGGGGAACATGGTCTTGGACTGGAGAAAGCATGACCGGACAACCTGGGGGGGACATGGTCTCGGACTGGAGAATGCATGACCGGGCAACCTGGGGGGGACATGGTGTCGGACTGGAGAATGCATGACCGGACAACCTGGGGGGGACATGGTCTCGGACTGGAGAATGCATGACAGGACAACCTGGGGGGATATGGTGTCAGACTGGAGAAAGCATGACCGGGCAACCGGGGAGGGGGGAACATGGTCTCGGACTGGAGAATGCATGACCGGGCAACCAGGGGGGGATATGGTCTCGGACTGGAGAATGCATGACCGGACAACTGGGGAGGGAGGAACATGGTCTCGGACTGGAGAATGCATGACCGGGCAACCGGGGAGGGAGGAACATGGTCTCGGACTGGAGAATGCATGAACGGGCAACCTGGGGGGATATGGTGTCGGACTGGATAATGCATGACCGGGCAACCGGGGAGGGAGCAACATGGTCTCGGACTGGATAATGCATGACCGGACAACCTGGGGGGGACATGGTCTCGGACTGGAGAATGCATGACCGGGCAACCGGGGAGGCAGGAACATGGTCTCGGACTGGAGAATGCATGACCGGGCAACCAGGGGGGGATATGGTCTCGTACTGGAGAATGCATGACCGGACAACTTGGGGGGCCATGGTCTCGGACTGGAGAATGCATGACCGGGCAACCGGGGAGGGTGGAACATGGTCTTGGACTGGCGAATGCATGACCGGACAACCTGGGGGGGACATGGTCTCGGACTGGAGAATGCATGACCGGACAACCTGGGGGGGACATGGTCTCGGACTGGAGAATGCATGACCGGGCAACCGGGGAGGGGGGACATGGTCTCGGACTGGAGAATGCATGACCGGACAACTTGGGGAGGACATGGTCATGGACTGGAGAAAGCATGACCGGACAACCTGGGTGGGACATGGTCTCGGACTGGATAATGCATGACCGGACAACCTGGGGAGGACATGGTCTCGGACTGGAGAATGCATGACCAGACAACCGTGGGGGAACATGGTCTCGGACTGGATAATGCATGACCGGGCAACCGGGGAGGCAGGAACATGGTCTCGGACTGGAGAAAGCATGACCGGACAACCTGGGGGGGGGGAACATGGTCTCGGACTGGAGAATGCATGACCGGGCAACCAGGGGAGGATATGGTCTCGGACTGGAGAATGCATGACCGGACAACTGGGGAGGGAGGAACATGGTCTCGGACTGGAGAATGCATGACCGGGCAACCGGGGAGGGAGGAGCATGGTCTCGGACTGGAGAATGCATGAATGGGCAACCTGGGGGGATATGGTGTCGGACTGGAGAATGCATGACCGGGCAACCGGGGAGGGAGGAACATGGTCTCGGACTGGAGAAAGCATGACCGGACAACCTGGGTGGGATATGGTCTCGGACTGGAGAATGCATGACCGGGCAACCGGGGCGTGGGGAACATGGTCTTGGACTGGAGAAAGCATGACCGGACAACCTGGGGGGGACATGGTCTCGGACTGGAGAATGCATGACCGGGCAACCTGGGGGGGACATGGTGTCGGACTGGAGAATGCATGACCGGACAACCTGGGGGGGACATGGTCTCGGACTGGAGAATGCATGACAGGACAACCTGGGGGGATATGGTGTCGGACTGGAGAAAGCATGACCGGGCAACCGGGGAGGGGGGAACATGGTCTCGGACTGGAGAATGCATGACCGGGCAACCAGGGAGGGATATGGTCTCGGACTGGAGAATGCATGACCGGACAACTGGGGAGGGAGGAACATGGTCTCGGACTGGAGAATGCATGACCGGGCAACCGGGGAGGGAGGAACATGGTCTCGGACTGGAGAATGCATGAACGGGCAACCTGGGGGGATATGGTGTCGGACTGGATAATGCATGACCGGGCAACCGGGGAGGGAGCAACATGGTCTCGGACTGGATAATGCATGACCGGACAACCTGGGGGGGACATGGTCTCGGACTGGAGAATGCATGACCGGGCAACCGGGGAGGCAGGAACATGGTCTCGGACTGGAGAATGCATGACCGGGCAACCAGGGGGGGATATGGTCTCGTACTGGAGAATGCATGACCGGACAACTTGGGGGGGACATGGTCTCGGACTGGAGAATGCATGACCGGGCAACCGGGGAGGGTGGAACATGGTCTTGGACTGGCGAATGCATGACCGGACAACCTGGGGGGGACATGGTCTCGGACTGGAGAATGCATGACCGGACAACCTGGGGGGGACATGGTCTCGGACTGGAGAATGCATGACCGGGCAACCGGGGAGGGGGGACATGGTCTCGGACTGGAGAATGCATGACCGGACAACTTGGGGAGGACATGGTCATGGACTGGAGAAAGCATGACCGGACAACCTGGGTGGGACATGGTCTCGGACTGGATAATGCATGACCGGACAACCTGGGGGGGACATGGTCTCGGACTGGATAATGCATGACCGGACAACCTGGGGGGGACATGGTCTCGGACTGGAGAATGCATGACCGGACAACCTGGGGAGGACATGGTCTCGGACTGGAGAATGCATGACCAGACAACCGTGGGGGAACATGGTCTCGGACTGGATAATGCATGACCGGGCAACCGGGGAGGCAGGAACATGGTCTCGGACTGGAGAAAGCATGACCGGACAACCTGGGGGGGACATGGTCTCGGACTGGAGAATGCATGACCGGACAACTTGGGGAGGACATGGTCTCGGACTGGAGAAAGCATGACCGGACAACCTGGGGGGACATGGTCTCGGACTGGAGAATGCATGACAGGACAACCTGGGGAGGACATGGTCTCGGACTGGAGAATGCATGACCGGACAACCTGGGGGGGGACATGGTCTCGGACTTGAGAATGCATGACCGGACAACTTGGGGGGGACATGGTCTCGGACTGGAGAATGCATGACCGGGCAACCGGGGAGGGGGGGACATGGTCTCGGACTGGAGAATGCATGACCGGACAACCTGGGGAGGACATGGTCTCGGACTGGAGAATGCATGACCGGGCAACCGGGGAGGGGGGAACATGGTCTCGGACTGGAGAATGCATGACCGGGCAACCAGGGGAGGATATGGTCTCGGACTGGAGAATGCATGACCGGACAACTGGGGAGGGAGGAACATGGTCTCGGACTGGAGAATGCATGACCGGGCAACCGGGGAGGGAGGAGCATGGTCTCGGACTGGAGAATGCATGAATGGGCAACCTGGGGGGATATGGTGTCGGACTGGAGAATGCATGACCGGGCAACCGGGGAGGGAGGAACATGGTCTCGGACTGGAGAAAGCATGACCGGACAACCTGGGTGGGATATGGTCTCGGACTGGAGAATGCATGACCGGGCAACCGGGGCGTGGGGAACATGGTCTTGGACTGGAGAAAGCATGACCGGACAACCTGGGGGGGACATGGTCTCGGACTGGAGAATGCATGACCGGGCAACCTGGGGGGGACATGGTGTCGGACTGGAGAATGCATGACCGGACAACCTGGGTGGGATATGGTCTCGGACTGGAGAATGCATGACCGGGCAACCGGGGCGTGGGGAACATGGTCTTGGACTGGAGAAAGCATGACCGGACAACCTGGGGGGGACATGGTCTCGGACTGGAGAATGCATGACCGGGCAACCTGGGGGGGACATGGTGTCGGACTGGAGAATGCATGACCGGACAACCTGGGGGGGACATGGTCTCGGACTGGAGAATGCATGACAGGACAACCTGGGGGGATATGGTGTCGGACTGGAGAAAGCATGACCGGGCAACCGGGGAGGGGGGAACATGGTCTCGGACTGGAGAATGCATGACCGGGCAACCAGGGAGGGATATGGTCTCGGACTGGAGAATGCATGACCGGACAACTGGGGAGGGAGGAACATGGTCTCGGACTGGAGAATGCATGACCGGGCAACCGGGGAGGGAGGAACATGGTCTCGGACTGGAGAATGCATGAACGGGCAACCTGGGGGGATATGGTGTCGGACTGGATAATGCATGACCGGGCAACCGGGGAGGGAGCAACATGGTCTCGGACTGGATAATGCATGACCGGACAACCTGGGGGGGACATGGTCTCGGACTGGAGAATGCATGACCGGGCAACCGGGGAGGCAGGAACATGGTCTCGGACTGGAGAATGCATGACCGGGCAACCAGGGGGGGATATGGTCTCGTACTGGAGAATGCATGACCGGACAACTTGGGGGGGACATGGTCTCGGACTGGAGAATGCATGACCGGGCAACCGGGGAGGGTGGAACATGGTCTTGGACTGGCGAATGCATGACCGGACAACCTGGGGGGGACATGGTCTCGGACTGGAGAATGCATGACCGGACAACCTGGGGGGGACATGGTCTCGGACTGGAGAATGCATGACCGGGCAACCGGGGAGGGGGGACATGGTCTCGGACTGGAGAATGCATGACCGGACAACTTGGGGAGGACATGGTCATGGACTGGAGAAAGCATGACCGGACAACCTGGGTGGGACATGGTCTCGGACTGGATAATGCATGACCGGACAACCTGGGGGGGACATGGTCTCGGACTGGATAATGCATGACCGGACAACCTGGGGGGGACATGGTCTCGGACTGGAGAATGCATGACCGGACAACCTGGGGAGGACATGGTCTCGGACTGGAGAATGCATGACCAGACAACCGTGGGGGAACATGGTCTCGGACTGGATAATGCATGACCGGGCAACCGGGGAGGCAGGAACATGGTCTCGGACTGGAGAAAGCATGACCGGACAACCTGGGGGGGACATGGTCTCGGACTGGAGAATGCATGACCGGACAACTTGGGGAGGACATGGTCTCGGACTGGAGAAAGCATGACCGGACAACCTGGGGGGACATGGTCTCGGACTGGAGAATGCATGACAGGACAACCTGGGGAGGACATGGTCTCGGACTGGAGAATGCATGACCGGACAACCTGGGGGGGGACATGGTCTCGGACTTGAGAATGCATGACCGGACAACTTGGGGGGGACATGGTCTCGGACTGGAGAATGCATGACCGGGCAACCGGGGAGGGGGGGACATGGTCTCGGACTGGAGAATGCATGACCGGACAACCTGGGGAGGACATGGTCTCGGACTGGAGAATGCATGACCGGGCAACCGGGGAGGGGGGAACATGGTCTCGGACTGGAGAATGCATGACCGGGCAACCAGGGGAGGATATGGTCTCGGACTGGAGAATGCATGACCGGACAACTGGGGAGGGAGGAACATGGTCTCGGACTGGAGAATGCATGACCGGGCAACCGGGGAGGGAGGAGCATGGTCTCGGACTGGAGAATGCATGAATGGGCAACCTGGGGGGATATGGTGTCGGACTGGAGAATGCATGACCGGGCAACCGGGGAGGGAGGAACATGGTCTCGGACTGGAGAAAGCATGACCGGACAACCTGGGTGGGATATGGTCTCGGACTGGAGAATGCATGACCGGGCAACCGGGGCGTGGGGAACATGGTCTTGGACTGGAGAAAGCATGACCGGACAACCTGGGGGGGACATGGTCTCGGACTGGAGAATGCATGACCGGGCAACCTGGGGGGGACATGGTGTCGGACTGGAGAATGCATGACCGGACAACCTGGGGGGGACATGGTCTCGGACTGGAGAATGCATGACAGGACAACCTGGGGGGATATGGTGTCGGACTGGAGAAAGCATGACCGGGCAACCGGGGAGGGGGGAACATGGTCTCGGACTGGAGAATGCATGACCGGGCAACCAGGGGGGGATATGGTCTCGGACTGGAGAATGCATGACCGGACAACTGGGGAGGGAGGAACATGGTCTCGGACTGGAGAATGCATGACCGGGCAACCGGGGAGGGAGGAACATGGTCTCGGACTGGAGAATGCATGAACGGGCAACCTGGGGGGATATGGTGTCGGACTGGATAATGCATGACCGGGCAACCGGGGAGGGAGCAACATGGTCTCGGACTGGATAATGCATGACCGGACAACCTGGGGGGGACATGGTCTCGGACTGGAGAATGCATGACCGGGCAACCGGGGAGGCAGGAACATGGTCTCGGACTGGAGAATGCATGACCGGGCAACCAGGGGGGGATATGGTCTCGTACTGGAGAATGCATGACCGGACAACTTGGGGGGGACATGGTCTCGGACTGGAGAATGCATGACCGGGCAACCTGGGGGGGACATGGTCTCGGACTGGAGAATGCATGACCGGGCAACCAGGGGGGGATATGGTCTCGGACTGGAGAATGCATGACCGGACAACTGGGGAGGGAGGAACATGGTCTCGGACTGGAGAATGCATGACCGGGCAACCGGGGAGGGAGGAACATGGTCTCGGACTGGAGAATGCATGAACGGGCAACCTGGGGGGATATGGTGTCGGACTGGATAATGCATGACCGGGCAACCGGGGAGGGAGCAACATGGTCTCGGACTGGACGATGCATGACCGGGCAACCGGGGCATGGGGAACATGGTCTCGGACTGGAGAAAGCATGACCGGACAACCTGGGGGGGACATGGTCTCGGACTGGAGAATGCATGACCGGGCAACCTGGGGGGGACATGGTCTCGGACTGGAGAATGCATGACCGGGCAACCTGGGGGGGACATGGTCTCGGACTGGAGAATGCATGACCGGGCAACCTGGGGGGGACATGGTCTCGGACTGGAGAATGCATGACCGGACAACCTGGGGGGGACATGGTCTCGGACTGGAGAATGCATGACCGGGCAACCGGGGAGGGAGGAACATGGTCTCGGACTGGAGAATGCATGAACGGGCAACCTGGGGGGATATGGTGTCGGACTGGATAATGCATGACCGGGCAACCGGGGAGGGAGCAACATGGTCTCGGACTGGACGATGCATGACCGGGCAACCGGGGCATGGGGAACATGGTCTCGGACTGGAGAAAGCATGACCGGACAACCTGGGGGGACATGGTCTCGGACTGGAGAATGCATGACCGGGCAACCTGGGGGGGACATGGTCTCGGACTGGAGAATGCATGACCGGGCAACCTGGGGGGGACATGGTCTCGGACTGGAGAATGCATGACCGGGCAACCTGGGGGGGACATGGTCTCGGACTGGAGAATGCATGACCGGACAACCTGGGGGGGACATGGTCTCGGACTGGAGAATGCATGACCGGGCAACCGGGGAGGGAGGAACATGGTCTCGGACTGGAGAATGCATGACCGGGCAACCGGGGAGGGAGGAACATGGTCTCGGACTGGAGAAAGCATGACTGGACAACCTGGGGGGGACATGGTCTCGGACTGGAGAATACATGACCGGGCAACCTGGGGGGGACATGGTCTCGGACTGGAGAATGCATGACCGGACAACTTGGGGAGGACATGGTCTCGGACTGGAGAAAGCATGACCGGACAACCTGGGGGGGACATTGTCTCGGACTGGAGAATGCATGACCGGGCAACCTGGGGGGGACATGGTCTCGGACTGGAGAATGCATGACCGGACAACTGGGGAGGGAGGAACATGGTCTCGGACTGGAGAATGCATGACCGGGCAACCGGGGAGGGGGGAACATGGTCTTGGACTGGCGAATGCATGACCGGGCAACCTGGGGGGGACATGGTCTCGGACTGGAGAATGCATGACCGGGCAACCTGGGGGGGACATGGTCTCGGACTGGAGAATGCATGACCGGACAACCTGGGGAGGACATGGTCTCGGACTGGAGAATGCATGACCAGGCAACCGGGGAGGGGGGAACATGGTCTCGGACAGGAGAATGCATGACCGGACAACTTGGGGAGGACATGGTCTTGGACTGGAGAAAGCATGACCGGACAACCTGGGGGGGACATGGTCTCGGACTGGATAATGCATGACCGGACAACCTGGGGGGGACATGGTCTCGGACTGGAGAATGCATGACCGGACAACCTGGGGGGGACATGGTCTCGGACTGGAGAATGCATGACCGGACAACCTGGGGAGGACATGGTCTCGGACTGGAGAATGCATGACCAGACAACCGTGGGGGAACATGGTCTCGGACTGGATAATGCATGACCGGGCAACCGGGGAGGCAGGAACATGGTCTCGGACTGGAGAATGCATGACCGGGCAACCTGGGGGGGACATGGTCTCGGACTGGAGAATGCATGACCGGACAACTTGGTGAGGACATGGTCTCGGACTGGAGAAAGCATGACCGGACAACCTGGGGGGGACATGGTCTCGGACTGGAGAATGCATGACCGGACAACCTGGGGGGGACATGGTCTCGGACTGGAGAAAGCATGACCGGGCAACCGGGGAGGGGGGAACATGGTCTCGGACTGGAGAATGCATGACCGGACAACCTGGGGGGGATATGGTCTCGGACTGGAGAATGCATGACCTGGCAACCGGGGAGGGGGAACATGGTCTCGGACTGGAGAAAGCATGACCGGACAACCTGGGGGGGACATGGTCTCGGACTGGAGAATGCATGACCGGGCAACCTGGGGGGGACATGGTCTCGGACTGGAGAATGCATGACCGGACAACTTGGGGAGGACATGGTCTCGGACTGGAGAAAGCATGACCGGACAACCTGGGGGGGACATGGTCTCGGACTGGAGAATGCATGACCGGGCAACCGGGGCGTGGGGAACATGGTCTCGGACTGGAGAAGGCATGACCGGACAACCTGGGGGGGACATGGTCTCGGACTGGAGAATGCATGACCAGACAACCTGGGGAGGACATGGTCTCGGACTGGAGAAAGCATGACCGGGCAACCGGGGAGGGGGGAACATGGTCTCGGACTGGAGAATGCATGACCGGGCAACCGGGGAGGGGGGAACATGGTCTCGGACTGGAGAATGCATGACCGGGCAACCTGGGGGGGACATGGTCTCGGACTGGAGAATGCATGACCGGGCAACCGGGGAGGCAGGAACATGGTCTCGGACTGGAGAATGCATGACCGGGCAACCAGGGGGGGATATGGTCTCGTACTGGAGAATGCATGACCGGACAACTTGGGGGGGACATGGTCTCGGACTGGAGAATGCATGACCGGGCAACCGGGGAGGGGGGAACATGGTCTTGGACTGGCGAATGCATGACCGGACAACCTGGGGGGGACATGGTCTCGGACTGGAGAATGCATGACCGGACAACCTGGGGAGGACATGGTCTCGGACTGGAGAATGCATGACCGGGCAACCGGGGAGGGGGGACATGGTCTCGGACTGGAGAATGCATGACCGGACAACTTGGGGAGGACATGGTCTTGGACTGGAGAAAGCATGACCGGACAACCTGGGGGGGACATGGTCTCGGACTGGAGAATGCATGACCGGGCAACCTGGCGGGGACATGGTCTCGGACTGGAGAATGCATGACCGGACAACCTGGGGAGGACATGGTCTCGGACTGGAGAATGCATGACCGGGCAACCGGGGAGGGGGGACATGGTCTCGGACTGGAGAATGCATGACCGGACAACTTGGGGAGGACATGGTCTTGGACTGGAGAAAGCATGACCGGACAACCTGGGTGGGACATGGTCTCGGACTGGATAATGCATGACCGGACAACCTGTGGGGACATGGTCTCGGACTGGATAATGCATGACCGGGCAACCGGGGAGGGGGGAACATGGTCTCGGACTGGAGAATGCATGACCGGGCAACCGGGGAGGGGGGAACATGGTCTCGGACTGGAGAATGCATGACCGGGCAACCAGGGGAGGATATGGTCTCGGACTGGAGAATGCATGACCGGACAACTGGGGAGGGAGGAACATGGTCTCGGACTGGAGAATGCATGACCGGGCAACCGGGGAGGGAGGAGCATGGTCTCGGACTGGAGAATGCATGAATGGGCAACCTGGGGGGATATGGTGTCGGACTGGAGAATGCATGACCGGGCAACCGGGGAGGGAGGAACATGGTCTCGGACTGGAGAAAGCATGACCGGACAACCTGGGTGGGATATGGTCTCGGACTGGAGAATGCATGACCGGGCAACCGGGGCGTGGGGAACATGGTCTTGGACTGGAGAAAGCATGACCGGACAACCTGGGGGGGACATGGTCTCGGACTGGAGAATGCATGACCGGGCAACCTGGGGGGGACATGGTGTCGGACTGGAGAATGCATGACCGGACAACCTGGGGGGGACATGGTCTCGGACTGGAGAATGCATGACAGGACAACCTGGGGAGGACATGGTCTCGGACTGGAGAATGCATGACCAGGCAACCGGGGAGGGGGGAACATGGTCTCGGACAGGAGAATGCATGACCAGACAACCTGGGGAGGACATGGTCTCGGACTGGAGAAAGCATGACCGGGCAACCGGGGAGGGGGGAACATGGTCTCGGACTGGAGAATGCATGACCGGGCAACCAGGGGGGGATATGGTCTCGGACTGGAGAATGCATGACCGGACAACTGGGGAGGGAGGAACATGGTCTCGGACTGGAGAATGCATGACCGGGCAACCGGGGAGGGAGGAACATGGTCTCGGACTGGAGAATGCATGAACGGGCAACCTGGGGGGATATGGTGTCGGACTGGATAATGCATGACCGGGCAACCGGGGAGGGAGCAACATGGTCTCGGACTGGAGAATGCATGACCGGGCAACCTGGGGGGGACATGGTCTCGGACTGGAGAATGCATGACCGGGCAACCTGGGGGGGACATGGTCTCGGACTGGAGAATGCATGACCGGGCAACCTGGGGGGGACATGGTCTCGGACTGGAGAATGCATGACCGGACAACCTGGGGGGGACATGGTCTCGGACTGGAGAATGCATGACCGGGCAACCGGGGAGGGAGGAACATGGTCTCGGACTGGAGAATGCATGAACGGGCAACCTGGGGGGATATGGTGTCGGACTGGATAATGCATGACCGGGCAACCGGGGAGGGAGCAACATGGTCTCGGACTGGACGATGCATGACCGGGCAACCGGGGCATGGGGAACATGGTCTCGGACTGGAGAAAGCATGACCGGACAACCTGGGGGGGACATGGTCTCGGACTGGAGAATGCATGACCGGGCAACCTGGGGGGGACATGGTCTCGGACTGGAGAATGCATGACCGGGCAACCTGGGGGGGACATGGTCTCGGACTGGAGAATGCATGACCGGGCAACCTGGGGGGGACATGGTCTCGGACTGGAGAATGCATGACCGGGCAACCGGGGAGGGAGGAACATGGTCTCGGACTGGAGAATGCATGACCGGGCAACCGGGGAGGGAGGAACATGGTCTCGGACTGGAGAAAGCATGACTGGACAACCTGGGGGGGACATGGTCTCGGACTGGAGAATACATGACCGGGCAACCTGGGGGGGACATGGTCTCGGACTGGAGAATGCATGACCGGACAACTTGGGGAGGACATGGTCTCGGACTGGAGAAAGCATGACCGGACAACCTGGGGGGGACATGGTCTCGGACTGGAGAATGCATGACCGGGCAACCTGGGGGGGACATGGTCTCGGACTGGAGAATGCATGACCGGACAACTGGGGAGGGAGGAACATGGTCTCGGACTGGAGAATGCATGACCGGGCAACCGGGGAGGGGGGAACATGGTCTTGGACTGGCGAATGCATGACCGGACAACCTGGGGGGGACATGGTCTCGGACTGGAGAATGCATGACCGGGCAACCTGGGGGGGACATGGTCTCGGACTGGAGAATGCATGACCGGACAACCTGGGGAGGACATGGTCTCGGACTGGAGAATGCATGACCAGGCAACCGGGGAGGGGGGAACATGGTCTCGGACAGGAGAATGCATGACCGGACACTTGGGGAGGACATGGTCTTGGACTGGAGAAAGCATGACCGGACAACCTGGGGGGGACATGGTCTCGGACTGGATAATGCATGACCGGACAACCTGGGGGGGACATGGTCCCGGACTGGAGAATGCATGACCGGACAACCTGGGGGGGACATGGTCTCGGACTGGAGAATGCATGACCGGACAACCTGGGGAGGACATGGTCTCGGACTGGAGAATGCATGACCAGACAACCGTGGGGGAACATGGTCTCGGACTGGATAATGCATGACCGGGCAACCGGGGAGGCAGGAACATGGTCTCGGACTGGAGAATGCATGACCGGGCAACCTGGGGGGGACATGGTCTCGGACTGGAGAATGCATGACCGGGCAACCTGGGGGGGACATGGTCTCGGACTGGAGAATGCATGACCGGACAACTGGGGAGGGAGGAACATGGTCTCGGACTGGAGAATGCATGACCGGGCAACCGGGGAGGGGGGAACATGGTCTTGGACTGGCGAATGCATGACCGGACAACCTGGGGGGGACATGGTCTCGGACTGGAGAATGCATGACCGGGCAACCTGGGGGGGACATGGTCTCGGACTGGAGAATGCATGACCGGACAACCTGGGGAGGACATGGTCTCGGACTGGAGAATGCATGACCAGGCAACCGGGGAGGGGGGAACATGGTCTCGGACAGGAGAATGCATGACCGGACAACTTGGGGAGGACATGGTCTTGGACTGGAGAAAGCATGACCGGACAACCTGGGGGGGACATGGTCTCGGACTGGATAATGCATGACCGGACAACCTGGGGGGGACATGGTCTCGGACTGGAGAATGCATGACCGGACAACCTGGGGGGGACATGGTCTCGGACTGGAGAATGCATGACCGGACAACCTGGGGAGGACATGGTCTCGGACTGGAGAATGCATGACCAGACAACCGTGGGGGAACATGGTCTCGGACTGGATAATGCATGACCGGGCAACCGGGGAGGCAGGAACATGGTCTCGGACTGGAGAATGCATGACCGGGCAACCTGGGGGGGACATGGTCTCGGACTGGAGAATGCATGACCGGACAACTTGGTGAGGACATGGTCTCGGACTGGAGAAAGCATGACCGGACAACCTGGGGGGGACATGGTCTCGGACTGGAGAATGCATGACCGGACAACCTGGGGGGGACATGGTCTCGGACTGGAGAAAGCATGACCGGGCAACCGGGGAGGGGGGAACATGGTCTCGGACTGGAGAATGCATGACCGGACAACCTGGGGGGGATATGGTCTCGGACTGGAGAATGCATGACCTGGCAACCGGGGAGGGGGGAACATGGTCTCGGACTGGAGAAAGCATGACCGGACAACCTGGGGGGGACATGGTCTCGGACTGGAGAATGCATGACCGGGCAACCTGGGGGGGACATGGTCTCGGACTGGAGAATGCATGACCGGACAACTTGGGGAGGACATGGTCTCGGACTGGAGAAAGCATGACCGGACAACCTGGGGGGGACATGGTCTCGGACTGGAGAATGCATGACCGGGCAACCGGGGCGTGGGGAACATGGTCTCGGACTGGAGAAGGCATGACCGGACAACCTGGGGGGGACATGGTCTCGGACTGGAGAATGCATGACCAGACAACCTGGGGAGGACATGGTCTCGGACTGGAGAAAGCATGACCGGGCAACCGGGGAGGGGGGAACATGGTCTCGGACTGGAGAATGCATGACCGGGCAACCGGGGAGGGGGGAACATGGTCTCGGACTGGAGAATGCATGACCGGGCAACCTGGGGGGGACATGGTCTCGGACTGGAGAATGCATGACCGGGCAACCGGGGAGGCAGGAACATGGTCTCGGACTGGAGAATGCATGACCGGGCAACCAGGGGGGGATATGGTCTCGTACTGGAGAATGCATGACCGGACAACTTGGGGGGGACATGGTCTCGGACTGGAGAATGCATGACCGGGCAACCGGGGAGGGGGGAACATGGTCTTGGACTGGCGAATGCATGACCGGACAACCTGGGGGGGACATGGTCTCGGACTGGAGAATGCATGACCGGACAACCTGGGGAGGACATGGTCTCGGACTGGAGAATGCATGACCGGGCAACCGGGGAGGGGGGACATGGTCTCGGACTGGAGAATGCATGACCGGACAACTTGGGGAGGACATGGTCTTGGACTGGAGAAAGCATGACCGGACAACCTGGGGGGGACATGGTCTCGGACTGGAGAATGCATGACCGGGCAACCTGGCGGGGACATGGTCTCGGACTGGAGAATGCATGACCGGACAACCTGGGGAGGACATGGTCTCGGACTGGAGAATGCATGACCGGGCAACCGGGGAGGGGGGACATGGTCTCGGACTGGAGAATGCATGACCGGACAACTTGGGGAGGACATGGTCTTGGACTGGAGAAAGCATGACCGGACAACCTGGGTGGGACATGGTCTCGGACTGGATAATGCATGACCGGACAACCTGTGGGGACATGGTCTCGGACTGGATAATGCATGACCGGACAACCTGGGGGGGACATGGTCTCGGACTGGAGAATGCATGACCGGACAACCTGGGGAGGACATGGTCTCGGACTGGAGAATGCATGACCAGACAACCGTGGGGGAACATGGTCTCGGACTGGATAATGCATGACCGGGCAACCGGGGAGGCAGGAACATGGTCTCGGACTGGAGAAAGCATGACCGGACAACCTGGGGGGGACATGGTCTCGGACTGGAGAATGCATGACCGGACAACTTGGGGAGGACATGGTCTCGGACTGGAGAAAGCATGACCGGACAACCTGGGGGGACATGGTCTCGGACTGGAGAATGCATGACAGGACAACCTGGGGAGGACATGGTCTCGGACTGGAGAATGCATGACCGGACAACCTGGGGGGGACATGGTCTCGGACTTGAGAATGCATGACCGGACAACTTGGGGGGGACATGGTCTCGGACTGGAGAATGCATGACCGGGCAACCGGGGAGGGGGGGACATGGTCTCGGACTGGAGAATGCATGACCGGACAACCTGGGGAGGACATGGTCTCGGACTGGAGAATGCATGACCGGGCAACCGGGGAGGGGGGAACATGGTCTCGGACTGGAGAATGCATGACCGGGCAACCGGGGAGGGGGGAACATGGTCTTGGACTGGCGAATGCATGACCGGACAACCTGGGGGGGACATGGTCTCGGACTGGAGAATGCATGACCGGGCAACCTGGGGGGGACATGGTCTCGGACTGGAGAATGCATGACCGGACAACCTGGGGAGGACATGGTCTCGGACTGGAGAATGCATGACCAGGCAACCGGGGAGGGGGGAACATGGTCTCGGACAGGAGAATGCATGACCGGACAACTTGGGGAGGACATGGTCTTGGACTGGAGAAAGCATGACCGGACAACCTGGGGGGGACATGGTCTCGGACTGGATAATGCATGACCGGACAACCTGGGGGGGACATGGTCTCGGACTGGAGAATGCATGACCGGACAACCTGGGGGGGACATGGTCTCGGACTGGAGAATGCATGACCGGACAACCTGGGGAGGACATGGTCTCGGACTGGAGAATGCATGACCAGACAACCGTGGGGGAACATGGTCTCGGACTGGATAATGCATGACCGGGCAACCGGGGAGGCAGGAACATGGTCTCGGACTGGAGAATGCATGACCGGGCAACCTGGGGGGGACATGGTCTCGGACTGGAGAATGCATGACCGGACAACTTGGTGAGGACATGGTCTCGGACTGGAGAAAGCATGACCGGACAACCTGGGGGGGACATGGTCTCGGACTGGAGAATGCATGACCGGACAACCTGGGGGGGACATGGTCTCGGACTGGAGAAAGCATGACCGGGCAACCGGGGAGGGGGGAACATGGTCTCGGACTGGAGAATGCATGACCGGACAACCTGGGGGGGATATGGTCTCGGACTGGAGAATGCATGACCTGGCAACCGGGGAGGGGGGAACATGGTCTCGGACTGGAGAAAGCATGACCGGACAACCTGGGGGGGACATGGTCTCGGACTGGAGAATGCATGACCGGGCAACCTGGGGGGGACATGGTCTCGGACTGGAGAATGCATGACCGGACAACTTGGGGAGGACATGGTCTCGGACTGGAGAAAGCATGACCGGACAACCTGGGGGGGACATGGTCTCGGACTGGAGAATGCATGACCGGGCAACCGGGGCGTGGGGAACATGGTCTCGGACTGGAGAAGGCATGACCGGACAACCTGGGGGGGACATGGTCTCGGACTGGAGAATGCATGACCAGACAACCTGGGGAGGACATGGTCTCGGACTGGAGAAAGCATGACCGGGCAACCGGGGAGGGGGGAACATGGTCTCGGACTGGAGAATGCATGACCGGGCAACCGGGGAGGGGGGAACATGGTCTCGGACTGGAGAATGCATGACCGGGCAACCAGGGGAGGATATGGTCTCGGACTGGAGAATGCATGACCGGACAACTGGGGAGGGAGGAACATGGTCTCGGACTGGAGAATGCATGACCGGGCAACCGGGGAGGGAGGAGCATGGTCTCGGACTGGAGAATGCATGAATGGGCAACCTGGGGGGATATGGTGTCGGACTGGAGAATGCATGACCGGGCAACCGGGGAGGGAGGAACATGGTCTCGGACTGGAGAAAGCATGACCGGACAACCTGGGTGGGATATGGTCTCGGACTGGAGAATGCATGACCGGGCAACCGGGGCGTGGGGAACATGGTCTTGGACTGGAGAAAGCATGACCGGACAACCTGGGGGGGACATGGTCTCGGACTGGAGAATGCATGACCGGGCAACCTGGGGGGGACATGGTGTCGGACTGGAGAATGCATGACCGGACAACCTGGGGGGGACATGGTCTCGGACTGGAGAATGCATGACAGGACAACCTGGGGAGGACATGGTCTCGGACTGGAGAATGCATGACCAGGCAACCGGGGAGGGGGGAACATGGTCTCGGACAGGAGAATGCATGACCAGACAACCTGGGGAGGACATGGTCTCGGACTGGAGAAAGCATGACCGGGCAACCGGGGAGGGGGGAACATGGTCTCGGACTGGAGAATGCATGACCGGGCAACCAGGGGGGGATATGGTCTCGGACTGGAGAATGCATGACCGGACAACTGGGGAGGGAGGAACATGGTCTCGGACTGGAGAATGCATGACCGGGCAACCGGGGAGGGAGGAACATGGTCTCGGACTGGAGAATGCATGAACGGGCAACCTGGGGGGATATGGTGTCGGACTGGATAATGCATGACCGGGCAACCGGGGAGGGAGCAACATGGTCTCGGACTGGAGAAAGCATGACCGGACAACCTGGGGGGGACATGGTCTCGGACTGGAGAATGCATGACCGGGCAACCGGGGCGTGGGGAACATGGTCTCGGACTGGAGAAAGCATGACCGGACAACCTGGGGGGGACATGGTCTCGGACTAGAGAATGCATGACCGGGCAACCTGGGGGGGACATGGTCTCGGACTGGAGAATGCATGACCGGACAACTTGGGGAGGACATGGTCTTGGACTGGAGAAAGCATGACCGGACAACCTGGGGGGGACATGGTCTCGGACTGGAGAATGCATGACCGGACAACCTGGGGAGGACATGGTCTCGGACTGGAGAATGCATGACCGGACAACCTGGGGAGGACATGGTCTCGGACTGGAGAATGCATGACCGGGCAACTGGGGAGGGGGGAACATGGTCTCGGACTGGAGAATGCATGACCAGACAACCGTGGGGGAACATGGTCTCGGACTGGATAATGCATGACCGGGCAACCGGGGAGGCAGGAACATGGTCTCGGACTGGAGAATGCATGACCGGGCAACTGGGGGGGGATATGGTCTCGGACTGGAGACTGCATGACCGGGCAACCGGGGAGGGAGGAACATGGTCTCGGACTGGGAATGAGGCATTCACTAACGGTAAAATAAACGAGAACTATCGACTGTGGCACAAAGCTAAAAATAAGTACAATCAGCGACCATATAATTATTCAACTTTGACAGTTTAATAAAATCGCACTATGCAAGAGGTGGTTTACTGTATACAGATCAAAGCACTGAAGCCACTGAATTTGACAGGGTTTTCAAAATGTGCAGTAGCTAGTAATTTCTCACTGTATGTCATGACTGATGATGTTCATGAAGAATTAGTAAAGTTTCATGAATTGTTCATGAAAGTTCATCAAAAATTCATCCAAATAATTCATCAACAGTTCATGAACCTAGGATTCATGAACTGTTCATCAACTGAGATCCTTTACAATACATCCATTTTCATGAACTATTAACATCAGTTCATGAACAATTCATGCGAATTAATGAATATTTCATCAAGGTTCATCAAAATAATTCATCAATAGTACATGAACCTATGTTTGATGAACGGTTCATAAACAATCGTGAAGCTGTTCCTGAACATCATTAGTTCATGAAGTTTCATGAATTCAGGGATTTTTTTGGGGCGATTTTATAGCCGAAATTCAGTCATATTCCCAATAGAAAATAGTATCTTTTTTTCCCAATTCACAGACAAAAATTCCTAATCCCCAATTTTATGTGTTCATTAACATCACTATTGGTAGTAAATACCTTATTCTGCTACTGTTTTATGTGTAAATAAGTAGAATAAGTTGAACATTGCAAAAATTGTAGTTATGCATTTGTTCCCAATTTTGATTAAAACACCGCCAAAATTCCCAATCCCAAGGGTATGGGTCATATTCCCAAAATACCGAGAAAAAAACCTGGAATTGTTCATAAAAGGTTCATGAAAATAATTCATTCATCAACAATTCATGTTCTTGAACATTTGTTCATGAACTTCATAGGGACCAAGTTCATGAACCAAGTGCCCAATTTGTAGTTCATTAATAAAATCATGAGCTATTCATAAATAAGATCATAAACATTTCGTAAACTGTTCATCAAGTTCTCGACAGGGACAAGCCTTTGATTTTTTAAGGATAGATTTAACTTTGTTCCTGAGAATACTCTCAGTACTTTTTAAATAGGATAAGGGGCATTACCGAAAAATAAATTAGGGTTTATTCCTATATATTTAAGTAGCCTTAGCCTATACAGCCGAAATTTCTTTTTTTTTGTTAAACACTTGTGGGTTTACCCAGAAGACAAACATAAATATAAGTTAAACATTGAAACATAATTATTGAAGAATAGATGTACTGTAGTTAAGATCAAAACAAGTTGTCTGTGTTATTGCATTTGCTCTACAGATGCGTCCTGTCCCCATAAGCAAGTACAGCAAGACTGCGATGAATGTGTAATGTGATCACATTATAGCTAGACTTTTTCATAAAAAATAGTCAAGCTAAAGATGACATCAACATGGTTAAACTGATATTAATAAAATTCCAATCAGAGATAGTTCAAAACTCAGATTTTTTGGGGGCGATTTTATAGCCGAAATTCGGTCATATTCCCAATGGAAAATAGTATCCTTTTTTTCCAATTCAGACAAAAAATTCCCAATCCCCCCCAAAAAATTATTAATTTTATAACTTCATTAACATCACTATTGGTAGTAAATACCTTACTATGGAAGAACGAGTTGAAAATTGCAAAAATTGTAGTTATATATTTTTCCCAATTTTAATTTTAAAAAAAAACACCGCGAATATTCCCGATCCCAAGGGTATTGCAGGTCATATTCCCAAAATACCGGAAAAAAACTGATACTACAGTGAGCAGTAAGTTCAACTTATAGACACAATAACTGATGAAACATTTTATCACTCATCATTACAACAGTAGTGGAATTCTGTATTATACCAACCGGCAATATGTACAAAACAAATTAATAATAATTACTAAGAAATGATAAGCTACTGTCACTTATCTTTTCTGTATGCACATGAATTAGGACAAAATGTGTATCCAGTTATCGTTCATATTTCGAGTTTTTATGTCATGTACATGTATCACAAGCAACACTTATTAATCATCTTAAAATATGCACTTGCACGCTTTGCCCTACCATCATGCCAAAGTCAAATAATTGTGGACCGTACTGAAAATTGGTTTTATACCAAGTTTGTTATCCAAACAAAATACTGGTAAAGTCAATATCATTATTAGATAAAAACATGTACCATGAAGAGTTTAATGTACCAGAGATCATTAATCTTTAAAATAAACCAAAGGGCAGTCACTCAAAAATAGACAAGGAAGAGTTGTGGGTATTGAACTGTTCATTTCATCTTATAACCCTCCAAATGATTTGGAGTTTTATTAATTAAGTCAAAGAAAAGCACAGTCATAGATGAACACAGCATGAACTTTAAAATTTATCAATACAAGAAACCATTCATGATGTCTATTAAGGGAGTGTGGCTTTCACCCAACGTTTTTTTTTCAGTTTCAACAAAAAATAATTTAGATTTACCTTATTTATACAGATCTCCTCCAAGAACCATCAACGCAATCAGCTTTCCAAATTATACAACATTAACGGTTGTTGTAACTTGTCGTCTGCTATGTCGTCTGCTCCTACAATATTTTTAAAGTGAAATTAATTTAATGTGCAAAGTAATGCCAATTCATATATTTTAAAAAATATATATTATAATGAATACATCTTGTAAATACCAAATTGTAATGCAATTTCTACTGGCTGTCGAAGAAAAGCAGTCATAGACGAAAACAGCATGAACTATGAACGTGTGGAATTTATCAAATACGTTTTTGTCAATTTGTAAAATAAAATAATATAAAATTACCTTATTTTATATAAATCTTTACTTCAATCCGCCATCTAGGTCGAGTTAAATAAAATTTGCGACAGTGGTAACATGTCGTCTGCTGTGTCGCCTCAACCTACAAAGTTCGTTTTTCAGTGAAATAACTCCAAATTTAACAAAATAATATCAATAACCTTTCCTTAAATATAGATAAATATATATGGAATATGAATAGCGAAACTATAAAACTAATAACTTACGCAAGGCCTCCAGTCTTTACAACCTCCCACCAAAGGACATAAAATCGTTAATATTTCAGCAATGTAAAGAAAACTTAAATCAAATTATCGTAAACTGTCGCGTAATTAATTAAAAACACCTTTTAACAATTAATTATATTAAATTCCTTACCATAATATCTCATTTTATCAGTAATAATTTCGCAGAATTTGACTGTCTTCCTTTCGCGCCTCTTAACTAATGACCAATTGCCGCGAACTGTCGTCTGCTGTTGACCGGAACCTGCGCATTCACATTATAGGCGATGGGGGGTGATATTAAGATACACGCATTATTAGTTATTTATATATAAATATATATAATAAAATATTAAAATTGAATGTAATCATTCATGTGTTATTTCAATGATACTCTGATTTTAAGTTTAATTATCTAGTATAATTATGTTTACATAACTTATATCATGCGAACCTCCCCCCTGGATTATATTTGACTCTTCCTTACATCCGTTCTGCTGAAAAGGTTGAACCCGGGAAGATTAGCCAATCATTGACCAGCGTTCCTGGCATGACAGGTCGCTTTGCTTGAAATTCACGAGCAATTATATACATTGTTCACGCGCCTTACTAAAATAATTAATCAAAGCACTGAAGGCACTGCTTTGTTCGAAACTTTAATTATTTTATTTCATTGGGATTTAACGCCATTTTCAACATTTTTTTCAGTCATATCGTGTCGGGCAGTTATCTTAAACTCAGGACTTTGAAATTTCACCCATATAACACCATTAGGCGCCGGGTTTTTTAGGGGGGGGGGCTACTGGTGTTTTATGGATAAAATTTCAAGGCCTTTACCAGAATACTGTACTTATTAATCGCATTCTATAGTCAAGCTACAACACCAATCTACTGCACATGATTCAGAGGTGTTAGGACAATTTAACATAGGATGTAATATATTCTGTCAATTTTGTCACGGACAGTTAGTGTGAGCCTTACCCGGGTTTCAAACTCACATTCTCAGTTTGATCAGTACTTAGACCAACGCTCTTAATTACCACTGAGCTAACCGTGTGGGATGTTGTAAATATAAATCATTCAGAAGATTGATTTTTACATAATTAACCTGAAAGATGTGAGCGCAATATTTCATTTACTGAACTTCCGCTGCGTAAAATTGGTATAATCAGGGACTCAATAAATATACGCCACCATTTCAGTGACTGTTTTCCCGGTTTAACTGCTCAATTTATTGATATCAGAAACATAGATAAAGTATTCATTGTTTGGAACCATCCCCTTACGGTCTATCTGAGGTACACTACCACAGGATATGTAGTCAGCGCTGACTCAGTCTCTGGATGCGCTGGCTGCATCCATGGAATGCTCCATAAATATGCTTTAGTATGCTTTTATTTTTAACCGACTATAAGCCAGCAAACATGCTTATATGGATCCCATTTGGGCTGTTTCTGGACAAGCCCATGTGGGTATGCCCTTGTTGAACTCATCACATGGGACCTATGAGGACATTCCCACATGGGTAGTGCCCATAAAGGAGACCAATATGGGACCTAAGTGACCATGCCCATGTCACATATGGGTTGTTTCTAGGCAATCCCATGTGGGTATGCTCATATTGGATCCATATGGGACCTATGTGGACATGCCCATTTCACATAATCATGGGCTGTTCAGTCTGGGCAAGCCCATGCGGGTATGCCCATATTGGACCTATATATGGGATCTATGTGGACAAGCCCATGTGGGTAATGCCCATATTGGATCCATATGGTACCTATGTGGACAAGCCCATGTGGGTAATGCCCATATTGGATCCATATGGCACCTATGTGGACAAGCCCATGTGGGTAATGCCCATATTGGATCCACATGGTACCTATGTGGACAAGCCCATGTAGGTAATGTCCATATTGGACCCATATACCCATGGGACCTATGTGGACATGCCCATGTCACATATGGGATGTTTATTTGCTTACTAAAAATCAATGTAGATAGATAGATTTATTTCGACATAAAATGAACATTTACATGGCAATAATAACATTAAAACATACAAAAACAGTAAATTGATACATGTGTACGCATGAATTAATAAAAACAGCCATGTAAAATCAACATTGAATGTCAAGGATTATAACACAAGAAAGGGTTCAGAGGAACCCTTATTTCCATTGTGGTCCTTGATATATAGTGTTGTATGACATAGGAAAATATCACATTTGGGAATAAATTATATGAACAGGTATATATTAAATAAATAAAATTACTTATCACAGTTAAATAGCTATTATAGTAAGATAAATAGAACATTGTAGACGAACATGTAAAAATTTGATAAAAATGAAAAATAATACTTCGAATGAGTAAAAATTATCCTATTTGCCATAAATAAATACGATATTATGCTGATTATAAATTAAGAATGATAATAAAAAATAAACATGCTTATCACAGTATATTTATATATATAAATTAACAATGAAATAATTATAATGTTTTGATGTTATGATGAAATCAATACTGCATCAACAAAGAGAAGTAATCTGAATTGCCATGAGAAATAAAACTATTTTACTATCTATCTGAAAATATGGAAATATACAGACATGTTTAAAACAACTGAATTGTAGAAGCTAAATGGACTGTAAAAAATGTTCCTTGACCCTTGATTTAAAAGCAGATGTGGTTCCAGAATCCCTTATATATTGGGGCAAGTTATTCCAAAGAGAGCACCCCATATAGGCAAAAGACCTTTTGCCAAAACCTTTGACAATAGGAATAACAAATCTCTTGTTGTCGGACACGTTATCACAAATACCGTCAGAGTTAGGACTAACTTTCACTCTGAACCTAGTTGAATAATTATGCACATTGATGGAGGGGTTAAAGTTATCATTCATATATGATGGAGCAAGGTTTGAATTAATCTTAAAAACATGACAAAGGGTTATTTGGTTCACTCTATCAGTAACGGGTAACCAGTTAATATCTGCAAAATGTTCTTTGTTTATGTGGGGCCTAAGATGTAGATTCAGGACAAATCTGATAAGCTTGTTTTGAGTGACCAGTAATCTGTGTTTTAAATCCTGAGTTAGACCATTAAACCAGACAGATGAAGCATAGTCAAAATGACACTGTATAAGGGAAGATACCAAAAGTCTTTTAGTGTGACGTGTGAGAAATTCACTTTTACGATACAAAAATTTTAATCTAGCATTTGATTTCTTAATTACCGATATACTAGTGATGGGCAGACGATCGGCGACAATCGATTATTTCGTTCCGAAATTAAAATCTGACGGTCGGCGACTTGATTTTTCATTTCGCCGAAAATATTCTTTTCGCTGAAAGTGTTCTTTTCTTCAAAACGTGCTCCGTTGAGTTCGTAGTTGAACTTGCGTCATGGCAGACTCTGAGCACACGGTTAAAAGCATTTCCGTTTACCCTGAGGAATTGTCGTCCCGATGCTGAAAGTTCTTCGGCTTACACTAAGTCAAACCAGTCTCGCCATCCAAAAATAATCTGGATATGCGATCTGCAGCTTTCCAGATTCGCACGAGGTCGGATGTTTATAACGGTAAGAATTTCGGATAAATTCAATAATGTTTCTATGAAGGGTTAACTAGCTTATCTTTTGAACAGATTTGTTCAACATTATAAATTAATAATTGAAGCTAGACATTTACATCAATGTAAGATATATTTGATTTGTTAAAATGTTTCAAATGCTTCTCAGAAATTGGAGGGGAAGACATTTCATCTATAAACAGGAATTAATTATTTGTACAAATCTGTCAGCCAAAATACTGATTTATTTATGGAAATGTTTGTGCTTGCAATAATTGCAATTGATTCCCATAAATGTGCATGCAAAATGCAATTGATTGATTAATGCAATTGTTTATAGAAATACATAATATATATTGGCTTTGCAGATACTGTATTTCATAGAGAAAAGCAGTCACAAACAAACATTAATTCCATCCTCCAAAATACTTGCATACTATCCTTATAAGTATTTGCATAATCTTAAGTTTTTCTAAATTTCTTTTTTCAGTCAAGTTGACCAGGATGAATAGAAAGAGAAAGCATATCAGCAAAAGCTTCATTTGCCCTGACCAGCTCCAAAAAAAGCAGACAAAGCTGTGACATATCATCATTTAAGATTATATATATCCTGGATTGTCTCAGTCAGCTAAGAAGTATTTGAACTGGCCTGCTTCATGACCATCAGAGCATGTTTATAGTTCGGCTGGTTGACTTAGTCCAGATAAAGTGAAATATTACATTTCTGAACAAAAACATAAATGAATTTTGTAATGATTTATGTAAGGATTCATGTTTGGAGTTGGACAGTGTGCAGTAATATTTACATTTGATGGTTTTGTTTTATATAGTCAAGTTAATCTGTCATGTTCATAAGAAAACTTGGTAAACCTCTTAAATTGTAATAATATCATCAATGGAAATAAATATTTCTGTCAAACAGAGATGAATGTTTATTTATGATCTTACAAGACAGAAATGGGCTTTCATTTAATTAAAATATAGTACTGAAGACATTCGTAAAGTAATGTTTGACATTTAGCTCTGTATCCGATTGTTTCCGATAATCAGTCGGTAAGAAAGACCGATTAATCGATTGCCCATCACTACGATATACCCATTGAATCGAAAGTAAGACTCTGATCAATGGTCGCACCAAGATACTTGACTGAGTTTTTGGATTCTATGGATTGACCATTGCAGTTTATTTTAAGGTTAGACTGGGCTGTAAGCCGCTTTTTGGACCCAAATAAAATAGATTCTGTTTTGCCAAGGTGTAGAGACAATTTATTACAAATTAGCCACTGACTGACAATATTCAACTCATGACTCAAAGTATTTTCAATGTCATGCTTGTTTTTGGCTGAGACAAGGATTGCAGAATCATCCGCATAAAGTAAGAGTTTGTTTTTTATAGGGGCCGACATGTCATTAACATAAATCAAGAAAAACAACGGACCTAAAATTGACCCTTGAGGGACACCACAAGATATGTTGGCAGTTGAAGACTGAACGCCTGATAATTCAACTAATTGGCGCCTGTCTGACAGATACGAAGAAAACCATTGCAGGGAAGATTCTGAGAGACCGATAGCCTTCATTTTCATTAAAAGAATGGAATGATTAACTGTATCGAATGCCTTTTGGAGATCCAAAAGAATCATGCCAACAAGGTGACCTTTATCCATTTGAAAACCGATATAATCTGTGAGATGAATAAGACAATTAAGTGTCCGTGGAGAATCCACGCCTGAAACCGGACTGAAACTCATACAAAAGCTTATTCACGACCAGGTATCCTTCTAACTGATCATAAATGACCCTCTCCATGACTTTGAAAACAACGTTAATATTGAGACTTGGCGGTAATTTCCGACATCCGTTTTGTCATTCTTTTTATGTAAAGGAACTACGCGGGCAGATTTAAGATCATCTGGAACCACACCCTGTATAACAGACAGGTTAACAGTATGTGCAAGAGGACCAGCAATAATTGATGCGGAGTCCCTTAAGAAACGAGAAGGAATTCCATCCAACCCTATTGCCTTATTTGGACAAAGTTTGTTTAAGAAATTAAAAATTTTGTTTTCGGGTACTATGGACAAAGAAAAACTATTTGGTTTAATACCTTTTGAAGAATAGAAATTAAAAACAAAACTCTTGCCAAAATTGCTTACTATATTTGGTTATTTACTGACTAGCTTATTAGCAACAGAAGTATAAAAAGTGTTAAATTTTTCTGCAACCTTCAGTTTATCAAAACAAATGCTACCATCGATGTTCAAACCAATGTTACTTGAGCTCTGAGCCTTCTTACTAGGAAGTCCTAGGTTTTTAAGACACTTCCATAGAGACTTGGAGCCATTTTTATTATTTTCAACTGATGATTTAAAATAGCTCTTTTTTGCTTTGTTAATAGCATAACTAGCTTTATTTCTCTAATTCCTGAAGTGATTTAAATTTTCTTCAGTTTTATCTCTCTTGAAAGTGTTAAAACTTAAAAGCCTTATCTCTATCCTTTATACATTGTAGAACTTCAGCGTCAACCCATGCTTCAGTTCTTTGTTTAATACGTAAAGATTTGACAGGAGCGATGCTATCAAGTGTAGCTAAAAAAACTGACTTAAAATGATCCCATGCAGTATTAACATCATCACAACACAAAACTGGTGACCTATGTAGATCTAATTGTAAAATAATGCTATATCACTTTTTAAAATATGTTTATTAATTTATTATAATTCATTTAAATATGTATATAAGTCCTTGCTTTTAATTTTATACTAAAATCTAGAGAGGCGCCATGTTTTATACTACCCAATCTTTATACTGCGTTTTATACTGCGTTCATTTAATTTTGTAGACTCGTCTGCCTAGGGATGAAATCACTTTCAGCGACCCATTTTGTCTATACTCATTCACAAAAATCTTAAGAAGAGTGGAAAAAGATATACATATTATTTCCTCATTGATGAAATTTTACAATAAGGAAACAATTTTGGGAAATATTTTCATATATTTGCATCAAGTAGTTGTAATACAACCCTGATTTGCATTGGCCTTGTTTCATTTACCCCTACTTTATTAATGGAACATTCCTCCACGATGAACCTAAAGTAGGTTACAACGAAACATGTAGGATACAACTTGGACTTAAAATGACAATTTTTTGTTTATAGCAGTTCCGTTAAGTGTGTAGAAAATGGCGGAACTTTTGTCTTTACTAGTACATGTACCACCGAGGGATGACAGTCTAAATGCGGGTGTCAGAACTTTGCAACAGGGATCCAAACAATGTAGTTCAATACCTCTAGTCAAATTCAACCATCTAATATACAGAACAAATTTGACCTTACAAAGAAAAGGAGTTTAGACATTCAGTTTAGAAATCAACGATATACAGTTACAGATGAACACCACAAAAAAGGTAACTTTCCATGTCTTTACTTAACTGCTTTTGTCGATCATTTTAATATGTCAAAACTCAAAACTATTTTGCTGATGCTCAATCCGAAAATAACATTGGTTTTATAATGCACTATAAATATAAGTATTGTATTTGTGTAGGTCATCTTAAGGTCTTCAAATCCCTTAGGTCTTCAATTACTTAGACAGGCCACTATTAGTATTAAGTTTTACCACTTTCTAAACTGTACAGTTCTAAACAGATCAGAGTATTTGTCTACTTTTGTTATTTTGAAATTGGGACAGTGGATTGTTTTTAGCTCACATGAGCACAAAATGCTCTCCGTGAGCTTTTGTGACTAGTCTTAATTTGTCTGTCGTTGTCACACAAGCTTTTGTGACCAGTCTTTGTCCGGAGTTGTCACGTGAGCCTTAAATTGTCTGTCGTTGTCACACAAGCTTTTGTGACCAGTCTTTGTCCGGAGTTGTCACACAAGCTTTTGTGACCAGTCTTTGTCCGGAGTTGTCACACAAGCTTTTGTGACCAGTCTTTGTCGGTCGTTGTCAACCTTTACCCTTGTGATCACAATAGAGGCCACATTTTTTTGTTAGATTTTCTCAGAACTGGGTCAGAATGTTTTTATTGACAAAATCTAAAGTTTTGAGACAAGTTCAATATTAATGCGTCATTTGGGACAAAAAAAAGGTCAAATATTAATGAAAACATTGTGAACACTCTAGAAGTCACTGCTTTGATTGGATTTTCATGAAACTCTTTCATAATGTTTATCTTAATATTACGGGTCATATATGGGGTCACAAGGGCAAATTGAAATTTGGAGCAAAACCTTTTGTACTCTTTTAGAGGTCACATTTTTTATTGGATCCTCCCAGAAACTTTGTCAGAATGTTTGTTTTAATAATCTTGGACAAGTATGATAATGGGTAATCTAGGGGAAAAAACTAGTTCACCAGGACAAATCACAGGTAAAAACCCCGATAACAATGGACATCATGACACAGACTCGATGCAAAGTTTTCCCCAGGACGCAATGATTCTCAAGTGAGTGATATAGGGCCATTTTGGCCCTCTTGTTTCATTTGTCAGAAAAATGTAGGTACATGCCTACAATATGCCCGTGTCTGTGTTTGCACTAATTCTTTTTAGAGAAATAGCCAAAAACAATAAGCAGTTGGGTTAGTGCAATGACAGTAAGTTACTGGGTTATATAAATGTAAAATAGTTATATTTATTGTAAATAATTTGAAGACATTTAATAGAGATTTGTATGTAAACTATATCGAAAGGGAGTGTGACAAATACCTTGATAAGAGTTTATCATTGTTATTTATCACATCATAATCTAGTGGCCTTTGTTATCAATGGGTTATGTTACTAGGTGTACATCATTACATGTATACTACTTTTGATGGATCACAACATTTTACAATTGTAATTTTATCAATCAGACTTTGCTGAATTGATTCCTAGTTTGTCGAGTCTTGTACATCAGTAATTTCAAATCAGGTCCTCTTTTAAAAAAATTGGGAAGGGGCCTTAGCCTTTCATTTTGGGAAATTCAAGCGCGATATTTGGCCAAATTTTGAGATGTTTAGACTACTGAGTTTGAATAGCATTGTATTTTTGGGAATTTGTTGCTTAAAATTGGGAAAAGAACAGCCTTTTTGCAATAGGGAAGTCACCGAATTTCGGCCTCTGTTATAGAAGGGAAAAAAAGCCCTGCAAATACAAAAATTCTACAAAAAATTTATTGCTATAGAATTTATTTTATGTCCAGAGTTCCATATTACTGCTATTTTCAAGTATCAGATATTGGGGGTTATGAGGGTCTGTATCTATGTTGTCTGCCTGTCCTGAGTGGTAAAAATCTTAATCCCTAAAACCTGCTGAGTTTCCTGAATGGACTTTTCCATCTTCTATTTTGAAACAGTTTGTAGTCAGTCACCCAACAGTGAAGAACCTGGTCAGACTGCATGATTGTGCAGGCTGGCCTAGCTTCATCCTGGTGGTAAAAACTTAGTACTAATAATTGTTTCGCCTTCGGTTCCTATTTTTTTTTAATAGTTGACTTATGAAGAAGAAAATGTTTGGTATTGACCGACTCTTTCTCACAATGACTGATGTCTTATGGCATTTGAATTTTGTATTTAATTTAATACAGACAAATTCTCAACCTTCTTGTCTACATAATTGAGATATATATATCTAGACTTATGACAACACTTTTTTTAAATCTAATGTCATATTTACTATCTTTGAGCTGTATCACTGTATAACTGAGTATTACAAGAAAGACCAAGAGAAATAATTGTGCAAGATACAATTACTATTTCTGTACATTACATTCAATATAAGCGAACTTCTTTCAAAGCAATTCATGATTAAGTGTCTGCCAGTGTCTAGTTCACCCAGAAGAGTAACATGAGGTCTGATTAAAAAAAATAGAGACCCTCTGACCCAATCAGGACAACTTTCTGAAACATGAAAGTGTAAGTTTTTGACAGTTTGCCAATTCGTGAATGAAAATATCTAAAGACATGAATATATACCTTTCTTACGATGTCCATCCTTCACTGTATATTTGAGATTCTTAAACTGAATGTCTAAACTCCGTTTCTTAGGAAGGTCATATTTTTGTTTTATTTCTGCAGGCTGCGTTTGACTTTGTGTCGAGTTACGTTTTGATCCTTGAGACAGCGTCCTTGTAGTCAACCCGTCATCTCTCTGAGGCACATAGCTGTATCGATTGTTTTCAAATTGTTGATAGGAAAAACATGTATCCAGAGACGTATTAGACGTCTCTGATGTGTCCCGGAAACACCATATTTCGGTCTGATCGTTATAATAGATACAGTCAAATCTGTGAACAAAGGCCACGTACCCTTTTGGAAAGATAAAATATGGTCTTAAGACAAAGTTATGTATTTGTTTGGTAATGCAATCTTAAGGGTCCTAAATTTCTTTAAAATTTAGTTGGTGTTAAAGTCCCATGAGCTTATAAGTGTATTGGTCCTAATAGTTTCTGTTTGTTCTATAACAGAGGAATCCGTTGTGTTTTCCTCCCTAGCATACTTGATAGCAAGAAAAAAATGTTTCCGAAACTACTTTCGTATTTTTTTCAAGATCATTGAAATAAATACTATTTATAGAACACCTGAGTTTTCCCGCAGTCATGCTATGCACACGTAGTAAAGTGACGTCACATGCTCTACACATTTCAAGTTTACAAAAGCAAAAATCACAGTGAAATGAGTGTTTTTAGAAGAAAAATGGCTTGTTTTTTCTTCGGTAATAATTATCTTGGGATAATATCAGCAAATGTTTGATTTTTGCATTTATTTTTTATAGCAAAAAGCTTATGGGGCTTTAAATCAGTTTGATATTGTTGCATGTAAAGTTTTGATAATTATTTGCTTAGCATTTGGTGGAAATTCACTGTATGATACATTGTACAAACATTCTAAATTTGATTTTTTTCAGTGCCTGTTGCCAAGGGGTTTGTTACCGAGCTGTACAATACAGTAATGAATATGTGGAATCCTACAGATGTAATTTCCTTGGTCTCAATCCAGCAGTTTCAATCCCATCATATGTGAACACAAGTGAACCTTTTATACTGATGGACATTTATGAACCAGAGGATGTCCACTTTGATAACCCTGATCCTTTTAAAGGATACATCTTCAAACTAAGCACTTTCTATGATTTAGATAAAGGTAAATTTATGTTTTATAAAATCCTGAATATGGGAACTTCCTTTGTGACCTAAAACATAGTCTTAATATATCTAGGTGGTATCTTCATAAAGTAGAATCATGGAAGCATTATATAGTGGTCTTTTTAATAACTGGATTCTATAAAGCAGAGCTATGTATTGTCTGGGATGCAGACTTTTCTTAAGATAAACTAAAGCCTTAAAGACATTGAACCAGGAATGCGAGGCATGTGACTTATGGACCAGAAAGTCCCCTAATTCCACAGTAGGGGGTAATAAAACAGACAGGGTCATTGATAGACTAGCACCTGTTTACATAATATGTTACTCTATGCTTATAAAAACAAAAGCAATTTAGTCATAAACTTATTATCACTGTAAATCAATAAAATTTATTACCCCACTTTTTGACTAGGTGTCAAGTCTACAGACCGTGACCAGACTGGTTTTATCTGATTAGGGGCAATAAAACAATTAAGAGATTAGACCACATGTGGATTTTGGGGGGGGTCACTTATATAGTAGCTGTTCAATGTCTTTAAGTTATTAATAATTAAAGTAAGGGAGATCACTGTGTAAAATTTGACGTGCTACTTTTGTTAATTACATATCTACACTGAAAACAGATATTTGGTAGTTTAATGGTTAGAATAAATTCTTGCAAATATTAGGTATAGTCGTTTCTGGTAATATCGCAGTATCGCTAATATCGGGGGTATTTACAAATCTTGTAAATGAGGCTTAATGACGCCACCAAGCGTCTGTTCCCGCGTGAAATTTTGTAGGACAGATGTAGTAAGCATCGTTTAATAAAAAACTGTACCATGACAGTGTGAAATGATAAGTAACAACATAGTTTCATCTTATCCATTGAAAACTTACCAGGTAGTAGAAATTCAAATTTTGCGTTGCCTTAATTTAATTAAGTCACAGCTTTCTAAAATAGACATAAAAATAAGGAGGCTCTGTTCGTTTCAATATTGTAGATAATGCATATGGATTTTTTGTTAATTGCATGAAATTGACACTTACAACTTGCAATTTCACAGGTAGATATATAATTTGATATACGAGTTAAATATGACTGAATTCACAGTAGAACATGAACTATTTTCGGATGGTCACGCCCGATTTTTAGTTTATTGTCTGTTAATTTTTATACCCGTCTTATACACGGGTCACGACAAAAAGGCCAATTTTTTAGGTCAAAGTTGGGGGGTCGTCTTATATGCGGATCGCCTTATAGGTGAGTATAAATGGTAAGTCCAAAATTACGTCGAATATTCTCTATATTACAGAAGCTGCACCTAATGTACTACAGAAAATGGAACATGCTATTGTAAATGATAGTTTAAGTATAGAAGTTGTAGATCAATGTTTGATATGTCTAAAGGAAGAATGGATGAAGTAAGTTAAATACCAACAACTATTTATCCTTTTCAAATTATCTTTTTTATTCGCCCGAAGGGACTTATTATGACTGTCTGTCCGTCCGTTAGCAATTTCGTGTCTGCTTTGTTACTCTTTAAGCCTCTTTAAGGATTATGAAGAAACTTGACTCAAATGTTCACCCCATCGAGACGACCTGCAGAGTTCATGTTTTGGAAGGCCCAAGGTCAAGGTCACACTTGAATGTCCATCCCATTGAGACGACGTGCAGAGTGCATGTTTCGGAAAGCTTGCTTCAAGGTCATATTGCCCATTCAGTCAATAATATTAGTATAACTTGTTGTCTACATTGTACCCATCATATTTTTTTATTCATTGTTATATCTGTCTTTTTCAGTTTTTAGTGATATTCCTTTGGTGTTAGTTCAGTTTATTCTATTTAGTTAATGACAACTGAAGAATTGGACACTTAATCTGTATAATTCTTTTAGCTCTTAAGAGAGTTCTATTGAATCTCAAAGTATAAAACAGCTAATGTGATATGCAATTCATATTATGTGAAATAATACTCATATGATATTGTGATATAATATTCATATGAATGTGAAAGAGTTATTCATTCATTTATTCAATATACAAGAAAGTGATATCATTATATCCTGCTTTAGGGACAATATCTTATACAAATTTATATAAAAACTTAGTATTTTTCAAACTCTTTTTCAGTAAAGTGAAAGTAATGTTTAAATTCACCAAGGCAGGAGGTGGTCATAGTGAAGATGATACAAAGAATCTCTTGAAAATCGTTGGTGCTACTGATGATGACAAGCCATTACTTAGTTACTGGATGCGAGGACTTAGTGATCAGTATAAGAAACATATATTATCAGCTTCAAGACAACATTCTATGTGATGATAATGTATGTTTATGTGTGAATGAATTTACATTATTGGGGGCTTCATGTTGTAATAGTATAAAACTGCATATTGCCATTCAGTATCAAATGCAATATTGTACAGTACTACTTAAGTCAATATATGTCTTTATCAGTGACAATAAAACTGTTTTTAGCTCACCAGAGCACGAAGTATTAGATAACTATTGTGATCGAGTGATTTCCGTCATCCGTGTATGCATGCGTGCATCAGTGCGTCAACAATTGCTTTAAACAACATCTCCTTCTTAAGCAGTTGGTCAATTTCAACAAAACTTTACAGGGATGTTCCTTGCATGAAGCTCTACCAAAGTGGTTCAAAAAGTTTAATGTCATTAGGAAAAACTTTAAAAAATCTTCTTGTCCAAAACCACAGGGCCTAGAGCTTAGATATTTGGTGTGTAACATTGTCTAGTGGACCTCTACCAAATTTGTTCAAATTATGGCCCTGGGGTCAAAATTAGCTGTGCCCCGGGGGTAAGTGGATTTTAGATAAATTTATATAGGGAAATTTCAAAAATCTTCTTGTCAGAAACTACAATGCCTAGAGCTTAGATTTGATACGTAACATTATCTAGTGGACCACTAATAAATTTGTTCTTATTACGGCCCTGGGGTTATAATTGGCCTAGCCCCAGGGTTTACTCTAATTTATTTAGGAAAATTTCAAAAGTCTTCTTGTCCGAAACCACAGGACCCTAGAGCTAAGATATTTGGTATGTAGCATTGCCTAGCTGACCTTCACCAAGTTTATACAAATGATGGCCCCAGGGTGAAAATTAGCCCGCCCTGGGGTTTACATGATTTATATAGGCTTATATAGGAAATTTTCAAAAATCTTCATTGTCCAAAACCACAAGGCCTAGAGCTTAGATATTTTATGTGTAGTATTGTCCAGTGGACCTCTACCAAGTTTGTTCAAATTATTGCCCTAGGGACAAAATTGGCCTCGCCCCCGAGTCACTTGATTTTACATAGGCTCATAATAATTTTCTCCTAGGGTCGTATTTCTGGTGAGCGATATATGGCCATTATGGCCCTCTTGTTTACTCATGTTATTGGTGCAATTTATATCCAATTAAGCACTGTATAAATTATTGTTATCTCACTTGGTGAATTGTTCATGTGAACTATAAACATGTTGATGAAATAAAATTATTATGCATTGTATACATATATGTTTCGAGTGTTTCTTTATTTACTATAATACTCTTCAAACACTTTGTACCCAGTCTGACTTATCTGTTTGATGTTTGTTTGGGTTTTACGCCCCTTTTCAACAGTCAGAGTAATACGAAGTGGACAGTTCACCTACCTATCATTCCTTGGAAGAACCAGTACTAGACTCCCATCCTCCATAAGCATCTAACTGCCTACTGTCTCACATAAAGAGATATGGTCAGTAGCTGGGCTTGAACACATCACCTTCTATCAGTATGAGGTTATAGTAATTTAAAGTCAGAAACCTTATCCACTTGAGCATGGAGGCAGGTCTTTATCTATTTGAATTGAGTATTGAATCTTAATATCAAGAATCACATGAATAAGTTATCCATGAGATGGACATAAATCTCAAGTGTTTGGAAAGATTTATAGAGTAATACATGCTGAGCATATGATAAACAAGATTGTGTTATTAAAATCCCCTTGGAAACAAATTCAAATTGATCTGTGAATGCTTTTTTAAGTATGATGATGAAGTCAAGAAGAAGTATCACACCTGGACACAGTATACATGTGTACTTAATATGGACAAGAAAGCGTATTAAGCTGCAAACGATGTGTTTGAAATTTTCAATACACTTCAGTAGTATGTAGTACTGGTGTAGTAGTACTCTCTATAGGTTTTGTGTTAATAAATTGTGATATTAAACAGCCTGATTAGATCTGTATATATAGTTAAATATGCCTTACAGTGAGGACACCTTTAAAAATATGCATTAAAAATGTTTGCTGTAATGCTACCTGGACAATAAAAAGGGTCTTTTTGGCCTCCTGGATAATTTTATCTTGGATAATTAGCATACGAGAGCTGACCCATATTTTGGGTTCAAATATTACCTACCTACCTACCTACCCGCTGAAAATTCTCTGGGTAGTGTTACCACAAACAAACATTTTTTAAAAGATCGTCTGACATTATTTTGGTAAGTCTACTGGCATCAATTCAGATACTACACAAAAATGCCATGTTCAGTCAATTAGTTGGACTAATCGAACTAATTTATTGCAAGTTTGTTTACAGTAACGCAATGTATCATATTCAATGACTTAGATTCCATTTAATCCTATAAATATTACCATCAATTAATATGTAAGTCAACTGAACTGGGTCCGTATTCACAAAGCATCGAAATTTTTTGTTAAAGTAAGTGTAATTTTTTTTCATGGTAAAAGTTTGTAAACCAGCCATCAAAAGTGTCAAAATCAATTATCATTTTCATAATTGG
The DNA here is from genome assembly GCA_964023205.1 of Lutraria lutraria. Classification (NCBI taxonomy): domain Eukaryota; kingdom Metazoa; phylum Mollusca; class Bivalvia; order Venerida; family Mactridae; genus Lutraria; species Lutraria lutraria. Next base: position 35,398,140 of record OZ026846.1, read on the forward strand.
CATCTTTAGAACAAAGCCTGATAAAATCATATTATTGTGATTTCCTCCTTTATATTAGTACAAAAGAGTTAAGGAAAAAGTCGAATTTATGGAAAAATATAACATAAGTTGAATTACTTAAGATGCTTTGTGAATACGGACCCAGAAGCGTAAAAAATGTTTGTTTCTGCTTACCCGACCTACCCTAATTTTTCTGAAGGACCTCAGACTTTTAATTAGCCTAAACATTTTTTGTTTCTGCTTACCCGACCTACCCTAATTTTTCTGAAGGACCCCAGACTTTTAATTAGCCCAAAAAATTGTTTGTTTATGGTTATTCTAATTTTCATCCACAAATTTAGACCCAAAGTAAGGTACGTGTCTTTTTTTACGTGCATGCTTGCTTTCAAGAGCCATAAAAAGAATCTTCTGCCTACCTATCTACCCTATTTTTCAGGAGCATGTAGCCAGAAAAATACGAGTCCACTTGACACAAGCTCAACAGTGGGAAAAAAGGAACAGATAATTTCATTATAGGCATAATTTAAACACATGCAACTTATTTAAGAGAATTTTTTTTCGTAATTTGTGCCAGGTAGTTGTATCAAAGACCTATACATACATATGTATGTATAGGTCTTTGGTTGTATTAACAAAATACAACTACCTGTTTGTGCGAAGTTTGAAGAATTTTTACTAAGAGAGACTACTCTGATTGTAACAAAATGTTTCCATATTGAGTTGCCTCCCTTACAATAATAAACTACCTACCAAGTCTTGCTTAATTAATTTATTGGCAGCTCTTCAAACATCACCCTTTTACATCATGGATCAGCCTCTCATACAAATCCCGCCCGTAACGACAGACTCCGCCTGTTCGTCTCCATTTATTATCAATTAAGAATGTGTGCATAATGAAATTAATCTTAATTCCAATTTAATCCCAATAATATAGCTCTGCTGTACCTACCATAATGTTGTTATGCTAATAACCATATAGAAATGTAGTACGTACAGTAATTGTTAATTTTCAATAATAAGACTCTAATGCACCTGCTGATATTTTTACGAGATATGGCTAAAGAAAGGCATTATGTAAATATTGTTATAGCGAAAATAAAATATATTTCTTGTACGTATTTTACTGTCATTTTGTCGATTGTTCTGTATTACAAGATTCAAAAAGCTAATGGGCTTTTAAGCTTGCTTAGAGAATATAAATCAATGGCAACAATAATCCACATCTTGTATTATATAAAATGTTAAAAAATATATCCGAGTCAAGCAAATTAATAATGACTGACTCATCAGGGCATTAATAATATATATATATATATGTGTGTGTGTGTGTGAGGGTATGCATTGATGTGAGCGTGTTTTTCCACTTCGTTGACACTTATCCAATATGTATTGTACAAGTTTGTATATGTGCTCTTCAAATTTCAGGAAAATAAAAACATGCATCAATACTAAAGGAGCCGTACCCCTTGTTTCAATTGTGGTCCCCGACTTTGGTGGCATAACACGGTCATGGAATGTATGTTTACCGGTACATATGAATTATATAAGTTGAACCATCACGTACAGAATCGCTTAATAGTGCCTTAACTATGTTAGAAAAGGAAAAAATGATAAATTAAAACATTATAAGATGTAGATCTATTCAAGAATAAATAAATAAATTTAATTGAAACAATGAAAGACGTTTATATCTAAAATGATCTGAAATGTAAAAACACAAGGTTTGTTTCAACAAGTGGAGTTTAAAACTATAGAATAACTATTTATCACCGGTATGTTTTGGGGTAAAATCGATCTTCCAAGGATTACAACCTCTATAAGCAAATGATTTTTTACCAAATTATGTAATGCTTTGAATCAGAAAATAGACACTTTTTAACGTTTAGATTGTCGCAGACCTGTACTAAAGCAAATGCCTGTATTCTTCATATTTTTGAGAAAAAAACATACTTAGTTGACAAACAATATTGGGTGATCACAACGAGTAACGGAAGTTCCTCACAACATTTTTTGCCGAAGAATAAATTACGGGCGTGCTACTGTGGCATCATGGGTCTTGCTGGTCAATAAGTCACATATGCCTCGCATTCCTGGTTCGATGTCTATTATCTCAGTGGGCCGTATCTTAGGCTATATATAGACTCAATTAAAGGTGTAACAGTCTATAATGATACTTTCCTCAAGTTTGTTGATAGACGTTGAACACTGCCCGAATCATATATTTTATTAATGTGACATTCATTTGTGGCCTCTATTCATGTCGATGTACAAACTGACAAGAACTTATATACATACACGTATGTATATAAGTCCTTGCTACTGTTCTTACTAAACTGCAACTTTCGTGGAAAATCATTTGATAAATGAAAAATAATAATAAATAAATGATAAATAAAATTCAAAATGAATCAATCTTGCAGGATGAAACTGAGTGCAAGAACTTCATAGATATTTTTATGCTAAAGAATACCGGAAAATGTCCCAGAATGCGTCTGCGGCAATCTACAGTCTGAAGGGGGGATGCACACCCCTTGACCGGTGCCTACGTGTACATTATTTTAGGACAAGCTACGTCTCTGACACTGGATCGAACTGTAACTAATTAAATTAAGTAAGAACTGAATATATACAGTAACGACACAGTTTCTGGGTTTAATTTATGTTTTACTTTCTATATACCAAGTTGCTACACTATTAATTTTAGTATTTGAACAAGCTAATGATCAAGGTGAATGAATAATAAACAACACTATACTAACCGAACCTAAAACCAGAGAAAGACCATGAATTTAGAAGAAAAGAAATATAATAATTCAGTCTATGAATTTCGAATACATGCATGTATGTATATAAGTCATTGGCCAAAATAACCCTTAGTTGGAAGTGGTTGACTCGAAAAGAGAGAAATCATGAGAATTTCATGATACACTATTTTTGAATAGTACAGGGAGTATAATAAAGCATGTACACAGTGTATTAACACACAGTCTGATGGCTTTAAACAATGTGATTTTAAATACATTTGTATATCAAGCGAGTAAAAACACCCTAGACACAACAATGACTAGATAATGTTAACACTATTATTGAATGATTGTTTGCATACTGTGTAAAGTGAAATTACCCTTAGTTGGAATATATTTGAATATATGAAAATGGACATATATAGGCCTACTGTAATAATAATTAATCATAGAAGTTGGAAAGTACAATAAAAATAAATTCTGCCACAACTTATAGGTATTCATATATATAATTATGTACAGTATAACAAAGAATTTTGCCTGCAGACACAATATCAATTCACGAAATTCACGAATTTTAGCGAGTGATTTGATTTGGTTCCCGGTGACGGAATGAGAACCAGACATACGATTTGTTTCCCGCTCGCTGTGTTGAATGTATTATTTAGAGAGAAGTACCAGCGAGTTCACGCTTACTGAACCCTGACGTCGCGCGCAAAAGACCGCACACGATTGTTGGAATTCAAGAAGGACATCTATGTCAATTTATCTCTGGTAAAATTATTTGTTTTATTTTCTGATTTGAATTTTGAAATGTGTGTTTTGTTTATGGTATTTTTGTTGATGTATTTTAGCTCACCAAATAAATTGTACCTCTACGCGATAAAGAATAATTAAGACTGTTTTCAGAGATCTTTTGACTGTTAAATAAAACGTTCAGACATTATTTATTTATCAATTTGTAAATGATTAGAAACCATGTTTTTGTGTTTCTGATTACACAGTTGTAGTTATTTATTGTCAATGCATTTTCAAAAGAGAGATAGCAGTTGTTTGAAACAAGATGCATGTATGTACTTTGTTAGTGGGTGGGGTACTCATGAATGCAGTCACTTGATCATCATCATCATCATCATCTTAAGTAATTGCTTTCCTCCATAAGGAGTATACTCGCAATATGGTATATTTATACATGCGTAACAGGCAGGACTGACTTTGGTGGATTTACCAAAGTTGAAAATACAAATAAATAAAGTTAAGAAATAAAAGTTCCCCTATTTACATTTAAAAGGATAAAAAATTTCATTAGGATCTAGTGGATGTGTTGGCTGGCCAAGGCAGATTGGAATGTAATGAGACTGGCCTGGTCAATGATTGCTTGAGACAGTTGGTTCCAAAGTATTATGGTTGATGGAAAGAAACTGTTCTGATAGACTGTTGTGTGTGCACGAATTTGGCAAAGACGATGGTTATGGTATCTGGTAGATCTAGAATTTTGGAGGGACGGGTCTGGTGTTATGTCTATAAGATTATGCAAGATCTTAAAAAGCATGGTTATGCTGGTGTTATTTCGCCGTTGTTGTAGCGTGTCCCATTTTAGGTCGGATAACATGTCAGTGACGCTGCTAGTACGTGAATAATCGTGCTTCACGAATCTCGCAGCTCGCCTCTGGACCATTTCCAGTTGGTTAACTTGGTGATCAGTGTATGGTGACCAGACACTTGAGGCGTATTCCACGGTTGGTCGAACATAGGTCTTATATGCATTTGCTTTAGCTTTAGGAGGGCTGGATCGTATGTTGCGTCTGATGAAGGATAGGGTTGAATTGGCTTTTTTTGTGATATTATCAATGTGAGTTTTCCAAGAAAGATCAGACGATATTGTGACACCAAGATATTTAGCTTGTTTAGTTGTATTGAGGGTTGAGCCATGGATGGAATAGGTATTGTTGATAGGGTGTCTTTTTTTTGTGATATGGATGACTTCACATTTGTCAGGATTGAAGGACATTTGCCAATCATTTTCCCAGGATTGGAGGTTGTCAAGATCTGCTTGAAGCTGGTGTGAGTCCTCCTGGCTATGAATAGTACGGTAGAGGAGGCAGTCATCAGCAAACAATCTAGCTGTGGATTGAACTTTGGATGGTAGGTCATTTATGTAGGCCAAAAAGAGAAGAGGGCCCAGGACGCTGCCTTGGGGGACACCAGAGGTAACAGATGAGGTGGCAGAATGTGAGCCCTCAAGGACAACCTGCTGAGTTCGAAATAGCAGGAAATCTTCAATCCAGGAATGAGTTGAACCTCTGATACCATAGTGGTCAAGTTTCTGAAGAAGGCGAGAGTGTGGAACTTTGTCAAAAGCTTTAGAAAAGTCTAATAAGACGGCATCGACTTGAGTGTTATTGTCTATGCCTTGCGCTAGGTCATTGATGGTTGTTATTAGTTGTGAATCACAGGAGCGTCTTTTTCTAAACCCATGCTGATAGTCAGAAAGTATGTTGTGAGTTTCAAAGTGAGAAATAATGTTGCTATGAATGATGTGTTCCAGTACTTTACAAGTGACTGATGTTAAGGAGATAGGCGAGTTGTTGTGTGTACTTGGAGCTTTTAGTCTTAATTGCCGAGTGATACCAGTACAGGATGTGTACTATATACTACATTTTATGCTTAAATTCTGTTCATTTTTTTTCAGTTGACACATAGACCTTGATATCTGATGGATACACAACATTTGTCAAGTTTACTCCAGTGATAAAAGCAGTAAGACGAAGAATAGATTTTTCCCAATGATGCTGTAAGTCTTATTTTTTGTCATTCTCTGAGGATATTTTTTAATTGTGCTTTTTGCACATATCTGATGACTGCTTGTTTAATTTTTTTTTTTACTGAGTATTTAGTTATCTGATATTGCTTAAAGTTAAATTGATATTCAATGTGAGGAATCTTTCCTTTTGAACAGTGAATTTTTCTTGTTCAACTTTTTAGACTCGTTGTTACCAGTATTGTCATATTTGTTAATAATAATAAATGGTACAATTATTCTTGCTTTTATTTTCTTAATTTCTTCAATGTAAGGGTATTTAATAGATGAAATATTAAAACATGTAACTAATTTCCCATTGTATTGTTATATAAGGTACCGGATAGCTGTGGATATGTGTGATATATTTACTCAATATAATGTAGCTTTCACTCAGATTTTTATGTTTCAATAGGTCACTTATTCCACCTGATGTAGAAGCAGATGACAGAAATTATTCCATCCAGTGAAGAAATATAGTTGACAGAAATAGTTCAAGCCAAAATAGACGAACAGATAACAGAAATAATTCCACCTAGATGACAGAAATAGTGAGCCTTTTACATTCTATTTAACCCTTTACCACATATATGCTCCTTTTAACTCCCCTATCTATGGCCACATATACTCCTTTTAACTCCTTTTTCCATGGCCATATATATGTACTGGCAACACCAACTGAATTTTCAACTTCAAAATATTTATTTTAAATTTAACAGTCTAAGATCTGTTTACCATTCATGGAACAATCTTGAAAAATAAAAAAGTTATGAAGAATTGAAGTTGGCATTTTACCACATTTTTCGTGAAATGTTTATCACTATTCTGTATTAGAAAATATTCCGCGATCGTGTACCTGAACAAAGTCTTCTTAGATTAAAATTCTTCATAACTCTTTTAATTTATAAGATATATTTCTTTGAAAATTACCATTCTTAATGCATTTTCATGTGGATTCTGTTTCTGAAGTAAAAATTTCTCTCAGGATATTGTGTATTTAAAATTAAGGATATAATATATATATATAACGGGGAAGTTATGAACTTTAAAAAAAAAGAATGTATTGTTTAGGAACAAACTTATTTTGTGAAATAACTCATTTTTTAAATGATTACATTGGTACATTTATTATAAACAAATCATAGGCATGTTCAGTACTTATACAAACAAATATTGAAATCCACAGTTCTTCTGTATCGTACCTCCCCTTTTCTGGGGTGACTGAAATTACCATAGTTGTCAAATGGGCTGTTGATCAACAGATTTAAATAACTAAATACTAGTAGTATTAGTGGTATTTCTTTGTCTAGTATCTTCAGTTGCATTTTAAAATCTTGCACAAAATGAAATTTATGTCTCAATAAATCATGATAATAAATAAATTGATTCATATTTCATTTAACTTTCTTTTTGTAAAAATACTAGAACAGATTTATTGTATAAATGTATGAATTATTGAAATGCTTTTATATCTATAAATGTGAAGAACTGATTAAAAATACAAACATTCACTAACACTGATTCACTTTTAATCAGAGCAAGAAATTAAAAAAACTTCCGATTTTTGCTTGTCCGGAACTCTACCTTGTGCAGATTTTGAATAATTCCATTTGATTGTTTAATAATAGAGGATTTCTTGTCTGGAACATAACTTTGTCACCGTAAGTTTCTTGCAATGAACCAATGTTAGAAAACAGGACGTTATGATCGTAATTGGTCAAGGAAACGACAAGTAGTTTAAGATTTTTGCGACAACCTAATTAACTTATTTTCTAAAAATAGATTGTTGATTTCAATTTCTATAAATGAAGTCACAGGGACACATTAACAATAATTTTGGTTTAAATGATCAACTTAAGAGTTAACATTTTTTTTTTATGCATTTTTTAAGCTAAAGAAATGATATGGTTGGTCTGATAGAAAATGTTACAAAGTACAATTTTAGTCCATCAGTAGCAATAATATTAACATCCAGAATCAAGGTACTGAGAGTACTGTCAAGAACGAAGTTAAATCCATCCTTAAAAAGGCCTGCCCCTGTCGAGAATTTGATGAACAGTTTACAAAATAAATAGTTGGACACTTGGTTCACAGTCTTCGACCTAACCCACTCGACCGTTTGTTACTGTCCGAAATAGGTACAATTACGTATAAAATAAACACTGCGCAGATCGATTTCTTTAAATATTTTACCAAGTTAATTTTATTAATATTCCAGTTTGCAATCTTTATTAACCCAAGCAATAATTCGTAATGCAGATTGCAATTTGATTTAATGGGTTGTGGACATGCATCTTCGTTTCTGCATCGTTGGTACTATACGGTCTGAGGCACATTTTCCGAAAATTGTCGCAATTTTTGATAGTATTTATGTAATTCTTACTACAATATCACATTGCATTAATCATTATGACCAACAAAATAACAAACACTCGTTAAATTTCAAGAATGGCCATTGCATTTATATTACGTGGTGTACGAATTTCGGACGACAAATTTCGGATAACATGATGAAACTATATGTCATTCTGATGTGTATTTAATGAATATCTTTTGTAATTGTGGTGTCTTATCTCTGATCCATCATCATGTGACACATGTTTAAGATTAATTCTCTATGTTTTTTGGATTCCAAATTTTAAGTTCATTTTAATAATATTGCAGCAATATAATAGGGTTTTGTTTAACATGTCTGTGGATAACTAAACTATAAGATTATCCTAGATCGTCACAGAAAAAATGTCTTCTTTATGCTATATCTTTAGAGGACTGTAATAAATGAGAGGAAAATGTTAATTGTTATAGCTTGATGTAAATTGTTATGTAAGTGTACTAATAGTCTCACTGTGATGCAAATAGATCATTTTAGTTCGGACTGGTGAATTTGGATTCGGGCTAGTGAAATTTCTAAGCTGGTAGCCCGACTGGGCTAGTGCCGAAAAAAAATTAATGCGAAGACTGGGTTCATGAGCATGGTCCGATGAAGTTCATGAACAAATATTCAAGAATTGATGGAGGACTTCATGATAAATTGTTTATAGACTTCAGTTGGTGAACAATTTCATGAATCTTTTAACCTATTCTTATAACTACCATTTTTGCATTCTCCCATAGAACAGTAGACTAGTAGAATCTGGTATTTACTACCATTAGTGGTGTTAATGAACTTTAAAAATAAAAAATAATTTTATTTTTTTTGGATTGGGAATTTTTGCCTGTAAATTGGGAAAAAAAGATACTATTTTCTATTGGATATATGACCAAAGTTGGGCTATAAAATCGCACCCAAAAAATCCCTGTGTTGTATTATATACTGAACTTCTGACCATGTGTCAGTATATGTATATCATATGTATATAATTTTTTTTATTTTAGAGCTGTGTGATGTCATTAATATGTCAGATGCCCTGCGTGGCAAGAACAAGAACTTGCGTTCTTACGGTACTAGTAGTTTTTAGTCGCTGCACTAACTTTGTACATGCGCGCTACATTGTTTTTTTTAGACAAAGGAATCTTGATTGCTTACTCCGTTAAACAGTTTTATTTTCTATATCTCAAACTTACTGCCTCATCCACTGTCCCACTTTCAGTTCACTATAGTATTATTATTTGTATTAGTTACGGTAATGTTTACCCAAGTTCAGTTTTATAAGTTTCATATATACTTTTGTATATGTTACTGTGTTTGGACCCCGGACGAGGCTCACACTGTCCGTGACAAAGTTGTCTGAAGATATAACATCCTATGTTAAATTGTCCTCCACCTCTGAATTATGTGGGGTAGCTTGGCAGAAGTTTAGGGATAGAATGTTGCTAGTACTGGTTAAATTAAGTCCAGGAAAGCTGGTTAGGATAACTGCCTGCCACGATATGACTGAAATAATGTTGAAAATGGTGTTTTAGGAGACATTTAATAATGTACAATTGGGTAGGTGGGTGTTATTTGTAACACTACAGGGTGTTTGGCGGCCCTGCCCTTACACTAGTCAAACTTTCAGTCTCACTATCTCTTCTTGTTTCCTTATTCTTGGCCATTTATGCGACAATCTTTCTTAAACTGACATTTGTTGACTGTATTTTTGGACTGGTATGTGACGCCTTTTGTTTATTTTCTGTGGTCGACCTTGTTTTAGTATGTATATGTGACTATCTTTCTAACTAACATTTGTTGACTGCATTTTTGGACATGTATGTGACGCCTTTTGTTTATTTTCTATTTATTTTACGGTAATGTTTACCCAAGTTCAGTTTTATAAGTTTCATATATGCTTTTGTATAGTTACTGTGTTTGGACCCCGGACGAGGCTCACACTGTCCGTGACAAATTCGTCTGAAGATATTACATCCTATGTTAAATTGTCCTCCACCTCTGAATTATGTGGGGTAGCTTGGCAGAAGTTTAGGGATAGAATGTTGCTAGTACTAGTCAAATTAAGTCCAGGAAAGCTGGTTAGGATAACTGCCTGCCACGATATGACTGAAATAATGTTGAAAATGGTGTTTTAGGAGACATTTAATAATGTACAATTGGGTAGGTGGGTGTTATTTGTAACACTACAGGGTGTTTGGCGGCCCTGCCCTTACACTAGTCAAACTTTCAGTCTCACTATCTCTTCTTGTTTCCTTATTCTTGGCCATTTATGCGACAATCTTTCTTAAACTGTCATTTGTTGACTGTATTTTTGGACTGGTATGTGACGCCTTTTGTTTATTTTCTGTAGTCGACCTTGTTTTAATATGTATATGTGACGATCTTTCTAACTAACATTTGTTGACTGTATTTTTGGACTGGTATGTGACGCCTTTTGTTTATTTTCTGTGGTCGACCTTGTTTTAGTATGTATATGTGACGATCTTTCTAACTAACATTTGTTGACTGTATTTTTGGACTGGTATGTGACGCCTTTTGTTTATTTTCTGTGGTCGACCTTGTTTTAGTATGTATATGTGACGATCTTTCTAACTAACATTTGTTTGTTGACTGTATTTTTGGACTGGTATGTGACGCCTTTTGTTTATTTTCTGTGGTCGACCTTGTTTTAGTATGTATATGTGACGATCTTTCTAACTAACATTTGTTGACTGTATTTTTGGACTGGTATGTGACGCCTTTTGTTTATTTTCTGTGGTCGACCTTGTTTTAGTATGTATATGTGACGATCTTTCTAACTAACATTTGTTTGTTGACTGTATTTTTGGACTGGTATGTGACGCCTTTTGTTTATTTTCTGTTGTCGACCTTGTTTTTGTATGTATATGTGACGATCTTCCTAACTAACATTTGTTGACTGTGTTATTGGACATGTATGTGACGTGACGCCTTTTGTTTATTATCTGTGGTCGACCTTGTTTTTGTATGTATATGTGACAATCTTCCTAACTAACATTTGTTGACTGTATTATTGGACATGTATGTGACGCCTTTTGTTAATTATCTGTGATTGAACTTGTTTTTGTATGTTTTTACATTTCATGAATTCCATTCTTTGTTTAATTGCAAGTTAAGGTTCTTATTAATTTTTTAGATTTTGCTAATTTACTTTGTATGCTTTGTTAATGGTAATGATTGATGCGGTTTGTTGTGAAACAATGCTAGTGGATGGAATTAGACAGCTCATAGTATTTCATCATATATACAAGTGTCTTGACAGTTTGTTTTTTTGGTGACAGCGTTATTTAAGATGATTACAGTATAGGTTGTGAAGAGTGAATGTATGTCATGAGTGTACGAAAAGACAGACACCATTACTTTTTATTCTTTGGTTGGAAATGAACTATTCTTAAGATGTGGTATTGACACTGCGCCTTGAATGCAAGGCCTTGGTCTCAATGGTCACCAAGGTCAGGGCTAGGGTACTGTGCACAGCATGAAAACGTAAGTGTTATGTTTCTATGTACTTTTTCATTTGATGGAACTGTTGAATTTGCTTTTATCTATCATGCAATTAATATGATCTGCCAACAAATCCCTCTGTATTGTACAGTATTTTCTTTATTTCAGCAGTCAGATGTGTTGATTTCCTGGAAGTGGACCTCATGGAGGGATACCAACTTCATATATGGAAGCTTGGCACACGGATTGATGGTAAGGCCTTGGTCTCAATGGTCACCAAGGTCAGGGTTACCGTAATGCGTACAGCATTTCAACGTAAGTATTCTGGCTTAATTGTGAGCGATTATGCTTCGTGACATTTGTGCATCCGATGCAAATGTTGAATTGGTCTGTTGTCTGCTTTTTTTTGTGTTCATTTTACAGTTTTACACGATCTGCCAAACAGATCCCTTTGTATTCGAAAAGTATTTTCTTTATTTCAGCAGTCGGATGTGTTGACTCCTGGTAGTGGACCTCATCGAGGGATACCAACTTCAGATGGAAGCTTGGCACACGGATTGATGGCAAGGCCTTGGTCTCAAATGTCACCAAGATCAGGGTCACCGTAATGCGTACAGCATTTCAACGTAAGTATTCTGGCTTCATTGTGAGCGATATGCTTCTTGACATATGTGCGTCCGATGCAATTGTTGAATTGGTCTGTCGTCTGCTTTTTTTGTTCATTTTACAGTTTACACAATCTGCCAACAGATCCCTTTGTATTCGAAAAGTATTTTCTTTATTTCAGCAGTCGGATGTGTTGACTCCTGGAAGTGGACCTCATCGAGGGATACCAACTTCAGATGGAAGCTTGGCACACGGATTGATGGCAAGGCCTTGGTCTCAATGGTCACCAAGGTCAGGGTCACCGTAATGCGTACAGCATTTCAACGTAAGTATTCTGGCTTAATTGTGAGCGATTATGCTTCTTGACATTTGTGCATCCGATGCAACTGTTGAATTGGTCTGTCGTCTGCTTTTTGTTTTTGTTTATTTTGCTATTTACATGATCTGCCAACAAATCCCTCTGTATTGATGTGTATTTTCTTTATTTCAGCAGTCGGATGTGTTGAATCCTGGAAGTGGACCTCATCGAGGGATACCAACTTCTGATGGAAGCTTGGCACATGGATTGATGGCAAGGCCTTGGTCTCAATGTTCACCAAGGTCAGGGTCACCGTAATGCGTGCAGTATTCAACGTAAGTATTTTGGCTTAATTGTGAGTGATTTTCTTCTTGACATTTGTTCATTTTGCAATTTAAATTATTTGTCATCAGATCCCTTTGTATTTGAAGAGTATTTTCTTTATTTCAGCAGTCGGATGTGTTGACTCCTGGAAGTGGACCTCATCGAGGGATACCAACTTCTTGGCACACGGATTGATGGCAAGGCCTTGGTCTCAAATGTCACCAAGGTCAGGGTCACCGTAATGCGTACAGCATTTCAACGTAAGTATTCTGGCTTCATTGTGAGCGATATGCTTCTTGACATATGTGCGTCCGATGCAATTGTTGAATTGGTCTGTCGTCTGCTTTTTTTGTTCATTTTACAGTTTACACAATCTGCTAACAGATCTCTTTGTATTCGAAAAGTATTTTCTTTATTTCAGCAGTCGGATGTGTTGACTCCTGGAAGTGGACCTCATCGAGGGATACCAACTTCAGATGGAAGCTTGGCACACGGATTGATGGCAAGGCCTTGGTCTCAATGGTCACCAAGGTCAGGGTCACCGTAATGCGTACAGCATTTCAACGTAAGTATTCTGGCTTAATTGTGAGCGATTATTCTTCTTGACATTTGTGCATCCGATGCAACTGTTGAATTGGTCTGTCATCTGCTTTTTGTTTTTGTTTATTTTGCTATTTACATGATCTGCCAACAAATCCCTCTGTATTGATGTGTATTTTCTTTATTTCAGCAGTCGGATGTGTTGACTCCTGGAAGTGGACCTCATTGAGGGATACCAACTTCAGATGGAAGCTTGGCACACAGATTGATGGCAAGGCCTTGGTCTCAATGGTCACCAAGGTCAGGGCTAGGGTACTGTGCACAGCACGAAAACGTAAGTGTTTATGCTTCTTGACATTTGTTCATCCGATTGAACTGTTTTTTGTCCATCATGCAATTCATATGATCTGTATTGAAGAGTATACTCTTTCATGATTCTATCCGTGACGATATACATTTTCAACAGAGATAACTTTGCTAGACTTGTATATTCAATGTACGCTTTCTATTTCAGGACGAAGAAGATGGACGCCGAGTAGACCCAACCTGACCTAGGCTTCCCCATGTGGTATGTCTACGGGATAGACACAGTCGAGGCATTCAACAGTCCGTCCCCAGGTATGTGTTGGTTTATTTTGTGCATTTTTCCTTGTCAACTTCAGTGATGTTTGGCTATATACCACCTACAGACTGGTTGAGACCAGTTGTCTGTGAAGGCCAGTTGTTGTAATTGTCATGCACATAATTTTCATGTATACAATCAAACCTCTGAACTAGGGCCACCCTCGGGAAAAACCGAATGTGACCTTTCTTGACAGGTGGTCTTCATTCAGAAGTTCTTTATTTTACTGTAAATAATCAATTAGTTTTAAACGAGTAGGCTTCATTCACACTGAGTGGCCTTATTCAGAGGTGGCCGCTTACATAGGTTTGACTACACTTGAATATTAATGATACTTGAATTCTACTTTATCTTTCATGATTCTTTCTGAGCGATGTATGCTCAACATGACAGAGATAACTTTACTAGACTTGTATATTCAATGTACGCTTTCTATTTCAGGACGAAGAAGATGGACGCCCAGCAGACGAGAAAGGTTGTCATTTTCTATGTATTTTTTCTGGTCCATTTGTTTAAGGTTCATGTGAACACAAATCCCCTTCCAAAATTCATAGAATTGTGTTTGTTTAATTATGTTTTCGTGAGATCACTTGCTAATTGTTTTCTCTTTTGTTTTTTTGCAAGATCAACCGAGTAGACCCAACCTGACCTAGGCTTCCCCATGTGGTATGTCTACGGGATAGGCACAGTCGAGGCATTCAACAGTCCGTCCCCAGGTATGTGTTGGTTTATTTTGTGCATTTTTCCTTGTCAACTTCAGTGATGTTTGGCTATATACCACCTACAGACTGGTTGAGACCAGTTGTCTGTGAAGGCCAGTTGTTGTAATTGTCATGCACATAATTTTCATGTATACAATCAAACCTCTGAACTAGGGCCACCCTCGGGAAAAACCGAATGTGACCTTTCTTGACAGGTGGTCTTCATTCAGAAGTTCTTTATTTTATTGTAAATAATCAATTAGTTTTAAACGAGTAGGCTTCATTCACACTGAGTGGCCTTATTCAGAGGTGGCCGCTTACATAGGTTTGACTACACTTGAATATTAATGATACTTGAATTCTACTTAATCTTTCATGATTCTTTCTGAGGCGATGTGTATGTTCAACATGACAGAGATAACTTTGCTAGACTTGTATATTCAATGTACGCTTTCTATTTCAGGACGAAGAAGATGGACGCCCAGCAGACGAGAAAGGTTGTCATTTTCTATGTTTTTTTCTGGTCCATTTGTTTAAGGTTCATGTGTTCACAAATCCCCTTCCAAAATTCATAGAATTGTGTTTGTTTAATTATGTTTTCGTGAGATCACTTGCTAATTGTTTTCTCTTTTGTTTTTTTGCAAGATCAACCGAGTAGACCCAACCTGACCTAGGCTTCCCCATGTGGTAGTCTACGGGATAGGCACAGTCGAGGCATTCAACAGTCCGTCCCCAGGTATGTGTTAGTTTATTTTGTGCATTTTTCCTTGTCATCTTCAGTGATGTTTGGCTATATACCATCTACAGACTGGTTGAGACCAGTTGTCTGTGAAGGCCAGTTGTGTAATTGTCATGCACATAATTTTCATGTATACAATCAAACCTCTGAACTAGGGCCACCCTTGGGAAAAACCGAATGTGGCCTTTCTTGACAGGTGGTCTTCATTCAGAAGTTCTTTATTTTATTGTAAATAATCAATTACAGTTTTAAACGAGTAGGCTTCATTTACACTGAGTGGCCTTTATTCAGAGGTGGCCGCTTACATAGGTTTGACTACACTTGAATATTAATGATACTTGAATTCTACTTAATCTTTCATGATTCTTTCTGAGGCGATGTATATGTTCAACATGACAGAGATAACTTTGCTAGACTTGTATATTCAATGTACGCTTTCTATTTCAGGACGAAGAAGATGGACGCCCAGCAGACGAGAAAGGTTGTCATTTTCTATGTTTTTTTCTGGTCCATTTGTTTAAGGTTCATGTGTTCACAAATCCCCTTCCAAAATTCATAGAATTGTGTTTGTTTAATTATGTTTTTGTGAGATCACTTGCTAATTGTTTTCTCTTTTGTTTTTTTGCAAGATCAACCGAGTAGACCCAACCTGACCTAGGCTTCCCCATGTGGTAGTCTACGGGATAGGCACAGTCGAGGCATTCAACTGTCCGTCCCCAGGTATGTGTTGGTTTATTTTGTGCATTTTTCCTTGTCAACTTCAGTGATGTTTGGCTATATACCATCTACAGACTGATTGACACCAGTTGTCTGTGAAGCCAGTTGTTGTTATTGTCATGCACATAATTTTCATGTATACAATCAAACCTCTGAACTAGGGCCACCCTTGGGAAAAACCAAATGTGACCTTTCTTGACAGGTGGTCTTCATTCAGAAGTTCTTTATTTTATTGTAAATAATCAATTACAGTTTTAAACGAGTAGGCTTCATTCACACTGAGTGGCCTTTATTCAGAGGTGGCCGCTTACATAGGTTTGACTACACTTGAATATTAATGATACTTGAATTCTACTTAATCTTTCATGATTCTTTCTGAGGCGATGTGTATGTTAAACATGACAGAGATAACTTTGCTAGACTTGTATATTCAATGTACGCTTTCTATTTCAGGACGAAGAAGATGGACGCCCAGCAGACGAGAAAGGTTGTCATTTTCTATGTTTTTTTCTGGTCCATTTGTTTAAGGTTCATGTGTTCACAAATCCCCTTCCAAAATTCATAGAATTGTGTTTGTTTAATTATGTTTTTGTGAGATCACTTGCTAATTGTTTTCTCTTTTGTTTTTTTGCAAGATCAACCGAGTAGACCCAACCTGACCTAGGCTTCCCCATGTGGTAGTCTACGGGATAGGCACAGTCGAGGCATTCAACTGTCCGTCCCCAGGTATGTGTTGGTTTATTTTGTGCATTTTTCCTTGTCAACTTCAGTGATGTTTGGCTATATACCATCTACAGACTGATTGACACCAGTTGTCTGTGAAGCCAGTTGTTGTTATTGTCATGCACATAATTTTCATGTATACAATCAAACCTCTGAACTAGGGCCACCCTTGGGAAAAACCAAATGTGACCTTTCTTGACAGGTGGTCTTCATTCAGAAGTTCTTTATTTTATTGTAAATAATCAATTACAGTTTTAAACGAGTAGGCTTCATTCACACTGAGTGGCCTTTATTCAGAGGTGGCCGCTTACATAGGTTTGACTACACTTGAATATTAATGATACTTGAATTCTACTTAATCTTTCATGATTCTTTCTGAGGCGATGTGTATGTTAAACATGACAGAGATAACTTTGCTAGACTTGTATATTCAATGTACGCTTTCTATTTCAGGACGAAGAAGATGGACGCCCAGCAGACGAGAAAGGTTGTCATTTTCTATGTTTTTTTCTGGTCCATTTGTTTAAGGTTCATGTGTTCACAAATCCCCTTCTAAAATTCATAGAATTGTGTTTGTTTAATTATGTTTTCGTGAGATCACTTGCTAATTGTTTTCTCTTGTTTTTTTGCAAGATCAACCGAGTAGACTCAACCTGACCTAGGCTTCCCCATGTGGTATGTCTACGGGATAGGCACAGTCGAGGCATTCAACAGTCCGGCCCCAGGTATGTGTTGGGTTTATTTTGTGCATTTCAGGTGGTCTTCATTCAGAAGTTCTGTTATTTTATTCTAAATAATCAATTACAGCTTTAAATGAATAGGTTTTATTCACCGTGAGTGGCCTTTATTCAGAGGTGGCTGCTAGCATAGGTTTGACTACACTTGAATATTAATGATACTTGAATTCTACTTTATCTTTCATGATTCTTTCTGAGACATGTATATGTTGAACATGACATAACTTTGATGTATATTCAATGTACGCTTTCTATTTCAGGAAGTCCTTTTTTTAGGCCAGCAGACAAGAAAGGTTGTCATTTTCTATGTTTCTTTCCCGGTCCATTAATTTTATTACAGTTTATTTGTTCACAAACTCCCTTCCAAAATTCATTAAAATGTATTTGTCTATTATCTTTCTTGAACTATTTTGGGACATTTATTTGACTCAGTTTGTTTATTATCTCTGGTCGACCTTGTTTTTGTATGTATATGTGACGATATTCTTGAACTAACATTTGTTGACTGTATTTTTGGACTGGTATGTGACGCCTTTTGTTTGTTTTCTGTGGTCGACCTCGTATGTATATGTGACGATCTTTCTAACTAACATTTGTTTGTTGACTGAATTTTTGGACTGGTATGTGACGCCTTTTGTTTATTTTCTGTGGTCGACCTTGTTTTAGTATGTATATGTGATGATCTTTCTAACTAACATTTGTTGACTGTATTTTTGGACTGGTATGTGAGGCCTTTTGTTTATTTTCTGTGGTCGACCTTGTTTTAGTATGTATATGTGACGATCTTTCTAACTAACATTTGTTTGTTGACTGGATTTTTGGACTGGTATGTGACGCACTTTGTTTATTATCTATGATTGACTTTGTTTTGTATGTATATGTGACGATCTTTCTAACTAACATTTGTTGACTGTATTTTTGGACATGTGTGTGACACACTTTGTTTATTATCTGTGATTGACCTTGTTTCTGTATGTATATGTGACGATTTTTCTTAAACTGACATTTGTTGACTGTATTTTTGGACTGGTATGTGACAGACTTGACTGTATTTTTGGACATGTGTGTGACACACTTTGTTTATTATCTGTGATTGCCCTTGTTTTTGTATGTATATGTGACGATTTTTCTTTAATTGACATTTGTTGACTGTATTTTTGGACTGGTATGTGACAGACTTGACTGTATTATTGGACTGGTATTTGACACACTTTATTTATTATCTGTGATTGACCTTGTTTTGGTATGTATATGTGAATATTTTTCCTTAACTGACATTTTCTTAAAGTACTCCCATCAGATTCTGTTAATATATAAACAATTTCGGTTGTTATATGTAGATTTTTGTATGATCATTATAATGTCTACCTTTAATTTTGCATTTAGAAAGAGTGTGGCCCCATATGCTCTGCAATCTGAAACTTGACATGGGGTACAGGTTTCCAGAGATTTTTCCCTACGGGGTTTTGTTACCTGGTTTTTCCTGAGCCATTCAGTTTGCACACAGTTTTTCAATGATATGCCAGAGTTATATCATTTATCTATACATGTATGTATCTCATATTGACCTGTTATATGACTGAATGTTTCATTTGTAGATCTTGAAGAAAGAATAAATGTTATGTATGTATTTGTCATTATGTATAAATATTGTGTTAATTATGTTTTTGTTGTTATAAATATATGTGAATTACGTTTTTGTTAAAAATAAATGTTCTGTAAATTGTGTTCTTGTTTGTATTTTATTGACAGTAATGGAATGTACATTTGAAGTGATATCTTGTGTTGGAGTAATGATTTGTTTAAAACTTACATACATATACTATGTGTATGTCCAAACTTAACAAAGTTGATATAAAGTTACTGCCGATATTCTTTTCAATAGTATTACTTATCTCTTTCTTTTGCAGATATTCTAATAAAGATAGAAACCAGTTGTTATTTTGGAAGAAAGTAGAATTTTAACTAAGTAACAACACACATTTAATTAATATCAATGAGTTTCACAAAGGTACTTATGACAAGTAATAATACTGAAAAATATAGGTGGCAACTTAATTTTGTTAAGTACTCTCAGTATACATGTATTATCTAAATACAATACAATCCTGTGAACACATCGTCAACAAGCAAATATTCAATAATTCCAGATATGGTTTAGTTACATCGATTGAAATTCAGATATCACATGGCCAAAAACAGAATGTTATCAAGCCAATGATAACATATAAAATACCATCTGGCCAAATGTATTTACAATGTATTAGTACACTTTTCTTAAGCAAGTTTTTAGATACAAAAACTCTGAGAATACTCAACTTTAGCTAGTTTTTAGCTCGACTTTT
The DNA here is from genome assembly GCA_964023205.1 of Lutraria lutraria. Taxonomy (NCBI): domain Eukaryota; kingdom Metazoa; phylum Mollusca; class Bivalvia; order Venerida; family Mactridae; genus Lutraria; species Lutraria lutraria. The sequence goes on from OZ026846.1 coordinate 35,417,869, forward strand.
TCTTTTAAAGGCCGAGCTAAAAATCACTGCATTGTGATCACTGCATCACTTTAATGTAGCTCATAACTCAGAAACTGTAAGGGATAACGAGGTGGATAGATCTCACTGAGGTAGTGAACAGACTTGTGTTGGCACCACTTGTGGCGCTTTCGTTAGATTTAAAAATGCTTGGCGGAAAAAAGTTATTTGAACTCAGCATAATTATTATGGTGCAATGGTAGAAGTATTATAGGGAGAAACACCACAAAATTATAATGGCACCAGGATCTATGTTAGTTAACAATTTTTTCTACAGGGTGTATGAAGGGCCTTGGTTGAGTGGTTATGGTTTAGTCACTGCAATACTTCACATTTGAGAAAACATTTCATCTTTTTTATGATTATAATAATGTTGTTTTGTTGTGAATATAATCAAAATCATGAATTTTTACATGCCTCCTTCTTAACACAACAGAGAAATAAGTCCAGATATGAAATAGTGAATTCAATATATCTTCAGAAAATTAAATAGAAAAGTAAATCTTACAAGAATAGAAATAAATATGTTAACAAACTGTTGTACAATGTGTACAAAAAGTGGATCGTACAGATAAATATAGAATTAGCAAACATGAGATGGATTTCACAGTAGTGTTTGAGGAAGTAAAGGTGAAAACCTTATTGCCCTGGGTTTTTTGGTGTGTTCCTGCGTCTGTATTATGAGTTGGTGAGGAACAGACAATTGTTGATAATTGGAAATGATTGTTCAGCTTTCCATAGCTGTCACTCACATGGCGCGCATGAATTTTGATGCAGACCAAAGTACTGTACTACGTTTTCTACACATGCCATGTAATCGTTAAACTAGTTCCCATTTCATGATATGTGCAAATCTTTGTTAGTTCAGTTTCCATGAGTACTTTCAGTACTTTGATTTTGATAAAAAAGGACTGAGCTAGGATTTTACAGGGTCAGATGATTGGTGTTTGTTGTTGACTTACTGAATGCTTGTTGTGTTGTGTCAGTAAGCGTCGTATTATTGTATTTATGTAATATCACATTACTAAGGTTTTTTTTTATTTCTCATGAAGTGCACATTATGTGAACTATGAATTGTACTTATCAATTCCCTGGAATATTCTGTACATAATCCACATGTTTGAGATTCTTTTGAAATAAGAAAGATGAATAGCAGAGGTTGTCTTATATTGGTTTGATTCACAAGTGCCTGTCCAATTTAAGTTGTTCGCAATGATTGGTTTAATTGAACAATATTTCTAAAAGTAGTTATATACTGTTTGTGTTGTTAATGTATAAATATCTTTATCATACAATGTATTTGCAATTACTTAGCAAACTTTCTGTTACTCAAAGACAACAAGTTATATCTACTCTAGGTCTTAGAATGGAAGAATTAAAGGCTCAACAGGCTGCTATAGAAGAATCATTGAAGGACTGATCAGTCATCAATTTATTTAACTTTTTGCCTATGCTGTGTTTTTATTCAGAACAAATTATCCAGATTGTGTGCATTATCAAGTGTAAGGTGTATAGATGGTTGTTCATCATGTCTCTGACTTGTCCTGTTTCTATTTGCATGAATAGAACACAGAATGCCTTTGTAGAAGAAAATAGCAAGTGATATTTCCTTATTAGTAGTAGTGATGTTCTGATTAATCATTTATTCAACGAATCATTGACGTATGGTCTTTGACGTGACAATGCTCCCATTTTGGCAACTGATTGTTGATTTCTGTACATAGTTGTCGTTCTTGACTATAATACTGCAGACCTTACACAGTTTTACTTTAAAGATGGCGCTGTTCAAGCTTAATTGTAAATGCAGCATAATTCTGGCCCAGTGTAGTTTGTTGAATAATCAGTATATTTTGATGTGATGTTTACTCAAACATCTTAATAATGTTCAATAATTTAATATTTAAATTCTCATTGATTTTGTGCTATTCGATTTGTGTAAGGGATGTTAAATTCATGCAATACTAACAACATTTGACCATTCTTATTTAATCAGTTTTAATCGATTAATCACTGACTTTTGCCAACGAAATCAACGAAATGTTCATGGACTGATTACAATCACTAATTAGTAGTCATCATCATTCTTGTTGGTTTATTGTAAACGTTAGTGCAGGTAAACTCTGTTGATTACTATTATCAAATTGAAATTCTATTGGTAGTCCAGTATGTAATAGTCATTGGTTATTTGTTCAAAATTGTTTTGATTAACATGAACGATCAATGCATCATTTGAAGTATATTATTTAATCAGGCAATATTACTCACTGGTAGGTATACTTTTTGAAACATACACTTTTATCCAACTACCGGTAACTACCTCCGTTTAGAATCATTTATATTGTGTATTTTAAAATGATACAAATTTGTACAAATATATATGAAGTAATGAATAAATTAACAAACTAAAAGAGTTACTGTGACCAGTTTATTTTCTCAGTTCCCACAACATTTTTTTCAAATTACCATAAGGTTGTTTCTGTATTTATGAAACCAAATCAAAAGTGACTTCTATCATAAAAAACAGTTATCTTATAATTTCAATTTGCCAGCATTCAAATTTGATTATCTCCTAACACACATACTCTCTACTGCGCTATTGTCCATTTTTTTACAACAACCTATACAGCATGTCTGAAGACAATCACAGGAATCAATCTCTGTAACTACTATACAGTAAAGAAGAAACATAAGAGAAGAGATATCAGTATCTCTGCATATTTCATGTTCCCAAAGTCAAAGTCATTTAAGTATGTATAATTGATGCCTTATTATGAGCAGTGACAGGGTTTTCTTTCAACTCAAGCATTAAGCGTACAGTATCATCTTCTCATCTGTTTTTTAAACTTGTCGAAGTGATAATTATCAGTAGCTTTTTGATCCGGTTGAACTGTCAATGGACGTGAATCTGAAATACAGAAACAGTATAAAGTTAACCTGGAAAAATAAATACTTAACTAAGGATGGTACAATCCTAACAATTCAAAACATTTGAACACCTTAATATCATGAACCTCATATTAATAAAACCTTGCCTTCATCAGAACGAAATCAAGACTTGATCACAACCATAAACCATGTTTTCACTAAAGCTTCAAGAAAATCAGCTGTTATCATTGACCAATATACTAGTAAATTAGTGACAAAAACTCACTTTTCCTTTTTAACTCAGGGTCTTCAACTCGAGCTTGTTTTGCTGGTATTGGTTCATCTTTTTTTAAAATAGGTGCTGTGTCTTCAATATTGACTAAAATAAATATAATGTAAGATTAAGTTTTTAACTTTGGAATGCAAAAAACATAACTCGCAGAGAAAAATAATAGCCATTTTTTACTTCATGCAAAAGATAAGCATGATGCATATATGTGTACGTCAATGTTATGACTTTATGTGTAAGGATAAATTGACTGATAGTTGTTAAATCACTTGTGGTGTGATAGGCCTACAAACATGTGCTTTGTGCAGGTTGCGCAGGTCGAATAAAATCGAGGGGGTCGGGGGGTTGGACCTTATCATTACCAGAATACTTTCAGCTGAGCTGTAATGGTTACTGAATGATATCCCATCACATTGTCAGACAAATCTAGTACCCCCCCCCCCCCCTCCGCACATCTAAAGTTGCTTCCGTCTATGGCATGTTGTGTAGCCAGTCAATGATTTTAATGCTATACATTGAATTATTTTTTAATTATACATGTGTATTTATAAATTGGCTGGGACATTTCACCAACTGAGCATCTGACTTGCAAGCAGGAGGTTCAAGCCCCCATCGGGTACATTATTTTCCTCTTCCTAAATTACATTTGGTGCCGTGAGTGTGAGACTAGCCTTGGAATCCTACAACTAGGATGAAGCAAAGGCTGGGTTAGTCAAAAGAACATGTGTTATTGCTATGAATTACTTTGAATAAAAAAGGAAGGAGGAATGTAGCAATGTTGTGTAGTGTATTTATAAATTGGTTAGAATATTCACCAGCCTGATTAGCTCAGTTGGTAGAGCATCTGACTTGCAAGCAGGAGGTTGCGGGTTCAAGCCCCGCATCGGGTACATTATTTTCCTCCTATTACATATGTATAACATGCATATTTTGATACTTGTTTGTGAATTGAGTAGTGTAAAGTAGGCCTAAATCATGAGAAAAACTCCATATGGCCCTCACTGGGGAATGAATCCATGACCGCTAGTACTGTAGGGCCTAGTCGGACACTTTACCACATGTTAATAGATAAATAGTTTACCAAAAAACAAGACTGTTGAAAGGGGCCAGTATTACTATATATAATATACTTGCATTATAAGTATATGGAATTATGTGAAATATTGATGCTGTAGTGAGCTGAGTATAGGAATGTTGACCACTTGTCAGAGATGCAATGCTGATGTCATGGGGTCCTACCATAATCTATCTGACTTACTATGCTATATTAACTTCATTATTAGAGGCGGATTCAGGAGGATGGCCCACACAGCACCTCCCCCGCCCCTAAAAGTCACCGAGCATGGATTGAAATGAAATATGATTCAATTTACTGAATTCTGAAGTGCTCTGATCTTTCCTTTTTTGTTGGGTTTTCTAGCAACCGCAACCAATTAAATGAGAAAAAACAGACCAGACAAGCTCACCAGAATGCACCATTTCAATTCTTCAAATGAAAAATCTTCACAGCCTCCCCACTGTCTACTTTCTAAATATTACACCAATGCCCCCTAACCGGTAACCCTGGATCTGCCTCTGATTATTATAAGTGTATAATGCCAGTACTGTATGGATTACAAATATTCATTAAACCTGCATTTCAATAGAATTGAATTGAATGTATTTATCTTCTTACAGTATCATAATTATGCCAGTTCAGATCTATGAAGTGTAAGAAGTTGTAGGCCTTCTGAATAGTTTACTAGTAAATATGGTCAGTCAAAATATGTTTAGTTTCTCTGGCACTTTTTCAAAAAAAAAATCAAGAACATATTTATATTCTTCATACTTCTTCTCTATTTGGTCCTGATTTTTATTAATGAGGATTTGTCTGTTAAATCATGTTAATGAGGATGAATGTTTAACTGATTAACTAATTATGTACATCTGTGTGAAAAACATCTTACATCAACTGAAATCATAATGTAAATCAAATTGGTATGTTTTCCATTGAATACTTTTCTTGACTGTGTATACATCAATAACTTGCATTAATTATATTGTAATTATTTTCAGTTGTTTATCTGTCAATTATTTATCTTTCAGTATATTGTAGTCATAACAAGTTCTTATATATATATATAGTTTATACAAGCTTTCCACTGAAGACATCGAATTTATGCAAACAGCATTGTAAACTTTTATTCTATGTGTGTTCGTTAATAAAAACGTTTTGACATATTGTATGTATCATGTGTATGTGAAATAAATGCAGATTGCAGAAGTACAAAACAGAGATTCCTTATTTACTTGCATATACAGTAATGAACATTTTTGGGGTAAATTAATCTAGTCCCATGGAACCAAATATCTAAATGCACTACAATATAATGTTATACCACTTACTGGCTATCAAGCATCATGAAAACTACATGAACTATCATGCTTTTTGATGAAAGTTCAGAGTAAGATTTTTTAATTATCAGCAATATGTAACCAGAATAAAAAAAAATCTTTTTTTCCACAACATAAACAAGAAAACAGATGGAATTCATTCAATCAACAAATGAAAAATGGCATTTTTGACAAAATATTCCTTTTGTTGCCATAGTAACATTTTTGCTTAAATAATGTCCATTTTCTGGATCCAGTTTAATGATAAGAGAACATATAACATAAAATTCTTGAGATAATTTGAGACAGACATACACTTTGTCATTAAGTAGGCTACCCCATAGTTGCCTGATTTGAATAATACATTCCATTAATGCTTGAAATAATACCACAGTTACTGGTCATATTAAAGAATATATGATTCAGTTGCCATGGACACTTGAAACATTTAAATACAAAATCAGTTTATTTATTCATCCATTTATGAAAACTTGAATAACTATCACGAGTTTTTTTATAAATCTCAAAAATGAGATTGTTTAATTAATTTCAATATGTTACCATGGCAACCAAAAGAATACACTTATAAATATCAACATTACCCATTTTCATTACATATACAACAAAACTGATCACATTTCATCTAATTAATAGATGAATCAAGCATTTTTTTCATTATATTGCAAAATATTATTTTTGTTGCCATGGCAACACTTCCAATAATAGAGTTTTAAAATTCACGTTTTATTTGAATATGATGAATAGAGAACCTATAATGAGATTTTGGACAAAAATTGACACAGGGCCAATTTTGGCCCTTAGTGAACCTACCCCTTTGATACATCTGATGTTGTGAAAACCGTTTGCATGCATGACTTACCAAGTTATCTTTTTTCGCAATTTTTAGCAATAAATTGGTAAGATTTACAGCTATAATATATCTCTTATGTTTAACTAATATTTATTTTACATATCTTTCTTATATTTTGCACAAAAAACAGCACAAAGGGATTTAAAATCGCAAAACATGTATTTTTTGTATGATGGAGATAGGTCTTTTCTTGCATTAACAGATTTTCTCTGACCTTTAGCATCGATATTTCTAAAAATCTATAGTACAAATTGTCATTCCATTGAAATAGAAACTGCTTGAAAGCAAGATAGCATAATGTTTTTTATTAATGAATAAGTACTAACTACCCACTCAACACAAAAATACATGATGATTAAACATGCCTTAAATGGAAACCCCGACATGATTTTATTGACTTAGGACCTTTCTTGCATAACATTTTCTGATGAAAAACTGATTTTTTGCTATAACAATAGCATAAATACTGCAAAATACGGGAAACTTTGTAATAACACTGCTTAAATAGATATCAATCTCTTTAACAATAATCTTTTAATATTAAACACTTTTCCAAAATTTTACAAAAATGCGTTTTTCCAACATTTTTGCTAAATGTAGTTAGGTATGATTTATTTTGCATGCACCCCCACAATTTCTTATTTTGTCAGCTAGAAAAGGTATTATTGTTTTGCTTGTTACACATATTTCTAAGCATCAAATAAAAAAACCAGAGCTATGCATATGGTCTATAAATAGTAATCACTGACCCTTCATGCTGTGAGTTTGAATCTCATCCAGGGGGAACTCATTCCACAAGTGAGGAAGCTTTTCACCTAACATACAGGTCTGTGGTTCGTGGTATGACATTAATCCCTTGCGACAAAAATCAACAGAAAACAAAAGTGCTAGGAAACAAAATATGCCCGTCAAGGGCCTTAACTCAGAAGTGCCAGTGCCGATTGGGCTGGCTATCGAACTTGATCGAGATCTCACATTTCCATCAAGTTTGGTGAGGATCTGAATAAAACTCCTTGAATTAGAGAGCGGACACTGTTGCGGACGCCGCCCGCCTGTCGTGGGTGTTCCCATAATATGCCCGTTGAAAACATCAAAACCAGAACAGAATGTATGTTTCTATGTTTTTATTTTGATCGTCAAATTCAATAACATATTTATGTTTCTTTAACTAGCTTAAAATCTATGTAACACAAATCAGCACTAAACATTCACAGTAAATAAACAAAGCATTAATGTATGAGAAGATATGGTGCCTTTAGATTACAACAATACATGAACTACAGCATGTTTGCTAAGTATATGTGATCAACACTCAAAAATATATTGAATGAATCAAGCTTGTGAATGATAAAGTATAGAATCATGCAAAAAATGCTTTACATGTAAGCAACATAAAAAATAAAACAATATGAGCACTAAGTCAAAATGAGAATTATCAAATGAAATCACACCTTACAATCATATGTCAAAGCTCAATAATCCCCAATGGTGATTATAAAGCCAAAATACTTAGTAGCTAAAATGGAGACCTGAAATATTAATTAATAATCCTCAAGATTTCAATGCTAAAACTAGGGAAAAATTCAACTGCCTGGACAGGCAAATACATATTTTGGACACTAAGTAATCAGTCTAATAATAAAAGAAGTTGCTATGTAATAAGTTTGCTAGTCTAGCAAAATCATTTCAAAACAAATGAATACAATCAAAATGAAAAAAAATATCTGTACATTTGAAACATTATCTTACTTTTTTATGGTTTCAAAGCCAAACTCAAGTTTATGATACAAAGTTTGTAATCTCCAGAGCACCATTTAAAGAACACAATCTAGAAAACAAGTCAGACAAAAAATAATTACAAAGTACATTTACGAAACTTGACAATATCTATACAACGTACACTCGTACAGTATTGTCAATACAGAGTTGATTATACTCAGTACAATGTACTGTCATTTTACCTGATGAACAAATCACACTTCAATCAAATCACCTCAAAGTGAGTTAGATCACATTTGCTTCCATTGTCATACAGTATAAAAAAGATGCAAACTGTTAATGAATAAATAGAAATGTGTTTTTTTACTTTCCTCTATAGATCTGGAATACAATTTCTAATTATTGACAGAAAGACGATATATTAGTGGACATGACTGATGGTTCTACACAAAGATTTTCAGTGATTATTTAACAAAACCCAATCATAAGCAAATAAAGAAAGTATGTAACTACCACACCAATGTTTACACACAAAACTTATTTAACAGTTCATGATAGTAACATATTTTTACTACTGTATAAACAATTTGCATCACTGAATCATGAGCAGTTTTTCGAAATTAGTCAATGTTTAGTTGTTCATGGTTTTGAGTAGCACTTATAATCAGAAGCTGATAACTGATATCACCACAATTTAAAGTTAAAAGAACAACAAAGCAACCTTTACTTTCATTTGAACTTAATACACTTATTTGTCATTATTTTTCATGCCTAAATGTTCTAAAAGATGAACAATTAAACATCATCATAATAAAAAGAATATTAAGGCTTCAGTTGCTATAATTAAAGAAAATTTGACAATATTTTATTCAGTTATGTATACCTCTAAGATTGTCAATAAACACAACATTAATACAACAACCACAGTCTTGTGGTATACATCATGAACATGGAACCAGTCATAAGATACAACACTGTCATTGGTTAATTTGAAAATAATGCTCAAGAACAACCAATTAGGTGTTTGTATACATAGACTGGTATGATGTATCCAGAAAAGATTTTTATCCCAGACTAACTTGCACACAGGAACAGAGTAAAGCAAAAAATTTCCCCGATTTTATTTTCGGCTGACATTTACTGACTGTCAACATGGAAGACTATATATCCTTGATCAAGCTGAATACAGATACAATCAAATAACAAATGTAATGAAATTACCCAGGGGCTATACTAAATAATCTTGAGTTAGAGCTGTCTGAGAATGCAGCCTAGACATTGGTCAGTTCGAACACAGGACATAGAACCAACCAATCAGATACTTGATGTTTTAGACATGACCTTAAACTCTATTTACAACAAAATTACCCAGTTAAGACCATATGATCAACTATAAACACATATCAAAATAAATTCGTGAATATCAAAGCATAGACACACAGTGTCAAAATTTTTATATAAAAGCCAAAACAACTACAAAAATAAAGTGTGCAAAGATAAATTTTTAAAAAATTGCAATATAAAATATTGGACTCTCACTAGATGGTGATTGCACAGAATGACAAAAATATTTCATCTTGTCTTAAAAGCCTATTAATACTAGTATTTGATGGAAAATGTTTCCTCCAACTCAATTTCTGCAGTATTCAAAATAAGACCACAATAAAAAAATTAAGCTCATTAAAAACTACTACTAGGTTATCAATTAATTATTTAACTTTATCACAACAGAACTAAATAATAATACTTGTCTCAAAATGTCTTGCTATTGGCTGATTTTTAAAAACTCAGATAAAAAATAAATCTATCAAATGCTTAAATCATGCAAAAGGTAAAATTATAATGAAATCACTTATAACTTCAGACCCAGATCTCTGTTTGAACAATCACCACAAAGCAAGGTTTCTTAGTATTTCTGTACAGAACTTTTCATCAAAACTAGTCTGCGAAATAGCACTTGATGAAAATATCTGCAAAATTTGACAGGAGCATCAAAATAATTCAAAACCCAGGTGAGAGCCCTTTTAATGCTTTCAGCGGTGCTACTAAGATTGATAAATTTGTAATAATAAGGTAAAGTACATGTGTGACTGTGTATGTCACTCTATATAAAATTACACAAAGAAAACAAAACAACTGTACAGGATCATTTCCAATGCAAAATTGAATAATAGAACAGGCCAAACATTGAAACATATAAACAAGTAAACCAGAATCACACTTCTAAGAATACATCATAGCATTACACTGATATTATATGATAAGATGATATTATGTATTAGAATACATGGATGTGTATAACCAGGAAGTATGTTCCACTGGATAAAAGTAACTAATCATTTACACTAAGTATTCAATCTATATAACGGTGGGCAATATCTTTTTTTCAATCATACGCCAAGTTGAATTCCCATTTTACAAGTGCAAGCATATTCTAAACTAACAGAAAATAAAGTAAAATATGTAATATCTAATACATACAGTAAAATTTGGAAAAACATGACAATTTCTTTAATTGAAAAAATCAACTTTTTCTCAATGACACCTATTCATGGAAATCTGTACAAAAACTTATCAATGGCTTGGATGAAAATTATGCAGAAAAATTATTAGAATAGAAAGCATTTCCCTTAGATGCAATACATTTGATTTGGGTTTAACGTCATTTTTTAACAATTTTTCAGTAATATATGAAGGTCAATTCACCTTATAAGTTTTCCTTGGCTATATTCTAACCAATACTAACTTACCCTTCCACAAGGAACTGGTAACTTCTCTACATGTGGAAGAAAATTGACATTTTTCTCAAATTTTCATAGTATAACATGCTGCAATCAGGAATCAAACCCGAATCGCCAGGTTACTAATCCAGTGCACCAACCACTGGACCACGGCTGCGACCTCTAGATACTGTACAACTTTACCACTTAGAAATACAAAACAAACAAATGATTATCCAACACTATACAGTTTTACATTTACAAAGATGCTTAATCTTAAAAGAAAAGTTTCACAATCGATAGCCCACTCTCACTTTTAACTAATTGTAATACAATTTATCAGGAAAAACAACCTGCATACTTAAAGAAATTCAGAAGAAATCATGACAGCAATGATAATACATTTAAACAAAAAATAATACTTCACAAAAATAGACTTTTACACAATACAGTAACAGATTTATAGCATATTTTTAAGTACCAGGGTGAAAAAAAAAATACATGCCCAAAGGCATTATATTGAATCTGCAAATGAACCTCTATGTGTGACTGTGACCCACCAGGTTCAGACATAGTGAAAGTGTGCAATGTATCATCTCATTATGATGTACAAATGAAAATTGCCCAATACTTGACAAAGTTATAGCCAGAAAAATCATAACCCAGACAAATACATGCACATGTGTGAGTTTCTGTATTTGTAACAACTGTAGTGAGCTCAGTGTAAGCTAATTGACAAAAACAATTAAAAGATGAAGGAAAGTGAAAAAGTCTGATTAAGCATAGATCAGGTAGTGGTAACATAAAATCGAGTCATTAAAAACTCATAATCAAACATGAAAATGAAAATTAGTATGTCACACAACTAACTATATTTGTATAATTCCAAATGGACCCTTGACAATTCCAAGTCAAACACATTGAGTAAAATTGATCCCAAATCACAGAAGTCAGTATGAAACTATTTGTATTTCAGGTCTGTGTGAGGCCAAACTTTCTTACTAATCAATAAATAGCAGCTGCTGTAGATTTGTCTACACACTGAAACAGTCTAGAACTGTTTTGTATAGACTTAAAAGATAAGAACCTAAAGTCTCCATACTGATCTTCAATAGACATGAACAAAAATCAAATTTCTTAAAAAAAACAAGAAAATAATAATTGTTTTGATAACAGATGATCAAAACATTTATCTTTAGTCATTGAGAAGAAGAAATTGACATGGTCCCATTTCTATCTAAAAAAAAATATTGACAGATATTGCTTTTTTGTTTCACATTCACTCAAACCATTAGATGCCTCTTTAGCATTCTCAATACCCCCCCCCAAAAAAAAACATTTAGAAGAACATAATTGTTAAAAATGTGATATAACTATGATAGCATTTAAATATATGTAGCTACATTAGTGCAGAATAGTGGAAATGTTAAAATGGATACTTTGCAGTTTGTCAATTCTATATTTAAATATCATAATGCCATCATAAGCTTCATATCACATTAACCAAACTACACAGACCTGTGCTTAGTGTGCAGTTACCTTCAAAAAATCTAAATCAAGCAAAATAAATGTATGACACCGTCAGGGCAATGTGACTCCATCTTGTTCTTCGTCCATACATGGAAGGCTACACTATTGACAGCAGAATGTACATTATTACCAATATTATCCACACCCTACTTATTATATAAATCAGATAACGTAGTTGATATCTAATGGGGCGTGTTTTGAGAAAATGCCAATTATTTGTAATATGAAGTAAGTAAATAAGAAATATTAGAAAAAAAAGTCAGGTTCATGCCTAACTAGAAGACATATACTGAACTATTCAGGGTTTTCTTTATTATACAGTTGTAGCCTGTAAAGGGCACCTTACCTCTGAAAATTTCTTTGAAATCATGTAATTTTCCCCAAATTTCCAATTTATCGGTACTTTTTGAAATGTCATGATTCCCTACATTGGTTTCAGGCAAAACAATTTCCCTAAAAGAGGGTTCGACCCAATATGTCTGCACCATCCGCCTTCCCCAAAACATAAAGAAAACCCCTTCTATCGGCAGGTAATTTGACAAAAAAAAGTAGAAAGACAAGAACCATTCAGCAGTTTTTTTTATATCTTACAGCAATGTACAGGGCAGAACTTCCCAGAATACAGTAATGACATAAACAGTACATAAAGGCCTGGTTATGTACTAACACAGTATATCGTAATAGAGACTAAATATTGCATTGGAAATATTATGATCATTGCTGACAATTTATTTCACAATATTCCAGATTTAATAAACTTAGAGCTAAGTCTCTACACTTAAAACAAAAAAATGTTTTTTTATTTTTTTTTATTTTTATATAATTTTCGACAAGGAATGCTTGATTTGATTAACTTTACAGCAATAAGTATGTACTGTTACATCATACAAAGCCTCATGACTAAACACTAACCAGCACCCTGTAAAATGCCATAAACAAAACATTGTTCACAATCAAAACAATAATGTCTAATTAATCAGTGAAGAATATCTACTGTGCATGATACAAATATTTTACTAAACAGCCAGTCAATAAACTGGTTACAATACATATTATACAGACAATACCACAGATGAAAACTAAATGTTGAAGTAACTTTTTCACTGAATTCCTCTGCATCCTAATGTTGCAATACAAAGTTTTCATAGAACACGACAGTATAAATTTTCATCTTTTCACACACTTCACGCTCTTTGCAGTTTGAATCGCAGTTTGAATCGTTTAATTCCATTTTATTCACAATTACTATGAATCGTCAAGAAATTTTACATGCGTAAATGGAAAGAACCCATCCTTTCCATTAACCTTCCCCTCCCATTGTCCATTTGGATTGATTTTTGTAACCATAATATATTCACCCTCCTGAAAATAAATATAATATCTGCATATATTACTAAAGAAATAGTGATGTTTATGAATCAATGACAGCAACTCATAAAAATTTCTCACTGCTGTCACTCAGCAAGTTTGACCACACTCCTTACATCTGGGATAAAAAGAGTGTCTCAAGACAAGTGAAAAATTTTCTTTATCAACATGATGCATTAAGTGAAATAGCAGAAAATCTAGACGTTTAAAAAGTTGAGAAGTACCCAATTACATGCATCAAAAAAATGTTTATCTGTTGTTTTACGACCCATTCGGTATGGTCATTTCAGAGCAGCCCCAAAGAGAGGGGAGATAAGATACAGGAAAACCAGGAATTTGTATCTCTACTCGTATTTTGAATAGTTTTCCCTAGTTCTTTATCGTGCCGAGTGAAGCACCGATACATGCCTCACCTTTTCCTGTGATTTTAAAATCTTACAGTTGTAAGGAGTAAAGGACCCGCCTCCGTGGTTAAGGTCGCTGACTTTAAATCAATGTAACCTCTCACTGATAGAAGGTTGTGGGTTCAAGCCCCGCTTCCCATGTCTCTTTATGTGAGAAAGTAGGCAGTTGCTTACGAAGGATGGGAGTCGAGTACTGGTTCTTCCAAGGAACAATGCTTAGGTGAATTGTCCACCTCATATGACTCTGACTGTTATAAACAAAATACAGTTGTAGCAAAGCAAATGGAAAAGTAAATACTTACAGTTAGCTGTAATTGTGATTTATCGTAATGATTTGGTATTCTTGTTTGAATCACTAAAGCTTTGGCTGGTAATTGTTTGGGGATTTTTATTGATGGCTGTTCAAATATAAAAACATAGAAATAAAATCTTGAACAAATAATACAGAAAGAATTTTATATCACCTACATACATGTGCTTTCAATCATGTTGATTATTTATTTTATTACATTATGTACATATTGTCATATGCTTTGTGTGTATACATGCAAATTCCTACATAGATCTATCAATATCATGAGTATATGCCAACTATTTCATATAGAGCAATACATGTATAATATTGTGACATATATCTATAACAATAAATACCCAAATAAGAATAATTAAGAGTAAAAATCAACACAGGGCAAGTTTGAATGGCTGCAGAACTGTTTAAAATTCTAAACTGGTCGTACAGCAGGACATGAAGCCAGGAAAAAATTGTCAAGCACATTACTTAAAGCCTGTAAAACTATTTTATCCTTTTCAGCCTCACTGTTTTACATAAAAAGTAGGGATGTCAAAATTGACCGAATCAAGTATCCGGATCAGACATCCGGATGTTCGGATCGATCTTTACACTGTTATTTAGTATTTACTGTTTTATCGTAATCAGTTTTCGCGATCATCTGCTCATCGCTTGTTTCAGTTGAATTAATATTATATTCAATATTGACTAAAAAACGAATAATAATGAAAAACAAATACGCACAATACAATCAAACTCCGCACGTATTTTACTCAAACCACAGGAGCCTGTTATTCAATCAAAAAAAAAATATATATGATACTCAATAAAAAATTACCTTCGTATATAGAAAAAAACAACAGGAGTGCAATGCCTCCCACTCCCCACCCACATCCCCGATACAAGAATCTCTATTAAACAGCGGTCAACGCGTGAAATTCTGGTCTACATAGTTAAAGGCTATAAAAAGGTAACAAATGCAGGTCCTACCCTTGACATTTTCTCAGTTTTGCTTATCCTATTTCAATAAATCTACGAGTTTCTCCAGCGGAGGGTGGCCATTGCGTGACGTCATAAGGCGGGTCAAAGATGCTATAATAGTATAATTTTTTTTCCGGATTGAATAACAGGCTCCTGTGCTCAAACCGGTGTGAACCATTTCAAAGATTCACTGCCACGATTCTATTTTAGTCCAGATGGAACATTCCTGAATTTAAAGTTATTGTAAAGCGTACGTACGTCATCATGTCTCTATACATGCAAGTTTGATGATGACACGGGTTATTTACTAAATCGTAATGGCGAATTGTCTCTAAAACTGGACCAAAGAATGTCGGCGTCCTTTTGCTGTAACTAATTTTTCTTTGATACCAACTTCTAAAACAATTCACCGCCTTTGATTAAACCGAAATGCTACTTAAATGGGGGGGAACTGACTGTAGGGAATCTGCGTACTCAAACTTAACGCATACTTATATGCAGCATAATTTGTTTTCAACAATTAAAATCGCTAACTTTGTGCAGACACATCACTTAACGCAAAAGATCAGTGCATTAATTGTTTTACTCTTGTCTACCACGTGTTGGGACTAATTACTATCAAGGGATTAACAAATGATCGCTCCGTTCGATTGCATGATTACCTCGATGTGTTTTAATAATTGGGGTATTGAGAATGGCGCGAACAACATACTGCAAGGTTTGTGACATTATGCACGTACAGGCTAAGTGACGGACCGAATTTTATGAAACTTTTATGGACCGATTTTTTAAAGTCGTTTTATGCTACTCAAATCAGTCTGGGACGTTGACGTTGAATAAGCGGTATCAATAAATAAACTTTGAAACTTGATAATAAGTCTTTAGTTAGAACTGCACGTGCACCAATTATCAACATTCGATCATTAAATGACAAACTTTCATTATAATAAGACGTGTGAAAAATAAATCGCCATTACTATTATTCAGTTTTGACATTTAAATAAAATCGCAATATACCGTACTTTAAGTAAAATGTTGATATGCGATGTCAATAGTGTCACCGGTGTATATTGTGGGCCTAGCATACACTATGTTAAAGTGTCATCACCATGACGACGTCGACTTAATTGCACCCCGTGTGTACGACACTTTGATTATAGTTTATGACAGTCGATTTCAGCAACATTTATACGCATTTTAGACGACGGTAGTATTTTGATACGAACATCCGGATCCAAAAATCGGATCCGAACTTCGGAACGGGATCCGAACGTTCGGATATCCGGACTCCGGTTGACATCCCTAATAAAAAGCAAAAATAAATTACATTAGTTACAACATAATTTGAATACTTTCAAAATAAGCACACACACACATATTACAATGGACAAATTAAATATCCTAAACAAAACATGTTCAGAATATTTGATGTAGAAAAAGTCATAATGAAACAATAAGACATGCATGAAACACATAAAATCTTGTACGACATTAATAAGACTTAAGACAAAGAATAATGAGATTATCAACATAACTGAAACTAGTAGAAATACTAACGATAGGTGGAGTGACGGGTCGTGTGAATATCTGTTCGGGGGATGCTTCAGGCTCTCGTTGAACTAATTGTTCTTCATACTGCAATAACCAAGAGGTGTCAGAGAATGTCTGATTATGGACAGACTAACCAACCAATGGACAGACATTAGCAATAAATCTGTAACTAGAACTGTCACAGAGGCGACTTATACCCCCGCCACCGCTTTGACACTAAGAAAGTGATAGTACACTATAGGGCTAAGTTCAAGGGGACATAACTCTGCAATGAGTGGATCACTGGGCATGGAAATTGTGTCTTGCACATGTACATTTAATATTGATAATATATTTCAAGTTTCAATTCAATCCCTTGAAAATGTGGAAGTAGTTTGCTCCACAAACTAAGAATGCCATTGTACACTATATGGCAAAGTTCAAGGGCACATAACTCTGGAATGATTGAACCGGTGGGAATGAAAATTGTGTCTTGCACATCTACACTTGAGGGTGATAACATATCTCAAGTTTCATTACAATTGCTTAATAATAAAGAATGTGAAACAGAAAATTAGTTCGCTCCACAAACTTTTGATATTTTATGCGGCCAGACGGACTGACAGAGTGACTCCAATACACACCCTCTCAAACTTCGTTTGCGGGGGTATAATAAATCAGCATAAAGAAAATGAGCAATTCCCAGGACTCCAAAGATCTATAGACCATTATGCTGTATAAATCGAACTTAGCAGACAAGGCTTTTTAAGAAGCAGTTTCAAAAGTTGAATCTAATATAATTATGATGTCAACGTGTTAAAAAGCAATACAGAGAAACCATTAATATGTACTCACTTTAGTCACATATGGTACAGGTATCTGACCAACTCTGCCCTCTTTATTTTTAGCTTGCCACCATTTCTCTTCATCTTTTGATATAATTTCTAGAACTTCACCTTTTTTAAATGGTAAGTCTTCATCATCCTGACATAAATATAAGACTTTGTAGTACAAAATAATTTTATTTGTAATGAGGAGATCACCAGACAGTCAAGAATACAGATGCTGTTATTTGCAGGCTGACTGCTGAAGAAAAAGTACAGCAAACTAGGACTATATTTTTTTTTAAAAATTAGGGCAAAGTAGCATTTTGCTACTAAAAGAAGGAATAAGGATATCTGATAACTTTCAGTTCAGTGAGTATGATAATAATAAAATCCACTTCACTGTCCTGCAAACTGGAGACCACAGTGTTTTGTTTGGTTGTTCATGTACTTGTTGGTTATAAAAGGCACTTGAAAAATACATGCTTAGACTTTTCTTAAGATTTCACAGCATGAAATCCTGAAAAAGTAGGGACTTTTGGTCTGTTTTTAAAAGAAGAGAAAAACATGACTGAGGCAAAAAAAGTAGGGAAAAGTAGGGCTTGTCTTGACAGCCTGAATTTGGCAAAATAAGATGGTATCCTTTAGCATCATTAAGCAATTAAGGACAGGAGGATTAGCCGATCATTTGTTGTAAAATATTCTATTAATCTCTTAAACTAAAAATGCAAGCCAAATGGAAAAGAAAAATAACATTACATTACAATTGCAAAGAACAGAAGCAATGATTGATTCTGGGTTAATATCTCACCTTGCCAGGGAAATCATACTTTGTTATTACTTTCATTCGAGGTGCCTAGAGAATTAGAAAATAACACAATTTAATAACAAAAGGGCTATACAAGATTTAACTTCCACAAGTAAGACATATCATTATTATCACTGTACAGTTTATCTGGAAGAAATTAGATGCAGCTTGATAAAGATACTGAAGTCTCAACCTCTTTGGGTTCAAGCAGTCAAAAGATACATTTTAACAATGTTTAAGTGTGAACAGTTTTGTAATTATGCATACTGGTTAGCTGACCAGACCAATCAATGCACAAATTTCTGAAAATTCCAGTAAAATTTAAACTTCCATTTTCTGTAAGCATGTAACCAATTCAAAACACAACATATGAGTCATAGCAAGGAAAGAATGTATTATGTAAGTAACATGTCTGTCTATTTTTCCTTCAATCTCGTTACACACAGTACAGAACTCTGCCAGCTAAGCTTACATACCAGGTAGCTCAATTAAGGCTTCTAATATATCATTTATTATGTTTTTTTTAAAATGATAGCTCAAGAGGTAAATATATTAATACCTGCATAACTGTAATAACTTGCACTGATTTTCGGACATTTAAGCAGAGATGCTTACAAACTGAGGGGTATGTTTGCCTCAGTATTAGTGACTTGTACTAAAAAAGTTGGCAAAGTATTTTGTAAAGAGAAAACAGTAAAAACTAAATACATACAGGGCATGTGAGAGCCGTGGTATCTAAATAATGAGTCTTGTAGAAATTTAAAAGAGCAGGTATGTCAGGAAACTGCTGGTCTCCAATACGAAACATAACATTTCCACCAACTTGTATACGATTAATAATGTAATGACTAATTTTGCTGTCCTCCCTGAAAAATGAAAACAAACTTAAGTATTAGGGCTGTCAGGGTATACAAGTATTTTGGATGTGTACTGTAATGAGAGGGTTACAAAATATTGGTTATATCAGCAATTTTCAGTTTACATAAATTTTATGCTAAAGAAAAAACACATAAAATTAAAACTTCATTTTAAAAATCTATCTGAATAAGATCTTTGCAGGTTATACAGAATTGTAATTGTTTCTATGTCAATTTTACCTGTGTGCTTCAGAGCTATCAATGCCTATTATGAATAAAAATTCAAATCGTCTGTTGAAAACCGGAACCTTACAGAATTTTGCGAAAATATGTTTTTAGATATTTTTGATTATTGGGCAAAATTACGTAATGTGTCAAAATTCCATTTCTATATCTGCATTAGTTTTAAAGATTAGAGATCAATCAGTGTATCTGTAATAAGTTCCATTCTGTTGAGCCAGAATATTGTATGTAAAAATACTATGTAATTTTCAACATTAAGAAGCAAATATTCATGCCCGAATGTATCATTTAAACACACTACATTTTTTTGTCATCTTGTACCATCATGAATCATTTTATATCATTTTTCAAACCAAAATATTTTATCTGTTCAAACATACTTTAATTTGGCTTTGAGCTAACCATCACTGTTTCTATAATTAAAAACAATGCTAGAAAATTTTATCTTCAGATATGTATTGCTGTAGCAGGATACAAACTGGATTGCTTCAACCATACTCTAGAATTTAGTGAGTTTATTTTGGCTGTATGTCACAAGTGAATGTCACTATGTTGGTGAAGGGGCAGCATACTTACCGGTACTCAATATTTCTGCAGAATAGTAGCAGCTGAATACAGAATTACAGGAACCTCAATTAACTTTTCTAGTAATAGACTGTTATATGCTCAGCTTATTCAAGTTACTACATTTGTTGAAATATAAAAAGTAAAAAGAAATATAAACAAAAGCCAATCTCAAACATACCTTACACATAGTACAAAATCACCTATAATTGACTGGCTTTCACGCACAAGGAACACACCGTTAGTCTGCACATGGTCCAAAATTTCATTTGTTTCATCTCGACTCAGAGGACCAAAGTACCAACTGAAAATGGACGAACGGAGAATAATAGCTACCTGTACTCCTCCCTAGCAGGTATTTTACATTTGTTTCAGATACAAGTACTTGATTTCACTTTGAATCAAGAGTGGTTAGATACAATTGCTAAGTCTGGTGCACTATAAAGATACGGAAAAGTATGCATTAGTAAGGTTACTAAAAAATCCCATGAGACCCAGTGTGCAACAATAATGCAAGGCTGATGCTATTAAAAGCCCTTGGCTATTAAAAATTCCCTGTCTGTAGTCTGACAAGCTATCGTAAATCCATATGGGTGTTATCTTCGAATCCAAAACAAGTCAAGTGAGACATGACATCAAATATTTGTAATTGCATACCAGAGAATATTTTGTCCTAACACCAAGTGTAGCTTCTTACTTAAGAATAAGATACAACACCAAAGACTTATAATATATATTCATGGATTTGCAACTGCTAATAATAGCTAAAAAGATATCGAGAGACATTCCCACAATCCATTGTGAAACTAGATATTTTCTGACAGCAGTAATCAGGTGTTTACGAACT
Source organism: Lutraria lutraria (assembly GCA_964023205.1). Classification (NCBI taxonomy): domain Eukaryota; kingdom Metazoa; phylum Mollusca; class Bivalvia; order Venerida; family Mactridae; genus Lutraria; species Lutraria lutraria. The sequence continues at coordinate 35,438,969 of OZ026846.1, forward strand.
TAATTTTGTCTTAAATATACTAGCAATTGGGCACGGGATATCAGTTGGGATGCAACAAGCTACATAAAGATTAACACTGAAAATTCACACCTGTTTAGCATATGCATTGTAAAAAGGCATCAACAATTTCAAATTCCAACATGACACTATTGACAGACATCAGTTAGTATTATCCTTTTGTCTCCGTAATTAAACATTTGGATTATCACAGACATTTTCGTTGATGTAAACGTTCCGATCATCACAGAAATTTTCGCTGTTGTAAACATGAGCACAACATCCCATTGATTCATGTCGCTTCCGTACGATTTGAATTTTGATTACTTAAAGCTGTGAATCCATGTATCCTTGGAATCTGGATACACCAAAAATACAAGTGGAAGTAGCTGCTGATGTTTACCATGCTTTTTTAGGCTGATTTACAAATCTGCTTAGTCTTGTTTCCAATTATGCGACATTTTGCATTGCCACCAGATAGCATCGTAAACTAAATAGGTCGATAAAAGTTGTATATTTTACGGACATGTATATGCTATTCTACTGCACTAATAACACCGCAGTAAATATGGGTCAGGTTGAACAAGCTGCACTAATATGAGACATTGAGTTTGGTTACTTAATAATACACAACAAATAAATGAAGACAATTTATTTTGCCAGTGGAAAAAGCCTTATAGCTGCGGATGTTTGGATCTATTCTACATAGAGAAAACATTAAATTTGGTCAATCCTCATAGATTAAACACAACCATGAAACAAAACTACCACAGCATAAGATACTTTAAATTGAACCATCATAAACGTGAACGGCTAACTGAGCCATCATAAAAGAGTATTTAACAATTAATTTTTCACCTGGTTTCAAAAATGAGTCAAGAAATATGACGTCGTTTTGTCAATCAAACAAAATGTAGCACATTCAAGTTGGTCCATAATATTGAATATCATAAAAAACAATAACATTTAATTCAAAAACTATATGAGTTTCTTAACAATCAGTTTGACATTTAGTCATTAATCATACAATTGAAAAACCTAAGAACTTCCTGGGACGATTTAATCAGAATGCTATCAAAAAATAAATCCCACGTAAGATAATTCATGAAAACGTCATTACCATAACTTGTCGTTAGGATCAAATCCAATATCTTGAGCCATATTTCGTCGTATTTAAAGATACATTTAGGAATATTTTAGGCGATTTCCGTAAATTTTCGCCAAATATGGCGGTGGTGATTTCTCGGTTGTCTCCCTTGAGTGAAAGAAACTCCAAGCAAGATAACTAACACAAAGCTGAAAAATTACAGGAAATAATGAATGCAGACGCTTCTTTCAACTAAGGAATAATTGAATTCATTTTCCTTTAATTTGTTTCTGATTTTCTTCCGGATCATGTATTTTTACCACTTATGACTCGTATTTCATGCCAGTGACAAACAATATCAGTATTATGATTTCATAAAAAATAAAATGTATACAATTTTGGCAAACACTGAAACTATATATGATGAAAACAGTTCAATGACTATCTTTTTGGTGAAAATTTTGCTATTTATCAAATTATCTAAGCAATATAATTTCAATTCAGTACAATAATGACAATTTATGCATTTTTCTTATTAAATGAAGATTTTAGAATAACAGAGCAGTTTTTGTTACTTATGATATTAGTAGCTCATTTTTGGTATAGTGAAATGGTTAACATAATTTTGCACTAAATGAATTTTAAGAGTGGAAAATATTTATGTATAAATGCCTAGATAAATCTTACAACTTACTGTGCAACTTAAGCTATGAAAATCAGTTGTCTATATTGAAAAATGTTTGGGCAATGTATACTTTAAATATGGAATATTGCAGTTTTGCACTTACATGTACAGTTTTTTTTTTTACTTCTCCCCAAAAACATGCTTATGTCACAGACTAATTCTATACATTATATTATTATTCATTTGTACCAAAGGGATTCCCTTTGATTTGTACTAAATAAGGACTTATTTTCATGCCTATATTCCTTAAATGGGCACATTTAAAGTCCCATAATCATATAAATTTATCGGTCTTAATAGTTTGTTTGTTCTATAACAGAGGAATCCTGTGTGTTTTCCTCACATGCGTATTTTATTGCAAGAAAAAATGTTTCCAAAACCACTATCGTGTTTTTTTTCAAAATCATTGAAAAAAAAAATTTATAGAACAGCTGTGTTTTCCCGTAGTCATATTATGCACACGGCATAAAGTGACGTCACGCGCTCTATACATTTATATATTTCAAGTTTCCAAAAGCAAAATTCACCGCGAAATGAGTGTTTTTAGAAGAAAAAGGGCTTGTTTCGTCGGTTATAATTATCTTGGGATAATATCAGCAATTGTTTGTTTTTTGCATATATTTTTTATAGCAAAAAGCTAATGGGACTTTAACTTGTAACATTATTTAAGTGAAATTTCAGTTTCAGGTTATTAACAAGTGCTGGGAGACTGAGTTAAATTTTTATCTTTTAGTGTTTCTATTGAATTTTGATGAGACAATGATGAAATTAATACTTTAATAGCATAACTGTCCTAAATTTTTACTCAAACCAGGAAGTTTTAATTTTTAAACAACCTGGCTTAAGGACATATCTGACAGTTCCCACAAATTTACATGTGGACACATTGGCAAAAAAAACATAATAGAGAATTTTTTAAAACTGTGCATGATCATGAATAGCATATGATAATAAAACATTTTAAGCGAAAAAAATGGGGGTGGCAGTGCTCGTTCGTAAAATGTTTCTATTAGCATATGCTATGATACTGCAAAGTTTTAAAAAATTATCCGAATACATTTTCATTTTGCCTTTATGTTTTAATAGTAAAATTGTGGAAACTGTCAGATATGTCCTAAAGGGAGGAATTCAGAGTTGAGCTCAGAGACTGTTCTCATTTTTTGATGATTAAATTAATGTTATTGTTTGCAATACTTATTACATAGTTGTAAATCACAAAGACAGACTTGTGTATTTTGAAATTTTATTCACAAATTCTGAATCACAGGAAATTAATCATAAAACTGTTAAGACCAGCCTTTTTTCAGTATCACAAAAAATTAAAAAATATGATTATTGCACAAATCTTGAACAAACATACATGCGAGTCATTTTAAATTAGTCAAAATGATGATATTGACAGCAAAGAATTGACATGTCAGTATCTAGAACAACTTGCAGTGTCTCCTAAAGCTGATACTGGATGACTGAGAGGGCTTGAACTCATTAAGCCTCGGTGGCCAAGACCAAGTATTTGAGGACTTTTTCGACCATGAACACAAGGGTTACTTCTCCCAATAACACAAGAACTTGGGAGACTTCTTGAGGATCGTGCTGATGAAGTACATTTGAAACTTTTTGATCCTATGTTACCAGGCTGAGGTGAATTTGGTGCACTGAAACTCTGAGGTTTTTGCATTTTCAAAAATCTAAAAGGTCCTGGTTTCCATGGACATACAACAAAGGCTTCTTCTTCACGATGAGGTGAGTAAGCACTGTAGACTACTTTAAAGTTGCGTAGAAGTTTTTCAGGAATAACATCTGCATACAACATATCCCAATGCTCCCAAGCATTGTTTATCTCAGCTTGTCTTAAATTGTGATAATATGCATCAATTGCATGCTCGGCCTGAAATAAACACGAATTATAATAAAACACAAATGATACCAACAACTCAAACATGTAAGTAAATTATATTACAAAGAAAACAGCATACTTGACATTAATCCTATTTGACTAATAGCATGTTGCACATTTTGACACTATTGATCATCAAAACAAGAACTGAATAACAGATAAAAGTTAAAAGCTGTTTTCAGCTGAAAGAAAATTACAACTACCCGGTACATACCGAGGGTTCAATGCAACAGTGTCATAACTCATATTGAAATAAGAACAAGTTACGACAGTGTTGCGCTGAGCCCTCGATACATTTTCAGACACTAAGTACAGCTGACATACAAATGAGTTGAGAAATGCATTTTTCTTAAATTGAGAATGTTTAAGAACTTCAGAACTGATGCAAAATTAAGAAAACCTTGAAATAAAAGTCCAGGCGTATGATTAAGATTCAAACCTTAGCTCTTATTCTGTGTAAATCATTGAAAGTAGGTCTCTGTGATGTCAGCTTCATTTTCAAACTTGGAAGTGGAACATCAAAATATTGTATTCTTGGAGTTGTCCACCCTAAACCCTTACATTTTGACTTTTCCTCTGAAACAAAGGCAAAAACATTACAAAATTTTTTTTACAACTATCACATTGCTGAATCCAATAATAAAAAAAAATATTTATGGCATATTTATTTATTTTCCAAACTTTAGCCTTTGAAATTGATTTATGACAACTGCTACGTTTGATTAATATCAAATTCATAGAATAAGAAAGTAGATAATTGAGAATTACATTATTATAAAAATTAAATATTGTTACCTGATTCATTAGCAACCAGTTTTGATTTTACATATTTACTGTTCTCTTTACACTCATCAGAAATAGTTATGTTTTTCACAATAATGGTAGATTTTGGTTTTTCCAGTGCTAAGACTGCAGGAGGTGCCAGCAGGTTCTGTACATCTTCATTCTCCTTCCTACTTTTCATTCTGGCAGTCACTAAAAATATGCATAAAAAAGAAGAATTCAAAACCACCAAAGTGTTATACAATGTAGTTTAGAATTATTGTTCATAGATTTCTAACAAACATACTTACTTTTTAAAACTAGACAAGTTAACACTTACCTATACTGAATAGTATGTAAACTAATGAATCTAGCAGTGATTGAACAATGAACATTTATGATATTTCCTGCAAGGGACCTTTTCTCCAACAGTCAAATTATCAATTTGTTAACTCTCCTACACAAACTTATCACTTTCATTATATTGAGGCTGCATTCCTTTCAGAGTGTATCATTAACACCTTATTTCGCTCCATACTTACTGATTCTATCTCTGTCTTTCTTTCTCTCTCGTACTTGTTCTTGTCATTCTCTATTCAAAATTATTTTAAACTTACCTGTTCCAAGTTTCCTTCGTAACTGCATTATGATATTAGCATCTTGTGGAAGAATTGTTTCACTTCCTCGTTTCTGTGCGAACATCATCATCGTATCTTTAATTTCTCTATCAAGATTTTCTACTGCTGGATCCACTTCTTCCTGAATAATTTCAGCAATTTCTTTCATTTATATATAAGTAATTGTTAAAAGTCATTAGAATAATGAAATACAGTAAAATCTTGATTATCTGAACTCAGATAATCCAAAAACCTGGTGTTATCTGAAATGAATTTTCGGTCCCAATTTCCCAATATATTTCAATGTAAAATAAACTTGATTATCCGAATCGTGTAATCCGAAACCATGGATTATCTAAAATAAATTTGGTCCAGTCAAATTCGGATAATCAAGGTTTTACTGTATAATTCATTGACTGCTAGGAGTTTTCTTTATTACACTGTTGTAGTCTGGAAATGACGCTTTCCCCACTGAAAAGTTCTTTGAAATGCAATTTTCCCAAAATTTCAAATTTACTCCTTGAAATTTTATACACCAAATCGGTTTCAGGTGACAAATTTGTTCCCAATTTTTAAGAGGCTTCAACCCACTATTTCATCCCCATATTAAGGATTGGAGCATCTTCCCAAGACATAGAAAAAGCCCTGACTGCATTAATGTAACACACATACCTAAAATGTATTGAGACTCACTCTTCGCAGTAAAAAGAATTACAAACATTAATTTGTCTTGACTGAATTTTTGCCCTCCATCCAACAAGGACATTGCTAAATCACAAATTGAAAATAAAGTACTGAATTAAAGTACTCATGGAAACTGCACTTTAATACAAAGACTTGCACTGCAACATGGAATAGGAACTACATTGTAGTTTAACAAATGCATGGTTGAGGTTTTTTTAGTGTCCAAAATCACCTTCCTTCTGTAACCAACTATTTGCTGCCATTATCTTTATGAAGGACGCTGAAGAAATTACAAAACAGTGGTTATACTAAATTTGAGACACAGTACTAATCTGTGAATAAATATACCTTCATTTTTTCTTTGTCTCTCAAATCACGACTTGAACCACTAGATTTCTCAACTGTCTGAATTTTTTTCCTCTGAACATGACCCTTTCCCCCTAAATGAACGAACTGCAATGGTTTTGCATAAGGTGAATCATTCTTAGCTGCAGACTTTTGCATTTTCTTCATTTGGCGTTCCAGTTGCCTGGTTGTAAGCCCTATCAGTCGTACACCAGCAGTGTAATGACTAATAACATGAGGTGCCTGTTTTCGGAATGTTTTTTCAATATCAGCAAGGGTCTGTTTTATAGAAAAATGAGTGATTGCGTTGTAAAACAATCTCTTTCTTCTGGAGTACTTTTGTTTTTCCTCTTCATCTATGAAAAAATATCAACATTATTATCAGGATCCATATACCGGTAATAAAGAAGATATAAAAAAAACTGGATAAATTCTAAAGTACTTTATCCTTTGTTTTGACACATATGATATAACCATTATCAATATATTTTAATCCAGATTTTACCAACTTGAAAGACATACAGAATTATTCATTACTTCGATTTTAGCTTGAACGTATAAACTAGAAGTCCATGAGCAACATGTCGAGTCCTGTGTGCTGTTCATGACACATCATTCGACATCTGAGTGCGACCTTGACCTTGGTACAGTAACAGACCTGGGTCTTATGCACTGCACATCGCTTCATGGTGTTTAACAATCATGCCAAGTTATTTTCAAATATGTTGATGCATAAGGGAGATACAGCCCGAGCAAGGATTACTAAGTAATACACTAACTAACAAACAGACACACAACTGCCATTATGGAAACCATACTTACTAAGTAATACACTAACTAACGAACAGACACACAACTGCCATTATGGCAACCATATTTACTAAGTAATACACTAACTAACGAACAGACACACAACTGCCATTATGGCAACCATACTTACTAAGTAATACACTAACTAACATACAGACACACAACTGCCATTGTGGCAACCATACTTACTAAGTAATACACTAACTAACATACAGACACACAACTGCCATTGTGGCAACCATACTTACTAAGTAATACACTAACTAACATACAGACACACAACTGCCATTATGGAAACCATACTTACTAAGTAATACACTAACTAACGAACAGACACACAACTGCCATTATGGCAACCATACTTACTAAGTAATACACTAACTAACATACAGACACACAACTGCCATTGTGGCAACCATACTTACTAAGTAATACACTAACTAACGTACAGACACACAACTGCCATTGTGGCAACCATACTTACTAAGTAATACACTAACTAACATACAGACACACAACTGCCATTGTGGCAACCAATCTTACTAAGTAATACACTAACTAACATACAGACACACAACTGCCATTGTGGCAACCATACTTACTAAGTAATACACTAACCAACATTACAGACACACAACTGCCATTGTGGCGACCAATCTTACTAAGTAATACACTAACTAACGTACAGACCAAACTTACTAAGTAATACACTAACTAACATACAGACACACAAAGTTCTGCCATTGTGGCGACCAAACTTACTAAGTAATACACTAACTAACATACAGACACACAAAGTTCTGCCATTGTGGCGACCATACTTACTAAGTAATACACTAACTAACATACAGACACACAACTGCCATTGTGGCAACCAATCTTACTAAGTAATACACTAACTAACATACAGACACACAACTGCCATTGTGGCAACCATACTTACTAAGTAATACACTAACCAACATTACAGACACACAACTGCCATTGTGGCGACCAATCTTACTAAGTAATACACTAACTAACGTACAGACCAAACTTACTAAGTAATACACTAACTAACATACAGACACACAAAGTTCTGCCATTGTGGCGACCAAACTTACTAAGTAATACACTAACTAACATACAGACACACAAAGTTCTGCCATTGTGGCGACCATACTTACTAAGTAATACACTAACTAACATACAGACACACAACTGCCATTGTGGCAACCAATCTTACTAAGTAATACACTAACTAACATACAGACACACAACTGCCATTGTGGCAACCATACTTACTAAGTAATACACTAACCAACATTACAGACACACAACTGCCATTGTGGCGACCAATCTTACTAAGTAATACACTAACTAACGTACAGACCAAACTTACTAAGTAATACACTAACTAACGTACAGACCAAACTTACTAAGTAATACACTAACTAACATACAGACCAAACTTACTAAGTAATACACTAACTAACACACAGACCAAACTTACTAAGTAATACACTAACTAACATACAGACCAAACTTACTAAGTAATACACTAACTAACATACAGACCAAACTTACTAAGTAATACACTAACTAACATACAGACCAAACTTACTAAGTAATACACTAACTAACGTACAGACCAAACTTACTAAGTAATACACTAACTAACATACAGACCAAACTTACTAAGTAATACACTAACTAACATACAGACCAAACTTACTAAGTAATACACTAACTAACATACAGACCAAACTTACTAAGTAATACACTAACTAACATACAGACACACAAAGTTCTGTCATTGTGGCGACCATGTCAAGCTGACTGCAAGTGGGTTAGGCAAAAAACAAGAGAGCCAGGTTACAAATTACGCCTGTCAAAATTTATTTTTCAAAGCGTCAAGGGGCATAACTCGGAAGTGCTAGGGCTGATTGGGCTGGTTATCAAACTTGACCGAGATCTCATGGCCATGAATACGACCTGTTTTCAGACGGGCACATAAAAAACATTCACATAACAAGATATAGAATTAATACTCCATTTACAATATTGCTATGTACTTACATCTGGTCAGTTTTCCAAAAGAGATCATTGGCAAATCATAACTGAATTTTCATGGAGATCAATTTTGATCTCATCTTAATAGTACAACATGAAATACATACCAACATTGTCTCCACCGTCACCAAAAAAATCACCACCTGTTGTAGTCATGTGATTTAAAAACTCATCAAAATCTATCATCCCATTTCCATCTTTGTCAACTTTGCGTAAGACATCTTCAACCTCACTAAATGTTATTTCACTATCAACACGACGTAATTCTTCAAATAAATTATCAGCAGTAATAATTCCAGAATTCGTTTGATCCAAAGTGTTAAACAACTGAAATGGAAACATTGAAATAATAAGTTTTTATCATTATTACATGTCTATGAAGCAGCAGTCAATTTTTCAGTTTTCAATATCGAAGTTCTTGATTTAAAAGCATGATCATTTCACTAGTTAAAACTCTATCCTGTTAATGGAAATGTGAGACATTTGAATAATTAGTTGAAATTAATGTTTTATCCTTGCAAAGATAGCCTCTACTGTAAATCATTTGAATGATATGGTCATTATCAATGTTACATCATTAAGATGGTAGAGGCAATAGAAGGATATTTCAGCTAATGAATTATTATTGAAGTTTAGTGAAAATGTTGGGATACATGTAAAAGTTAGTTCACGTTGTGGCTTTTCTCTCAAGTGGCAAGTTTAATACATTTGATCATGTGGCTAATGTAATTTACCGAGCATGTAAATTTTCAAATAATTAATTCACCTTCATGGAAACTATTGAACGCTAAAGGCTAATACCTTGATCGGATGCAATTTTCATGTAAACTTCAGATGATACAGAAAGATATTAAAATCTAAGTTGCTATGTACAGTAGAATCTGTTAGAGGTATGTCGCATAAATATCGTTTTATGTCATAAAATGAATATTTTGAGGATTTTTTAATTGAAGAAAGGTTATTAAATGAAGGCTATCGCCTCTGTCCACAGACACATATATAGTCAAAATTCAAGCCCGTTTAAAACTGTCTCTCTTCGATGCATGTAGAAGAGAATTATTTTCTATACGCATTGATAGTGGTTAAATTTGGGCTAAACAAGCATCTGTGCCTCTGTCAGCTTTATTGTGATATTATGATTGAAGTTTCAAGAAATTGCATTACATCACGGAAAGTTGTCAGTGTAGCTTCATCCAAATTATTCATCCACTCATCATCAGTCAGAACTGGTGTATTCTCTGGAATAATGTTATAATACATATTTATTCAATTATTCATCAAATGTATTTGGTATCAGAATCTAAGACAAATATCACAAGTACAGAATTTTAAAGACATAAAAATTGATGGACATCATTACAATTATTGTGTGCACTAAGAGGTGGGTATGCAAGTTTTTTTTAGAAGAAAGGGAAGAAACTGCGTGAGGAAAAAAGCAGGAAAATTACACGAAGAAGGCAAATTTGCAGAATATCCACAATGCATTATATTTAAACAATTATGATTTTGTGTGTGTGTGTGTGGGGGGGGGGGGAATACCTTATTTTCCGAAGGACAATCAGTGTCACTTTTGTAGAAGAAAAAAACTGGTATGAATCTTAAATTCACTATGACTAAAAAAGAACCACAAGAATCAAATATTGGTACCTTGTTCTGTCTTCACGTCCAAATCACTGGTGTCATTTCTTTTTTTGTGGTCCTTTGTTTTCGGTTTTCCTTTGTTTTTGTCTTTGCAATCATTCTGGAAAAATAATCAAGAAGAATATGTATTTTGGACGTCATAGCAATAACATGATCTTAGACATGATCAGGGTCAATCAATTAGATTTGAAGACCAAGGACATGATAACCTGCTTAGTGAAGATAAGATAATATTTATTTCAAGTCGGTAAGATAACAACAGTATAACATATGCCTTCTAAGAGCTTTTGAGCAGACTATATAACTAGAGTAAACAACAAAGTCATCAATAACAAATTATATAAGACCTGTAAAAGACAAATGCATGTTTTAAAAGGCATCTTACTTGGATGTCAGTTCAAATCAAGTTCCACCAATTTATAAATTTAAAAACTAAACCATAATTATGTATACTAAAATAAACCCACTGTATAAAGTGCATTGCAAGTAATTCGAAACAAATATTACATTTGATTGGTCTTCTATAAACCAATATTGCACATAATTTACAAATTTTTTAACAATAATAACTACCGGTACTCTGTATATATAGGAATATATTACAACAAGTAGCCTTAAAATGTAGAATTTTTTGTTGTTTGGTATTAAAGTATGATATCTAATCTGTGTAAATAACGTAAAATATCATTTTACGTTATTTTAGCGATTTTAAACCAAGTGACGTCATATACATTAAGAACATATACAGACTATTTAAGCAAAAACATCTATTAATAGAATAAAAAGTAAATAATAATATTAATACCTATCAACTATTAACAAAAGAGCAGACAAACACACTCAGTCAAACATGACAGGTTATGCGACTAATAGCTGGTCCGATGATTGACCAATCAAAATGACCGACATCACCATTAGCCAATCAAATGGCCAGTTTGACCCAAACTAGTCATAGACACTATATCATATACTCGCAAACAACTAGAATAAACTGATACATAGTGTTGTAAAATCAGACTTGAAAGAGAATCGATTATAAAATCGAATCGGAAAGGGTGTTTGATTCACAATCGGAAAATAATCGAAAGCAAATTTATATCCTTATTTGACAATCTTACTTGGTTGTTAGTTGTCACTTGTTTGTCATACAATATATCTATAGTCATTAAAATCTAAAACCCAAAATTCTTCCAGACTGATGAGTTGTCAGCAACGACTAGATCTATTAGATTATTCGATTATCATTCACAAATGCATACACATTACTAAAATTCATCTAGAAAAAAAATTGATTTATTTAGGGTACCTCATGTATAATATTTTCAAATTACTTTCATTCAATATCTGAACGCCAATGACGGCTACCGTAAGGCTATGTGTCACATTTTATACCTGGTTAGGCTGGTACGAGGCCAACCCTCCCTACCAAATATGTTTCTGTCCCTACGTTCAAATTTATAACTGGAACATCAAAAATATTATTGCGATAAGATTCATCTAATTTAGTTTATGAAATATATATAAAAGATTAACAATTTGATCAAGCAACAATTCAGACAATGAATGTCTGCTGTATAAATTTGTTCCATGATTCTTGTATTTAGAAGATACTGATTTATCATTATGTCCTACCTCAGATTTCTTTGACGGTTTTCCCGCAAGTCGTAACAACATAGCACCGGTATCGACCTGTGACAAAGCTTGCGTCAAGGAATGACCGGGTGCATTGAGGTTGTTCGACATTTTTTTAAATGTCGCGGTTTGGTTTACTCCATGGCGAGTCGTTGCTACGAGTGTGACGTCACGATTCCGTTCAACGTTTGTTTCAGTTGCAACACTGCTAACTAATCGAATAGAATATTGAATTCTGAGAAAGAAATAAGAAAACATGGAGTGGTTATTGAATATAACTAGGTTGACAAGAACGTTACAATTAGCATAATCTACACTGACGAATGAACTACCATTTTTGCAGGGAAGCATCGAGGTTTATCGATTGAAATTTAACAAACGAAACTCTTCAACTGGAGGTAATTTTAAGTGATTGCGTAAACAGCGTTTCCTGTCGTCTGCAATTTTATTATTTTCATTTTGTTTTTAACTGTTCGAGTAGGTTTCATTTAGTTTGATTTATTGAACTACAATTACAGCAGGTAAATTAATTACAGACTATTGGTACGTCCTCTGCTGTTTTCTATTTTATGCTTCATAGAGATTTCGCCCAGGGAATTGTGTGATTATCTGCATGATGTAGGTCATAGTCTCTTGATCCATGAATCCTGTTCATAATTTTTAATTGATGTGATGTTGTATTTATAAATTGGCTGGGATATTCACCAGCTGATTTGCTCAGTTGTTAGAGCATCCAGTGATTTTTTCGCTATATGTACTGCCGTATATGGTCAGTTTCCCCTCACAGGGATTAATTACTTTGAATAAAAAGGAGGAAGGAATGTAACAAATATTGTATTTATAAATTGGCAGGGATGTTCACCAGCCCGATTAGCTCAGTTGTTTGAGCATCTGACTTGCAAGCCGGAGGTCACAGGTTCGAGCTCCACATCGGGTACATTATTTTCCTCCTGTTAAATAATCATTAAAAAAGCATATAGGAAAGGATTGTTTAAGTTGTTTTTTGAATTCTGTTTTTAGTTTTACAATGGATATAACTCGTTACATGCCATGTAAGAAAAAAATAAGACGGTCCACAAGACTTGAAGAAAAAGATAAAGAAGAACAAAAGGAAAAGGCTATAAAACAAGCACCTCTTGGTTATTTAGATATGCTTCCATTGGAACTAAAATTCTTCCTCTTTAAATACCTTACAAGTGAGTGCACTGATCTTTATTGACTAGTTGACTTATGATAACATTCCTAAATTGGTTCTTCTGTATGAGAAGTGAGAGTCATACATTTAAAAATCTTTGATGTCATTGATCAGCTACAATTATTGCGCAGCGCCACTGTCCTAACTCAGCCATTTTTCTTGTTTTTGATTAAGTGTTGCGAGATTTTGTTTTTTCTTAATTGCAAACTGATTTCTAGGAAGAATGGCCCTTTCATGCTCAATTATTAAATTAGAAATGTCTTGGACACCCCGTCTGCAATGTTTCCTTTTGAATCAATTAAAATCATGTGACCATAATCATATTTTAAGGCTGTGCTTATTATTGCTTTTTTGGTCCTTGTAGATGTTTAGCTAGGTAAGTGCTTTGAAATCTAATTTTTTCTAGTAGTTATCGTTGTTCAAAAATTTGTAAATTACTTGCAATATCAGTTTATAGAAGAGTCAAGACCTACCAAATGTAGTATTTGTTTTAAATCTTTTGTAATGGACTTTATACAGTGGGCTTATTTCAGTGTATAGTTATGGTTTAGTTTAAACCTATATAATAAATTGGTGAAACTTGATATGACCAGACATCCAATCCCGATATCTTGAGTTAGTTTCAAACTACTAAAATATACTAGCACTAAGAGAAATCTACTAGCTATGGGTATTCGTCCAGTGAAGACTGATTCATAGGCGGTTTTTTGTATTTGTTGCGTTAGGTCCTGATATGATGAATTAAAGGTTAAAGTTTATCAATTTGCACTCATTTTCAGTTGAAGACTTGAGTATGTTGACTATTGCATCTAAAGCATTAAGGAATCTAGTTGAAGGTTACCTGAGTCTACAACCGATCCTTAAGAAAGATTTGACCAGCAGACTACATGTACTGAGTAGATATCTACCAACACCAGTTACCAAACAAAGTGACCTGCTAACCACATTCAATAAACTTGGTATGATTGAACAAATTTTATGCACTCTATAGTTATATTCTACCTAACATAGTTTTTCACTATGCCTTCATATTTAAAAAATGTTGCTTTTCAAATAGATTTTTCCCCAGTAGATATTCCAAGGTAAAACTATGAAAAGAATTCTCATTCATTATTCCCTGGTCACTTTATAATCATTCTTTAGACTTTAGGCACAGCTTATATCCTAAGCTAACATAAACATTCTGATAGAGTATTCAACAAGCAGTGCTTGTGTTCTATATTGAGAATTATATTGGTCTTTCAGGATTGTTGACTAAAAGATCTACATGTTTATATGCAACAAAAGAAAGACTGAAGTTTATAAATGAAGTACTTACAAAGGTTGGTTTTAAGGAAATTAAAAAAAAAAATTATGTAAAGAAAAACTTATTTTGATAAGTGTCCTTATCCTTCATTCAACTCAAGGACTTATATATAAAGTATGGATACGCAAGAAGCGACGCGATTCAACAGGATTTCATGCTTGTGTATACAACAGTGAAAATATCTGTGATTATCTGAATGTTTAATTAAAACGATAATACTATACATTAAAAATTGCATAAATGATATTGAGAGACGATCCCATAAACTGATAATCCATTGCTATACTTGGCAATTTCCAGTCATATCCGACATCTGTTATAAGGTGTTCACTAACTGGGATTTTTTACCTTCTATAACAGGGACTGTTAACAGGCATCTTCCCCTCAGGAAAATTCTGTAAAATCATGCAGTTTTCCCCTAAACTTCAAATTTACATCAAGTTTTTTCTTCCCCTTTTGGAAAAAGTATGTGTTACTTTTCCCCAAATTTAAGGGAAAGGCCCCTTCCCATACCTGTGAAAAAAGCCCTGACTAACTTAAATATACTAGAAAACTGGCAATTGGGCACAGGAAATTGGTTGGGACGTAACAAGCTTCATAAAGATATGCTGAATGTCCACACCTGTAAATATGAATCCTTGTTCAGCAGTGAAAATGAATCAAACTGTAGGAGGTAGCAAATGAGTTTTCTCTGCTAAATTATCAAATTTTAAGGCATCATTTATATTCATTAGAATGTCACCTTTCAAACTACTGATACAAAGGTGAAGTACTGGTTGGTTAAGTATTAAATTGCTGTCATTATACATCCAGTGGTAGCTCTCTGTACAATTTTGACGCATATTTTTGTGATTGAATTGTGTCATTTTTTATTGTTCAGTTGATGTGTAGTAATTTTGTGGAAAGATGTGAGGACCTGAGGAAATGTATGGCATTGACATGTTTTGGCAAGTTTTTACACACTGTGATAGCTGGGTGGGATGACTGTGAATGCATCCGAGCTTATAATGCAATCTGTGATAATACAAGTTTGTTAAAAAGTGTTGGAATGATGGTAGGATCTAAACCAGGTATATTCAGTCATCTATAATCTCACTAGCTTATAAAAAGTCTTCTTGAAAAAGCAACATTACCGGTATATTTGAAGTCACTTATACACATCATGTGACATGCAACAGCTTGAGATTTCAAATCTCACTCATGCTTTTATTTCTGAAAGGTTAAGTGATTGTAAGCATTTACTGATTTTTTGTACTATTTGCTAACATTTCTTAAACATACTGAAGTTTATTAATTTTGATATTTTAGCTAAATTGTACATAAATCAGCTACGATTCATCAACAATATCCTTTTTTTCATTGTAAGATTTCTAATTAACCTGACAATTTATCCAAACTCTGAACCTCTCCGATTATCATCATACACATATCCCTGTTTAACTGCAATGCTTTCAGGTGGAAATCAGAAGCTTGAATTTGAGATTAGATGCTTTTACAGACGTGTTTTTCTTGACCAGTGTTCTTCATTACATGACCGAGCATTTTGGTTGACCAGGATACTGAAACCTTGGCCACTTGTTTATCAAGCTAGACTCCTATTCTTATTGTATGGACCATTGCTTGGAGGTATTTGTGCAAACATCTGAGACAAATTCTGAATGTATCATGTTTTTTTAACATTGTTACTAGAGCACTTGACATGTGCCATATTTGACTGTCTTTGATTCATCCCATGAATAATTTATTTTAGATATGATATTAATCTTTTAGGTGTTGCAACTAGCATTATAAAAGCATGGCCTTAGTATTATATTGTATACATATTAAGTAACCATGAGCAGAATAAATAGGGATGAACATGTGCTTGGAAATTTAAGAGCTGTAAAATTAAATATTATTATCTTTTCATTTTCTTCTTTATAAGCTGTATCTATGCTAGAACCTCAAAAGTTATTATAATTCAAATACAATTCAGATGAGATATTATGGTATGAATTAAGCGAAAGCACTCCTTCAACACCCACACAGTC
The DNA here is from genome assembly GCA_964023205.1 of Lutraria lutraria. NCBI lineage: Eukaryota > Metazoa > Mollusca > Bivalvia > Venerida > Mactridae > Lutraria > Lutraria lutraria. The sequence continues at coordinate 35,455,709 of OZ026846.1, forward strand.
TGTACAACATATCGGCGAATTAGCAAATGCCTTACAGATTCTTCATCATTACAAACAAGAATGGTCTGAAGATGATATAGTCAGCATCATTGATGAACTTACAAGTAAGTAGTGTGTGGTTTTGACCATCTGTTGTACTTCAAAATATCAGTTAATAATTCCATTTAGTCACTTATTATCCAAAGAGTGATTTAACTACTGAAAATTGAAACATGAGTAGTTTGAGTGATTGATATGGGTGTATTAGGTGTACTTGTTTTGAAATTCTGTAGCAAATTTCATCACATGATAATTCAGACACAATGAAGCAAAGCTTGTCTGAACTTGTTAGATTATTTTAGCATATTTTAATTTTCATAATGAAAAAATTCCTTTCTTTGTGATGAATTTCTAACATTCATATTTTCCACTAATAAGCAGGATTTTTGTTTTAAACACAAAATTATTGAATAATCAACCTACCTGATGGTCAGGTTTCTTTTTGGCTATCTGCAATAATATCTTAACAATTAAGTTTTTCATGTTTTTAGGTGATCCAGATGAATGGTTGGCAGAAAATGTAGCTCGTCTATTGATATTAAGTGGAGAAGTGATAACATCAAAATTACTTGTCAGTAAAGCCATAAATGGAAGAATAATGGAACTGTCAAGTCTAACAGCATCTTTTTGTGTGGTATGCATACATTTTACCTATAACTCTTCCTACGGGAGGATGATGTGTTCATTTGTCCAGCCTGTCGGTCCATCCTTTACTGGCTTGTCCAAATCAGCTACATAATTATAAAGCGTGATTGATGTTATGAGTTAAAACAACCCAGGTTCTCAATAAGTTTGTGGCCAACAGGCCCAAAAGCTAGACTAACAGGCTTGCTAGAGGGGGTCTGGGCATTTTCTAGCAATATTTTATGAACTTTTGAGATTCCTAACAGGCCCAAACTCATTTCTAAGCGGCTAAATTGGCCTGCAGCCTGCTGTTATTGAGAACCCTGACAACCACCCAAAAAAAACATTATATGATTAGATGCACATATATATTTGTGGATCATTTATATTGTCTGTGTTTTGATTGCACAGTTTAAAATAAAACAACCCTGGTTCATGTATGTTGTTTCATGTTTCAGGTTTGTGTAAAAAATGGACATGACTTGAACTATGTGATAACTGTGATAAGACATATATTGACTGTGATGGATGGTGTTAAAGAGAGACAGAATTTCTTTTCTAGTATCATGGAAATGTTCAAAGAACTAATAATGGATCTACATGAATTTGGTAAGGAACGTAATGTTTTATTTATTTTGGCTTTAGCGCCGTTTTGCAACAATTTTTTAGTTGTTTACAGTGGCCGATTCACCAAACAAGTTTTCCTGGACAATATTCTAACCAGAACTAACTTCCACAAGGAATTGGCAACTTCTCCACATGTGGAGGAAAATAAGTTTTGTCACAGTCTTCACACTAACCCACTACATGTAGCCCACAGTCTGGGGCTAGTAAGTTTCTAATCGGGCTGGTGAATTTCTTAAAGTTGTTTATTCAGGCTAGTGGTAAATTGTCTATTTTCATGAGTCCACTTAATCAATATGTAGTTCAGGCTAGTGCTTTAAAAAAATTGGTTCGGACACTGTTGTCAAACTTGAATAGAAGGGTATAACCTGCCTCGACCAGGAATCAAACCCAGATTACAAATCTTGAGCACTAATCACTGGACCATGGTGGTTTAATTTTTTTATGCCCCCGATCTATCGATATGGGGCCATATTGTTTTTGGTCTCTTTGTTTGTACCAAACTTTAACCTTGCCTATAAAATCAAAACGCTTATACCTACATTCATCAAACTTCATATGTAGGTTCCTCATGATAACCTTTACAGGATCTGGGCATTTTCAGGTCAGTAGGTCAAAGGTCACACGGTCATGGTGTTTAAAAAAATGCATACATTTCTTTTAGGATACTACTCCTACATTTTTCATGGGATTTTGACGAAACTTTCACAGAATTGTTGTTACCAAGAACCCCCGCATATATATTCTGGGTTTTATATATATTCTGGCCCTTTGTTTATTTTGTGCATTTTCAAGTTGAAGGGCACTTGGAGGGGGCATTGTGTTTTTGAAACACATCTTGTTTTTTTAAGAGAATTCCTCTAATCATTGAATGCAATCAATGCAAAAAATGTCAGTTTTAATGGTCAGTAAAATACTTCACTTTAAGTTAAATTTTAGTATTGTAGATGAGTTGTTTAGTATTTAAAATATTTCAATTTATACAGCAGCTGTAATTTTCATCCTCAAACACTTAAGATAAAAGTAGATACATTACTTATAATACTTATATGACTTCTTGAGATCAACAGATAAAAGCTTTCAAACAATTAAATGCTACTTTATGAAGAATGGTATACATACTTAATCATCTATCAAGATAATTGAAGTATAACTTTTCTGTTCACCCGTGATTTAGTAAGTACAGTTTGTCTACATGGATTTTGATAGTACAATAAAAAAGATAACAGTTTCAACTTTCAACCATTAATTCAAAGCATTATATACAACATATTGATTATAAAATTGAAGTATCAATCATTCAAAACTCCATGACACAATATTAAGGATAAAATATTGTCGTGACAATTGAGAACACAGAGTACTTAACAGAAGTCATGTACTTCGAAGTTTGTTCACTTGTGTACATGTGCTTATTGACATGTGGATAAATGATTGCTTTTTATACTGCAACACATGGTTTACACAATCCTAATTCAAGTGTCTATATTTCTATTAATAGTACATAATCTTCCAGAAATATTTATGAAGTGCCTATTGAAGTGTTTTTAAACTTGACAATCTGTTTTGTCACTTAAATGCTGTAAAATATCTCTTGATTGTTGAATAACATCTTTGTACATGTACAGGCAAACCTGTGAGCGAAGAACACTTTTGGGAAAGACAAAATATGGTCTTTATTGACAGGTGGTCCTTAATGTAAGGTATTTTTGTTCTAAATAATCAAAGACAGTCTTTTTTAGAAAGAATGGTCTTTATTTACAGGATGGCCTTTATTTTGAGGTTGCCACTAACACAGGTTTGACAGTATGTGACTTGAGTTTGAGAAGTATGATAAAACTGATGTATGAATAATGAAATTATTAGGGCTTAAGAAACTGATCTTGAATCTTTATTTCTTTCAGATGATGAACAAGGAAATGAAATGTATTACATGGTTTCAGCCCTGGTAGGAATTACTAAAAAAGTTCTTCACTTAGCATTCAGAGATCCTGAAACATCATGAAAGAAACAAGAAGTTAATATAATTTCAATCTGATGAAACTTTTACATTGCTTGAGGCAGAAATTATAGATACAAAATAAAATATGTTTGAATTATTGAATAACATGAGTAATGGCACTTCTACATAAAATGCTTTGCAATGAAACAGTAGTCTGGAAGTAGCACTACTTGCCTCTTCCAAGTGTACATGATTCCATCGTCTTTTATTCCTATCATATTCTATAACTGTACTCAAAATGCAACCTTGTTTAGTGCTTAATGTCATTTTTTGCTTTTTTTACCAAAATGTTAGTTACTTTTTAGACAAAATTAACACTGATTTCAATTGAAAATCTGCTTTAATTATCTACATGAAGTAGATTTCTATGTATCTTTAAAGATCTAAAAATGAAAGGCTAAGCAGTACAATAATAAATGATTAAAAAATAAGCTGTTCCTTAAAAATTGTATCTGGCAAAAAATCATTACAGACTTGTCTATTTTGTTTGATTTAGTTGATCTGTTTTAATTTCATATTTTTACTACATGAATGTATACATACATTATGAATTATGCTCCTATTTTCTGTGATACTATATATTGTTAAGTTTACATTATGTATGTTTTTGTTGCATTAATAAATCAACTCAGGTATAAATGTCTTGTGTTTTTTTTTCAAAATACGTGTGGAAATTACATAAAAGATATCTGAAAATGGCGAAGAACAACAGATATAATTATATAGTTCAATCTATGACCTAATTTAAACCATATAAATGGTTTTAGTATGGAGATACATCGAGGGTTCAACGCAACAGTGTCGTAACTCATATTGAAATAAGAGCAAGTTACGACTGTGTTGCGCTGAGCCCTCGACATACTGTGCATGCATGCCATACCATGTCAGGGAGTCAGAATTACAATGGTCTTCGCAAGTAGAATCATTTCAGAATAACCAATAAACTATATTGCAATCCAACTTGATATTATGTCTAGATATAATGTACCCATGCAGGTTCAAATGCATACATTACAGTCAATATGATGATATGATTGGAATATTTATACCCCCAGATATGAAATATATGGGAGCTATATTGGATTCAAGCTTGACGGTTGGTTGGCTGGTCGGTCCGTGTGTGTGTAGACACAATTTGTCCAGACAATTGCTCAGCAACTACTGACAGGATTGCAATGAAACTTCACAGAAGTGATCATTAGTAAGCCTACTTGTGCATGCTGAAATCATTTTTCGTTTGGATTAATTTTCACTGAGTTATGACCCTTTGTAGTTTTTTATACAGTGTGTATACAATACATTTTATCTCAGCAATGTGACTACGCATAGGAATTCAATGAAACTTATCAGAAGTTATAAAAAGTAAGCCAAGTTGTGCATGCAATAAGCAGGTTTTGTTTGGATTAATGGCCCTTTGTTTTATACAATAGGTAAATTTTGTCCAAACCATTTCTCAGCAACTACATTTGTACATGCAGGAATTCAGTGAAACTTCTTAGAAGTGATAAATAGTTTGCCAAGTTGTGCATGTCTACAATAGGTTTTGTCCAAGTAAATTTTAATGAGTTATGGCCCTTTGTTATTTTTTATATAATGTATATTTATAAATTGGTCAGGATATTTCTAAGCAACAATTTGCAGGTATTAAAACAATGAAAATGTGTTATATATTTCCCTTGGTAAAATGTAAAATGACTGTATCATAGCGATATCTGGGGTTATTCATCACCTTTAGTGATAGTTCTGGTTTTAATTGTTTTTGTGTTATTATGTAGTTATTTCTCAAAGAAATAACCCTATGTGCACATACATGTATAACTGGAATCTTCAGCAGCACAGGCCTGACTGAAACAAGTTGTTCAACTACAACTTTATTTAATACATGTATATTTAAATGGATATACACATTCCTCCCAATAACAACAGCTGAACAAATTGTTTTCCAAAGTTTACAAATTATCAGAGACATGTGTTATATGTCTTTAAAATCATTTACAAATAAATTAATAGTTACACCTCATTTACATACTTATAATAGAAATAAAAAAATTGTCTTAAGTATGCAAACTATTAATAAAATGAGAATCAGATAAATAGAAAAGAAACGGTGTAAGTAGAAAAATATACATGCTGATATCTGTATCAAAAGTTCTCTCGTGATATACAAGAATAATTGTTTATATAATTCCTACTGAATTCGGCTGCACACGTCAAATTGAGTCGGGTACCAATTTAAACATAATTAAAAACATTTAGTGCAACTACGCCTATTGATTGCAAGGGAGACTAATCTTACCCGGAAGTGAATTCAAAATGGCTGCCATGTCAGAACCTTTACATTTGGACAGAGGTATTTTTCTAATTCATTCGCAAGTACTTATATTTATACTACTCACTTCCAAGGTTATCATTTGAATAAATGTCATAGATCGAATTGCGGTCTTAGATTTCATAAAATGGTTTAGTTATTTGTAATGATAAGTGTTTAAGTTTTTGTCACCTATTTTCGTGACATTGTATATTTTTGTAATATAATTATGATTCGTCTATCGTTAAATTGCTAGTTAGTATAACTGATCCTTGTAGAACCTTAAGTTGTTCCAAGTTTTACTGTTGGTTTTAAGCATTTACTGCGATATTTCACGGGAAAAAAAGAGATATTTGATTGAATCAATATTATTTATAAATTATTATCTCTTGCCAGTTGCTGTAAAAATAATTATGTTAAATATATGAGCAATTTATTTTGTTGTGTTCACTATATCACTATTCCATCCTATTTATGATATTCATTGCTTTAATATGTTACTTTCTTTCATCTTTGTTGTAGATATTAACAGGGCTATAGAGCTTCTGGATGCTCTGCAGAAAAGTAAGTTACATTTTTTTCTAATTTTCTATATTTTTTACATTTTATGATATTTTTTTATTCACTGGGTTTGGTGTTCTTTTTTTGCATGAGATGTCATAGTTTGTCAGGACGAGCACGTCTTAACACGGCAGATATATTTTTTCTAATGTACTACAAGCATTACCAAATTGGATTTTACAAGTCTTGAAGATTGACCATCTGCCGTATGGTTATAATGGTAATTTTGGTATAGATTATGTAGTAATACTGGCACATAAACTTCATGGATTCAAATTGTCAAGACTCACCAAGGTTATAGTATGTACAAATGTTTTGTTTTGTCTAACATAGGTGGACAGGTGCCACCACAAAAGCTTGCCGCACTCCAGCGTGTTCTTCAAAGCGATTTTCTGAATGCTGTCAGAGAAGTGTATGAAAGTGTTTATGAGACTGTTGACATTTCTGGAAATCCTGAAGTTCGAGCTAATGCTACTGCTAAGGTAACATTACATAGAAATATTATCTTATAATAACTAATGTTGATTTATTTCCAAAAAAAAAACATCATTGAAACATGAATGATCCAAAATGGGATCTCATTGTTAGCATAAAATCATGATTCAAAATGCATTAAATCATAAATGATGGTAAATGTAATAAACTGGTTTTCAAATTGATGTATAAGTTTCTATGTCCGAATGTACCAAAAGTAGGGCTGTCCCGATATGGCCGTGTACCGGTACATACCGGTACAGTGCTGAACGATATGCGTATCGTATCGGAAGGTCCCGTATCGGCCGTATCGCGGTTTCTTTACTTTTACATTAAAAACTCCTAGAATGTTTAGCAACTGAACTAGATTTACGAATTTTCTCTCATTTAATCGTCGACAATACTTTCTCAACTCCATATTCTATATTTAAAGACATTAGCTGCGTGAGGTAAAGCTAGACAATGGATTCGATTCGAATATTCAGATTTTGCCAAGTAGATATTGACCTATAAATTATATTAATTTTATTAGTAAAGGATATTTTAGAACTTTTCTTTTGACAAATGAGGAACAGATTTTCTAATTTTCCGAAACATAGATCCGGCATTTAAATTTTCAAACACGAATATAAGTTTGAGTGCCAGCCAGCTTTTCCTATAAAGTGTGTAAACATTGTCCGCGTCTGCACTAACAATCTGTAATTACTGAAAGGCACCAAGTAACTTTAAAACGCCACCAAGTAATTTACGTAAAAATATGGCAGCATTATGGTTTGCCGATGGATGGAACAAAGATACACGTAGCAGTCTGTAAGAAATGTCACTGCGATCTGTATAGTGGTTGGACCAGCAAACTAAGAACACATATGTCTCGTAATCATTACATCCAAGTTGAAGGTTTCAAAAAAGTATTATTAATTTAGTATTGTTTTTCAATAATCATAAAACCTGAGTCTTTAAAAAATTTTATCTGGCTAATAGTCGGAATTCGGTATGAATTCCAATTTTCCGGTATTGACCGTGTTTTTACGTCAGGGGATACAACGCATTGCGAGTAACAGGAGAAATTAAAAAAAAAGAAATATAATTTAACCAAAATCAACTAAACATTTGTGAATCAAATTGATGACTTTAAGTGCAAGACAATTTTAGTTTTATACCCTTTAAACAGTTAATTAGGACTTTCTATCACCAAACAAGTGTGCAGAGTAAAACAACCACTAATATTATAACGTAGTTCATTACTTCGAAATACTTCTATATCGTATCGTAGATATCGCATATCGCTAGTACCGTATCGCAATACGTATCGTATCGGCTGAGATCTGTATCGGGACAGCCCTAACCAAAAGGTTATTATGATCATTAAATGGTGTTAGATGGTTATACTATGGGATAATTTGAACTTTGCGGTACAGCAAATGAATTATTTTGTTCTTTTTCTGTGTATATTAGGCTACTGTAGCAGCATTTGCTGCTAGTGAGGGTCATGCCCATCCTCGTGTGGTTGAACTCCCGAAGACAGAGGAAGGTCTAGGTTTTAATGTAATGGGTGGAAAAGAACAGAATTCTCCTATCTACATATCACGTATCATTCCTGGTGGTGTGGCTGATAGACATGGTGGACTGAAAAGAGGGGACCAATTGATTTCTGTCAATGGTGTTGTAAGTACATTTTTAGTATCATTTATTTGTTCTTTCATTTTGAAACTGTAAACACTCATAAATGTAATACATGTTTTAACGTTCAAAACCAGATGCATCTTATACAAAGGTGTAGAACTTAATCTAAATTTTCCACGGCCGAAAACAATCAAAATCGGGACAACTTGAATTAACAATATATTGTTTTGTGGAGAAAATTATAGCAAATGGCATGTGAAACAAAGTTTGGGCGGGGTTATATTGAAGTCACTGTCGGTCAGTCCGTACAAACAAAATTCAAAATTTAATTGGGTATGGGTGACTTTTGTGTTAGGGTTAGGACTCTTTGTCTCTACGGGTGTCACTTAAAAAAGTGTCCAAAAGTGGGTTTATGTGGCTAAATTTTAACATGGGAAAGCCACTTAAGTATCCTTTCGTTAGTTTGTCCACCCGCATACTGGTTTGTGAAGCGAACTACTTCCACATTCTTTAAGTGATTGCTATGAAACTTGAAATATGTTATCACCATGAAGTGTAGATGTGCAAGTTCCAATTTTCATGCCCAGCGATTCACTCATTTCAGAATAAAATATATCCCTTGAACTTAGCCGTATAGTGTACTGTTGCATTCTTAGTGTCATAGCGGCTGCAGGGGTATTTACTATTAGTCACCTCTGTGACAGCATTAGTTAACGTTTGTTTCTTTTTTAGTAGCTTTATTCATTTTCTGTTTACAGAGTGTTGAAGGAGAACATCACGAGAAAGCTGTAGATCTGTTAAAACAAGCACAAGGTAAGAATATAAGTTCTGTTTACTCTATATAGAGTTATTAATAATAACTCTATAAAACCAAACTTGGTTAAGGGCCATTTGTGAATAACACTCACCTAAGAGCATATACCGGTACTATTTGCGCAAGATTGATTATGAATCCTGACTTGATAAACATCTGTGCAAGGTGTTAATCAAACATGTATGCCCCATACAGGCCTACTGGATAGTAATTCATTAGTTTTTCCGATTATTGATCGTCCATGGACTTGTCCTTTGACGTCAAGATCAATTAGGGTTATCTTGTGATGATTAGTCTTCCTACCAAATCTAATGACCATGGGCCATTTTGTCTCAAGTTTTTTTGCGTTGAAGGTTATTCACTTGTGATCTTGATCCTTAATCTACTGACCTCAAAATCAAGTGGAATCATCTAAATGTGATGACCAATCTCCCAACGACATCCAATGAACGTAGGTCAGGTTTTTATGTTGAATGTGACCTTGACCTCAAAATCAATAGGGTTCATCTACCAGTGATGGCCAACAAAAGTCTAGCTAAAGTCGCTTAATATTTCTTTAGTTATTAGTCAGATATGGTTTGTGTGCAGATTGGACAGACCAGCATGTGCAAAGCAACATACCCGGCTTTTTCAGCGGGGGGGGGGGGGGGGAGATAATTAAGGCTATGCATGAAGTTTATATTTTTCTTCTCTTTGGTGGCCTGTACTTTTGGTCACACAATTGTGGATTGCATTTTCAATGATTTTTTTCTCACTAAAACCAATAAAATTGTTTCATTTTTTATCATAGGCAAGGTGTATGTCTTTCTCCTAGACATAAATAAAGGTCACATGTTTTTAGTTCAGGGTGTTTGTCAGTTTGCAGACTAGTGTCAGCCATCACAAATGTTTTGTTGTTTTTTCATTGCAAGATTTCCCCTCTTACTGCATTACTTTGCCTTTTAACTGACTTCTGACTCGTTCAGCAAACTTGGATCTCTTGGTTACTAGGAATATATCTGGTTGCTTAATTGGCTCTCTTGCATGCATAATGTAGTACTTTTTATTTGTATTAAAACTATGTAATTGAATACCTTCTTATTATGAAATTCATGTATCACAAAATAAACTTTTATTATCTTTCCTTGAATCTACAGGCAAAGTACGTCTAGTTGTGAGGTATACACCCCGTGTTCTTGAAGAAATGGAAGCCAGGTTTGATAAAACTCGATCATCCAAGAGGCGTCAAACTCCATGAACTTAACCCAGATTTCGTGTGTGAAGTTTTTCTACATCTTTAATTTTACTTTAATGAGGCCATTCTGTAGTCATACTTAATGAAAGAGTTATCAACTCAGTAAAGAAGACTTAATGGTTGTGAAATAATGTTGTATCATATTTAATAAGACACAGATAATGTGTGCCAGATTAAATGAGCATACTCTGATGGCCCAGTTCAGTATGATGTACCTCATGTTATTATTATGTAGTTAGCATTTAGATTTTAACTAAGTACTGCGTTTTTTATTTTGTATGTTTATTCGTCATTTATTCATTAAGCATTCCATATAAATTTTATCAATGTATTGTATTTGTTTCAAGTGAAGATGTAATGGTTGTAGTGTTTATATATTGTCATGTTTGAAACATTTCTTATAGCAATTCAATGTCATGAAAAGAAAGTCAGTTAGAAGACAGTAATATTACCTTTCAGTCTACTATTGCTACCTTAATTTTTTTTAAATCTGAATATTATGTACCATATACATTAGATCAATGTCTAACATAACTGGTACATGTTTTAAGATCTTTTGTAACATGATTGATTTTCTGATATATTTCTATGATTTTTGTGTACTGTGTGTTATTATACACTTAAAAGTAACATTGCCAATAAAAAGAATTTTGAACATTGACAACTGTTTTCGTCCTTTATTTTCTAATCTTTATATGAGCTGATAAGAATCATGTTTACTATGTCTTACAGTATACAACATTGTCCTACATCACCTTACTCTTCACTGAATAGATTAATCATCAAACTCACACTGTCTCTGTGGAAAAAAATCTAAAGTACTGAAAGTTAGTACTCATTGAAACAACTAACATAAACTTGCACTGCAATATAGAATGGGAACTAGTTTAACAATTGCATGCCGGATGTAGAAAAATGTAGTACTTTGGTCCGCTTCAAAATTAATTTGTGCTGAGGGACGGCTATGGAAAGCTGAACTATCGTTCATTTTCTAATCATGCTTAATATTCAATACCGTATGTTCACATATTTTAGCCAAACATGCAAATCTATACCATTCAAATGTAATAATTATTGATGTTTGTTTATTTCGAGTTTTATGCCCCTTTTCAACAGTCGGAGTCATATTAGGTGGAGAGTTCACCTAAGCATCATTCCTGGGAAGAACCAGTACTAGATTCCCATCCTCCCTAAGCAATTGCCTACTTTTTCACATATAGAGACATGGTCGGTAGCTGGGCTAGAACCCATGACCCTCTATCAGTGAGAGGCTACAGTGATTTGAAGTCAGCAACCCTAACCATTCGACCACGGAGACGGGTAATAATTATTGAAAATTAATAACAAATGATACTAATTTTTCCTCAATCCTATTTATCACAATGCCTTGACATATACATGTATATAACAAATAAGAAATACACATGAATATATACTTAATTCAATTTATTGAAGAACCAATAAATATGTGAAACAACATAATTATATGAGTGGTTTAAAAATGTATAGCATATACATTTTCTTTGGAACCTGCATAGCAAATAATAATGCTGATTCCTCATTATAGCATTAATAAAACTTAATTAAATGTGTATGACAAGTCAAAGAAAGTATCATCTATCACCTGAAAATGGAAATATAACAACCAATATTCTACACAGACTTTAAGTTAAGAGACTCATTCTTAAATTTTTCAATTTAATATCAAGCACTTTAAAAACAATGCCACTGGGACAACAACCTGTCATTACTTACTGAATTATAAATTTCAGTATAAATAGGAGAAACTTTGTTGTAACTGAGTACATAGCCACTAAGCCTAAATAAATACAATAACTGAAATATCAGCAAGTGGTGATTTTAGGATTCAACTACATACAAGTATTGCTCACAAGATTTCAAAAAAGCAAGTCCTGTCTAATAAATAATGATAAACTAACAGAAAACAGAATAGTCAAACATTCTGAAATCGAAAGAGGCAACTAAGTTGAACTTGATTTGCCATGAGTAACACACTGTCTTATTTACTGAGTAAGGATTTCACTTCATTCTTTGCACAACAACAGCATTTTGAAGTTTAGCTTGATCAATTGTCTCTGAATCCTCTGTAAGTTCTCTGTTTGGAAATGTGGTTTGCAATATAAAGTTAGCACTTGCATACTGAGGATGTGATCTAAGATAACATGTCAAGGAGTGTGTAACAGGAACAAAGATTTTGAAAAACATATAATCTTATAAATTCACAGGGTTGTAGCCAGCATATTTTTTTAGACAAATTTCAATATTGTGACTGAACGCTGATCAGAGGGACGGAATTGTTTTGTCATGATGGGAAATATATCCAAGAAGCATTCTAAAAATATAAAACATCGACGGATGAGTATGACAGGTAGTAATTAAACTGGCTTTCTTATTCCACTTATATTTGTTCAACAAGCATTGGAGAAGTATTGGTTACCTCCCTTTATTATATTGGATTTCTGAAAAAACTCATCTCCAAGGAAATGCACAGAAAATGCACTAACCTGTGTATTACAAAGGAACAGATATCTAATTATCTACATTATTGCTATTACAAAGGTATTTAAAATTCAGAAAAGTCAGTTTTTAGCAGCCATTTTTTTCTACAGCAATCCTGGAATAATATGCATTACATTTAACCAAACCAGCTGTTGATAAGGAACTGAACTATTTAAAGGTATATCAAACCTATGGATTAATTTTGGAAAGGATACGATACAATGTGTCGTCGTATATGTCCTACTGTATGTGAATGGTTGAATTTCTGCACCAACCTGAAAATATAAGTAACAGATAAAATAAAAGAGTTTTGAAAAACTTCTGGATCAACAGATATTCGTTTAATCAGGTTTCCAAAAAATCTATCTGTAGTTCAGTCCTTTAAGTGGACATACAAATAGCAATAACACGTATTAGAACATACATCATTTAGCTAATTTTCTTTTATTACATATCCTTGTGTTTTGGCTGTGCCGTAAAAACAGTATGGCACAGCTGTGCATATAATATGTAAATGAGCCGATTCCCATGAATTTATTCCTACGCAGTAGTTATTACTTCACAAGAGTAATCTTGAATTGATTTTAACAATTTGAGTAAGCAAGGACACTGTTAATATTGTTAGATATGCTCACACATCTATTATTTATGATGATTCATAATGGAACTATTTTTTGTGCCCCTGATTAAAAAGTCTTATTATGCACATGTCACTCTTTTGTTACTAGTTGCAATGTCAAACAGGTATGATGGGTTTCGGCTAGTTTTCAGGGTATGTGATAAAAAGAATATCAAATTTGTGAAGATTCTGAGGCGAGCTTCATACTGTTTTATTTAACACGTTCAATAAATTGAAGACGGAATCCACACTCATTTAAAATCCTCTATTTATTACCTGGAACCATCAGCAAGTCTTATTTGTATTGTAGTTGTTGGTTGAGAATCATCCACTTTCAATGTTGATTGTGCAGTCTGTTGAGAGCTGGTTGAAGCTTTAGAGGCTGAACTAATAACTGTAGGTACTGGGCTAAAATACACATCAATCAGTATATAACTAGATAATCCATGATCAAGTGGTTATTATTTCTGACTGTTTTTTTTTTGTTTGAATTTTACGCCCTTTTTCAACAGTCAAGAGACATAATTTATGAGGCGGACAGTTCACCTAACCATTGTTCATGGGTAGAACCAGTACTAGACTCCCATCCTCCGTAAGCAACTGCCCACTTTCTCACATAAAGAGACAAGGTCGGTAGCTAGGCTCGAACCTAAGACACTCTATCAGTGAGAGGTTACATTGATTTTAAGCTGAAATCCAACCCAGGACCAGACAATGTGAGGAAGATGCCTAGCTAGCTTAAGGAACGTCTGTAGTTCTACCCAGATGTATACCATGGGTATTCCTCCACCATCAAAGCTGGTCAAGTCACTAAATGACCCTGTCTGATAGTGTGATGTTAAACTCCAGAGAAAAAAACATTATTTAAAGCAAGTTGCTCAATATTAAGTTTCTTCAAGAGTTGAATCTAAACTAGAACACACTTCTATAAATTGTGTGGATTTAATTATTAATAAATCACTGATTTATAAGTCAAAACTCCTTAAGAAAGTAAAATGATCAATCTAGTTCACTTCATTAGAGAAAAAAGTACTAAATACATAAAAAATATACCAGAAAAAAGAAAAGTTTGCTAGGATTAACAACTTGACATGAAATTAAATAGTATCACAGTACAAACAAATTCTATAATAAAACCAAAGAATCGATCATTATGAATTGTCAGACATGACCACAACATACCTTCCTAAAGTATGTCCTTCTCCACCGAAAGCTCTGAGTGCAGTTTTTGGTTTAACATAGTCCTCTGTTCTATGATCTTCCATGTTCAAATTAACTTCACCACCTCTCGCCTCACGAATCAATTCCTGGGGGACTTCTCTACAAAAATACAAGAATATTAATAAAGAAATACAGACTATGTTATATCAGATAACAAAAATGAAAATCTGTTCATACATTGATACCCTAGTATATTAGCTATAAGGATGTCACATTATATATATATAAGTTCAGAGTATTGTTGCTATGTGAATTAAATTAAATCTTTTTATGAATGACCCTAGATTTCATACAGCCAGTATTCTTCTGTTACAAAGTACTGACAAACAACTGTTTTATAATAACTAACACATAAGAATAGCATAATAATGTAAAACTACAGCTTAGCAACAATGCAATTAGTATACCTTTGCAAAAAGATTCACTATAACTAGATATGTGTCATGAACACAAATGTCATCGCAATGTCCCCTCATGCAAGGCAAGGAGGGATTACATTTGGTCTTGAAGTTTAGTCTTAGACCTTAAGTAGAGGTAATGAGCCATGTGCCAAGTAATTTTAAGATAAAGTGTCCATAGGTCACTGATGTTCCCGCTGTCTAATGTGACCTAGACCTTCAGAGTTGGTGAAATGGTTCTGGCATGTTACACATTGTCTATCAATGGTGATTATTTGTGCTAAAGTGTTTCGAAATCCGATCCTATGGGTCAAAGACGACAACGAATATTTTATGAACACACACTCAAAAACAAACACATGTACAGGGGCATAAAAACCCAGGTTAATATTAAATGAGCTCTATCACTAAAAAAGACAAAATATTCCATAAGACAACAAAAGAATTAAGCAATTCTTTACCCATTTGAAATGGATGCCAAGAAATCTTTATTAGCTGGATCTTTAAAATCTCTGAGAGGTCCATCATCAACACTGAAACCATTTTTCCACAACTTCAACACACAGTCAACCTGAAATAAAGGAATAAAGTTTAATTGTTTTCATTTCAAAATTTTTTTTTTCAATATTCTGACTGTAACAAAAATAATCAGTAAAATTGAACAATCGACAGAATTACTTGCATATAAGTTGGTAAATTACAACTAAAACAATCAGTGCTCATAATAAATTGCTAACATTTGAACAAATACAATTGGAATGTGTTTCTCTTTTTGCACAGCTTACATATATTCAGAGAATTTATGTATCAATTAGTTCAAAAATGTGTGCTCTAAAGTGACTTTTGTTCAATGGAGGCTGATGACTCAAGTTTAAGTGCAATGTTTCTGGTTACATGCTCCTAAAACATTTTGTGTGTTTGAAAGCATGTGGAACGGTAAAAAGTGAGAAAGTGGGTGTACTGTCTCTCGGGCTTAATAAAAAGTCAAGGTTGGGGGGAAATTGGGAAACAAAATACAAACATTCTTTTGGGCCTTACTGAGAGTCAAATGTTTAATTTATCTAAACCTCAATTCTATATCAACTTATTGAGAATCAAATTGAAATATACAAAAGAGGTATATAAGCTACAATGAGGAGTTCCTAACACTGAAATGAGGTTTTGCTGTACCTGTCTTCTGGCTTGTCCTACAGGCTCACCAACAATTTTTTCAGACATCTGACCTTCACCGTCTCCAAGTTTGTACCCAGAACCTCGAAAAGCCGACCCTTTCTTTTGTCTTTGAGGTTCTTCAGAGCCAACTTCTTCAGCACCGTGTCTGAAACATAGTCTTACCTTTTGAATTGAATGTTCTTTAAGACTTACTATAAGAGTAAAGATTTACAAACTCACAAGATAATGTTATTATTTCAAGTATAAAACAATGAGTTTTTTTTAATACTATGACCCTTCTGGTGACCTTGACCTTTGACCTACTAACCCTAAAATGCAAAAGTCCTGTAGAGGCTGTCATGAGGAACCAACATAAAAGGTTTGATGATTGTGGAAGCTATTGTTATAGGCAAGGCTAAAGTTTGGTACAAACAGACAGATAGAGATAGACAAACATAGTATTACAGACCAAAAACAATATGCCCCTATCTATTGATGTGAGGAATAAAAATCATTTAAAAAGTTAATTGTCTTAGTACTACTAAATATTGTAAATATTGTTAATCTTTTTTATAAGCATGTCAAACAGTTCCTGACAAATCTCTCATGCTTAGCTGCTAATATTTAGATAAAAAAAAAGTACATGTTTACATTTACTTTACTGAAAAAATTATGATAAGTAATATAGAACTTTAACTAAAAATGAAAAGTTTCATAATAATGATAAACTTACTCTCGTGCAGACTTAAATAAACTGTCAACAACATTAGCCTTCTTCTTTGGACCTAGTACTTGTTGACCACTGCAATGTTTTAATCAATAAGTTGATAAGAGTTACATGGATATAAATAATAGCTACCTTTTTTTACTTGAAAAATCATCCAAGCCTTACGATCAAATAACAAATTTCCAATCACAATTAAAATCTAAATTGGGATGTAACATTGACACTGAGCCAATTTTCAAATGTCCACCTTTTATAGCATTGGAATTGAACACACATGGCTGATAAGCTGTCAGACTTAATTAATTCAATCAAACATTTACTCTGAACACTCAATTTCTTTGTGTAGATCAATTTTAAGTATGGATAACATTACTAATTCTCTTAATTGGGCCTCTCCAAGAATAATGTTTAAAAAGTGATTGCCCAGAAGCTCAACTCAGTGTATCAACAGCATTACCTTCTCTCTGAACCACCTGCATAGAAAGCTTGACCTTCCTCTTCACTTGATTCAGAATCATCACCTTGTTGCATGCTACCAATAGTAGCAAATCTGAAATATATACATTCAGTTAATCATGACTAAAAACAACAAAAGGCAACACAATCCTCCTTCTCTGGGTGACAGTATACTCAACTAGATCATGATACTAATCAGCAACTCTAGAAGGACCATTGAAATGTTGTTCAGTATTCTCAAAATATATTTTTTCAATACATACCAAATTTATGCCTTGCAACTTTCATTAATGATTAAGGCTTTACTCTGGTATCTCTCTGTTTAGTTTCATTATAAAATTATTATCATTGAGCAAATACAACAATTAGTTACAGCAAATGTCATTAATTTGCATCTGATTTAAACCAGTAAATTACCATTATTATATAAAAGATAAGCAACTAACATACCTAGAGCTTCCTGCACCACCTGATGAAGTCTTGGGTTTACTACGATCCTCCCTAGGCTCAGGTACTGATGATGGTGGAGGAACACCTGATCCAACAATTCCACCAGAGAGATCATCATCGTCATCTGGATCACCCTCATAAAAACTGCCCATTGCAAGCTGATAAAAAATTATCAAGAAATCCAAAATCAAGAATGGTGTTCATCACAATTTTTCAGATAGCATCCTTTTGTAATCAGATGTCCTAAATCAAGATGCTTCTTTACCAAATATTCTGATTAATAACTGATGGGTATACATAAAATGATAAAGAAAATCTATGCTTGAATCTACTCACCCTCTGTATTAATTTAACCTTCTAATAATACTAAAATGTCAATTTGGCTTAATCTCATGGACACATTTTTAAATTTGGCATAAACCTACTTATCAATCAACATTTGTGCATAAAAATTACAACTTATTGAAGAAGTAACATGAGGCGTTTGAAAAATTAGTTCACAGGAATTACTTGTTGGATACCATAAGACATTTTTCACAAAGAAATATTACCGTTCTGTAGTTCACGCCAAAAACTATTTTAATATTGCCTTACAGGACGAGGTGTTACATTCAGGGCTCACACTGACCAATTTTTTTTTATATTTTACATGTGTATAATCATGGTATACACATCATAAATAAATATATTTATAATCTCTTAAAATATATTACTAAAATATTTTTTGTCCATCTGATAATTTGAAAAAAGTTAGCACATTGGAAAGGCTTGAATTTCTTTTATTTCATCATCAATTTAAAGTGTGTTCAGTTGCCTTCATTGTGATCATTTCTATGTGTTACTATTTTCATATAATTTATTTTAACTATTCTGATTAATAAATACCATGTATCAATGAACATAATTTTTCTTGCTAAGTCAATACATATGTACCAAGATACACACACACTCTATAAACAAAAGCACAAAAAGTCAATCATCTTCAAGAGTAACATAATTATCTTATGTTTTAAATTTTATTCCATTCATTAGCCAATTCAAAAACTAGACATGCACACAACAGAATAAAATATTTTTGTTTTATTTCTTCGTTTTTTCCGTAATAACTAAGATACGTCTCCAAATGACCATCAAATCGGGCGTTTATTTGTGATTATGATAATTAGTTATATTCGGCAATGTTTTGACTTCATCGCTACATCGATTAGTAAAATGAAAGTACCAAGATCAAGAAATGTCGATTCTAAACAACAACACACACGTACACATTTTCATTTATCCGTCATCAGCGTGTTCCTGTTTATATTGACACCGGTATAGTGCACGTAAGATAAAAATATGCTAGCTTAAGGTCTTCAGCGTACCCGGTTTACACTGTGATAGTACGGGTACACTGAAGACAATGCCGTAAGGAAAGCTTACCAATAATCGTGTCAGGAATCTGACACGCTCGTATTGGTTTATCCTGCATGCAATGGGGTAAATTGAAGTATATCCGGACAGAAAAATATATAATCTTTTTACAGGGCTAGCGCTGGCGTTCGCCAATTGAGCCAATGGCTCAAAGATATAAAAATTGGCTCAAGAAAATTCATTTTGGCTAAAATCTCGAAAAAGTACGACTTTTGCTTTTCGGAATCTAAAGTCCGAAAATAGAACATTCATTGCGCGTTGGTCACATTTTAATTATCTACTTAAACATAATACCCAAACTAATCCTGATTAATTCAGAAATCAGTTGTGGAAGTCAATATAAACAAACCGCCTGCGGCAGTCGCGTGTAAATGATGACACGATTGTTGATCACAGCGTCGCCAATTTCGCACCTTTAACAATGAGACTGCCGCGAGGCATAGAATGGTCCGATGTGAATTTGGTCTGCATGACAATTACTGACCGTTTATGGTTCACTGCACCGGTATACGGATTAAATTTAGATTTATTAGCCAAGAACACGTTACGATTTTCCGAAATCCTACTTTCGCTTTATCTATGCCATATTTAAGGATAAAGTCAAAACATCGCCAAATAAAACTAATTATCATAATGACGAATAAACGCCGGTTATACGGTCCGTTTTTTCCGGTACCAAAGTTGTACGGGTCGAGACGTATCTTACGGAAAATTAATAGCTCGACTTTTGTGCTTGTTAACGTAAATCTATGCATATCTGTGTGTATTTTTATCTTTTTAGAATTTAGAAATAAAAATTAAATTAAACGTTAAAGTTTTCTGCTTTTTGTTCATGATTTTTTTTGTTCATAATGGGAAGTATTATGCCCTACTACAGGCCAAACTATGTATATGTAGTCATGTTTGCCTACATGTATGCATTTTAGATAAATTCTCTATAAAACTGAAACATTCGTCGTTCTTGTAATAAGGTTTTGATGATTTTCAAAAAGAACACATGGAGGTAGCTTACCTATTCAGCAGCAACAACTATTATCAAGGGAATGAGTTTTAGGAAAGTATGAGTAGAAATGGTCATTGTATGATATGGACCTGGTTTCAACATATCTTTTGAGGATTTAAGCAATAGATATTGTAACAAACTAATCTTATTTAAACCTCAGAAATTAGATTTAGCAGGTCTCAAAATTCATTTTCGCCGAAGGGGGGCTTTGCCCTCCTGTTACCCCCATAAGGGCACTGCCCCTTAACCCTGCGGGTGCCTGCGGCCCCCTGATCCCCGGATAATAGAATTGGCTCAAGAAAAAAAATTGCCAGCGCTAGCCCTGTTTTATATGGAAAGTATCGAAGAGATAAACCTAGTTTTACACATAAAACGACCTAGGAAATTCAGGTAAGTCTATAATTTCATCACTACGCCGCCATCTTGCCATAATGTTTAGTCACGTGACCACGAATGTCGCCCGCGCGAACCGGTAAGAAAGCAATGCCATGTGCTTTTAACCCCGCAGCATTTGTCAGCGGCAGCATCTGTTTACAAATATCTTATTTGTTTAAAAAAGACTTCTTGAGGACCAATAAATAACTCATTACTACTTATAAACAATAATTACTCTTTGTTCAATGCATTTACTAAAAAAAAAGGAAATAAACAAACAAAAACGAAAAAAATCCCCAACTATCATGTATACACATGTCATGTTTTCTAAGCGGTTCACGCGAGTGACGTCATACGAGATCTCACGAAGCTGTTAAGTTTCATGGCGGATGAAAGTTGATGCAAATGCTATTTCGCATTGAAAGAAGTAAATTTGTTGGCTGTATTAATATTTTAACTTTGTATAGGGTATAAAGCCGTAGTTAAATAATTGCTTTATCGATTTATGGCCAAGATTTATTTGAAAAAAAAAGGTATTTGCGTATTTAAACGAGGCTACAATAACAGGGCTCACGCAAAAAAAATAAATTTGGCTCATTTTTTTGGTATTTTTTTTTTATGAAAGCATTGTTTTATGTTGTAAGCGGCTACGTGACCTCGGACATTTTGCCGATGGTGTGAAATCATTCAATAATCAGTTGTAAAGAACAACCGCCTGCGGAAGTCGCGCATGTCAGATATGATTGTTAATCCTGATTGAGATTCGTATCACCGACTTCGCACCTCTAACGACGCCGCGAGGCATAGATTGTAGCTGGTCTTACCCTTATTTTGCGCAATTAGTGCCTGATTGTGGTTGATCTGTTCAGTTTAGCACGTTAATGACGGATAAATGAAAATGTGTACGTGCGTGTTGTTATTTTGGATCGACATTTCCCAATCTACTTTCATTTTACTTATCGATGTATGGGGATAAAGTCAAAACATCGCCGAATGAAACTAATTATCATAATCATGAATAAACGCCCGCTTTACGGTCCGATTCCGGTATTTGATAGTCGTACGGAGACGTATCTTAGGGAAAAAACATAGAAACATGCTTTTGTGTGTCTAGTTTTTGAATTGGTTAGTGAATATTAAATAAAATTTAAAACATGAGACGTGTTACTCTAGAAGATGATTTACTTTTTGTGCTTCTATGTGTATTGAATATGTGTATCTAAATCTTGGTACATCACATACTGTATTCCCCCGTTTAAACGCTCCCCCCCTAATAAACGCCCCCCACCCTTTTTTGCCAAAAAAAGTCGTAAGGACTTACCAGCTTTAAGAGTCTGACGTAAAATCCGTTTTTATTAAAGATAAAACACAATTAAATCCACTTTGAATAATTGTATTAATCCAAATTAACACGTGAACAATAACTAAAACCTAGCGAAACCGCGTGGTTCTATCACTTTCGTACAGTAATACAGTAGATCTATGGACCATTCGTGATGTTTATTAATGAGTTTTATTCGGCGATGTTATCCTTACGATACCTAAAGCGAAAGTAGATTTTCTGAAAATTATTACTTAGGTCATCTGGTCGATCTAAAACTACAACGCGCATTTTCATTAATCCGTTATTTACGTGCTTATTTGTACAGATCAACATAAACAAGCACTAACTGTGAAAAATAAGGGTAAGACCAAGTGCAATATATGCCTCGCGGCAATCTCATTAGTTAGAGGTGCGAAGTTGGCGATTCGAATCGTAATCAGGATTAACAATCATATCTGACACGCGACTTCCACAATTGATTTTTGAATGACTTAACGCCATCGACAAAATGTCCGAGGACATATATAAACCAGTCTATTCAACTATTCCGGAGGTAAAAATTGCAATTTATACACTTTCGCCACTCGTATAAAAATCCATCTGTAAAAAAGTTAATGTCCATCACTTTCACAGTGTTTGCCTATTTCTTCCGCAAATTTAACGACTTTAACGTGTAAGATTGTTTACCCCTCGACTCCATGAAAGCTAATTTACTTAATTGACATGTACATAAAAACTTACACATTGGCGAGATTACGTCAGAGGAGATTACGTCAGACGCGCGGTAAAGATAAAACGGTTACTCTGCAGCGACAGCGTGTTATTGATTTTTGACATGTAGTTTAACTAGTGTACTGACTACATTATTTATCTTAGTAAAGCGCGCCGGGAATGACCATTGATTAATATTGCATTAACACCGCGATATTTTTCGATGGCAAGTGTTTCAAATTTATTCATTTGACCTCTGGAAAATCTTTGGATACGGTATTCCAGATTTTTTTTTTGTTGTAAAATAGGATCACAATAAACGCCCCCCTTTTGGAAAATGCATCGCCCCCGGGGGCGTCTATTCGGGGGAATACGGTATACTAAAGAAAAAAAATATGTTCATTGTTACATGGTATTTATTAATCAGAATAGTTAAAATATATGAAAATAATCAATATCATTATGACACACAGAAATTATCACAATACAGGCACCGGACCCACGTAAAATTGTGACTTTAACGATGATAAAATAAAAGAAATTCAACCCTTCCCAAAAATGCGCTAACATTTTTCAAATGATCAGGTGGCGGAAAAATATTTTTAGTAATATTTTAAGAGATTATAAATATATATTTATAATGTGAATTTATAACCGTGATTATAAACATGTAAAATATAGCATCTGTAGTATCACTATGTAATATCAAAAGTTAGGCACTGATTTTATTTGTTTTTGTTCTATCTGTTAGTTTGGTAGTGTTGACTGTTTCACAACTGTGCCAAACAGCACATTTGGCTCAAGTTTTAAGAATTTGGCCCCAACTTTTTTCATTTGGCCCATACCTTGGCGCAAGCAAAAAAATAGCCAGGGTGAGCCCTGAATAATGTTTGTTATTCTGGTAAGGTTTCGTAACGGGTCTGATCCAAAACTTTAATGTCGCATAAAAAGCAAAAAAATAATAAAAAAGCGGCTTTTAAAGTTTTGGAAGCCAGAACTAAAAATATGCATGATAATCACTTAAAATACCCGAAAATAAACCCAATTTTCGGCGATTTCTGCAGAAACATCGTCAGACTTTTTGAACCGACTAACTGCAGAGTTTAATCGGCCCAAAATGGATACTCGTCGGCCATGTCCGATGACTGTCTTGATACACATTCTATCAATAAACGAAAAATGATATATCCGACTACTATTCAATTTTTTTTAAACATTACCCCACCACAAATTTCAATAGACCGGTTATATTTCGTACATGGATAGCGTTAAGTATATCAGTTAAAATGAATTTTATGTTAAATTATTACTTCGAGATTCCATGCCGATGATTCTAGGTAAAATCTTGCCCTGTCATTGTCAACACCAGTGACTTGGACAAAATTTTCAATCATGTCTTGTTTTGCTTTGTCAGCCATGTTTGCTTCTTTTACGGGTTTATATGGCGGACAATCTGAGCGATGTGCGGCATTACAATTAACGCCCTTGATCATAGTTGATGCCAATCTCTACACAGAGTTGTTGTTCTTTTGGGTAGAGATTGCCTTGATGCTCGTCCATATATAAATCTAATGGACTCTTGATAATGCTAATGACAAAAAATAATGACCTATCAAAGCTAGTGTAAGGTGGTAATGATATCAATACAAATAATACTGAAAATAGTGACAGGATCACTCAAAGTTTTAAGCGCAGGTTCGAGCCTCAAAGTCATGATCGATGCATACCCATATAATTATGGCACACTGGTCTTTGATGATGGAGTATATGCATTACATTGGTCAACAAACCGAAATAAAAAAGACACATTTAGTTGTGATACCCAGAACCAGGGATGCTATATTACAGGGATGTGCAACCGCTTATCATCCACTGATCAAGTATAGATTATCAGTGCCTAGGCTAGTTAATGAAAGCAAAGGTATCAAAACTACCGAAATTACCATGAAAATGACACAAAGAATCGATAATTGACAAAAAGTAACATTAGTGGTCTATGATCGACTCAAGTTCCTCGTAGTTTTTATTTGTTTGTTGTTAATTTTCACAACTTATTTTTCTAAATTAAATTTGAGAAAGAAATGCTATATTATGCAAATTTTGTAGGAAAGAAATGTTTACATTATGAAAGTTTTGTTCGATTAATGAGCTCAAGCAGTGATATGCTACACCTGGTTCAAGACGAAATTAATTTTCACTGCTATTTTTTTTTATTTAAATTGAATTTTTAAAAGAAACGATTATATCATGAAAATATGTATGAAAAACTGAAATACATGTAGTATATTACATTATGAAAGTTTTGTACAATTAAATTTTATATCGTGAAACTTGTTTTCGAATTATCAGCTGAAGGCGAAATTTTCACGGAATAAACTTGTGAAAGAAAAGTTATATCATGACAACAAATGTACGATAGAATGCTAAAATTTGACTTTAAATTCGTGAAAGAAACGTTTATATTATGAAAAAATGTACGATCGAATGCTAAACATTTTAATTAAATTAAATTTGTATAACAAATATTTATATCATGAAAGTTTTGTTCGATTTATCAACTCAAGACCAAATTTAATTTTGTATCGTGGAACGTTTTTCTATTTATCAGCTGAAGAAGAAATGTTCATGGTTAAACTTTTATTTAAAGAAATGCTATATATCATGAATGTTTTGTGCGAAAGAAATGTACGTATGTTATACATTTTATGGTGAAAAGTTTGTTATTTGTAATTTTGATTCGTATAACTTTATCTTGTTATTGATCTTTGTTTTTCATAATGTATGTCTCTATTATAGCGTATCAATTTTATTAGCCAAAGACTTAATCTGTAACTTTTAATCTTCCGCCAAAATGGCGTACGATATGCCCTCGTATAGTCATAATCATAATCTCGGTGACGATCTTTACTGATTACAAGGAAGCAATCAATAAATCCGGATGGAAAACAGTATGGGGTAGTCTATGTTTCATAAATCTACATTGTTTTCACAGCTGCGCATATGTCATTTGAATGCATTAGGTCACGGTGTGTGACCATTAATTGGAAACAACAGGGTTCCACCAATAAAATCTAATGTCATAATTTAAACCAACATATTCACATCATATTGATCATGACAGTAATTAATAATTGTTGAAAAACTGATATTATTTTAGCAAATACAAAAACAAGTCAAGTACCTGAGATCACAGTGAAATATTCGTGGCGATTAGCATAAAACCATAATTTGGTCGACCTTTCAACTAACCCATCATTAAAGATGTACATTACCAGATAAATATTGAATAAGATTAAAGTAATGTTTCTTAATTCATTGCTCTCTTCATTATAAACAGATATAGAATAACTGCAAGGAATTCTGTTAGCATTATAATGTACGTAATATACCGTCATTATTTCAAGTCTTTGACTAAATGTAGTAGATATTTAAAGAATTGATCTGTATCTTATATTTCTGTATGGAAAGGCATGTATACACGTATTCTATGTTTTCATATTATGTATGTACATAATGTTCTACGAGTCATGAATAAACTGTTTGACTTTACTCAATCTGTAAAATTAAACTGTTGACACGCTTCGTGTATGAATTGATGTACATATATTGTTTGTCACATGCCAGTTGATTCTCAATCAGCCATTGTTATGAATTGACGATTTCGAATAATAGGTGTGAAAATATGTGCATACCAAATAATATATTCGGGTTACACCGTTTCTGGTTTGCGCTAAAATTTATGTAATTTAGTGCTTATATGATGCTTTTTCGTTTTGCTATGCACCGATAAAAATGGATCATTATCGAGAGCGAAATAAGGTACTACAGCAAAATAATTCTTGAAATTATTGTTATGCCGTCAATACAGACGTATGTCAGTCTCAAAATATGGAAGAAAATGTTCATGTTTAGTATACCTTCACATACAAATGGTGTTGCAAAAAGTGAAATATTTTCCTCGTCAGATCAGGCCGCCATTGAATTGAATCGTAAAAATGGGGTCATAATCAATCGCGAAATTGTGTTCTTTTACAAAAGTAAGCATGAAAATATTATCATGCCGCCAATATCGACGTGTATAAGTGTCAAACTATGGAAGAAAATTTTGATATAGAGTATATCTTCACAAACAAATGATGTCGCAAATAGTGCAATATTTTCCTCGTCAGATCAGGCCTCCATTTTGTAAATTGTAAAAACTGGGTCATAATCGATCGCTAAATTATGTATTATAACAAAATAAAACATGAAAATATAGATATGCAGCCAATAAAGAAGTATGTCACACTTCAACCACGGCAAAATATCGTGAAATTAAGAATATCTTCATGTACTAAAGCTGTCGCAAAAAACTGACATTTTCTATAGTGCGACCATTCCGGTCAAATTATCACGTTAGTTTTATTTTCGAACGGTCACAAAAACTTGGAAATCTTTAGAACAACTAATATTTAGAAACAAAATTACAACATCTGTAAAATATTTGACATTTTAAGATCAATATATAAAAAACTCTATGCAAAAACAGCATTTATTTAAGCCGTTTGAAGAGAATATTTGACCCATATTTTATCTGCTAGATACCGACATTAACGGTAAATGCGTGCGCATGCGCTCTCGCGCGAATATCCCTAGGCACTGTTTTTCAGCCAGTTTCCGTCCGTTGCGTATCCCTGTAATATAGCATCCCTGCCAGAACCAAAGACCTACATAGATAATATATATATGCAATCAATTAATTTACCGTGGAAATCTTACTTTTACAATGGTATCGTCCAATATTCGACCTTGACTATAAGAAAATTGAACTATAGTTCAATTTTTAGGTCAGCAATGTTATTGTATACATGGACGATCTCATTTATACATGTTTAGGTAACACGAATACTGTTGTAATTTGCTATAGACCAATTTATGAAGCTTTATAATCACTGTCCTCTGTGGCGCAATTGGTAAAGCACAAAGTTATTGAATATTGAGCACTGCGTCTGGCATTAGACAACATATTTAATTTTCATTTTTTTATTTTCATTTTTGTTGTTCGGTACGAACAATAAAGTTATTACCGTATTTCAGAAATCGCTCAGTTTTCATTGAAAACCTGCATACCGAACAGCTTCCATTAATTTAACCTTCCGCCTACGAACATAGTTCCATTTTTATCAGTTCAATGGCATAAATACAAATTCAAATATTACGTGCATGTATGGCTAAGCAATATCGTAAACGAGCAATACTAGACAGTCGTAAAAAATCTAAACAATCCTGTCCCTCGGATGACTACAATATTTACTATCAGTAACACATTTCAAGGAAGGATGACGTCATAATCCTCGTGCTTTATATGCTAATTTGTCTGGTTCCTAGCTTCTATTGTAAACGTATAGAAGTCATCACTGAATTCATGGACGATGCGATGATAACTGTGTGTCAACCAGATATTTAAAAAAAGTGGTTCATCGGGAAATTGTAATCGATTGATTTAATGCTTATAACGTGTAACTTTTTTTTTAACTCATGTGTGAGATATTACATTCTGCAAAAGTTGAGTATACAAAGAGGCAGGTAATGTAGACTATATGATATTATGCTATTTGCTTAACTACTTCTTGTGATCAGATGGGAATCATAAATCAAAGTACTGAAAGCACATGGAACGGGAACAGCTTTAACAACTGCATAGCGGGTGTAGAAAAGCGTTAGTAATACTTAAGTCTGCATCGAAATTCATGTGCGAACTATCGTTCGGATTCAAAAACTCACCCTACAAAGAAATTCAACTTTTGACTGCTTTGTAGTTCCGAACAACAGCAGTACCTTCAGAGCTTTGATTAATAAAAGTTAACTTTATATATATCGATCGATAAGAAATTATTGTTTCATAGGTTTTTATATTTAAATTGTTCCGTTAGATTAACAAAACTATAATAACCTCACATGGGTAATTAGGATTTATATATTTCAATTGTGGAGTAATAATATAATAAGTAGAAATCGGTTCAGGTGTTGAGTATTTTTACATAGTATTTGAAATTATACATTTGTATTCGCGATTTCGTCCAATAACATGTATACAAGAAATAAAAAAGAGGAATGCATCAGAGAACAAATGCATTTCTTCTTCCCTTTTTCTCTTTTGAGAATTGATAAAAAAGTGCTTTTCAGCGTGTAAATGTCCATAGTGGCGTTGAGGAGTACTACATTGAAGTTGAAGTATACATACATGTAACAAGAACAAACATATAGTTCAATAAATAATTTATAGAAAAATAAATGGATATAATAATTTAAAAAGAAAGTGCCGTTGGCTGAGTTCGAACCACTCACATCTGCTTCATTTTGTAAAACTGTTATCCACCTTATCCAATACACCATGACTCTGGTTCAAGTGATTGATACTTTACTACGGATTTGAAATGATTTGGGCAATCAATTTACAGTGATTACCTTTACAATGGTATATCGTCCAATATTCGACCTTGACTATATGAAAATTGAACTATAGTTCAATTTTTAGGTCAGCAATGTTATTGTATACATGGAAGATCCCATTTGCAAAAGTTTAGGTAATACCAATACTACTGTAATATGCTATGGAGCAATCTATGAAACGGTATATATCACTGTCCTCTGTGGCGCAGTTGGTAAAGCACAAGGTTTGAGAATCCTGACGACTTTGTTCGACATCGCCTTTTATTTTTAACTTTTTTTCATTTTTAATAAAAAGTTAACTTTACATATATCGATAGGAAAATATGTCTAAAATGGGTTTTTTTTAAATTTAAATTGTTCCGTTAAATTAATAAAAATATAATAACCTCACATGGGTAAGTTAGCAGGTATCATTATTTTAATTGTGGAGTAATTAGTACATAATAAGTAAAAACCGGTTTAGGTGTTTAGGTATATGAAGTATTTGAAAGTATTACTTTGTATTCGCGATTTTGTACAATAAAACGTATAAATGAAATACAAAAAGAAAAATACACAAGATACCAAATGCATTCTTTCTTCCCCATTTCTCTTTGGTACTATTCAGCGTGTAATATACATATACATACATGTAACAAAAACAAACATAATCAGTCAATAAATGAATTTTGAAAAATATTTGTATATAATAATTAAAAAAGGAAGTGCCACTGATAAAGTTCGAACCACCCCCATTTGCTTCTTTTCGTAAAATTTCATTTATGTAGATGCCACCGTATCCAATACACCATGACACTGGTTCACGTAAATGACACTTTACTACGGATTTAAAATGATTTCGGGAATCAATTTACAGTGATTACCTTTACAATGGTATCGTCCAATATTCGACCTTGACTATAAGAAAATTGAACTATATATTGTGGTTACGATTATGTCATTGTTTACAAATCGCAGGTCTAATTATTCCTGTATGAAGAAAACGATTTTCTTGTTAAGCACGTGTACATGCTTTTCACTCACCAGTTATATACACACAAGTAACAATTGTGTTACAGCACAGATAAATAATCAAAATATATGTAAAGACGATTCTTTCATCGAAAGTCCACATGGATATAAACACTAAATAGATGAAAATGAATTTGCGATACTGCTTGTTTATGAAAAAATAATTGTATGACCTTTATGCAATGAAATGTATCGAATTGTTGCAATTTCACGAAACCTTCATGCAATGATTTATGTCAGTCTGTATTTTATTCCTATACTGGCTCGCTCAACTGACATTTTATGTAAATGACTAATTAATATAAAAAAGTAATTTTACCATATTGTACATCGTTGACAGCAGTAAGTGCACTTGGAAGTTAACAATTATTAAATGTGTCTTTGTTCTACCGTAAGAAGACACTAGCTTTTCTGGGGTATTAGTACTTGTACATTGTTTAATCCCGGACGAAAACACAATAGAACGTAATTTTACTATATTGGGTCGAAGAACCAGGTCCAACCGTCGAACTGATTTTACAGCTATATTATATGCGGCGGTCGGTTAACCAGTTCGCCCGGACTGTATTCTAACCAGTACTAACTTACCCTTTCACATGGAGTCGGCAACTTCTCCATATAAGAAGGAAAACAACATTTTTTGTCGAATTTTCAAAGACGGGTATGACCTGTCACGATTGGGATTCGAACCTGGATCGCCGAGTCAGAAGTCCAACACACTAATCACTGCACCACAAACGCAGCCGTAAAATAAATAAAGCGAACATATTCGTAAATATGGAGATCACATTGGTTACTAGCTGATAAAAAGTTTTGCAAACAGTTATTACTATTCTTTTTCGAGATAGTTTGTGATCATTTACATTTCTGGAATGTTTGTGTTGACCCTCTACACTTAATTATTGTAATTGCTACAGTCGCTGTCGTTCTTTTAGCTTTCTTATTTACGAAGAACACCAAAATATGCTCTCTAACCTACACGAACATTTCAAATCGACAAACTGCAAAATAATGACAGTGGCCTGTGTTAAAAATAATCATTAATTCTGGGTTGATTGTGTACACTTCAATTTGTACTTTATGACAGTAAATGCCGAAATTTCGCCCGAAAGGAATCGTCGATTATGAAATAAACAGCTTTCTACAGTTTTTCTATTCGGTTTGACTCGTTTTAATTAACTACTAGGAATAAGTCTTATCCTTTATTAAATATATATTAAGGGGACACAATTTCTGACAATTATCTAAAGCGGGTGGGGTATGGTAAGAATTAAAAATTAAGAATAGGCTTGTATTTAAGTAAAAGAAATCAATGTAATTTCAAGTCATATTTGCACTGAAAGGAATGTTTACAAGAATTGAGAAAAAAGGACAAAATGGCAAAGCTAATGTGGTTATAAGAATAAATTCTCGCGTACATTCAAACACAAATATTAATCCATATTTCAAAAAAGTATTATGCACTACAAAATGTCAAAACATTTATCAATGTTGTACGAGTGAAATTTATTTGAAATAATGAGAATTAACACTGCTAACTTCATTTTATTACACACACTACCAGGTAAAAACACGATCTGTTTTGCTCATAAAGTAGTACAGATAAAAAGGTATGGTGGTCAAAAGTGCCATGGAACAAAACAGTAAATAGTTAGAATTTCCCCTTGCCATTTAAAGTGTATCATATTTTCTGATAATTTTCATGTTAAGCTTATTGAGCCAGTTCTGTGACTTATCAAAATACATGTCAGTTACAATAATCACAAATTCAATATTCGTTCATAGTATTTATTAATCAATTTATATATTAAGGATCAATAAAATAACAATAGACAAGATCGATCGAGGGGCAAAATGGCCATGTAATCGTTTACTAGAAAAAAGAAGTTTAAAAACGATTTGATACTTGATCATAGTAGTTCTGTGAAAATTTGGTCGAAGTCCCTTCGAATGGAAGGAGTTGCGTCCAGTAGAGTATTTCCCCATATATACTGTATATATCACATAGGTTATGCACACAATAAAACACGAGATCATAGATCGGCCAAAAGGGATCATATCACAAAATCCCTAAAATGCATAGGGGTACTACAAAATAGTTATGTGTAAAAGTTTGGTTGAAATCCATTCAGAATTGTAGGAGAAGTTGCGTCCAGAAGAAATTGTGGAAGTTCGCCCTGCAACCCGCCCGCCTGTCCGTGCGCCGACATTCGCCAATAAAATAGCCTTTGTCTTGCAAAAACCTGGTTAAACATATAAAAGATAAAAAAGGTTACCAGAGATAACAAGACACTTTATACATTATGATAGCAATTAATACTGAACTTTACACATATTATTATTTCCTACAGTATCCCTTCACAGACACCATACTATTTACTGATATCTCAAAGACGCTTTGCACGGGATTTCGATAAATTGGGTCAGTGCGATAGTAAAACCACATATTTCGTGCACTTACCTTTATAAAGTTGAAGACATGGCATGTGCCTACGACAAAAAGTAAATAAATGAAAGCATAATGTTTTGGCATTAATACTTACTTTGATATGCGTACTGATTACTCATTATCGCAATTTTGGTCTCCTTATTTGTTTTGTTTACTTTTCGAAATTTATAGCGGAATTGCTTCATAACTGAAAACGGAAATGTCTTCGATCGGAAACATAGTCCATTATTTAATTATTTTTCCCCTAAGCGAACAAAACTTCTAATCTTTACACAGATATAACTATATCTTCTAATGTTGGTAAATAAACGATATTATTTCAAAAATCCATGTCATTTAATAAAAAAAAATGCACGTGATACCACCTGTTTAGTATAATTCGAGTAACCGTTCCTTTCGCGGACGAATTGTTTTCAGTGAATCGGTCAGAAGCCGTGGGAGAATGAAAGTGATCGTAAACATTTTACAATTAACCATAATTCAAATAGAAAGAACCAGAAATCAAAGAAGTGTTTTAGACTTACCGTCTTAATGGAGAATCCCATATGTCTTAGTTACGTTATGCATTACTTATCATGTGTTGCCACAGCTTTAAATGTCTAATCGCACAAATATTTGTTTTGTTTACATTTTAACGAATGGAAAAATGGCGTCCTGTCGAAATTTATGTCACATGTCGAATGTTTGTTTGGTCGTTTCAGTAAACGCGATTATGTCAACCAAAAAATGGATTCGTACAACGTTCAGTGTTACTTCGTATTGTTTAAAAACTAATTTGGTTCACGAACTGTTCGTTACATTTTGAGTTTGAATGTACTTTCATAAACCGTTTTTAACGGTGTTGTTTTCTTGATTAATCAGTGGTAGCTGGTCTATATTCTTCAAATAGTGAATATAACATGTCTACACTAATGTTTTAACAACTTACCAATACTTTTGTATAGACTCCCCAAGTAATTATTTCAATTGGCTATGTGACTATTTTCTATGTATTATTTTGAAAGTTGAGAATTGTGTCCCCTTAATATGACACAGACGTTTTTCTGAACACCAGAAAAAACATGAATTGAGACATGGTTGCTTACCTGTTTGTAAAACAATGTC
This sequence comes from Lutraria lutraria, assembly GCA_964023205.1. Taxonomy (NCBI): domain Eukaryota; kingdom Metazoa; phylum Mollusca; class Bivalvia; order Venerida; family Mactridae; genus Lutraria; species Lutraria lutraria. The sequence goes on from OZ026846.1 coordinate 35,489,377, forward strand.
TGCTTACGTTGGAAACATACACTCTAACCTGTATTGAGAGGGCATTTGAAAAAATAGTTAAACTTTATTAAATTAATATAAAACATTACGATATGTAATTATCTGACCAAATTTATTCACAAGCCAATATGAGAGGGGCATTGAATAAGAAACCCAATTTCACGTAAATTTCGTTTCTTACGAGAAACATGCCTTTCAAAACTTAGCATCGGATTGTGTGTGAAATTTGAATTTCTGCTTTTCCAGTGAAAGGCACAATTTGTGCCTCTGGTAAACACATTCATTCAATGACAACCAAAAACGTAGTATTGTTTTAAAGTGGAGAGAACATTAAATGTTGTTTGAGTAACCATATAATATGTTTGCGAGTTTCGTTGCTGTCTGATTAAACCTGGATTCGTTATGATATTTATACCTAATTTCCTTGAAAACATTTATAAGAATCACAGTCGGTGTATTCTAAGTCCATTTCACAATGACACTGTCTCTGAATATGATTCATACTGGTCCTAATTTTGTCAGCAATGAAATATATGATTACTGTTTCAATATTAAAAATAAGAAAAGTTTATATTGCTGAGTAAATCTTTCGATAAAGTATCTTCCTTTTCAAATACACGTGGCAATAAACCAGATGCTTCTTGTAGTATCTTTATAGTTAGAACTTCGACTTTCACTCCCTCTCTTCTACGTTAAAACAGTTAGATATATAGAATGTTATTGCGTGTGCGTCTGTATGTACGCACAGGTACTTGACATAAAATCAAATCAAAGCTCCGAGGCTGTTGGCATGTTGCGAGCAGGTATCGCCGAATAAACGCTCCCAAGCTGTTGGCATGTTGCATGCAGGTATTGCCAAATAAACGCACCGAAGCTGTTGGCATGTTGCATTCAGGTATCACCAAATAAACGCTCCGATGCTGTTGGCATGTTGCCAAATAAACGCTCCGATGCTGTTGGCATGTTGCATTCAGGTATCGCCAAATAAACGCTCCGAGGCTGTTGGCATTTTGCGAGCATGTATCACCAAATAAACGCCCCCAGGCTGTTGGCATGTTGCATGCAGGTATCGCCAAATAAACGCTCCCAAGCTGTTGACATGTTGCATGCAGGTATCGCCAAATAAACGCCCCAAGCTGTTGGCATGTTGCATGCAGGTATCGCCAAATAAACGCTCCCAAGTTGTTGGTATGTTGCATGCAGGTATCGCCAAATAAACGCTCCCATGCTATTGACATGTTGCATGCAGGTATCGCCAAATAAACGCTCCCAAGCTGTTGACATGTTGCATGCAGGTATCGCCAAATAAACGCTCCCAAGCTGTTGACATGTTGCATGCAGGTATCGCCAAATAAACGCTCCCAAGCTGCTGGCATGTTGCATGCAGGTATCGCCAAATAAACGCTCCCAAGATGTTGACATGTTGCATGCAGGTATCGCCAAATAAACGCTCCCAAGCTGTTGACATGTTGCATGCAGGTATCGCCAAATAAACGCTCCCAAGCTGTTGACATGTTGCATGCAGGTATCGCCAAATAAACGCTCCCAAGCTGTTGACATGTTGCATGCAGGTATCGCCAAATAAACGCTCCCAAGCTGTTGACATGTTGCATGCAGGTATCGCCAAATAAACGCTCCCAAGCTGTTGGCATGTTGCATGCAGGTATCGCCAAATAAACGCTCCCAAGCTGTTGGCATGTTGCATGCAGGTATCGCCAAATAAACGCTCCCAAGTTGTTGGTATGTTGCATGCAGGTATCGCCAAATACACGCTCCGAGGTTGTTGGCATGTTGCGAGCATGTATCACAAAACGGCTGTGACAAGGATATTACCATTATTTCGAACATCTATGCGCAAATATGGAACACCTCCTCTGACTAATATCGTACATCTTCAATTCATTATGTTTGAAACTAAGTTTGTTACGTTCACTAAATGTATTACATGTATTGTTATTTGTTCAGTTCAAAACGTAATTCGTCTTGTGGAAATATCAATTCTTTAGGTTTTTGTTTACTTCATTAGTAATCAATTAGCAATGCGCAAAAGCAATTAGTTATGTCATTTCGTTCTATTGTACAACCAAGTTGTCCTTACTTGTTACTTTTGTTTTTCATTATCACATGTAAGGTGGCTTACACTGGGGCATGCACCTCTGACAGTGATGTCTAAAAGTGTTTTCAAGAAATGTAAAACTATTTGACTTGGTAAAAATTAATTGTACACATCAAATTGAACGTTTCAATAACATTTAAACATTCAATGACCTTGTCGTCTCATGGTGGTGTAATCGGTGGCCAATTCCACAGAAGTAAGACGACAATTTTCGGCCCCATAAAGAGTAAATTTTATATTTTCATTACGTCGGGTGTTACCAAGTTGTCCCCACACAAGTCCAGAGCCAAAAGCATTATATCATCTAACGGAAGAGTAACATATACATGTGTTTATGATATACATCGATCTGTATTGAAAAGACCACGGGATTCACGAAACAACTGGAGCACTAGGCGCACTCGGGGTTCACGTGAACCACATGACCAAGATAAATAACTTACACATTTAGTATAGTGCGATTTTATTAACCTGTCGAAGCTGAATAATTACACGGTTGCTGGATGCGATTATTTTTAGCTTCATACCACAGTCGATAGTTTTCGTTTATTTTACCGTTATGGAATGTTCCAATCAACGTTTTATATAACGATAAAACGAGAATTATCGTGTAACTTACGAAAGTAATCGAACCTCACCGAAGCTAAACATAAATGCAATAATTGACCGTATAATTATGAAGCTTTGACAAGTTAATAAAATCGCACTATAACATCGTCTGTGTTTCTCTTGTTCTCTTGTCTTGTTTGTATGAGACATGTATAGTTCAATTTTCTTATAGTCAAGGTCGAATATTGGACGATACCATTGTAAAGGTAATCACTGTAAATTGATTGCCAAAATCATTTTAAATCCGTAGTAAAGTATCATTCACGTGAACCAGAGTCATGGTGTGTTGGGTAATGTGGCATGTACATACATGACATTTTACAAAATGAAGAACATGTAGGTTACAGGTTCGAACTCAGTCAATGGCACTTTCTTTTTTAATTATTATATACAAATATTTTTTATAATTCATTTATGGACTGAATATGTTTGTGTTTGTTATATTTATGTATATTACACGCTGAATAGTACCTTTTGTATTTCAAAAGTGAAAAGGGAAAGAAGGAATGCAATTGTTCTTTTGTGTATTTTCCTTTTTTGTATTTCATTTATACATTTTATTGTATGACATTGCGAATACAAAAGTAATTCCGAATATTATATATACTAAACACCTAAACCGGTTTCTATTTATTATGTAATTACTCCACAATTAAAATAATGATAAATGATAACTTACCCATGTGAGGTTGTTATATTTTTATTAATTTAACGGAACAATTTAAATTAAAAAAACAACACTTTTTAAACATATTTTCCTATCGATATATATAAAAGTTTTATTAAAAATGAAGAAAGTTAAAAAGAAAAAGCGATGTCCAACAAAGTGGTCAAGATTCACAAACCTTGTGCTTTACCAACTGCGCCACAGAGGACAGTGATATATAATGCTTCATAGATTGCTGTAAAGGTGAATAATTATACGGTTGCTGGACGCGATTATTTTTAGCTTCGTATCACAGTCGATAGTTTTCGTTTATTTCACCGTTATGGAATGTCCCAATCAATGTGTTGATATAACTGTAAAACGACAATTATCGTATAACTTACGAAGGTAATCGAACCTCACCGAAGCTAAACATAAATGCAACCTTTGACCGCACTATACCCAGATAAAATTTACAATTGATGTCGCCAGCCATTATCAGGACACCATCTTTTTCATAGTAAAAATGTAACAATAGATAGTTATTATTTTTAATATATGAATATCTAGTACATGTAGTATTTTGATACATATATAAGGAAGATGAGTTATTCAAACCAAGAGTTATCGCATACAGACCCCTAAGGGGTACCGAAATTCCTATGTTGCCAAAATAATTTTCACTTTTTATCATTAATATTGAAAGTACAGTGTATTGGTAAATGCAATCGATCAAAATTGCTGCATAAATTTAGATATCTGCAGAGTTGTTCTTCATGATGTTGAGGTAGATATTTGAATTTTATCATGTCGCCAAATACGACATCATCAACGAGTCCAAACCAAAAGAATATATCAAAACAAATTTAATATATTTAAATAGGGACTTACTTTTGCCGTTTATTTGTGTGATCTAAATCAAAAGATACTTATTTGATATTCAAATACTGAAAAAAAATTAAGTCCAAAGTTGAAAAAAAAACAAAGCCGGAGAAAATAATTTATCACCAACGAGTCTCTCGCTAATTTTTAAATGAACAAGTTATGATTCAGTGCGCGTCTTTTTTATTTTAGAGATTCTGTATAGGCTAGGTATTTCAGGCTTTATTTACATAAATTGAAAAATGTTTCTATTTGAAATTGGGTCACCAGGCCAGTTTACTTGTACAAGTAACGCGTAATTTTTTCACCAACGAGTCTTAATCAACGAGACAAATACGTTCTTATTGCTGTAATTCCTGTACTTTCTCTGTAAGGTTTTGGTCCCATTAACACGTTTTAACTTAATTAAGCTCAGCCGGATGTAAACAAACATTGCATGCTGTCTAAAAGATAAAATAGAAGGGTCACAAAAAGTAATAATATATATATAAATATAAATTTATTTTGAAATTCAAGCCCATTAAGCCTTGCGGCCCATGAGGACAACATATTTACAGATATATACAGGACATATTAATAAAAGAAATGTAACGGAGAAGATACATTATAACATAATGTAAAAACTGATATTTGATAACAGCTCCAAAAATTGACAAAGCATATTATAAAATACAATAAGCATATGAAAAGCTGTATAAATCATACAAAAATGAAGGGTAATGATGATTTTGCGACATCACAATCAACATCACAATGAAAGGATAATACTAGTATATGTTTACATTTGCATATAATATCAGATGGTTATTTACATGGGTTCAACAGTAACATGAGGCTATGATATATGAATTTGTCTACACAAACATGTACATGTGTGCATATTCTTTGCTGTTAATTTTGACTCTTTGTAAAAGCATGATGTAAGTATGAGATATTCTATGTTTTCCGTATGTCTCGTAAGTGAGAATAACTGTCCCGTTGATGAGGCAAAATGTAAGTACAATTAAAACTACTTGAATTTCTTTGTATGCGACTCTACGAATACGCATTCCAAGTATGTACATGTATATTTACAAAACGACTTTCTTCATGTTTTCATAGCATTAAATGGATAGAAATACAACTGGTATCTTAAGTTTTGTGATTTCGTTTCTTACTTTTTTGTTTCTCCAAAATGAACCTTACAAAATGTATATGTCTTGATATACGAATATGTAAGACAGTAATAGCAAATTATAGTTAAAAATAGTTTTTGTTTGATGGACAGAACAATACACTATATGGCAGAGACACTACATGTGCGTGCTGTGTTTGGTCTGTTTTGGCGACGACAGGTTCGATGGAGTGTCCAGTAACAATATTGAACGTAAAAAGCATGTCAGTACTACCGTTGCAATTTGTGTTTCTGCAATAACAGACAATGATACAGTCGCTTCACGTGTAGATAAGATGAGAACAGGTGCATTAATTAAAGAAAGCAGAAAGCCAGATAAATATGACAGAACATTCGGTACAGGAAGTGGCTGCACACGTAAAAAAAATGAGAAGAGTAAGATGAATGTAAGTTTGAAGTACCAGTCTGTATCTGACTTCATAATGTGTGTGAACTTGGCAAAGCGATCGACAATTGACATTTAATGTCTAGCTAGACAATCGACATTCATTTTGACATTCGAAGTTAGGACTGTATGACAAACTCGGTAGTGCAAATTTCGAATGTCTAGCTAGGCAATCGACATTCGTCTCGACATTCGAAAAACATACTGTATGGCTATCATAGTAATGCAAATGTCGAATGTCTTCTAAAAGTTGTTAAAACGGTTAAATTCGCCACACTACAACGAAAACTTAATGTTCTGTTCTGTCTATAACTTTCAACATAGTTACATGTATATAGATTTGTAGTTTGACTGAACCAAACGACATGTCGTCCGCTACATACGCTCGTAAATCCTACACCTCTGTTCTCGTCATTGACATTCCACAGTTACAAACTGCACATGTTTCCCGTGATTTCAGTGATTGTACAAATTCTCCCAACTCTGAATATTTGATGATACAAAATGTACAGTATACACTGTCCAGACCTATTCAGCTTTATTTTGTTAAAGTGACTTAATGTGTCCAAACAGATTACTAATTGTAATGTTGGTTTTATAATTATACTTTTTTCTCATAATTTTATGCAAAGTTTTTAGTATTCCTGTAACATCAACAAAACACTGTATTTCAGCAATTCGTCTGCTCGGTCAATGTTTGGTAACTAGTTGTAAAAGTACCTGCAATACTGTTATTGTTATCTCCCATATTTAATTCAACTGAGCGTATAAACAGTTTACTGAGCGTATTTCACTCACTGTTTCCACTATTTGGCATCCTTGATGTTTAAAAAGATGTGATAAGGTACAACACGATATTCGACACTGTAGAGATTTTGACATAATCGAACGATTTGCCGTAACATAAGACTTTTCATTCCACATTATTTGAACAACCAATTTGATTTTGAATTATTCTTTCAAGAATATAAATTCATCCTGATTGTTTTATATCAATAGAGGATGAAAATTTTCATACATATTTCACTACTATACACATGTACCGAGTATATCATTATAATATAATGATGTCACTTTTAAATATTAATTTGCTGTGTCCTGTTGTAATAAGTATGACTTGTTCCATCCAGGTTTTATCTTCTTATATAGAGTCAAACCTATGTTATTAGCCATCTCCGATTGAAGGTCATTGTGTGATAAAAAGGATATCCTTTTTGAAATCTCAAATAAGTGCCACCTGTCGATTAAGGTCACAATATTGTCCAAATGTGGTCTTTGTTTGATGATGTGATTGTAATCTTGTAAACTGATAATGTTCCGGTGTTCAATATCAATATTGGACAGTACAGAAATGCGTAGAATGTCAGTAAATTGTATCAAAATCGGTGAACATTACACACATATTCAGACTTTGTTTCTTTTTATATTATATTTCAGCTGAACTATGGTTTCAATAATATAGATTTCAGTGAGGAGTCCAATTGCCAATGGTTGTTAATTCAAAATCTTTTATACTTAAAGACGAAATCAAAGTGGCCATCAGTGACCAAAGGTAACAAGTACATATTAGTGATGTACCAAAGATAGGAAAACATCGATTAGCTACTAGTAGAAGCTTGTCGATGATCGATGTCACATTTTCATAATCGATCATCGGATATGAAAGTTCTGGTTTCTGTCTTATCAAGGGGGAGTAACTACATGTGCATTTAAAATGAAATGATACAAGCAAGTTCTGTTTATCAAAAGGCGAGGATTGTGAGCATCCAAGACTCACAGTGCTGGTTTCCCAGGGCTAGTTGGCCGCCCTCTTGTGTAAGATTAAAATGTTCCGTTATTATGACCAAGGACTTATATACATACAAATGTACATATGTATATAAGTCCTTGTTATGACTTGTTTGAAATTAATTCACATACGCATGAAACACCTTTTCTTTTATTTTTGTACACAAAAGTGAGAACTGAATAATGTCCATCACATGTTGACCAAGTCGGATCGGAAAGGATCCACAACTCTGGGTAGAGATTGAGAAATATTGTGAATGGTCAAGTGTTTCCAGAGATTCAGATTGGACAGGCCAAAGAAAATGTTGAATTAAAAATCGACACTGGTTCACAGGTTAATAATATTATATGGATCTAGCTATATAGTAACTTTTTTCTCCAACGATTACCAAAGAGAAGTTCAACTCTAAGAAAAAACAGATACGTTATATAATGATAAAATACCACCATATGTGGCATGTACAAGCTACATGTACAAACACAACAGGCAAATAAGTTATGGAAATCAGCCTCTGACGTTGACACTATAGTGATAGGTTAATGACTCATGATAAACACCAGATAGTAATGTGTACAGGCGTCTTATTTTAAACCAATGAGAACATTTTCATTCCCCAAGATTCTGAAACAAACGAACCATGGCAAATCAAGGATTCTAGCAAGTTGGAAAATAATTGTGGATGGCCAAGTTAAAGTCAGAAATCAAAGACCTATACATATATAGGTCTTTGCAGAAATCAAAGATCTGCCGTATGTAACATTAATTGTATACATGTGAATTTTGTGATGTTTGAATATCTAGACAATGATAAAATGATAAATCTGTTTGGTTGGATTTATCAACATACACTCCAGACCACTGGTGCTGAATCTGTATACATAAATTATAAACAGGCTCAGCTCAGCAACTTTGCCCCCAGTAAGAGAAACAGTACCCTTTAATTGTGTAAATCGCATAATTTCATTCCTGTTAAAAACAATATTCTAGTTACTAATATATATGACAGACAGATTACCAAACCAATACTAATTACAATGTACTAGCTTCTCATCCTTCACCATGGCAATATCTTAGCATGCAAGTGTCATCTTTGCCTATTGATGAGTGAATCAAAGGAAGGATGTCAATAGCTTGAAATGCTTCAGGCAAATTGTCAAGGTGAAACATAAAAGCGATGCCCATGTTCGAACTCACAACCTGTACCCTATCCAGTCAGTTTTTCTAGAGAAGAGACATGTACAGCAGAGAACATTCTCAGTGCAGTCAGGACCAATGTTAAAATCATAAAAAAACATCAAAAAAGATTTTCACGACAGTAATTTTATTACACTATTTACAGTTATACAGTAAAACTTGTCTTAAAGAATACCAATAGGATTATCATTTCAAGGATAAAATACATTTTAAATGCTTTTATATATTTAACAAAAATATTGCTTTTTATTGACACATGGTCTTTATTTTCAGGTAGTCTTTGCACAAGTTTGACTGTACTGAGGTTACAAGATAGCATAAAAAAGGTGATTAAGTGATATATTTCAGTAAATAAAGAGATTACAAACAACGTCCGGTTCTAAAATACAATTCTTTGATGATGTTACAGGTAATACAGTTCAACCTCTCCAGAGCGGCTCTCTCTTGAGCAACGAACTCCCTTCAACAACAGCATGATTTTTTCTACTAATTCAACCTCTCTATCTAGAGCAACAGCCTCTCAACAACAACATGGTTTTGCTGCTCACAAAGGATGTTGCTTTGGAGAGGTTGTACTGTAGTGTCTAAAATTAGCTGAAATCATACAGTATGAGTCTGACCATTTGTCACACTGTACAGAATACAAATCTAGAACAATTCGGTTCTCTTGATCATTTAAACTTCAAAATTTATTTCTACATAACAATCTGTTTTAATGTCTGATTTCTTCAGTAATATTAAGACAACTTATAAAGCAAACATAAACTATTTGTAAACAAGAGGGCCATGATGGCCCTATATTGCTCACATGACAATCACTGTTCACTCATTTAAACTAGATAGTGTCCTACAAATAAATGAGACAAACATTCTTACAAAATTTGGTGAGGATCCAATCAAAACCATGAAAACTACAGCATAGACAAGGTTTTTGACCCCAGATGACCTATGTTCGAATTTGTGTTACATATCATTAAGACAAACATTCTGACAAGGTTTGGTGAAGATACAATCAAAATTTGACATATACAGTATTAATAAGGTTTTCCTAAAATTTGACCTCGTGACCTAGTTTTTGACCCTAGATGAGCCATATTTAATTTTATCCTTAATATCATTGAGACGAACAATCAAACAAGGTTTGGCCTAGATCCAATTAAAAGCATGCAATTAAGAGCTTTTACAAAATTTTTATCTAAGATTTGACCTGGTGACCCAGTTTTTGACCCTGGCTGACCCATATTCAACCTTGACCCACATATCAAACATTTTGACAAGGTTTGGTGAAGATCTAATCGAAATTGTGACATCTACAGTGTTAACAAAGTTTTCCTAAGATTTGACCTGGTGACCTAGTTATTGACCCCAGATGACCCATATTTGTACTTAACCATTATATCATTAAAACAAACAATTTGACAAAGTTTGGTGAAGATTCAATTATAACTGAAATCTACAGTGTTAACATGGTTTTTTATAAGATTTGACCTAGCAACCTAGTTTTTGACCCAAGATGGTGACCTAGTTTTTCAGCCAAAATGGCCCAATATCGAACTCCTTCGAGATTTTGTCAATATTAACGTTCTGACCCAGTTTTGCTAAAATTGAGCTAAAAATGTGGCCCCTAGTGTGTTCACAACAAAACGTTTGACGACGCACATGACACCGGACGCCAGACGGAGACTGATCCTAAAAGCTCACCCTGTCACTTTGTGACATGTGAGCTAAAAATGTTAACAAAGATGTTATTTCTTGAATTAAGAACATATAGAAATTTTATATAGTATAAATAATAATAATCTGAATGTTATATGGAAAATGTACCTGTCAATATTTTGCCTAAAATTTTCATGTCTAAATCCCCACCCTAGAGACAACTGTATTCGTCTAAATCCCCACCCTAGAGCCTACTTGGTCTATCAAATGTGACATGGTTGTAAAACCCGGCCAAAGTCTATTTCCCAGGACCCAGACTTTAATTAAGTTTATCAAATTTCCGCCTGTAAGAAATGGTCTTCTGTCTAAAGTCCCGTGTATGCCCGCTGACCCCCGGGCGGTCAAAATATTGACAGGTGCATAAATATCAACATCACAATCACTGCAAAAAATGTCTGGCAAATCTTAAGTTTTAGGCAAATGAATTTTACAAATAGCTAGTAAATCTGTTTATAAAAGATATTTAATCACGTTTTAATAAACAATTAAAGCTTGGAGATAGGAAGCGAAAAGAATGAAAGCGGCGTCTGAACTGTCTCAGTATGAAGGAAGACAATGTACATTGCATGTTGTATACAGTGGTACATATAAATCATATTATCCTGGTAAAATAGTATTTCACTATACAACAACTAATAAACCACTTATGACATGAAAAATTGTTTGTTTCTGGTTACCTGACCAACTCCACCCCCCACCCCCACTTGCAGCCCTAGACATCTTATATCAAGGCCTGAAGAATGATTTGTCCACTGTTTCACTTTTTTACCTTTCTGCATCATTTCAAGAATCATAAAAAAATACAAAAAAATCTAAACCTACCAACCCTATATTTAGGTTAATGGGCATCTACCAGAAAAAATACCAACAATTCTTCAACTGCCTTCCAATGTAAATAGTAGATATTTTGACAATGTTTTAGAAAGTAATAACATGTGGTAAAAAAACAACAATGTTGTAATAGTGGTCCGACATCTGAGAAAACTTACGTACCTATAGTTGTATCTTACAGTTTTAGTTTGTACAATGTAACTCAATTGCTCATTACTATAATAGTCATTAAAGTCCCATAAGCTTATAAATGTATTGGTCATAATAGTTTCTGTTTGTTCTATAACAGAGGAATCCGGTGTGTTTTCCTCCTGTGCATACTTTATAGCAAGAAAAAATGTTTCCGAAACCACTATATATCACATTTTTTCAATATCATTGAAATAAATACTATTTATAGAACACCTGTGTTTTCCCACAGTCATGCTATGCACATGTAGCAAAGTGACGTCACGCGCTCTACATATTTCAAGTTTACAAAGGCAAAAATCACAGTGAAATGAGTGTTTTCAGATGAAACAGGGATTGTTTCGTCGGTAATAATTATATTGGGATGATATCGGCAATAAAATGTTTTAGCAGATATTTTTCTACAGCAAAAAGCTAATGGGGCTTTAACTGTTCATTGTGACAGAACAGAATATACTCAGAAAAAATTGTTTTACAAAAAATTCTAAAAATGTTTCATTTGACTATGAATATAATATTGGTCCCACAAACAATGAAAAATGTAATTATATACATATGATTCAACATTAAAAACACCAACAAAAGTGTGGTTTCATGGAATATTGCATTAAATGGATTTTAAAAAGAAAAAAATACTGAGTAGTTAAGATATTACATCCCAGAATGACCTGTAAAAATGTTTCATTTTACTATGACTTTATGACAACCCTTATATTACATAATATATAATAAATTGTAATATTCATTGCCACTATCAAAAAATTTCTAAAGTTTAGATATAAAGAAATATAAAAAGTAGTCATCAACTACATTGGCCACAAAGTCAGATCAACATGTATATGTGTTTTGATTCTATGAAAATTGTGATTATATAAAAAAAATGATATATTATTAACAACAACAATAATGCTGATTTATGGAATTGCATTAAATAGCTTTAAACAAAAATATTGAGTAGTTAAGATACATGTTTTACCTCCCTAGCACTTGAATTTCTGACACAAAAATGAATATTACAAAAATAGTATTATCCAATAATCATTATTTCTTTGATAGATATTTCAAATACTATATTTTACTACACATCTTTGAACTCCTGAAAGAGTTGTTGCCCTTGACGAAAATAGAAAAAATATCAATTTCTATAGTTACTGCCTAGTGAATCAAATGAAATTAAGAATGTAGATAAGAATTTTATTCAAAGGGGTTACATACCGGTAAATACATTTTTATATAAATAATGTGTAAATTGTGTTATAAACTTGATATAACGTTCTGGCACTCACAAGGTTTAAGTTATCAATATTGTAATTTTATATCAGTAATACTGACTAGTAAACATACATTATATACATATAAGTTTCATGGCACAGGAATCCATTTATTAGTAAAATTACCTATTCAATAGGCTATGTGTAAGTCATATAAAAAAGTTTTTTCACTTACAGTGATATTAAATACATTAAGAAAACAAAACAATATTGTACTTTGCAACAAAACATGACAGACAAGTAGCAGCCAGAGACTCTATATTAGTGTCCCTGCTAGCAGTTTACAGTTCAAGCAAAACTATTCTATACATGCATACAATGTATATTAAAGCATACCAAAGTTTCAAAAATCTCTGCTATCCTTCTAAATACATGTACACTATAAAATAAATAACACAAAAATAAAATTGTTTAAAACAATTGCATAAATCATAATTAAACAAAAAGTATGTACCAAGCCAGGTTTTCAATAGCAATAGTGACCTTGACCTATGACCCTGCATACGATCCCAAGCTTGGTCTCCATGACAACTTGCTATACACTAAGTTTGCTATGGCAACAATTTCACAAGATTTTTACAATAAGACAAACTAACACAAAGTCATTGAATAGAACCCAAATTTTAGACATTCCCATCCACTCAACTGAGAAGTTACCCCAATCTGATAACACTGTTCTTCAACTTTGTTGAAAACCTGGTGAAAAATGTATGCATTTACAAGTTTGAAATACATGTATAATAAACTTATAATGTCTATAAAAAGGATATGATATTAAAGTATAGATCAAGTCATATCAACAAATGTATTTACATAGATAGATTAGTTTCTTTTTATAATTATAAGTACATGTAGTTTTATGCAGGAAACAATAACAATAAAAAAACAAAAACACTATGATTCTACTTATACATGACATGTATTATACAGTATATATAGTCTATATCCACCAATACATGTATGCACTCATCAGAACTTCAAACATTCCCTGCATTTGCAGTTGTTGTTTTTTTCAAGGAAAAGAGTCTAGTAGCCTTAAAATTCTACACGAATATAATTTGGGCATATAAATCCATTCTCTTTTTTATGGTTATGATATTGCAAAAATCATTTACGATTCACAAATTTTTGGAAGAGAGGATGAATGAGGTACATATATGGCATTCCTGACTCTTGTTTCTATCCAAAAGAATATTTCCTGATCGAGTCATTTGAAAACGTGAGCGAAGTGGTGTTAGAAGTTTCAATAAGGATCTATGAACATGATGAACAACATAATATTTCAATACTTAGTAGGGAAAAACACAATGATTTCATGTAAATATTTAGAGAGTGAGAGAAAGGGGGCGGATTCGTGTATACCAATTCAAAATATGGAAAGCACAATAGGAAAAGAATCCAGGCGCATTGTAGCTAGTGGATACATTATACTGTAAGTCCAAAGATTTCATAAGATTCACTATGGAATCATCTATATAGACAGTACTGGTAGGTCATCCAAGTGTCCACCCAAAAATACATTCAAAAGGTAATTACAAATGAGCTGTCAGTAGGTCAGCACACTGGACTATTCTCAGTGCTTGATATGAAAAAAAGAAAATGGTTATGGGTCTTTGACAGTGAACTTTAATCCAAAAGACACATAATAAGTGTCAAGAGAATACCTTCAGTAGTTATAAAGAATGATGTTGCAATTATCTAAGTTCACAAAGGCCATAACTCAGTCAAAGTCCATGTCAGAGTTATTGGCCTTGGATAGTGACCACCAATAATAATCACAAAGACATGTGTGAAGTAACAAGCAAAACATCTCAGTGGTTGACGAGACTTGAAGTTAAACAAGAAGTTGCACGCAAAACTTTAACAAAAATGTTACGCCAACACCTGAGCAAGTAGGATAGCCCCAGGATACATGTAACTAAAAACTGTATGAATTATGTCCCAGATCTAGATCTAAATCCACCCCCTTCCATGCAAGAAATTCTGTCTCGCCCTTGAATTTTAATTATAAATGTATAACACAATTAATAAACAAACCTACATCATTAAAAAATATATGTCCACAGACTATGAGAAAAAAATAAAAAAATATATCAAATAAAAAGAGAAAATTTCTAAATTTTGAATGCTTCATGAATTAAGTACTGTATATAATTTCTTTATCATAATTATCTTTGTAATTATAACAACACATGACACTTATACATGTATTAATCTTATACAAATGATGCTATTATCTCAATAAAATTGATTGTTCTTTATAAAACAATAAATGAATGAGTAAAATATATCTCAGAAAATGATAAATACAATGTAAATGACAAGTAGAGTATACAGTAAAACCAATCTGATTAAAATCATATCCTCAAACCCGCTACGCTATGAGGATCTGAAGACGACCTATAGAAGGTCACCTCAGGTGACCTTTTCCACTAGCCAATCAGCGCCTTACTTTCATAATTCTGAAAGTGATCTGATTCTATTTTTAACCGCAGTTAAAACAATATTTGACTTGTAGTTATCACGAACCCCTATTCTTACGCAACTAAATGTAATGATAGCGCCCATGGTACATATGCGTGTTTATTAAATTTTCTGTACTACTATGGCCGAATCGATCAGGATTACTAAAAAATCAAAAAGTGGTTGCAGACAAATATGTTATACGTGTTTTAACGTTTACTAACGTTTAAATAACATCGTCAGGTAGAAAGTTCATTCGGCCAAAGTACCGATGAAACGAGTTATACGATTGGCTGAATTATAAATAGATATAAATAGTGATCATGGAAATTCCGACTTTTGAAAATAGAAACTGGTATAGGCCGTCATCAGATCTTGCCGTAAGGAAGATCGAATACTTTAGTCAGATTGCAGTAAAACTTAAATATGACGACCACTACTGTTTTATGTTATTATTGTGATTATTTATCAAACTGAAATAAAGAAGTGTAAAAAAACAGGTTAATTTTAATATTTAAGTGGTTTTAAAGTTAAGTTCATTGTATATACAGTCAAACCTGAGATCAAAGGTCACCTTATGGAAAGACAAAATGTGGCTTTTGTTGACAGGTGGCCTTTATTCAGGGGTGATTTGACTGTAAATGAAATGTTTAAGAATAAAACCAGTAATATTAATAATATAACTAATTAAGGCAATATAGTTACTGGTACATAAAATTATATGTACAAGTATATTACAGAATATACCCAATAAAGCACAACAAGTATATTTCTTAGTAGTTTTCTTCAATTTCCCCTAAGTCAAGTGCCAGTTATAGTTTGAGCAATTTGTAAGTGGTTTTTTAAAAATTGTTAAAATGGGTAGAGGACGTTTACAAGGGAAGTGCATGAATTAGGGTATACTTGGTATTTATCAATACATAAGTTATTAACAAAAAAATTAACATTGGTTTGATTCAATTACTATTCTTTATTCGTGGAATAAAGTAATTAAATTCTTAATAGAGCACCGATGCTCATCTACATTGACATTATTCCTAAGCAAAACATTTAAGTAAGTATAATACTGAATATTATCACACAGAAACGCAAAATGTTTGAAATCATCTGCCAGAAAACAAGAAACTTAAACATATGCAGAAGGCAAAAATATCAAGGGAAAACAATCAGCCAATAAAGAATGCAAAATCATCTAGCAAAATCATCTAGCAAAATAAAGACCACAAAAATCACATCTAACATGAATTAAACCAAAACACCAATGAAAACAATTAACAATTTAAACAATGATTATAGCACTTAACATTGAGAGTCTAGGACAAAAATACATGTATATGCACATATATTCATTCATATGATAGTATTGTTTTATAATGGCACACAATACAATTGTGAAAACATTGTATTCATTTAATGAATATCAAAAAATGTACACAATAATGTACTATAAATACCATTGAGATTTCTAGGAAAATAAAAAATTAAGATGCTTACAGATAAATTGGACCATGGAAGCAGGTTGATAAGCATTAAGAGTAATTGTAAGTCATAATACGGAAAACCTCTATGTCCTGAATACCTCTCTAATCAGAAAACCTCTCCCATGCCATATGCATAATACCAAGGACTTATATACTCCTAGGTAAATTTGCAGGATTCATTTTATCAGCAGACAAAGAAGATTCATTATATCATTTGTGTTACAATTTAATTCCAAAGACTAGAAAAGAATGATTTCTTTGGAGGTTTTTCCTCACATTCTGGTACAGTGTCAACAACAGACTTATTTTTCAAAGCATCTTCATTGGATGGTTTAGCTTGGTCGCCTTCTTTAGAAAATTGATCGTCTTCTTTTGAATATTCATTCTGATGTGAAGAATATGCTCTCTTATCAGAAGCAGTAGATACCTGCCTTGTCGGCTGAGCAGTAGAAACAGCTTTGTCTTTCACAGCCTTTGGATTATCTACATCTGTAGAGCAAGATTCTGAAGCTGAATATGTTTTTGGGACAGTTTTGGATTCTTCGGTTGGACAATTGGTAACCACAGGCTTATTTTCTGCAGAACTGCCAGTTACATTAGCAGGATTCCTTTTATCTGTTGAAACAGCAGATTCATTGGAAATCATCAGTTTACGACCATCATCCAGGCCTTTTACAAGTCTATGTGTTTCAGTATGCTCATGGCTTCCCCGACCATGGACCTGTTTATTTAAATCATTTGATGGTTTTCTATTTGACTTTGATTTAATTCCAAAGCGTCCTTTCAATGATTTCTTTGGCGGTTTTTCCTCACATTCTGGTACAGTGTCAACAACAGACATATTTTTCAAAACATCTTCATTGGATGGTTTAGCTTGGTCGCCTTCTTTAGAAAATTGATCGTCTTCTTTAGAATATTCATTCTGATGTGAAGAACGTGCTCTCTTATCAGAAGCAGTAGATACCTGCCTTGTCAGCTGAGCAGGAGAAACAGCTTTGTCTTTCACAGCCTTTGGATTATCTACATCTGTAGAGTAAGATTCTGAAGCCGAATATGTTTTTGGGACAGTTTTGGATTCTTCGGTTGGACAATTGGTAACCACAGGCTTATTTTCTGCAGAACTGCCAGTTACATTAGCAGGATTCCTTTTATCTGTTGAAACAGCAGATTCATTGGAAATCATCAGTTTACGACCATCATCCAGGCCTTTTACAAGTCTATGTGTTTCAGTATGCTCATGGCTTCCCCGACCATGGACCTGTTTATTTAAATCATTTGATGGTTTTCTATTTGACTTTGATTTAATTCCGAAGTGTTCTTTCAATGATTTCTTTGGCGGTTTTTCCTCACATTCTGGTACAGTGTCAACAACAGACATATTTTTCAAAACATCTTCATTGGATGGTTTAGCTTGGTCGCCTTCTTTAGAAAATTGATCGTCTTCTTTAGAATATTCATTCTGATGTGAAGAACGTGCTCTCTTATCAGAAGCAGTAGATACATGCCTTGTCGGCTGAGCAGTAGAAACAGCTTTGTCTTTCGCAGCCTTTGGATTATCTACATCTGTAGAGTAAGATTCTGAAGCTGAATATGTTTTTGGGACAGTTTTGGATTCTTCGGTTGGACAATTGGTAACCACAGGCTTATTTTCTGCAGAACTGCCAGTTACATTAGCAGGATTCCTTTTATCTGTTGAAACAGCAGATTCATTGGAAATCATCAGTTTACGACCATCATCCAGGCCTTTTACAAGTCTATGTGTTTCAGTATGCTCATGGCTTCCCCGACCATGGACCTGTTTATTTAAATCATTTGATGGTTTTCTATTTGACTTTGATTTAATTCCAAAGCGTTCTTTCAATGATTTCTTTGGCGGTTTTTCCTCACATTCAGGTACAGTGTCAACAACAGACATATTTTTCAAAACATCTTCATTGGATGGTTTAGCTTGGTCGCCTTCTTTAGAAAATTGATCGTCTTCTTTAGAATATTCATTCTGATGTGAAGAACGTGCTCTCTTATCAGAAGCAGTAGATACCTGCCTTGTCGGCTGAGCAGTAGAAACAGCTTTGTCTTTCACAGCCTTTGGATTATCTACATCTGTAGAGCAAGATTCTAAAGCCGAATATGTTTTAGGGACAGTTTTGGATTCTTCGGTTGGACAATTGGTAACCACAGGTTTTTTTTCTGCAGAACTGCCAGTTACATTAGCAGGATTCCTTTTGTCTGTTGAAACAGCAGATTCATTGGAAATCATCAGTTTACGACCATCATCCAGGCCTTTTACAAGTCTATGTGTTTCAGTATGCTCATGGCTTCCCCGACCATGGACCTGTTTATTTAAATCATTTGATGGTTTTCTATTTGACTTTGATTTAATTCCAAAGCGTCCTTTCAATGATTTCTTTGGCGGTTTTTCCTCACATTCTGGTACAGTGTCAACAACAGACATATTTTTCAAAACATCTTCATTGGATGGTTTAGCTTGGTCGCCTTCTTTAGAAAATTGATCGTCTTCTTTAGAATATTCATTCTGATGTGAAGAACGTGCTCTCTTATCAGAAGCGGTAGATACCTGCCTTGTCGGCTGAGCAGTAGAAACAGCTTTGTCTTTCACAGCCTTTGGATTATCTACATCTGTAGAGTAAGATTCTGAAGCCGAATATGTTTTTGGGACAGTTTTGGATTCTTCGGTTGGACAATTGGTAACCACAGGCTTATTTTCTGCAGAACTGCCAGTTACATTAGCAGGTTTCCTTTTATCTGTTGAAACAGCAGATTCATTGGAAATCATCAGTTTACGACCATCATCCAGGCCTTTTACAAGTCTATGTGTTTCAGTATGCTCATGGCTTCCCCGACCATGGACCTGTTTATTTAAATCATTTGATGGTTTTCTATTTGACTTTGATTTAATTCCAAAGCGTTCTTTCAATGATTTCTTTGGCGGTTTTTCCTCACATTCTGGTACAGTGTCAACAGCAGACTTATTCTTTAACAAAGGTTCACTACCATGTTCATCTCTGTCAATACCATCCTTTTCAGCTCTAGTTATCTCTTGAACTCCTGAATAAGGTTTTGAAGGATTTGACTTATGGTCTTCATGACTGACACTATGATCTGGAATAATAATAGAACAACTGTCATTAGACACTACACTACTTGCTCCTGGTGAGTTCTTCATAGTGGGGCCATACTGTTGGCTTGTTGGAATAGGAGACACAGGCACAACCCCTGATGATTTCACTTTGTTTGTTTTTGATGCAAAGTGATTATCTTTAAAATGCAAACTCTTAGTACCAATTGCCTCACTCTCTGCAGTATCAACATTTGTTGATACAATAAACTCTGGTGAGTCGAAAGCTTGTGTATCATCTTTACAGAGTAGATCACGTGTGAATCTCTTTGGTTTCTCATTAATCCTCAATGAATGGTTTGCTGGTAGTTTGTCACCATCTTTCCAATTAATACTTATCAGATATGTCTGAAAACAAAGATTATATAATTTATCAAATTTACTATTCAGGCACACTTGAAAACAAAGATTATATAATTTATCAAATTTACTATTCAGGCACACTTGAAAACAATGATTATATAATTTATAAAATTTACAATTCAGGCACATTTGAAAACAATGATTATATAGAGTATCAAATTACATTTTTGTTTTCAATAACAAGATCTCTAGCTAATCATTGAAGTGTTAGAATATGTCAGAAACAAACTGCAGGAAAACCACATTAAAAGACCACTTCGAGATATAGGTCACCTTATTATAATGATCACTTCCTGACTGGTTTTCTCTATTTACCTACATTTCAAGTAGATAATGAGATCATCTCAATATCAAGGCCATTTCTTTAGGTACAGGTGGACTTAATATCAAGGTCTTACTGTACACAATAGAGCTGTTCCTACTACCACGAATGTACACTAGTATGTCCAGGTTGGCAATGGTTTATTTAATATTTGTGCATATAAATACAGAATTTACTGTCTAATTATTAATGCTGGGTCTTCCTTACGGAATGTTTGTTGGTTGTAACCCGACCCAGAAAATTTTCAGAGGGTAAGTAGGTAAAAAAATTTTTACAATTCATTTTTTATATTTAATTCAAAATGTCAGAATACTATTTTTTATGAAAAATTCCACAGAGGACAAAAAATAGTTGGATAGGGGCCTCTTTGGTGAAGGTAGCGTTATGGCAAAGTGCCAAACACTTTTTTTAAGGATGGCTTTGTATAGACACAAGGTGGTCTACACACAGAACTCAGTACTGCTCAAGAGGAAACTTGTGGTATCTTATCTACCTTCTCTCTATGACAATAGCTGTTAAACTGGCTATTATACAACAGATAAACATACACCGCTCAAGTAAGCACAAGGTTCTATATTTTTGCTCAGTTTTTTTCAAGCATTATACTTCCTGTTCTATGCTAAACCCGGTACATTATTTCAATTTTGTGAACAACTGTGAATAAATATTGATATGTCTATAACTAAATTCTGAACTGACAGTATTGAAACATCATACCTTGATCCCTTTCTTCTTTAAATGGTTTATCATAGGACCAAGACAGCACAAACGCCTAGAATATACAATACATACATTCATTACGTCAGAAAAAGTCATGTTTACGGTAACCCAACAGACACTTTTCATCGCCAGTCATAATGTTTCTAACAGCCAAATTCTAAATTACGTTAATGTTTGAGAATGAATCATACATCTAATATACATAAGATATTGCCATCTAAGATCTGAGCTAACTCCATTTTTACCATTTTGATAAAAAAAACATCAAACATTCAAAGTCAATTGAAAAACATGGAGATAGCGCAAAATATGATTGAAAAAGTTTTTAGTAGGAGCTCCAATTGTTAAAATAAGGGCATGAGGAAAAAGCTTTCTTTGAAATGAATCCAACAATGTAAAACTCTGAAGATCTTCAAAATGGTAGATAGCTCACTATAAGATTCAGATGAGGATATGTCAAGAAAAAAAAAGAAAAGTGACCCACCTATCATGTATTAGTCAAATAACCATAGATAATTTTTCTAGCCATACATAAACAACTTTACCTCAAGTAAGAATGTTCATAACACACAGTCAATAAAATCATGACTTGAATCATGCAACAACATTCCAGCTGAGCAATGCTTAATTCCACAGCCAATCAATTTTACATCACATGTGTATGAAGGTTACAGAGATCGTTTCTAAATAAAATACAACACACGATACTAACATGTTTGACATCCTCTGGCGGAGTTTTGTAAACCAGGTTACATTTCCTTCTTCATTTATCTTTGGTCTGAAACTGTAAATCATTGACCATGATAAATAGAAGTTTATTGAGACTAATTACAATATGTATATTATTGTATGTACATTAAATGATAGTCATAGCTAACTTGATTATTTTGTTATGGATTTAGATATGTACTGACAAAGTCTATGATTGTGTTAATAAACAAGAGTGCCACGAGTAGTGCCAATACTCGTCTGTTCACCACCTCAGTGAGATCTATCCACCTATGATGTTTTATATTGCTACCTCATAATTATGTTTCTGAGTTATGAGCTACATTAAAGTTTTTGCACGACGCAGTGATCACAATAGCTTGACTTTTACTTCAAAAACAGAAAAGCCAAGAGGCAAGATTTAATTCTGTGTCATACTAAAAGTGTAATGATTGCTTACCAATGAGTGATGATCAAGATTGAGTTATCATGAGAAACAAATGGAAGAAATCCAGTGAAATAACATGCATACAATTTCCAATCTGCTCTTTTGTAAACTGGCAAAGGGCTGTCCTGTGAAAGATAGAAGACAACATACATTAACACAGAGATTATCATTTGTATTATATGTGTACATTGTAATAGGAATTACTAATCAGTAATCACAATTGGCTCTAGGAAGAAACATTTACATATAGTTAAACCTTAAGTTTTAGGTACAAATCATTCAAAATGGCTTTCAATAAAATTTTCCAATTTTTATATCTTAATACATATTTCAAAATAAAATCATAACAATGTCTTAAAATGGAAAATATATCAAAATAATGCTTTAATATCTGTATTCATATTATGCAACTTACTTCTTTTAATTTCTGTATTCTATACCAGTACTAACCCTATTTTGTGCAAGTAACGGCCAACTTATCCACAATTATCACTTGTATTAATTGCGGAGGATGAAAGGCCTTTGACAAAATGTATTCAAGTGAACTGTCACAGAGAACATGCGCCATGCAAATCCAAAAAGCAGAGTTCTGCAGACCCTAACATTCAACCTATTGAGATAAGCCAACAGTTGTACACATTATACTTTTTAAATTAATGAACTTGGAAACATTACCATTTGATACAGAGCATGTCTTATCTTTGTTGAGGCAGATCCCAATAGAATCAGTTTCTCTCTTTTATGTTTCGTAATGAAATAAATCTGAAATAAGATCACTACATGACATAAGAATTTAAGTCTATGAAATAATGAACAATGATCATTTGAAATCTCCAGTTCGAAATATGAATTAACAACCAGTCTAAAAATACAAGCTCATGATTGGTTGTTTTAAATGAGGTAATAAAATTGACCAATGGCAAGGTCTAGATTTCAAACTAATCTTGAAATGATTGTATCATATTTGCATATAATAAAACTCATTTACCAACAGGTCTACCTTTTCAGTTAACACAGGAAGTGCTGATATACAGTACGGTTCGGGTGATTTGTCCGATTTTCGCGTTTCCCCCGCGTTCGTAATTGTCAATTTATCACCCGTAGCGGCGATTTTCATCGCGGCATCGATCTTGAAAAAAAACGCAAATCACCGCAATGTTGCTAATCACCGCGTTTTATGACTTTTTTATCAGTCGGTAATCATTGATAGCGATGGATCGCGGTGATTAGGGAACGTCTAAAGCCGACTCTCAAATAAATAAAATGATATTTATTGTGAATCTTTCTTCTACTTTCGCTTTCTGTTGACCGTTCATTTTCCGAAAACAGTCACATGGTAAGATAATTCAGGATTTAACACTTACTAAATCCGTCGGCCAAGACCGACTGAAATCCAGACATCTGATTAAATTTTGTCATGTAGGAAATCCCATTCTTGAAGTAAATATGTAGAAATACCGGCAAATTGCTTAGCGAATATGTAAACTGTGTAGCTATGTTTTACATATGCAGCGTTACGTACAGGGTTAAACTGGTTCCCGTTCCATGATGCAGTGCACCAAAGGAACAGGTATGGTCTAAATTTTCCAGCGTTCTGATTGGTCAACCCGTTTGAGCTATTTCATTGGTTGCTGTTCATTCGAGAAACATCGGGGATTTCCGTACATCTGATAATGTTAGTTGCTAATGTTTGAATACCGCACGGATACCCTTTATTCAAAATAAAAAAAATATAGATGCTAGAAGTTACTATGTGAATATTCGTTACAGTATAGTCATATAACATATCAAAGATACATATCTTAAAAATATCAATTAATGCCTTGATTTATTTGTTATTGTTGTTAAATGATTTTCTTTAAAAAAAAATCATCTGTATAAATATATGCATAGTTCGGTCTAATATGTATTAATTCCTTTAAAACATATTTTTCTTTATTTACAATTAAAATATACATCTTATATACAAAATGTATATCAGTATATGTCAAGTGCCTTTTTAAGTAAATCTTTTGTTACTTAATTTCTTTTCGTTAACATCTGACTTTACAGACTGAATTGAATTAGGAGTAATTAAGATTATGATCTATGCTGTATATTGTAAATTTAACATGGTATCAGACACACAAGTGCTAAAGAATATATTGACCCCCTTCGGTGAAATGATCCATAAAATATTTCTCCCTTATAAGGGTACAGGAAGTGAGACGGTCGTGTTACATAATATTGCATAACAACTTCTTAATTGGCTACTTATCTTGATTTTATCAATGCATGTATTGAAATTGAGACTATGATATATACTGGTCAATTGATGATCAATTATACTGTTTGCATTATTTAATTTTAGTCCAGAATCAGATTGGACACGACTTTTAAATTTATTATTAGCATCGCATATTTATATGTTATAAGAATATAAAATCAGGTTGGAACACTAAAAAAATTTGCATTGTGTACGGTGATTAATGTTATTTGACAGTTCAACGAATAATGATAAAATTATAAAAATCTACATAAGTGAAAAAAATTCTACCACACCGACCGTGATCGAGTACTCGATTTTAAAAATATTTCTTAAATATATATATTTTTTAAGGGTCGGTATTCTATTTCAAAATACATTTAAGTACGTTGTGTGTATTTGAATGCTACTTTATTAATTAAGTGTTCCAACGACCAAGATCAGAAAATAACTATCCAGTTCCCTAATCTTTATCAATTATTTAAATTACGCGCGAAATGTGCATCGATAATGCAAAGTCTCGCGAGATCCCCCGGGCAGAATTCTGCCCGGATTCCGATCGAAATTGACCAATCAGCGTCCTGGAAATTTTAGGCCGTACCTGTTGGCTTTGTACACACAAGTCAACGGGAACCAGTTTAGTACAGGGTGAGATTAATATGTCTATTTTTAGTGTTTTATTTATCGAGTACCAGGGCAAGAATTTAGACCGAGTCGCAGTCTCTCATTTTACCTATGTAGCTCGGTGCTCTAATCAATAAAACCAGTCCATTGTTTACATGTAATATTATTTCGCGCAATAATATACGAAAGCTGATAGATTAATTAAAGCTCATCAACTACTATTAAGTTCTCAACACTCGTTGATTATAATTTATGTCAACGCTAATTTTTCACACATATCAGGTAACAATTTATTCACAAAAGCGCAATTAAATAATGTGTGAATAACACTGTTATTGACAAGAAATTTGTAAGTTTTGAGAAAACTAAAGAGGCGACATCGCGTATCACCGGGTTGATCGATCGTCGCCGCAATCCACCCCGAATTATTGCCCTTCAGTGGTGATGGTCACCGTCGATCATCGTCGCTCTGAACGCGACGGCCAAAATTCAAATCGCCGCGTTGAAGCGATCTACCTGTGGCTTAGCGCGATTGTATTTCCGCGGCGATTCGCGCAATCGGACAAATCACCCGAACCGTACTGTAGTAAATATAGCAGCAGATACAAGGAAAGATTCACAATAAAATATCACTTTATGGACACCCCACAATAAGGGATGTCCCAGTACCAGGGACAATTTATGAAATAATGGCTACACTGCCTTCTTTCTTCAACTGCCAATTGACTCAGAAATATGGACACCCCACTATTTGAGTGTTTTAGACATTAATGGCTGTACCAAAGTGTATATTTGCTCTAAAGACAACCCTATGATAAGGATACACATGTTTTTGACTAGACTGTTGTTTAAACACATTTCACCAGATAAGTCATAAAAAGTAGATATCTATTTACCGGGTATTTGGGTTTAACGCCATTTTTCAACTATTTTTTTACATGAACATCATTCCAATGCTCATGTTTAACATTGCATGTCTGTTGTTTTGAAAATACCCTACATATTGTCTGATAACATATGACTGTACATAGCACCTTTGAAAAACTTGCCATTACGAGGTATTTAATACTAACCATAGATGACAGTTCTTCATTCAGAGTGTTAACTGATATAATGGTAGGTGCTTCCTTTGATAATAAAAACACATCTTCCAAGTTTACTTTATTTTCGCCATCTTCAATTGGAACAGGAGGAGCTGGACATAAAACATGAATTTATTTGTGAATCTACAAAGTTGATTAAAATCTGCAAACAAAATTTACCCCCCCCCCCCAAAAATCAACAATATCATAGGGGGCTAGTACATTAATTGAAATCCATGATAAACATTTGTGCTATGCTTACCATCATTTAATTCCATCAGTAAATTTTACTTGGAAACAACTTAGTGTTTGTTTGAAAAGAAGCCATGCTGATGGGAAATTGGACTAACAGGTGTCAATACAAGATCACAATAGCTCAGGTGAGGTAAAAACTAGAACTTCCACAGAGGGACTTAAAATACCCCCACATACCGCCTTGTCACAGATGTATGGCTTCTAGTCGTAAAAAATCTGTGCGATAATCCGTGTGAATGCTTGTTATTATAATCATAACACAATAGATAACTAAAAGACAAGCTAATTTATGGCCATTTTTGAGAATTGATATTCAAGTGTGACCATGACCTTGGAGATATTGACATAATTATATCGCATGACACACCATCCCATGATGGTGAACAAATGTACCAGGTGATTGTAAAATTTCTCAATGAATGACATAGTTTTGGCCCATACAAGCTAATTTATGGCCATTTTTTACCTTTGACCTCCAAGTGTGACCATGACCTTGGAGATATTGACGTAATTCTTTTGCATGATACACCGTCCCATGATGGTGAACAAATGTACCAGGTGATTTTAAAATCTCAGAATGAATGACATAGTTTTGGCCCGTACAAGCTAATTTATCGCCATTTTTTACCTTTGATCTCCAAGTGTGACCTTGACCTTGGAGATATTGACAATTCTTTGACATGACATTCTAAAGCCAGAGGCATTGATTTTTTTACAACTGTCACCAGAAATTACAATTGATTTTGACAGCCACAGAAATTAAATTTTCAGAAAGACTTATAGGTATATGAGTCAGTAAGTAATGTTCACCTGTCAGCAATGGCGGAGTGGTTGTACCTTCTTCTTTGTTTTCTTCACAATGTATAACAACACTATTTTCAGACACTACAACATCATATTCTAAAACATTCTGACCATCATTAACTGCCCTGAAAATTTAAGGAAAAAAATTATGTCCCATAAAATCAAATCATTTTATTTAACCAGAGATGTGTCAATTCAAACAGAAAAATCAAAGAACTGAACTAACACAAACTTGCACAGCAACGTGAAACAGAACTAGTTTAACAATTGCATGGTGGATGTAGATAACACAGTGCTAATTGAGGTCAGCATAAAAAAATCCTGCGCACTGACTGATTGACTGCCACGGAAAGCTGAACTATCACTCAGTTTCAATCTAGACTACCCTATATAAGCTATAGTGCAATTGCTAAAGGCACAGTTGATGACTAATGGAATATCGAAATTATCAAATCTAAGGAAAAATTGTGCAAGGAATGTATTTGAACTATATACACTTCTAATATGACTTACTCAAACAATAAATTTATTTCTACAAGCCTTATAAGATTGACTTTAATAAATGAAGCTTAACTTTTATATCCCTTGAGCATTTCTGAAACTAGTACTAGCAAACAAACGTACTTTTTCTTCTTTTGAAAGAAAAACATAAATTTGTGTTAGTATCACAAAATCCCCACTGATCGAAAAATGTAGATTCTAACATTTTAAAAAAAATTACCTCTCAAAAAAACTGTTGTTATCAAAGTCTGTCTCTGAAATGGCACAAAATAAAAATAATGTTAGCATGATTATACATGTACAAGGCATGATTTGTATTGCTCAGGTATTATATCCGCAACTTAACTTTTTTCATATCTGCTCATTGCAACACAAAAACTGTTAATATTATTCAAATAGTACTGCTCAGTTATTGTTTAAACATGTATTATATTTTACCCTAGATACTTTCATCTGTTTATACAACTCATTTTGAAAAAAATTGTAAATGATGTTCACTGTTCACTGGCCCTTGTTGAAAAATAGAAAAGTACTAATTTGTGAAATACTGCACAGTGATCTATATATTGTCATCACTGATATAGATTAATACTTTGTTTTTGCATCTTTTTACTGCAAGTTTTTTATGAAATTTATTTTTTTCTTTGACCTTTGGCCACTCCAATAGATTCCAAAGCAAATCTAACGAGACAATAATTATATAAGTCAAAGGACTGGTGATTTAAAAAGAAAAATTGCTGTAAAAAAATAATATCACTATCATAGAAACCAATAAAAAGATAAGGGTTCTAAAAATCTGTCTTCTCTGACCCTGAATCCCAGATAAACAGATCTGCATACTTAATTGAGTGGGCTAAATTTGTGTATTCCCAGTAATGAATACAGTAATTCTTACCTTCCTCATCAGTTTTTCTTTTTGTATGCCACAGATTGGGCCACACAAATAGGATTATTGATGACAACACATAGCCACCAACAGTAAATAACAAAATGACAAGGACTATTGAAAGTTTGGCAGCGTCCATTTCAGAAATCCTATATCAATACCAGCTCTAATTTCTAGTTAATTTTTCTCTGCTTCAATAAACAATCTGTAGAAGAAAGAAACATAAAAAATTAATTGAATACAAAAAATCACAAGTATGGGTTAAGTTTTTCTTTTTTTTTAATTGCAGCCTATTTTATCGGACTGATAGACTGATTGCAGATATGATATTTCATGTTTATTATAATCATGAGAGGAGTGGAGTTACTCAGCTATGTAAAAGTATACCTGCTTTATATATAATAAAACATGTATATATTTACTACATATTTGTATAATTATATTTAAAATCATATTATTATTCCAACTACTTTAAAAATTGTAGTTTTAAACTTAATACAGTTTATTAATAATGACATGTAAAAAAATTATGTTTATTTTCATTTAGTGAAGTTACCCAGTGTACTGATAGATCGATCTGGATTCTGTATTTGAAAACGAAAGTAGAAGTTCATGAATTATTATATTTCAATGAAGACATACGTTTCTTGTTTTCATGGTACACACTAAACAATTCCATATGACGTCTTGTAAATTTCATAATACTCAGCAATCATGTTTATCTGAAAAGTCAAGTTAACAAAGCACTTTTGTTAAATTATGCAAGGTGTTCATTGGCGTTGCTTCCTATTAGGCACTGTAGGCACTCACTGTAGGCAAGTGCCTACACTTTTTTCTGACAAATGAAAAAAAATGCCAAAAACGCAATACAAGAGGACCAAGATGGCCCTATATCGCTCACATGAGAATCATTGTTGACTCATTAAAACATTGTTTTAAATTATTTCAGGGAAAGCTACGCCCCTGGTGCTCCCAAAACTACGACGTTGAATCTTTGGTATATATATGAATTCTTATAATGCGGTCAATAAGGCGAAAAATGCGGTAGTTGCCGCTACAATACTGAATCATAACAACCATTAAACATAAATTTATATGATTTTTTACCATATGAACTAAAATTTACAAGAAGACATCCTCGCAGTTTGTAAGACACAAATACACCAATTATACAGCTTAGTAGCCTCACGCCATAAGATAAACCCCAATTAAACGACAACAAATAAACCATTAAAAGATTTTATGAACATACCGGAATCAATTTCGCACCAGAAATGTAGAGTTTTGAGAAACAAATTGGGTTTCGTTTTTCAACAATATCAGTTTATCTACAAATAGAAACAAGCGGGAATTCCCAACTACTATAAATAGCATACACTTCATGAGTGAATAACGCAGTAACGACTGTAACGACTCGCCACAGAATGATTAGTACAAAGTGACAAGTGTATATTGAATTATATTATTGTATTTGTATATTTGTTTACGTTATACCACAGGAACCTGATGTTTAATAAAAAAATATTTAAAAACATCTATGTCAAGTAAAAATTAATAATGTATGGTGTTAATTATTTTTAAGCCGGTATACGTATATCATAAAGTTTAAGGGACATATATATTTATATATATTATATTGAATATCAGTTTCCTATAAATTGTATAAATATGTATGTATGTATATATATGTTTATAACTGATGTTTAAAGTAGATGTGAGTATGACGGGTACGTTATTATTATTTGTATAGTGTATTATGAAATCTACTTAGAACCAATCAGATTGGTTCTAATTCGACTAACAACTGTTCTTCAGACGATCTAAAATATGTTTTAAGTTTAATCACATACTTAGCTTAATTAGTACTACATTTTTTACAAAGATAAAAAGAACGACGCTGTAAAATGTAGTAACAGGTTTTGGCACATATCCGTGTCATCTATGAGTTATTGAAAAGAAAAATTAATTTATATCATTATTATATGTATATTGACCATATGATTTGAATACCGACTTTTGTAGAATGAAGAGATATTTAAATGCTTACCAAATGTCACACGTGCAGACATAACTCCATATGGAAGTGCACGAGAACAGCTGTTATCATCTTTAGAAGCATTTCTTGATTACTTAATTGGCTTAATGAAACAATCCTGGATGAACCTCGTTGATCCGACTCAATTGGGCAATTTGTTAATGAAACATGTGCGAACAGAGTCGTTATTTACTTAACTGATCATCTATATCCATTGTCATATAGATTGCAATCACTTGATCATATTATGAAAATGTGTGAACGTGTCTTTAACAGAATACTTTATTTCTCTAAGATTGCACGGTAAATAATAAATGTTTCTATATGGGGGTTCGTCTATCAAGGATCGCGAGGTCGAAGGTGCACCTATGGGTGTCTCCCCTTCTTCGACGACGTCATATCAGTCTCCATGACTGAAATGCTTCGAAAGATGATGACAGCTGGTCTGGTGCACTTCCATATGGAGTTATGTCTGCACGTGTGACAGAAATACAACTCTTTCAAGTGATAATACGCAAATAAAAATAAATACATACATTAATAACATATCATATGTTCATACATAGCTATAGTCAAATGAATTCAATTAGTGCCGTCTGCGATGGTGTAATACTAAATATACTCAAACTATAATTATTATAGAGCAAGTTCTTACAACTTATATTAACTACTCTCGATGATTGCTTCCTTGGTTCTCACCAGTACTCGCGCCGAAAGCAGTGATTGTGAAGGTTCATGTCAAAGCCCGCATCTGACGGGATTCGAACTCAAATAATAATGAAATATTACTAAAAAAAAGAATAACTTCTCATGAACAAAACAGACCGATGATCGATCTTGGGAAAATGATCCCTACATAAATTTGTAACACGTGCACATTGTTAATTATTTTCCCGCGATTCTGTAAAGTGCGAAGTCGTTCTCTATGTTATTAGCATGTCAAAATTAAATAAAATATTATAGTTATGAACGTATCAGCTAAATGCATATATTTTAATATCCAAGGTCATGATCTATTTAGCTCGTACATATTGTACACGTGTACTTAAGTCGGAATAAAGTAATCTGTATGTCTGTTTAATCTTGATATATTTACAAACCATAAAACAACGTACAATATACAATATATTTTACCGCCTTTTTGCTATAATTTTGTATTTGTGTCTATTTTTTAGGTAATTTCATATCGGACGATGTCTTATATTATACACGTGTTCTGAATTTCGTGAAAAGTTCATGGATAGTGGTAGTACTATGTAATTGAATGCATTTGAAAATGAATAACATATTTCCCCCCAGTTTACAATTAATTATATATTTAATTAAAATGTGTTGATTCCATGCAACAATTAGTCATAATTAACCACTTTGATGTCTTATGCTTATTCATATCACTTGTCTCATCTATTGTGCAACTTAATTAAGTCACAAACAAATATCGCTTTAATTAAAAAAAGACAATTTACAATTCTATTTTAACGGTTTATCTTATACTTATTAACAGTAAAGAATACTAATTTGATGTAAATTTATGCTATAATTAAACATATCATAACCACTTTGATGTCTAACTCGAATCATGATGCCGAATCCATGCAGTGCAAATTACGATGTTTGTATATATATAACTAACACTAAAAGAAGTCATGTTCAAATTTTAACAGTCTTTAAATAGAGAAAATATTCATTAATGAACAAAGTCCTTTATTAAATTTAACATAAGAGAAACCCCAAATTAGTAAATATGATAAAACATCTATAAAAGTAAGTAAATAATATGGTTTAACACTCATTTCAGGTTCTGTGGCGAGCCGTTACTACTTTGTGGCGAGTCGTTATTTAAAGTGTGGCGAGTCGTTATGTGGCGAGTCGTTACTTATACCATGTAGAATACATGTATTACCAAGGACTTATATACATACATGTATGTATATAATTCCTTGGTATTACGTATACTGTCACCACTGGGGGCTTTCTACGACAAAACGACCATTTATAAACAAAATAAAGCATAACAGAAGTGTACTCCTATTATATATCATATCTTTATCAGGATTAATATGATGTTAATAAGTGAGTGTTTTCATAAGGGCTTTGTTATTGGGCTGAAGACCGTCATAATATGACTGTCTGAAGCCAATAACAAGGCCATTATGAAAACACTTGTTTATTGACAATTGTATTATTTAACTATAGACTATAGCAGTGGTTTCATAATGGCCAAGCTGGACTGTCAATCAGATTGACCGAATCTCATAATAGCCGAGTTTTTCATAATGGCCGAGCTGTACAGCCAATCAGTATGACCGAATTTCATGATAGTCGAGTTTTTTTATAATGGCCGAGTTTTGTGTTCATATTAATGTCGTGGTAAACTTCATATCAGCCCAGAATTTGAAGTGAAAAGTGTGCCACGGTCTATTATTGTACAGTTAATTAATAATGCGTTGCAAAATGGTAAGTAAAAGTATTTTGTTATGATTATTATGTACGTCATTTATAATAAATTTATAGTATAAATATTAGCTATTTCGCTAAATAACTTGTCACGATATACTTGGCAGGTATGAAAATGCTTTTGACAGTGAATTTTGTTGCATACATCATCGTGACAAGTGTATTTAGCGAAATAGCTAGTATTTAGACTATAATTTTATTATAAATGACGTATAATCATCATAAAATACTTTTACTTACCATTTTGCAACAATACAACGCATTAATCCTGATAAAGATAATATATAATAAGAGTACATTTTTGTTTTGCTTTATTTTGTTTATAAATGGCCGTTTTGTCGTAGATTATCATAGACGTGATTTCGTTGAGAAACGCGCTACGCTTTGACGTAGTTAGCCCCAATTAATTAAGTGGCCATAGCCAATATTTTTCTTGCCAGGTACAGGTACCTTTATACATTAAAAACATAAACATTGATTAACTTATTTACAAAGATCCTATATTCAGGTAGTTGTATTATATATATATACAAGTACCTGCGTATATTGTACCAGATCTATAATTATGTGTCTGCACGTCCTATAATCACGTGATATGATTGATACCACAGGGTCTCGAAAAATGTCGAAATTTGAGAAGAAATGGAAAAGTCTGTCCACTTCAAATTTCTCTGCAGGGGTCGACTCTCTATAGCAATATTAATGGCAACCGATGGATTCGGAAAATTGTTAGCTGGAACATGGGCTACATGAAGATATGTTATCTATTAAATCACATAATCTCTACTTAAAGACAAGATTTGAGCGCTTAGTTACCGATATAAACTTTTTTAACTTTGGGACTAAGGTTATTTAAATCTACATTCTCATATAGTTGCCCGAATAGGAAAGTTTAAATATTACACAAGCAAGTCAGAAACAAAACCCGTGAGAATATTTTTTTTTTTTACTTTGGTACAGTATGTTCAAATTTATTTCATACGTATAACAGTATTAGAATTGTGTAATATGTATTCTGATATTCATTGTCCTGTTGAAGTTATTTTTGAGTACGGTGATGTTGTTTTACCAAATGATACAAGTATTGCAAACCATAAACCTAAACTATGGGACGAAAATAGAATTGATACATTTATTTCTAATTTCGATGAAGATAGCATAAATAAGATACAAGCAGATCTATTTACAATTGAAAATGGTGACAATTGTACACAAGAAATGTTAACAAAATAGTATCTGATATTTGTACATTGTTTAGTAATGCTGCAGGTAAAAGTTTTGTTACACAGTCTGCTAATGTTAAAAGTAAATGTAGTGGCGATAAAAACTTTAATTCTATGCCACGATGGTTCAATAGTGAATGTAAAACAGCACGTCGAAATTTTCATCGTGCAAAGTATTTGTATAAACTACGTAAAAATGATTTCTATTGACGAAATATGAAAACAAGTAGCAAATTGTATAAAAAGTGTATGAATGAAAACTTCTAAAAATCCAAAAGGGCTAATGTTGAAAAGATTAAGAAGCTAAAAAAGTCGAAACCCAGGGAATACTGGAAAATTTTAAATGGTAACAAAAAAAATGTTGTTGCTGCACAATTAAAAGATATGTATGAATTCTTTAAAAATGTTAACAACAGTAAATGACCATGATGTTCCTGCAGATAATGATGTTCAATTTAAACAAACTGTAAATAATGATATACTTAACAAAGAAATTTCTATTCAAGAAATAGAGTCTGCTGTAAAATCACTTAAGAATAATAAAGCATGTGGTTTCGATAATGTACTAAACGAACATATTAAGCATTCTCTTCCTCTTATGATAAATATATATCATAAACTATTTAATGTTGTATTTAATAATGGTATTATACCTGAATGTTGGACAGTTGGCGTTATCAACCCTATATTTAAAAACAAGGGTGGTGTTACTGAACCTAGCAATTACAGGCCAATAACCTTGTTAAGTTGTTTTGGTAAATTATTTACGTCAATTTTAAATTTACGTTTACAAAGATTTTCTGAAGACAATGATCTAATAAACCAGTATCAAAGTGGATTTAGAAAAGGATATTCCACTGTTGATAATATGTATGTACTTAAAATGCTGATTGATATATTTCATAACTCTAGAAAAAAGTTATTTTGTGCTGTTATTGATCTGAAAAGTGCATTTGATACTATATCTAGAACGCACTTATGGACAAAACTTAGTCAATATAAAATTAATGGGAAGTTTCTTAATGTTGTAAAAAGTATTTATGACAATGCAAAGACTTGTGTTTGTGTAAATGGTGAAAAATCTGAATATTTCCCATGTACAATTGGTGTAAGACAGGGAGAAAACTTGTCACCTATATTGTTTTCGTTTCATCTTAACGATTTGCATAACTACTTTAAAAATAATAATCACGTAAATGGTGTAAAATTAGACACCGAACTAGTTGGTTTGTTTAAATTGTTTGTAATTCTTTATGCTGATGATACAGTCATTTTATCAGTATCACCTACAGATTTACAAAATGCTATTAACCTGTATGAAAATTATTGTGACAATTGGAAATTAACTGTTAATACTTCGAAAACAAAAATACTTGTGTTTGCCAAAGGAAGACATGCGCAGTATAATTTTACATACAAAAATGAAAATTTAGAAATTGTTGATGAATTTAAGTACTTAGGTATAACTTTAAGTAGAAGTGGATGCTTTGTAAAAGCCAAAAATCACATTGTTAACCAAGCAACCAAAGCTATGTATTGTCTTATAAAGAAATCTAAAAATTTACAGTTACCCATAGATATGCAAATAGATTTATTCAATAAGTTAGTTAAGCCAATTCTTTTATACGTCTGTGAGTGTTGGGGTTAAGGAAATAACAGTATCTTAGAAAAGGTTCAGTTAAAATACCTTAAGCACATATTGGGTGTAAAATCAAGTACACCAAATTGTATTGTATATGGTGAAACAGGTGTGAAACCCTTACAAATAGATATCGATTCAAGAATGATAAGCTTCTGGTCAAAACTTGTTGTACCAACTGATTTTAAATTACCTTGTATAATGTATAATATTATGCTTGATACTTTTAACAATTGTACTAATGTTAACAGACAAACATTCCAATGGATAAAACATATCCGGACTACTTTTATAAAATGTGGTTTAATAAATGTATGGAATACTTATGAGTTCCCGAACCATAAATGGTTGGTAGCTAGTGTAAAACAGAAACTGCCTGATATATATTTGAATGAGTGGTACTTCACTGTTAATAACTCTATCAAATGTAAAAATTATCGATTATTCAAAGAAACATTCCAATTTGAGCCATATTTAGTAAGTACGCCTTATAATCTTCTCAGATATGTAATAAAATTTAGAACTCGAAACCATAGACTACCAGTTGAAACGGGAAGCTGGAGTAGAGTTGAACTTCACCAACGTACATGCACCCTTTGTAATTGTATAGGCAGCATTGGCGATGAATTTCATTCTATTTTAGAGTGTAAAGATCTTTCTGTCCTAAGAAATAGACATTTAGACATCCAATATATAAAACGACCAAATATCATGTCATTTAAATCTATAATGAACACATCCACTAAACAATATGATAAATATAAACACTTTTGTATGTTTGTAAAAGATATTATTATGAAATTTGAATGAAGATATCAATTAGTGCTATGATATATAAATACTGCATTTCATCTCTGTTAACATTTTATTTATATATTTGATATTGTATATAATATGTCTCTCCCACCATGTTGATAGTTATGCCTCTTTATTTCTTCATGTACATATGTTAATATGCTCATATTGTCATGTTATACATGGATTGAGTATGAAAAATAAACTTGTAAACTTGTAAGGTAGATCGATCTACACTGTTTAACACTAATCTAATCCAGATATTAATCCTTTTTTTTTTTTTTATCTGTTAGTTATATAATATGGGCAAGCTCTTTTTGAAAGGGACAAGTTGATGTTTAATTTCTTGTCCGCGATAGGTCAAGTATTGAAAACAAAACATTGATGACAACTTAGATGAAATTAATGAAAATACAAATAAGGAAATTAACGAATCTGAAATAGAAAAAGCTGTAAAAAATCTATAGAATAACAAATCTTGTGGATATGATAAGATAGTAAATGAGCATATAAAATCCACTTATACAAAAATGAAACATATATATTTAAACTTAAAAGATAAATCTAACTTTCTACCGTTCAGATTTAAAAAAAATGTTCTATTTATTTGTTAATTCAACACTGAAATTGCGAAAAAGCAATATTTCCCGATTTGGAAACTTAATTTTCCGTATATTCAGTTTAAAGATCGGGTGCGTATTCTTATGCACCGGGTGTTTTGAGTAAAACTAGTACAAAAGTAGTGATTTTATTTACTGATAAATGGCAAGTGTTTCGATGTAATTAATCATGCGTATCCTGTAATTCGAAAATTTCCAACTTCTTTGGCAGTAATATTGGTGTACGTCAAGGTGAAAATCTTTCACCTTCGCTATTGTCCATATTTCGTAATGACTTAGAATATTTTATGCGTGAGCATCCTAATACCCAAGGTATTCACGTTGGCAATGAAAATGAAATACCAAACGAAATCCAAAATTTTCTGAAACTATTTGTCTTACTTTATGTTGACGATACAGTAATATTAGCAGATAATGACATTGATTTACAAAGAGCTCTAAATGCTTATGAAGAATACTGTACATAACAATTGGAAAATTACTGTTAATATAGCTAAATCCAAAATTGTAATATTTTCAAAGGGTAGACAGCGTCCAGTTAATTTCACATTTAAAAATCAGCCTTTGGAAACCGTTAATGAATACAAATATTTGGGTGTTTATTTTTGTAGATCTGGATCTTTCACAAAATCTAAAAAGCACATTGCTGCACAAGCAACCCGAGCTATGTATAGTTTTTTAAAAAAAATGTAATAGATTATGTTTACTTATTGATATACAAATTGATCATTTTAATAAAACAATTAAACCTATTCTTCTTTACGGATCAGAAATTTGGGGCTATGGTAATCTAGATGTACTTGAAAGAGTTCAATTACGATTTTTTAAATACATTTTAAACATGAAAAGATCAACACCTAACTATATGGTTTATGGAGAAAGTGGATGTACAACCTTAAGTATTGATATAGAATATAGAATGATATCTTTCTGGACTCGGTTATGTATAATTCATAATGAATATTTTCCTGTGAAATTGTCTACAATTATTTATAAATTTGTATGAGTTAGCTAGGCATATAAATAATGTTGATTTAAAAAAGAAATTTCCGTGGTTTTATCAAATTAGACAAATACTTACCAAATGTGGACTAATGAACACGTGGAATAATGATAATTTTGTAAATGTCGAAAGCAACTGTAAAACATAAACTCAAAGATTTATTTTTATTGGAATGGTACTCTAGCAATCTTCGAAAACTACCCGAAGACAACTCCATCAAACTTACTTATATAATTTATATGATTCGATTTGGGACAAGAAATCATCGTCTACCTGTAGAAATTAGAAACTGGCATAGAATCCCAAGTCATCTAAGATATTGTTCCCATTATCCTGATAAAATAGGCGACGAATTTAATTACCTTTTTGAATGTACCAAATATACAATTGAAAGAAAACGATTGATCAAACCATACTTTTTAAGAAGGCCTAACATGTACAACTTATGTCGACCAGTAGTCAAATAGAAAATATTAGGTTAGGTAAATTCATTAAATGTATTCTGTCAGGAATAAGAAATTAAAATGTTTGTAATATGTATTTTCAATTATGTGTTTATTATTAATTATGTGAGTATATAAGTACAGTATAATATACATCTATATATGTACGTACATGTATGATAGTTTTCTTGTCCATCCGTCTGTGTTTCTTCTACTAGTATGCCTCTTTGCTCTTAAAATCTAACTACATTTAGAATCAGGCGACTCTCCGGCAAAATGATAATAATAACAAGAGGGCCATGATGGCCCTGTATCGCTCACCTGATTACCGTAACACTAAGGGATAATTTAATCAGGGGAAGTTATTTGTCATGGTAAATAGTTATCTACCTCAAGTAGTTGTTGAAATCAACTGACCCCCGGACAGGGCCAATATTGACCGGGGGCTATGATTTGCACGAACTTGGTAGAAGTCTGCAAGACAATGCTACATACAAAATATCTAAGCTCTAGGCCTTGTGGTTTTGGACAAGAAGGTTTTTTCAATTTTCCTATATAGGCCTATGTAAATCAAGTGACCCCCGGGGCGGGCCAGTTTTGACCCAAGGGCCATTATTTGAACAAACTCATTGGAGATCCACTAGACAATGCTACATACCAATTATCTTAGCTCTAGGCCTAGTGGTTTTGGAGAAGAAGATTTTTTGATTATTCAAATACAAAATAGAGTAAACCCCGGGACGGGGCCAATTTTGACCCAAGGGAAATAATTTGAACAAACTTGGTAGAGGTCCACTAGGCAATGCTACATACAACATATCTTAGCTCTTGGCCTTGTGGTTTTGGAGAAGAAGATTTTTCAGATTTTCCTATATAAAATAAACCCCGGGCGGGGCCAATTTTGACCCTGGGGCCATAATTTGAACAAACTCGGTAGAGGTCCACAAGACAATGCTACACACAAAATATCTTAGCTATAGGCCTTTTGGTTTTGGAGTAGAAGATTTTTTAAAATTTCCTATTAAAGCCTATATAAATCAAGTGACCCCTGAGGCAATAATTTGAAAAAATTTGGTAGAGGTCCACTAGACAATGCTACAAACTAAATACCTAAGCTCTAGTTCCTCTGTTTTTTAAGAAGAAGATTTAAAAAAAAGAGTTCTGCATGGAATGGAATTCTTTGAACAACTTTGGTAGAGCTTCAAGCAATGAGCACACCGGTGAAGTTTGGTTGAAATTGACCAAGTGGTTAAGGAGGAGATGTTGTTTAAAGAAATTGTTGACGACGGACGGACGGATGGAAGTACTAACGATAGGATACTTAAGTGGCTTTCCCATGTTAAAATTTAGCCACATTAACCCGATTTTAGCCACATAATTCCACTTATGGACATTTTTTAAGTGACTCCGGTTGAACAAAGACTCCTAAGTCACCCAAACCCAGTTTGTTTGTACGGACTGACGGACGGACGGACGACGACGGACATAGCTCGATCCTAAAAACTCACCATGGCACACTGTGCCAGGTGAGCTTAAAAGGAATAAAGAAATAAATCATTTAAAAGAAACATTCTTAACAGTTTTTTTATATTAGTTTAAACTTTAAATATAAAGTGAATTTAACAGAATTTGGTTACATCTACCTTAATGAAACGTGCCTTAGTGAACATGTATGTATATATATGTATGTATTTTTACGCCTCGTATTTGCATGAATGTAATGTCCTCATGTTTACATGTTTGTACTATGTATATAGCAGTACATTTGTACATATATAGGTTTTGAAGTAAATGTAGAGTCGTGGACTAATTAAGATTAGTCAGGGATATAGCATCCCTGGATTAGTAACGAATGTCATCGTTTAAATGACCGAGACCGAAACCAAGTCAAGAATCGCGAGAAAAAGTAGGATCAGTGGGGTTAGTGGAAACCAGGCATTTTTTATTTAACACCTTTATAATTTCCACAACCTTTGCTATACTAAAGCAGAAG
Source organism: Lutraria lutraria (assembly GCA_964023205.1). Classification (NCBI taxonomy): domain Eukaryota; kingdom Metazoa; phylum Mollusca; class Bivalvia; order Venerida; family Mactridae; genus Lutraria; species Lutraria lutraria. The sequence continues at coordinate 35,530,425 of OZ026846.1, forward strand.
ATGAGTCGCGCACTCAAGTTCAGCATCATAAATTGTATCGATTCACCAATAGTAAGTGTGTGAATTTGTCACATTGTTGTTATCTGGTAATATAACTAAATGGTTTACTTGTCAGTGAACAATAAAAGGATTAAATTATTCAGAGCCTTAGCTATTAACATGTTGATTACAGCAAAGAATGGTGGAAGCAACTCAAATCAAAACTATATGACCTACAACCAACCTAGTAAATCAATTATTATTGGAAGTGTAAAGTATGCTGTGAGGAACATGCATATATATGTGTAGTGGTTTGGTTTTGCTAACGAACACATACAACTTCAAGCCGCTAGTATACTAGTGTGGTAATTTTAACAATGTTAACTTGAAATTAGTTTCCTATAAGAAAGATTTAATCCCCGTATTCATGTTTGTTTCTGTATAAACTTTCGTCACGAATATTTAATTGGTGCAGACATGACAGTTTATTTTGGCATAAGCGTGTCTGGAAAGAAAGTTAAGATTTATCAAGGACTTATATTCATGTACATACATGTATGTATATAAGTCCTTGGTTTTATCTTCTAATAACTTCGATATAATTTTTACAATAATTTAAAGTATCAAATTAAACGACATTTATGTTTTAACGGCCAACTGGATGGTAACACCTAGACGTTTGACCTTAAAATCAATAGGAGTAATCTACAAGCAATGACCAACCTCAGAACAAAAATTGAGGACCTATAAGGTCAAATCGTTCTCTAGTCATTTGTCAGACAAGGTTTTTGTACTGAAGGTCACTCACTATGACCTTGACCTCAATATCAAGTCATCTACATGCGCTGACCAACCTTCCAACCAAATCTGAAGAGCGTATGCCAAATTGTACTTTAGTAATTGGTCTGACAAGATTTAGAACTCAGTTATGGACGGACCGACTGACATGTGCAAAGAAATATACCCGCTTTTCTTCCACAGGGTGCATAAATATTGCGATTTATTAATCATCTAGTATCAGAGGGGAAATAAGATGAAAAAATACAGAAGAGTAAAAACTCGGCCAATACGGACAAAACTCGGCAATACAGGATTTATGCATTCCCGTTGGTTAAAAAACGAGACATATTTGAAAATGACTGCCTAATATAATGAGACAATGTGTCCTGGACAACACCCAGATCCATAGAACAAAGGCCAATATTACTTTTTCGTCAAATGTATTTTCCTTGTCTGGACTTTACCTTCTGTTTGCATCCAAGGATTTTGAAATAACTTGGTATAAAAGTTTACCTTAATGAGATGATATGTCATGAACATCACCTATAGTTGTAGTTCAAAGGTCAAGAGCTTTTTTAACAGTGGGCTCGACATGTTGCCCTTGGGCATCTAGTATTGAATGGGGAAGGAAACCAAATAATAATTGCATAAGCCTTTGTAGGAAACTATCAAGCGGTGAGCTGCAGTGTGTGAGAGGTTTGTTACAGATCAATTCTTCATCATGTGATTCAGAACATCCAATATGTTTTAATCAGTTAAAACAACGAGTATCACATGGGAATTTAATATTGGATATACGTCAGTAAATACACAGGTATATATATGTGTACATTGTACACTGTCTGGTACGTGAAACGGTGCAGATTTTCCGTGTTACGGTGCTTGCATCCAAGATGGCGGAGGGAGAAACGACAAGGAGGTACGTGTCATTTTATACCGATGTATTTATACAAATACGCTATTTAGAAGGAGAAGAACAGTTGCATCTAATTTTCAAATAAATTCACTGAGAGATCAATATATTCACCATGTCTGTTGCATAGGATTTATATGAATTATTTGCTAAAAACTTTGAGGAATAAACCACGCAAAATTCGAACCGAGAGAAGTGGTAAATATTATAGCCAATCTTCGTACAAAAGCCACTATTCTTGGAGTGAATACGCTTGTTTGTTAGCGTATGTGTATAGAATCATTCATAGAAATACTACATCTTCTCAATCACTTTGTTGTGCTTAAATTTGTCTATTTTCTGTTTCGTCAACACGACGGTGCAGACACCTAACAACGGTGCAGATTTTCCGTAAGAAATGAGACGGTGTTGCCACAAATGAGGCAACGGTGCATACATATACAACAAAAAGTATACGGTTCAGACACTAAATTAAAAGAAATGAAGCATATAATTTTCAAATACATTATTTTCTTCATTTGTACTTATTTGTTAATTTTTTAAATATTTTTTAAGTTTAAACATATTTTTTTCATATCCATAGAATCTCAGCCATATAGTACAGTGTTGTGGGAAATCTTATGTCGAGTGTTGGTCCCTTGAAGCCCACCAGAGAGCACAGCATTATATAAAAGGAAACTTGAATGTGAAAATGCAAGAAGACATTTACAAGAAAATCTCTCAAGATACATATCTAAGTAACCATAAAAAATCTGAGAATAAGGAATTTACAAGCAACATATGCCAACAGCATTCCTTTAGGAGAGATATGAACTTATTGATCACATTAAAGGAGTGCATGAAAAAGGGTTCACTTGCCCTGCGTGTTTCAAGGAGTATGCCTGGAGGACGAGTTTGCACGGACATTTATTCTGAAAATATGACATTTCGATCAGTTTTCAGATATACGATTTTCATATTTTTTTTTATTGAAATCGTGTATCCTTATGAGCTAACTGTATACATGTATTTTAAAGCAAAATCTTGAAAAAATGAGTGATCAAAGACGTACTTTTTTCTAGTCAGTTTCATATCTATACTTATGAAAAGGTGCTACTACTGTTTCTATAAACCGTGCGACTAATTGCTTTTTTTATGATAAATGTTGGTATGTCGCAATATTTACTTGTTAAGACTCGGTTTTTATTTGTAAGTGTGGTTCAAATCATTTTAAGTTAAAAGAGGGTTGCCTATAGAGTGCTCCAAATTTAGAATAGAAATATCAATGTATTTTAGTATTCAATAAATATTTAATTCACGGTTGAAACAGTGTGTAAGCAATATTTGATATATACTGAACTAAAGTATACATTCATTTTTAATAAATGTATAATTATATTGTTGTTTTTCAGGTATTATATGTACTGTGATTCTTACTGTGATTTATTCCTGATTCATAGTGATTTCCTTTCAGTATACATGTTCAAATGATCACAAATGAATGTAAATAAAACTTGTTTTTATGGTATTATTTATTTATTATATTTTTAACATGTTGTATTTAAAAATATGGCCAAATAACAATACTCAGAATACTTTCAACGCTAGAAAAATAACTTTTCTAACACTGTTAAAATTAGGTAAATCTTATGTGAAAAGCATGCTCGGTAATGACAGGTACTTGACAGAGATGACAGGCGATCTCTCAATACAAATTAATCTACACCACAAATTGATGATTAGAGAGAAACAACAGGTATTATAAGTTGGCAGTCAACTTTAAAGTAGGTTTGACTGTATTTCAACAGACTAAGCTACCTTCCTGGGCATGAAATGATGTTATTTGTTTCACTGTAATGATAGTTATGTAAATGAAATAACCAATTTGCAATACAAAAGTGTAAGACTAGCACAAAGTACAATTTAAATATAGCACTACCACCATCCGGAGTCAGGACAATATGAATGCTATTTCAAGCCTTTTAAAACTCAGAAGTGTAGATGCATGTCCATCACAAGTATCGTTTCTATTTCAATTTAGTATCTCTAATCTTCAGGTTCTTTTGGTTTCAAGATTTTATCCACGTCGAACATCCACGTCGAACATGTGGCAATACACATTTTTTATTCGTGAGACCAATGATATTCTCTCACAGTGGTAGGGCGTCTTATTGGCTCTTTCGGTTTAGAAATACATGTACATCGTATTCCCTAATTTACATTTTCTCTTTCCTCTGCATATTCGGCTTGTGTCAAACATATGACCCCTGTAAAATAAAAATGGCAAGTAATAGATACACGGACACGGCAAAATGGTATATCTTCTTAATTGTTTTTTGAGTTGGTGATATTTTTCTCAAAGACACACTATATATTTTCTTGTCAACTTACTGGTTTAAATAAAATTCTTACTCATTAAGTCATACTTAGTGACTCAAAACATCGATGAATACAGCTTTTACTGAATGTGAGCATTAAACTAGTAGAAGAATGTTTGTAATTAACCTATTAAGTATTTTATTTATCTATAAACAAAGACTTTTCATATAGATGTCACATTTTTACTCGCAGTAGAAGTTGCATAACTAGTGATTAATGTACACGCAACAACTAAAACTAAGTATTTAAGCACATCTCTTAAAATGTAACAGCAGATCTATGGTTTCATTACATTCTTTTAATTTAGTGTCTGAACCGTATACTTTTTGTTGTAGATGTATGCACCGTTGCCTCATTTGTGGCAACACCGTCTCATTTCTTACGGAAAATCTGCACCGTTGTTAGGTGTCTGCACCGTCGTGTTGACGAAACAGAAAATAGGCAAATTTAGGCACAAACAAGTGATTGAGAAGATGTAGTATTTCTATGAATGATTCTATACACATACGCTAACAAACAAGCGTATTCACTCCAAGAATAGTGGCTTTTGTACGGAGATTGGCTATAATATTTACCACTTCTCTCGGTGGTTTATTCCTCAAAGTTTTTAGCAAATAATTCATATAAATCCTATGCAACAGACATGGTGAATATATTGATCTTACAGTGAATTTATTTGAAAATTATATGCAACTGTTCTTCTCCTTCTAAATAGCGTATTTGTATAAATACATCGGTATAAAATGACACGTACCTCCTTGTCGTTTCTCCCTCCGCCATCTTGGATGGAAGCACCGTAACACGGAAAATCTGCACCGTTTCACGTACCAGACAGTGTTGTATAAATATTTGTATCAGCCGTATCTAAGGAATAAATTACTATTGGAAACATGTAATAATTGAATACACATATATTGCACAAATCACAAAATAGTTTCTGAAAGCTGTTTTTTTTTCTAATTCTACTATTAAAGCCGTCATATAAGTATGCAATCATAATTATAATATTTACACATGATTGTATGATTTAATCTAAAACTCACTTTTTACACAATTTTTGCTTGTTTGTATACTTGATCTGCCTCTGTATAAAGGTGCAGATTTTATTGATTCTTGGTCAGGCTTTTGAAGGTTTACTATACTTCTTGCAACCAAAACATCCAACACAAATTATTTGAATCATTCATAATTTGACATATAACTATAAGCACGTTACGAGTATGAGCATTGACTTTTTATTTATAAGACAAAACATTTTATCAGTTTAAAAGTTGTGTTTTTTTTTGTTTTACCATTTTAGATGTATGGCAACATTACAAAATGATAACACCCTGGATCATGCTTCCAGTCAGATTTTTTACAGAGATTAAGCATCTAAAACAAAACAAAACAAACAGAAAACGTAATACTGTACTTTATTCAAAGTAACCAGACTTCATGCACCACAGAATTTCAAATAAATCAAAATCAAATAAATATTAACATTAATTACTGAAAAGTATATTCTTACATAATAAATTACACACATGACTGCTGAACACATTTTATGACTTTGTAGCAGACAAGTGAAAATGGCAAGCAAAAAAACTAATGAATCTGTTTATGAAGGCTATGCAAGAGAACAAAATTCATCCAGATCAAAGGTAAGACTAATTAGGCACTATTAGAGTTTTTATATCATATTCATTACATGCTGAATAATCACAAAAACTGTATATTCTTGAGACAACATCCTGGTTTATAAAATAAACTTCTTCTATAAACTATTCTACCATGTTGCTTACTCAGAAAATAAACGCTAGATCCAAAGCAAAACCTTATTATTATGATCACTTTTGGAAACAAATAAGTCAGCCAAAATGTTGAGCTGGAATATGGAAGAAATTAAGAAAATAATCTCAGAAAAGGTTGTTATCAGACATGGGGTGTTAGATATGAATACAAGTACTAATTTTTACTTAAGTGGACATGATCATTTTCGTATGATAATTTTTTTAATTCACGGGTTGGTCATAATCAGTCTGACAGTTTCATTCATCACAGCTATTTGATAACAGTCATTAATCCTGTACTTGAACTGCTGTTATCATTTCTTCTCATCATAATATCTTCTTTTTAAAGTTCTATACTTTTTCAGCATGTATAAGGCTTCAAGTTCTTTGACAATATAATTTCCTCTAGCAATTAACATTTCTATTTCTGCTGAATCAGTTACATCTTTATTCTTCAAAAAAGCAGCCTTGAGTTTAGAACGAAAATAATCTGCGCCTGCAGGATATTCTTTGCCAAGGTACAGAAGCTGAAAGTAAAAAAAATAATTTAAAATTGTATTCCTATTCAGTGCTTCAGAAGAACATTCTGTGATGAAAAAGGAAAATGAACTGCAGTGAAATCTTTAAACTGGAATATCGGCAATGGTATTTCAAACTAACATTGTTGTTTTTCAGTGAAATATGAGATCATATTGTAGCAGTTGTATTTATAAATTGGCTGGGATATTCACCAGCCCGATTAGCTCAGTTGATAGAGCATCTTACTTTCAAGCAGGACGTCGCGGGTTCAAGCCACGCATTTGGTACATTATTTCCTCCTCCTATTACATTTGGTGCCACAAGTGAGAGACTAGCCTTGGAATTCTAGAGCTAGGATATATCTATGCCATTATTAAACTTCATAATAAAAAGAATCACAAGCAAGCCCTACTTATGAAAGTTAATTTATAATTTGCAGTCTAGACTTTCTTCAAAATATATGTTCATTGTTTAGAAGTTATTTATTAAATATTCAAAATATCTATGTGTTAGCTGCTATAGAGTAATTTCTAAACAAACATCAAATAAATACAGGACTTACTGTTTTATATAACTCAATAACTCTAGGCCGGAGAGGGTTGGAAGCCATCTTCTTCTCAGAATTCTTGTTAAGTCATTGAGAACACTACAACAGAATCAGAGAAATGAACAAAAAGGTTGATTACTTATTAAAAATGCTGAAAATGATATTCGAAAAGACTAGCTATTAGCAACGATATACTGGTATATCGGCAGGACTTCTTTTCCTTCGATAGCAGGGGCTGTTGACAGGCGTCTTCCCCTCAGGAAAATTCTTTAAAATCATGCAGTTTTCCCCTAAAATTCAATTTACATCAAGTTTTTTTCTTCCCCTTTTGCAAAAATTATGTTATTTTTCCCTAGGCCCCTTCCCCTACCTGTGAAAAAAAGCCCTGACCGCTATATTGCGATACAGCGACAGGCTGATACGTACGACATCCGGCCGTGTATCGCGATATTTCCTATAATAATTGAGCACAAAATCCATTGAATTAAATGAATGCAGACACAATCTTTTAGACCATCTGAATGACAAATAATTGACTATTTGCAGTTTTCCAATAAACCTATATTGATACAGTTTGAAAAACGGATTTATTTATCTGTTGACACTGATAAGCAATCTACTGGTTACACTATATGAATGAACAACCTTATGCAGTGATCTCTATGTGGTAATGGGTTACACTTGAGTTGACAGTGCCAGTGGCCTTGATTTTATTGTATTTTTCATTACCTACCCTGTATTGCAATATAGTTTGACTGTATTGCAATATATCGCAATACGGGTTATATCATATCTTTGCACACTTACTAGCTACTACAATAAATGAAATTGAGCTAATGTAGTTAGCTAAGTGTCATCCAATTTCGCGACGTGTATTTATTTACATTTTATATGTTTAAAAAGAAATGTGTTCATATGACAGTTGTATTACTAGTTTACGAATATATTGGTTTATTAACAAGTAAGTAGGGACCATGTAATTAGGATTTACAAACGAAAATAACAGGAATCTTCATTTTGGTCATCTAATCAGCGTTCCGAGATGTCGTAAACTATTTACTTTTACCGAATTTTGTTGGAGGAATACTGACATTTAAACTGATAAATAACGTACGTTTGTGTTATTTATTTTCAAATAAACGGCATTTATCGAACAGAATTTATATCTTATTGAAATTTGGTATGTCGTAAAATATAAACACAACTTTACGGCATTCCGCCATATTGGTTGCTAATACACACAATATTGGATTATTGAAGCTTGAAGCAAATATCGAAAGCACAATGGTACATTAGTTTCAACTGTTTCGGTTGAATTCAATAGTTTTTCTTATCTATCCTTTTTATGTCATCTGTTGACGCATTTTTTACTCTGAAATAAATGGAAATTGTATTAATCCCGCACCTATCTCGCTCATTTATCCACAAACCCTTCTTCTTCTTCTTCTTCCATGTAATTTGCAGGGCCCACTCTGGGGCATTATCGCAAATATTTAGAGACAGGTGAGATACAAGGAATCCGGGTGCGATACCCTAGCTCGTTTCGAATAGATTCCTTGGTTCTTTAACGTGCCCGGTGTAAAGCACCGATACACGCGAGACTACCTCTGGGTTTCCTACCAGGATCATCTCTAGTTAACCCATGGTCATAATTTCCATATTTTAATTTGATGATCACCTTTGCTTTTTCGTCTAAGACCAACAGTGTCAGGAACTGTTATTATTAATGTTTGTATGATCGAAATTGCCCTGCACGTTTGTTTGCAATTTTATGAAAAATACTGCAGATATTCCCATTTAGTATGACCCTAAAATGTCTAAGTTTGAAATAAAAAGCATGCAGCATAAGTATATTTATTCATCAGGCTGTCATTTCATAGGTAACTTAGACTTGTTGAATCAACCTATTTGGCAGTAGATTCTACTGCATTTCCTTAAGATTTTTGTTTCAGAGTTTTTGACATGTATGTGCAATTGCATGCATATAGTCTTCCGGTTTTTACTCAATGCATGAATGTTGCATGTTTTTTTATCAGAAAAGTACATCATTTAGGGAATTCAATAGCCATTTTTTAGTTTGGAATTCTGGTCCCCTGGTGCTGTTTGTTATATATGATGATTATAAATTTTATCATGCATATCTCTCGATATTTGACCCAGCAGCTAGGTTTTTGAATTCTCAATGTTCCTCAAGTTTCAATGTTACTCTATAATTAGACATAACTATTTTGATCCCTATCGATTTTAATATACTAATTTTACATATTTCTATTTCTTAGCCTCCTAAACAGGGGTCAGCTGGCAAGAAAAAGTTGTCCAAGGCAGAGAAAGAAAAATTGAAAGCAGAGGAGGAGGAACGCAAAGCTTTAGAAGAAGGTTTGTTTGTGACAATAATGAATTAACTTGCAGTTTAATGCTGACAAATATGTGACATCAGTTGATAAGGATACCACTTTAATCTCAGGGTAACTTTAGGGGTTCTCTATCAGGTTGTATATGACACAATTGTACTTTACTTGTATTATTTCTGTGGTCTTAAAGAACTGCTTGTTATATATTTTGCCTAAAAGTTTCTTTCTGGTGACCTGACTTACCTTTAATAATATTTCCCTGCAATCCTAGACTTTTTATCAGGTAAGAGGAACGGTACATCCACCTTCTCACTTTTGTTACATTTCCGCACAATTTCAAGACCCCCAAAAGATCCCAGACTTCTCCCCCTTTTTTAATTAGCATGTATCCTGATACAAACATTTAATTTTTAGACCTCATTGATATCGTGACAAGTTTGTTTGTTTCTTACTATGATTTAAATCTTACAGAGGAAGCTCGGCTCCAAGCAGAAGAAGAAGCGAAAAAACAAAAAGAACAAGAAAAACTTCAGCAAGCAGAACAGAGAAAGCAACAAAATGCTGTAAGTTATATGTTTGTGATCATTCTAGAATATTGTTTAATGCTATGAATCATAACTATTTGCACAGAACAAATTTTCAGATATTCAAATGTTCTTGTGATATTTAGTATTTTTTTAATGATAACTGAAAGTGCTCAAATTTAAAACCATGCAATGTCTGTTTAGTGTTAATGCAAAAATTCATGCTAGCGAAATTGAATGATATACCATTGTAAACTTGGTAACTTCATGAATTCATCATGACTGTAAATTGAACTTTTTATATGATAGAGTACATGATTGACCATAATATCTTTATAGATGATGACTTTTTTAATACGTGGTAGAATTTGTTACATCTGATTTTTGAGATTTGCCATAAACTCAGGGTTCTTGGGGATAAAAAATGTCATGTAAAATTCCATAACTGATAAAATCTTGCACTCACTTTGTGAACGAACAAATCAATTACAACACATACAATGTTAATTATATTTGATATATATCTTTCATTCTGAATCAACTTCAGGAGAAAGAAAATCGCCGTATGGAAATGCTTGCATTGTTGGACATTCAAGAAAGAAACAAGTCTGCATTAAATCAATTGCACGATGAAAGACGTAAAAAGGCAAAGGTAATATGAAGTACAATGTACATGTAAAACTAAATGAATTGATTATTAATTAAAAATTAATATTTATACCTTGGTACAAACTTCTAGGTAACAGTTACATGTTTAATATACTTAAAATCTCTTAAATAAATTGGCAAAAATAACATATTCAGCTGTTGTGTTTTTAATTTGATACTGATACAGATTTTTACATAGAAATTTAAAAAGTTTGTTGTTTTGAGCTGTTGTTTGATTTAAATTTTATCTTTTTTTATTCCAGTGGGCTCGTTACATGCGCTGCGATGGATCACCTAATCCGACTACCCCTGGAGAAATAAATACATACATAAATCTTAGATTAGAAGATACAGAACACAATGATATAGATTCTGTCCTGAAACAAGGTGAACTTGATCTAAGTGTAAGTATCTTGTGTGGAATTTTATCAAATTTATCTTCTAGCCTATTAAGTCTTTTCAGCATACCTTTTTAGACAGTCTGTGTATTGAATATACTTGTTAGTTAAATACAAGTTTAGGACCACTTCATGGAAATTAGTCTGTTTCAAATTTTCCTACTGTACCCTGAAGTATGTTTCATTATGAATCGTCTTCTATCAATTTCAAAGTATTGTGTCATTTGTTATGTGTATGTTGTTGATGATATAAAATTAAAGGGCTGATTTATACACAGAAAAGTATGTTTATAGTGAAATTTGGTAAAGTGGAAGATCTGATATTGTAAAGTGATTATTATTCCCCATCCAAGCCATTCTTTAACTTGAATGTAATGAATATAATGAAATATGGATTTTGTGATTTAGTACTGTCTCAGGTCCCAAAGATTTCCCTACAATCATGTTCTCTGCTAAACTGTATGTACCACTACCGGTGATTGGAAAGGAGGAATCAATTAAGAAACATAAGAATTTAGAAACCGGTTAACTAAAATATTTTCCACTGTTTCTAAAAAAAAAATTTTAATTTTTTTTTATTTTTCTATTAAATGTTTCAGTTGATAAATGAACTAGACTTTCTACTAGAAGATACTCCATTTTCTGAAATGAATGCTGAAGAAGTTGACAGATATAGATTGGTATGTTTATACTGAGGCTGTCCTTAAAGCATTGTATGTTTCTTGCACCTAGCCATCAAAATTGCTTGACTCAGTCAAGTCATTTCTGCTCTTTTTCAGGACTGTATGATTAAATTGAACAAATTTTGATGTTACAAAATTCATTATTTTAGTGTGCAATGAAAAAAAACCAATGTTTTAAGGATATATTGCTTTTTATCCCCTTCTGTGAAATCCACTTTCATAGATGTCCAATGAATGCCAAAATCACACATTAGTTGTAGTATTCACATTTTCTTTTTTTTTCTTTAATTGATTATTACAAGCAGTTACTATCTGATTTACCCAATGATGTGAAAATGTTAGGAATTCAAGAAATATGTTAAATTGAGACTTAATTTCAATTAATTTTATTTTAACATAAGTGTTGAAAATATAGATTTGTTAACTTAATGAGTTTCATTTTACCTTCATGATAAATGTTGATCATTAATATTGTTTTGATTTAGACCCCTAAACAGAAATTGTTCCGCAATGCACGTTATGTAAGAACCGTGTTGATGACTTGTGTCAGTTTTCTGTCTTATATGTGGAATACATTTCAAATAAACCAGCAAATAAAAGATTTCTCATCTGAAGGCATTTTTCTTCCTCCTCTGTTGCTTACTTAATGATTTTTTGAGGGGAATGGGACATACTGTTAGTGTTAGGTAATCCTGGAGCACTGATCAGGTAAATTGTCAACCATACATACAGTCAAACAGTGCTGGTAGCCACCTCTGAATAAAGGCCACCCTGTGAATAAAGACCATTCTTTAAAAACTGTCAATGATTATTTAGAACAAAATGACCTCTGAATAAAGGTCACCTGTCAGTAAAGGCCATATTTTGTCTTTCTCAAGGGTGGCCTTTGTTTACAGGTTTGACTGTAACTGAAATAATATATTGTTGATTTATTGAGTTGAACCCAAAAAGTAAGAACAATTTTAGAAATCAGTTTGCTCACAGTACACCCAACAGATCAATGCATCTCAGAACCAGCTGCAGCTGCCTTTTTGGCTTTTTTTTTTGCTAAATAAATAAAAATATCTATAAAGTTGAAGCTACCATTCAACATGTTTCAGTCAGCTGACTTTTTTTGTAAAGAATGAATTGTTTAACATTATTTTCTGGTACTGATTACTGTGACTTTTATTTGATGTTAAGTTAGATTTGTATTCCACATCTTGGCATGTTTTTACTGCTTTTGTATTTTAAAAATGTGTTTTATTGTTTGGTTTTCTGTTATGTAGTCAGTCAAAATAATAGATACAGTTTGTACAACTATATTCCTTAATTAAACACATACATGTACGTTTGTATGGAAGATTTTTATTTTATTAATTTCTCAAGGCACTTGTGTTAATGACTTTATGTCTTATAAGTTAAAAGTTAATTTCTGTATTACTTGTAACAATGATAATATAAATGAAGAACTTTATAGATTAATTAATCTTAATGGTTTCCGTAAATTCATTGAAATCTTTAAGACATTAGCAACAACCAATAATTCTGTTTTCAGATCTGACATTTTTTTTTAGTATTTTTGTTCAAGAGCTACTCTAAATCATTTATAAGCATAACATTTATTTTTTTTTAAATGAAAGAGAAAATTCTCACCTTTTTACTGATACTATCATGAATGAGCTGTTAAGTTGTTAATTTATAAAATACATCATCCGTTAGATTTGACTTCATGATTTTTTCTTGAACTTTTTTGTATATTTCATAAATAGTTCATGAAGTATGAGTAACTAATTGACAGGGTAGACTCAGTGTGAGTTTGTGCTTATATTATATTTGGCTTATTTGTCCCTTTGTTAATCAGATCACACACTCTATATAAGTAGACAAACTGAAAATAAAAATCTTTACTTCTTTTTCTTTGTCAATACTAGTATTTGACATAGAGGGCAACTTACGGTAAATTGTGAAATGAATTACATTGTCTGTTAGTTTTGTCAGATTCTCAAGGTGTTTCAAATCAGGTCATTTTGAGTATTTCCATAGATTATCACTAAATGGAAAATTTTAAATACCAATATCTGTCAATAATTTACTGCTTTTCAAAAAAATTTAGTTTCTTTGTAAGAGTGTTCCATTAAACCAAACATTTAAAATATTTATTTTGTACATTAATCTACAGTTACTTTTGTATTACAAGTTATGTTTTATATCAATACAAGATTTTGATGATTTGGATGTGTAGGTGACTGAATGCTAATATAATGTTACATTAGTGTTGCTATCTGTCTTATAATGTGGTATTCATTGTGTTATTTGCTCCATTTTAGAGTTTTAGTAAAAGTTTGAGATTTGCTAAACAGTGGAACCCAGACCAGTCTAAAATGCAAGTTTCTGATTGGTTGATTGTTTATTGACTCTAAACATTAACCAATGGCAAGACTGTATTCTAAACTGGTTCCTTAAATTCTAACAAAAGTTTGATAACTTAAGAGAAATTTATTGATTTTTTACCTGTCATAGCATGTTTTATGAAATGCCTCTTACCAGCTATTTATATGAAATTGGGATGTAGATTACCAAGCCAGAGCCCAACTAATCCAATTTTCATGTTGGCAGTTGACAATTTAAAGATTGAGACACAAATCTTATATCAAAGAGAAAAATATAACATACTTCTCATTTTCTGTTGTTACCACCTAAGAATGCACATCAGTCACCAGTCTGGTTACATATACTAACGTCTCATTTTTTATAAACAATCAGCGTCAGTACATGGTACAGGCCGGAACACAAGAATTGATAATATTTTAACTGTGAAATGTACTAACTATTGAATGGAGGCAAAATCTTGACTGATAAGAAGATCATTGCAATATTATATTTCATTATTCCAGAATGAAAATTAATATCAAGCCATCACTTTTTTTTATTAAGATTGCAATCCTGATATCTCAGAGATGGAGAGTATTATGTACTTGATTGTTCCATTTAAAACATGATAATCACTGTATTCAAATACTATCTACAGCGCTACGAACATCTACTAATGTATTTAATTTATATTTCATCCAATCAGACGAGGGAAGATCTACAAAGGCTAACACAGACCAAGTTAGATGCTGCTACTGTGAAGATTCTGCAGCAAGCTACAGATTTATGTGACTCTGAAACGTTCAATCTTCATTACATGAAAAAGAATCAGGATATTTGTTTGTGTATCTGGGGAAATCTGAGTAAAAATCCTAGGTAATTTCAATGATTATTAAATAACTATATCTAATATTAGAGATGGAATTAGAAGAAGATAACATTTAATACAAAAGTGTTGTCAGCAGTACGTGTAAGAATAGTTGGCTAATACGGACAAATGTTGGCAATATGGGATTCCATGCATTGGTTAAAAACTCAGCACTGTATAGAATTATAAAATGTGGGCTTTCCATTTGTTGTGAAACCCTCCAAAGTATGAGTGAAGTATATTGATAAAATACTTATTAATTAAAGTAGTTCTTTGTCCTCAGCTGTATTTTATGTATAAAACAGCAAACCTTGAACAAATAACCCAGCCAAATGGAATTTCCTTCTTTAGTAACATTATAGTATTGTTCTTTATACACTAACATCTCTCTATATATAAAGACCATCTTTAGGTCCAAAAAGTTAGACCTAATATTGATGTGGTCTTATTAACAAGTTGAAATGTTTCTTGGAAATATTTGAAAGCAGGTCTGAAAATAGGCTTTGGTAATGGTTATAACATGGTGGTGATGATGTGGTGGTGGTGATGTGGTGGTGATTTCTTTGTAAGGCATTACCATAGCTTCATGGTCTATGCAAGAAAATATTATTGACATTTTTTATGAAATATGAGATCACCATTGCTTGTACTAAGGTCAAAATTCTTTAATGAAAGAAAGCACTGATGGCTTTGAAAAAGTCAAACACAATGTATTAGAGTTTTGTTATTAAAAGAACAAGCAGATGCTTGAACTACAGTTAAACCTGTGTACAAAAGTCACACTTGGGAAAGACAAAATATAGCCTTATTGACAGGTGACCTTTATTTGGAGGTATTTTTGTCCTTAATAATCACTGATGGTTTTTAAAAGAATGGCCATTATTCACATGGTGGCATTTATTTGGAGATGGCCACTAACACATGGTTGACTGTATATTGAATTGTGAAACAAATTCAATTGTCAGTTATTATATACTAATAAATTTACTAACAAAACCATTTCGGGAATCTAAACGAAATATCCGTATAATGTCAAGTAAATTAGTAATCATGACAGCATGTGACAGTATGTTTATTCTGTATTTCAGAATCAAATCCTTTGAGTTCCAGGAGAAGGGATATCAGTTTGAAATTCCTCGTATTCTTACACTATCAGATTGTGGATTCCGTATTCTATTTACCAAGTATGATCATTACTCAAGTACATGCAAGACATTCTATCCTAGAAAGAAAAAGAAGGAAGGTAAACAATTTCAAACTAGATCTGTTAATATAAAAATGAGGATGGGCACCAGTGTCAAATGAAGCTTTTCCATTGGTTAGTTTATCTGAAAAGATGTGAAACAGCCAATTAGATGACTTGCTTTAAAGCTGGTCTCCAAACTGTTCTATGATCTCAGGTGCTTTTCTAAAGGAATATATTCTTTAATGTCATTAATCATTAAAATATTTTCAATTAAAAAAGATAAAAAAATAAGTTGGTTAAGATTATAGACAGCCTTTTTGCAACTGAAATGCAGTTGTAATTTGATAATTAAAAGCAAATTTCATGCTGATCAAGTTGAAAATTTCCATGTGTATGACTTGAGGTTATAGTCGAGTTATATTATTTAAGAAACTCCATAAATATCATTTAGTGTATTACCTTTCTTTTATGTATATCTCAAAATTCTTCTGAATAAAATGTGGAAAACAATGATAAGTTATTGTTTCATCCTCCAGATTTTTAGAGCATTGCAATAATTATTATAAGTAGTATTTAAGAGTAAATACAAATCATCAAGATTCTAACCATGTTGACTGACCTCATAAACAAAAATATAAGCCCTGTCTGACATGTTCCTGTTCTAGAACCTGTTCCTACAGAAGAAGTCAAACCTGATGAAGAGGAGGAGAAGAAAGATGATGAACCAGAGAAAGAGAAGGATGGAGAGGAGGCTGAAGGTGGAGAGGAGGATAATAAAGAGGATACAGAGGTAGGGAAAGAGAATAGCAAAATGATAGATAGATCGGTAGATATGTTTGATGACCCTGTAGATACAGTCTTGGAATTAATTTTTTGTGACAGGTTGTCCGACTATATACTTTATGAAGGAAATTCTGTAAAAGTAGGTTGCCCTCCAAAAGACTTAAAGAAGGAAAAAATCCTTTCAGGCAGGGGGCAACCCACTAATTTGAGGACTGTAGATATTGACATCCTTGTAGTAGTGATAACAATTAAGTAATGATGATGATGCATGTAGCATAATGATGATGAAAAGATTAATGCTGATGTAATAACAACTAATGAATCAGTCAGATTTAATGCTATATGTACAGTATGAGTGGATATTATGGCTTGTCAAAATCATAGGCACTCGATTTCGTGATTTTTATACATTTACAGACGTTATTTTTCAATTTCACACATCAAACAACACAAACCTGTCGATAGAAAAATCTTCATTTTTTCCCTTATTGCATGTATAAATACTCCAAGGTAATGAACTCGCCATCTTTTCGATTGACAGTAGTGACGAAAATAAGCATGGGTCCCGGCTTTCCTTGTAAAAGCTGTCAAAACGTTTAAAGTTGGGGAACACTACAACGAAAGCAAGGTTCCCGGAAAGCACGTGCAGATTAGAATTACATATTGACTTACTTATTATTATTGATTACTAATTAGGTTTTATTGTCAATAGAGCCATTTTCAAGGAAATATTCTTATTTGTGATATGTATTTGGTATTTATACTATAGACAAATAATTATATAAGTGGTCCATTTTATACATGTACATTCTGTAAAAACAGTTTGATACCAAATGATCATTACATAACTGTAGTAGCTTAGTTTCCCATATTTACTGATCCTTGATTTTACACATATTTTGCACTTCTCTCTGTTATAATTTGCTTTTCATCGGATTATTCACATTAATGATACATTTTCTTATCAATTCACATTTAATGTCACTTTTTGGCAATTTTTTATCATTTTGTTTTATAAATTGCATTTTGACATTTTTTGTCAATTCATTTTAATAATAATTTTTATGTTGTTTTTCTGTTCCCCAGGAAGAGGTATATACATATATAACAAGGATATTGCTTAGACAAAATAGATCTGCAGTGGTTTATTCTTCTTTTCTGATTATTATTTAAGTCACCCTTGTTATATCATGTACTCACGGCTATACTAGTGTAAATGAATTCTATTTTATGATTCAGTTACTGTTGTATTGCTCTGAACCATTGATATGATGTTTTATAGACTGGATTTCAGTGTATCACCTCATTTCATGTAGACTGTGATGTTCTTTAGACTGTGTTCTTTTTGTTGAAAAGCTCTGAAAATCCTACAAAGTGCTATGTTAATTTCTAGTTCTTTATTTCATTGGTTGGTAAAATGTGAATCTTTCTCTTCTCTTTAGTTTGGCATGTTGTTAAGAACATAAAGGTCAGGTTCATTTTTTGGATGGTGTATAATGGTGCACTGGTCTAAAATTGGTCTTCATATCATATCCTTGTTTATTTATATTTATGATAAGTACATTTTTGGTTCTGGCTTTCATTTTTAAAACCAAATTCACGACTATATACCATCCAACAACATACCAGTAGTAGCCTGGGCCTCCTATGGCTAAAATTGATTTTATTTCACATTATTGGTGAAAAAAGTAATTACTGGTATAATAAATATGAATCACGTTTTTTCACTGCTTCTTGAGTAACTATACTTGTGAAAAATATGAATATACTTGATGAGTGCTGATTCTTACTTTTGCATTTTTAATCAATCAATATTGATATTTTGATTGACATTAGGGTTTAATGTCAAAGCAGCAGCTATAGGCTCTGATATTATGGATGCATCAGTCTGACAGCATAATTGATCTGAATATATGTTTAAATATTAATTAGCTCAGTCTTATCAACCATTATACTTTGAGAATGGAATTGATATTTGAGTTCAGAGTCCCATAATGTGTTTTATAAGCTTGGGGTCTTAGCAAATGGTTTTGTAGAGGTATATATCACTTGGATTTGGTATGTTATATGATTTCAGCAGTAGATTGTTATTATTTTTGCTGTATTATTTTACAGGAGAACAAAGGGGTATGGTATACAACAATTACGCAGCTAGTTTAGTTGATCAATGTTATTAAAACAGATGTTATATAATTCTTGTATTTGCTGAGTTGTTAATTGTTTTTGTTTCATACATGTATTGCCATTTTGTCATAAATTAATTGAAAATTAGGGATTTCTAGTATTGCAAGGAGTTTGTGTCATTAAATGCTGCTATTGACAGAATTTTGTCTATATACAATATTTGATTTGCTGTAAAAGGTTTGGTGTCCCATAGTCATTTATTGTATGGTGTAAAATAAAATTGTTTAGTTTCTGGTCAAATGCTCATCAAAGACAGGGTATGTAAGTCAGGACTTTGTTCAGCTCTTTAAAGCATGTGGAAAGGTACACTTTGAAAGAAAGTGCTGTACTGTTCCTCAGGCCTAACAAAAAGTCTATGGTTGTGGGAAAATTAGTGTCAGTCGACCAGAAACGTGCAATTTTTTTTACATTTACTTATAAGTTTTCTTGTATTATCTTTGCAAGCAAATTTAAAAATGAGTAGATTTATGAATAATTATTTGTAACAAGATTTGCAAGCTGTGTCTGATAATGGGTACCATTGCTACTTTTAGTACTTTATAACCATTTTTGGTCATAATGATTTCTTTGAGTGACTTTAAACAGTTTAAGCTAATTATCAATGTTCATGGTAGTATTTGTTGCATGCAGTTGAGTTGCAGATCATATGCTTTGCTATTGAATATAGCAGTTTTGTATTCATAAATTACTCTGAATTTAAATTACAAAATGTTACTCAAAATACACTTATACAGACCTTTGTTGACAGTGGCAATTGTATGGCATATGTTTTATGTGTATAACAACTTGTAAATTCTGTCTTACCTCTTGTATTGTTCATAATTGAATTATAAACCCAAGTATACATGTACAATATTCCTCATTAGCACCTTGTGTATTACAGCAATGCACTTCATGAAATATTTTACAAAATTCCCAGTATATAAACTTAGTGTTTGTAACATAATTCTATAATGCATTTGTAATTTGCAATAGGTCTCTTCTTATTAAAGTATGATTTTTTCCTCTTAGATTGTTCCAATGTATATGCATGTCATTCTACTTCATGTATTATTCAAAATTTTCTGTTCTTCCATACCTAAGAGATATTGTTTCGATTTATCTCAGGTCAGAGGACTACTGTGGAATCATTAATTTGGGTATTTAATTTCGTGGATTTCGTGGGTCGGCTCATCCACCAAATCAAATCCCCACAAATTTAAATTCAGAGTTAAGGCTTTTTTTCAAAAATTAAAATCCACGAATTTATGCCCCCCCCCCCCCCCCCCCGAAATAGCAAAACACGAAAATTGAGCACAATGAAAATAAATGAAATTACAGTATTTTGGTTAATGAATACTAAAGGATAATGATTGGATCATATCATGATTACCTCAGATTAGTAGATGACCTTATTTTATGAAGGTCAGCAGGTCAAAGGTTAATTAAGTCACGGTGAGGCTTAAATTAAAAATATTTTTGTTTGTCCTTTATCAACCTTGAGTTTTAGAGGAGGGTCAGTAAGGAGGAATATGTTTTAAGAAATTATACTCTCAGATATGTTTTGCTGTTAAGAAATACTGACTGGAAGGAAGAAAACAGTGGAAGCGGCTCAGAAACGCATCTAGAGATAAGTTCTCTAGATTTTACAATAAAATCTTTTGAGTCGGCATATTTCTTTGTGTCGGTCAGTAAAGGGCAAACAAACTTAAATGTAATTTAAGCCTGACAGTTGAGAACTTGAGAATGCTTTGGCATGTGGTTGTTCAACAGTAAAAGCTGATTGCCAGGGGTTAGTGAATGGATCATATGATTTTAGGGACATTAGTTGGAAGTTCAAGGTCACCAAATGCTAATGTCAGGACAAATTTTAATTCCTGCTTATCTTAGCATAAACATCTATTATTATGCATGTATATTAAAACTCCCCCATATTTATATGTACTCATTAATTCACTACTGATACTTGTCCAATGATAAAATGAATTGAGTTAATTTAACATTTGATTTTTATGTACTTATTTGCTGTCGCTGTGTTTAATGATATTACAACTTTTTAATAACGTTTTAATTGGTGATACACAATAGAAAGTTCATGTCATTATTTAAAACCTGGTTTCATTTGAAAGCTTGTGTTATTCAACAATAATGATGTTTATATTTTAATTATCTTTATGAGTTTAAAAATCATCTTTAAGTCAGAGAGGGAGTATCATCTATTTTGTACTTCTACTTATACAATTGTCATTATTATTATAAAGTAAAGTTTTCATTTTAATAAAAAGCTATTTTGTTCTTGATTTAGAAATTATATCAAACACAATTTCAGTACATCATTGTCATTGTGTTTAGATATATATTCTTCATTTCTGTAGAATATAATACCGGTAAGCTATTTGAATAAAATTGAAACTTGTAAGTTGTTAAACAGGACACATATACCTCAGTTATTGGACTTTTACATGCTTTATATTGGAATTTTGTGTGTACTATTTTAGGATTTAATGGCAATGTTACGTCAGATGAAAGGTGAGGCCCCTCCAGAAGACGAGGAGGCTAAGGAAGAGGAGGAAGAAAAAGTAGAGGATGTTGAAGAATTTGAAGATCCTGTCACTCCAGGTTGGGCCTCTTTATGATTATATGCTAATATATATATATATGTATACTAGTATATACATCTGAATTTAATTTGTCAATTTTACTGAAATTAATTATGTAACTTTTATATATTTAATATATGCATGTGTTTATAATACAGAGGCTCATACTCCTGGTAAGTAAGATATGTTGACGGCGTTTTCTGCTTTAACAGAAATACTTCTTTCCGTTTTGTGAATAATGTGTTTGAAGCGTCTTTAGAGATCTAACTGATTTTCATGTGTTCGTGCCTTTTGTGGAAGTACTGATTCGGATCTACGGATAAAGATACTTTAAGTTCCCTACTAGGGGTCAGTTATATCATTCTGTGATAAAGATACATTTACTGGTCCTTGTGCTTGCTTGCATTGTTATAAACAGAAATTTAACTTCTATTAAATAATATCGGAATTGTAAACAGCAACTTCATTTGTCAATCAGTGACTCATTGATATTCATGGTAATAAATCTAAATGTAATTTTTTCACTGAATATAATGAGGTTATGTAGAATAGTGTTTTTAGTGTTTGTTGATAAAACTGAAGTAGACAATCGTACTGTGAAAAGTGATAAATATATATCACAATCGTCATGTTTTTATATTTAAGCTTGGCATAATTGGAAAGTTGGTAAGATAGGCTACTGGGATAGTACCAAAAATTAAAGCTATCAGATTACCCTAAAATGGCAACTAACCTTACAATATACATACCTGTATCATTATTTCACAATTGTCTAATTGTGTAGACTAGATTCTTTTATAAATTTTGAAAATTTTGTTGTTGAATGGTTTCCATAGTGACAGTTGCTAAGTTGCTGTAAACATTGAAGTATTCACTGTTTCTTAATGAAGTAGAATAGAAAGTTTTGTGTATTTTGAGTCCTCTGTTGTCAACCTTAGTGGTTTCCATAGCAATGGTTGCTATGTTGTTGATTATTGTATGCTTTCGCAAATATGGACAAAAAAACAACACCTGCTATACTTAATATTGTTTAATAGTGTTGTACTAATCTTTGTCCTTGTTATGTACAAGTGTCCTTTGTCCAAAAATGTTGGGGAGATTTGTTAAATTTATATTTATCATGTAGATTACATATAAGATATAAGGTACTGGATTTTAAATCATATATATAGTACATATTCCTGGAATTACAACTTTTACTTAGGACTCATATTCTGACTATCATATCTTCACTAAAATATCAGCCAAAAGATTTTATCCCTTAAGCTGCTTATAGAAGACTGTGCTGGAATTTTTTTTTAAAGTGAGCATATAGTGCTCAAAGGTAAGCTATTGGGATCAGTCAATGTCCGTCGTCCACACTTACATGTAGAGACTGTTAACACTCTAGAGGTCGCAGTTTCTTCATCAAACTTTGTCAGAGCGTTTTTTGTAATGTTATCTTGAACGAGTTCGAACATGAATCATACAGGGTTAAAAACTAGGTCACTGATTCAAGTCACAGGAAAACCTCTAGATTAGACAACATGCTATATCAAGTCTTGATGAAAGTTGCTCAGAATTTCTTGGTCAGTCTTATGCTCTCCTAGGTAAACATTGATATGAAAGAAGTTGCACTGATATTAAAGAAGTTGCAGTCTTTACTCAGATGAGTGAGTAAAGGGCCATCATGACCCTCTTGTTTATAGCTTATCAGTATTATTTATATGTAACGTGAAAGGAGCGCAGGACTGGTACTCAACACAAAACCAAATTTTGGTCTCATATTTCTAATAATAAGGAAACTTTGATTTTGTGTCAAGTACCTGTGGAATGGAGCATAAGGAAGGTTAAGTTTACATGCTTATTTTTCTTATGAATGTGAAGTGAACCACATTCCTGATGCCATCATACAAATGAAAGTAGAGAGTTATCAGTTAAGAAAAGACAGCTGAATTTCGATTTTAATGTTTAACTTTGTATTAACTGTATTGAGATTCATGGCAGATATTGTATGTCATTTTGTGATTGATATTCTTTCTGAAAAATAATTGAATCTATTATCATGAGTACTCAGTAACAGTTGTAATTCCAGCATTTATTTAGGTGAATAATATATTTTAAGTACACACTGTAGATTATGGTCTTTGTTTGGTAAAAATGTTTGCGTTTTGTATTTGTTGCTAGATTGTAAATGTATGATGTCATTTCGATAATTTATGTTGACTTTGTTTTTATAGCTTATTTGAGGTGTGAAATTAACATACTTTAAAAATTTTGACCTTTCTTATGAAGTGATTAAGTATTATTTTCATATTCTTACTGTTGATATGGTACATGGCTTTTTTCGCCTATTGATCTATGAATGAAATTCCATATCTATATCCTATTGTTCGGAATTCATTGCTGAAACAAAATCAGTACTTAGAAAAAAAATATGGTCTCAACTTTAAAGATTGAGTTTTTAAAACCAGTCTTTTAACACAAGGATTTGATTGGTTGATTCCAATCACATTTTTTAAATTGACCAATCACAAAGCTACATGTGCCTCTGTATGAAATCTTTACTTCAGTTAAAAAAGAGACCAGACATGCCATTGGTCAGTTTTGAAATTGTGATTGAGAACAACCAATCAGCGACTTTGTAACTTACTATAATTCAATAGCAAACATTTAATCAAACATATGACATTAAACCAGCACAATGTGGTTGTTCTAATACATATAAAGACATTCATATACATTTGGGATTCGGTTATTGGAGGATAAGGTTATAAAATTGTAAGTTGTATTATACATTGTATAGTTTAATCTGGTTTAAGGTTATTTTTCAGGAATTACTTTGTGGTATTATTTTATTGTATTATTTTTGGCCATATTTGGTCATTTTCTATTTTAGCATGTGATAGTGAGTAATTAAATATATAAATAATTCTGTACTATAAAAGTTGCTACCATAACCTGATATTATTATATTTGTATGTTTTCTGTTGCGTGCATTTGCTTAATGCACTTTTTTAAACAAAATACCTAGGTCATGATATTATGGTTTTAGAAGTTACGATGGTAGCCATTAGCCAGTGCCATATGCACTTAGTAATCTTATCATACATTCATTTATAGAACCGCCAGAGTGGGAGGACTTTGATGAAGATGAGGATGTTGTAGATCTGAGAGCCAATCATGTGCTAGGAGGCGTGTTCCATTTCAACTTAATGGCCCTCCCACCACAGCCTAAAACTGTCAATGATTGGACCATTACTAGAAGTAGGTTGAGTTTCATTATTTTTTTTATAAAGTTAAAAAAAACATTGTTACTGTATAAATAGAATTCCAATATCACATTAGGTAACCTTAGACCATTATACCAAACAACTTGAAAATCAGTGTTAAGATGACACCTTGAAATTAATGTTACTCTCCAAATCAAAGATTAAGATGAAAATAGCCAAACTCTTTTCTGGTGAGCAATTACATGGCCATTAATGTTTTAAGAAATTATGTTGTGATCCATTTGTTTGTTTTGTTGGAGTTTTGTCAACTGTTAAAGCCAATTGTCAGAAATGTGAACCATTAGCATGTTATTTTAAGTTAAAAAAGTATCTAAGATAAGTGTTTGAAACCCAGCCTAGTAGGAAAAGTCCCTCTCTGGTCAATACAAAGTCATTTTATTTTAACCATTTGACTCAGGACCGCCTTGAATTCAGATCATAAAGGTGTTTTTCATAATACATGCTCCACTCTTTAATATTGCTTTCAGTTGTTGACCCACCTGTGATTGATTATATAGATTATGTATCTGATAATATGAATCCTGCTCTCAACAAGGAAGAACAAAGTCCAGCTAATGAGAAACAGAATGACAAACAGGCGGCTGAGACCAAAAGAGATGAGAAGCCACAGATAGGTGTAACAATGAGGTCAGTAGTTGATGATTCTGTGACTAGAAATTACCATACATTTGTATATTTCCTATTAAATGACATAGGGTGTAAAATTTTGTATAAATTTACAATCCATCGGTTAATTTTGTTATGCATGAGTTTTGGATGCATTGTGTATGGTAACAAGGATTAACAAAGTATTTGTTGTGGGTCACATTTTTCTCTTAAAGCAGTGTATTAATTAAGAGAGGCGTGTCTAGTAAAGAATGTTAGGATGTATGCTTTAAAAAGTTTTATATTGTTTGAAGCTGCATTTTCTTATACAAATGTTTAGTTTAACATCAGAATAAAGGTAACCTCCTAAAAAGATTACCATCAAACTTGCACTAAAGACCCATAGTGAA
Source organism: Lutraria lutraria (assembly GCA_964023205.1). Classification (NCBI taxonomy): domain Eukaryota; kingdom Metazoa; phylum Mollusca; class Bivalvia; order Venerida; family Mactridae; genus Lutraria; species Lutraria lutraria. The sequence goes on from OZ026846.1 coordinate 35,556,116, forward strand.
TTGAGACCACCTGGCTGTTAAGACAGTATCTTTATTCCTATAAACATCATTCTGGCTTAACTTAAGAAGTCAACATGTCTGCTATCTGAGAAAGACAGTTCCCATTTAATCTGCACCAAGTTCAGCCAAAGTGTAAACAGGCATAATATCTCAGCTTAGCTCGATAATCAGCAAAACCATTCCTGATGCTCTTGACTTGTGTGGCCCCTGAATCAGTGATAATGTTGTGGAATAGTTCCCATCCTATATTTACAGTAATTTTGAGAGATGTGTATTGCAACGGTTTAGCACTCTTGTTTTTATGCCCCAGTATCAATAGATTGGTCTTTACGCGACCTATGGATTTCCTGGTCCTTAGGTCAAAGGTCAAGGTCATAGGGGCATTGTGTTTTAAAAAATCACATCTTGTATTTTCCAGACTTCCTGAGGAAAGTCTCTTTACAGAGGAGCCACAAATAGCACGTTGGGACGAAAATAAGAAACACTGGAGACAAGATGGCTTCACCGACTTTTCATTTAACGAAGGTAAGTAGTGTCACATAAAGAATGCATCTAATGTTCCGTGCTATGTAAGAGTACTCACTGACAATTCTATTAATGATAATGATGATACAGGTCTGACATTGAAGGCTACCATACACTGCAATGTAGCATCTGGACAGTGTTCATCTATCAGTACAGTCAAACTTGTGTTAGCAGCCACCTCTGAATAAAGGCCATCCTGTGAAACATGGCCACTTTTTGCCTTTGTTCACAGGTTTAACTGTGTCATTTAGATCTACATTTATATATTTATATTGTATTTAATTTGTATTGCTTTAAAATGATATTTTCATTCGATTCCTTTTTGTCATCATAATTTATGTACATATATGTGCAAAAACTGGTATGATAGTCCATATTCTGGGCTGACAATGCTTACTTTCTAATGAAGAAAAGAGTTGTTAGTTTTTCTCATCTCTTACATTCTTTTCTATCATAGAGACTAGAACGTTTTCCTTCAAGACATCCTATTTTGGTACAATGGCCTTATTACAAGATGCTCATATCAACATGCCATTCCAATCATGGGAGATACGTCCACATAAGAAGAATGCTGCTGTTCTTACTATCATAGCTGCCATCATTGAGATTGAAATAGAAATCAAGGTATCTCTATCTAATAAATTTATTCTAAATTCTAATCAAAATATCGCTTATTTAATTATTTAAGTTAATTCTGAATAAAAGTTGCTTATTTGAATAACGTTATTTTAGAAAAGAATTTGTACAGAATCCAGGAATACTGGTCAGGTTCACTGCCTGCTAGTATGGAACTGAAATACTATTGAAAACAGACATCAAACCTGAAAAAAACTTTAAGAAATTAAGTAAATTCAATAGTTTTAATCCCCCTGATATATAATGTTGCAGGAGCATATAGTGATAGCTTTATCCTTCTATACGAGGCTAAGTAGAACTTACAGTTGGCAAGCATGCCGCTTGGGGCATATGTGTTTATTGAATGCAGCGGCTTGTTTTGTGATGTTTCTTTAAGTATTCAATAATATCTTTGATAGAGTTAGATTAGGTATTACATTTTTGTCTAAATGTTCATGTTGTAGGATGCTATGTGTTGTCTTAGTAAACCAGATGATAAACCTGAATTAGAACATCTGAGGAAGAAGTGGATGACCCCTAAAGAACTTATCAAGGTATGGATTGAGTATTTTGCAGTCAAAATAAAGTTTAAGTAAATGCTGCATGTAGATGTAGCCCTTTTACTAAGCCATTTGCAACACAATTCATTTTTTACTACAAGAATGCCTGCTTTGAATTGTATTTAACCTCTAATTATGGACCTGATATGTCTACACTATGTACCAATACAAAATTCTAAAATACAATATTCAAAAGTTAAAATACTACATTTTTTTATTGCACTAATGCCTCTACATCCCCTGCTGCATTTGGATTTAAGCATTACTAGTATTAGTGGATCTGAAATTTATTCAGTGTCTATCAAGATAAAGATGGTTAAGCATGAAAATGATACAAGATGAGATCTTATTTAATTATGTGTTTTCAATATGCACTTTGTACTTATGTATAATGTTCAGTTTATTGTGCATTTCAGCATGCTGGGTTACTTAAGATGAGATCTTATTTAATTATGTGTTTTCAATATGCACTTTGTACTTATGTATAATGTTCAGTTTATTGTGCATTTCAGCATGCTGGGTTACTTAACCCAGCGACTCAACTTCGAACAAACTTCTTAATACTCTTCATATGACTCACTCTATATATATTGAATTCTTCCAAACTATTCATATTAATTTTGTGTTTTCATAATATTATTTTTTGCCATCATCAGGAATATTAATCATTTTGTTCATTACTGATAATTAGTTATTGTGGTGCATTTTAAATTACCTGTGTAATACTCACGCAAACCTAAATCTAAATTTTTGTTAACTTACACTTTTGATTTAAGGTTGTGAGAATTATTGGAATTGTATCACAATACTTTTACTCATTTGTTGAATTATCTAGATTATTTTATGTGTAAAATTTATATTCCAGCGTACTTTTCCTGTTGCAATTTTTTTTTCAGCAATATTTGTCTATTGACATTGTTAGTTTCTACTTTAAAATTTTTGGTTGTGCTTCTTTATTTTTATATTGATTAAAAAAGTCATATCATCAAATTTAATGTCACATATTTTGCATATATATTTCATGACATATTTCAGTCTTTACGAGCTACTGGTATCAATGTATTCCCTGCTGAAGATTCTGCAAAGTATGTGAGCATACAAAACAAGGTAAATGCCGTTGTGCATTATAAATACTCTACTTTATAAAATGTTATTCATCTTCAATTTCTTCGTGTTTACAGGCATGTCGTCTTGCTGGAATCAATATGTTTCCTGAGGAAGATTCCTCTAAGCTTGTAATAATACAAGATAAGGTATAGTGAGCAAAACGTTCACCCAATGTTCATGGATACACTTAACTTAACATGGGTGTGTTTGTTTGCATTTTTGGGGGATTCTAGAATGTGTTCTGTTTGCCTCTTACATGATGCAGCACGGTAACTGGGTACACCTAATTTGCACTCTACTTTGAATTTTCTACTTGCGCAAACTTCAGCTCTCTTCTTTATATGTGGTATTGGAAAAATTGAAAGTCTTTGTTTGATTACAGAATCAAGTTTTCAGTGAATTCTATGCTTGTTTTAATTTTGGAAAATATATTCTGAATTTCTTTGAGTCTTAGCTAAACTTTTATCTAATTGTCAGTAATTGTTTGGAAAGTCTTTTGTATGGTCAGTTTGTTCTGGTAGAAGAAATAATGTTATAGACTGAGCACATATTAATTTTGCTTTCCAGATTTCAAAGTTGTCTCTTATCTGAATTGCTTGTAAGGAAATTAAATCCTTCAGAAACTGTACTCTGGCACTGATGTGATAGGGTTTTATTTTGAGTTCATGTTTTGACTTTTTGATTAACTTGTGATACTAGTATTATGCACATTATGGATCCAAGATTATATATCTGACTTTGAAGATCAGTCTCAAAGCTAAGCATCTGATTGGCTGCTATTGGTGGACACAGCCTTGGATTTGACCAATGAGAAAGCTGCATTCACTCCCAGACTGGTTTTCAAATTCAGTTTTATAACCTTGACTCCGAATATAATTGAAGTTTTATTCACTTTTATGTCTAACATTCATCTAGATTTTTATTGGCACAATTTGTTTCTTCTCTTATGATTATGTTTTAAAAGAATCATTCATTTTGAAAGTTATTAAAGTGTATGATTATGATGCACTTTTTTCTTTTTATTGTGTTTTAAGGGAATGTCTTAACTACAAAATATTTCTGATGTGTTTAATTGATAAATTAGGATGAAGTAATTGGTAGTAGACCATTAGACAAGGTAAGGAAGGTCCCATCTGCTTTGCCCAATCTGTTTTGGGACACTGCAGGCTAGGATTAAGTGCGGGACTTATTTTAACTTTGAATGACAATTTAGCAGATGACAGATACCGGTAGTCTCGCACTTATCCTTGTATTGCTGTTTTTTGTATGGTCTTGACCACAGGCTCTGTGTTTTATTTATCAGTATGATCCCCATCTGTGTGTCTATTAGTTTGACTTGTTATCATGACAACATATCCCATCAGACAGACTCATATTTGTAAGCCCCAACATTTAATGTGTGGCATTTGTATTGTATCAGTTTGATTGATGAAAATAATTTACTAAAATAAAATGTAAAGACTGTCTTCTGTTAAGGAAATTTTGCATTTTTATGTACAGCTTTGAATCCAAAATTTCTGCCAGTCTGCTATAGATTTATATTACTTCCAAAGAAGTTTATATGGCAACCATGCTTTTGAAAATAACTGTTGTTCATTTCTTTCAATTTAGGTCAATTTGCAAATTATATGTCTCAACTGTTGATTTACATTGTAAACTATCCTTACTTGAATGAAGTTCATTGTAGGCCTGATGGGATATGTTATGTTGTGTAACAGTTTATCTAAATATATTATGATCATCTATAAGTGTGATAATTTTATCTGGGATTACCCTGGTGCTTCTTCCTCTTGTTTCTTATGATGCTTTTTATATGATAACAAGAACATTTTTGAATGAATGATAAGATCATAGAAGCTTGTTTGTTCAGCTGAGTACAGAGAATGTTAGGTCTTTAGACCTTTGGTCAATGACTTGGTGTCCTTTACATGACACATAATCTCTGTGACAGTTTGGTTGTTAACATGCTGTCATTTTTCCTGCTTTGTTGATTTGAGGGATATTGACAGTTACTTGCAGAGGACAAGGTTAATACTGGTACAGAAGCAAGGAATACAAACAGGGTTAACTGTCTGCTGTTATATGACTGAGTAATGTTGTAAGGTGTAAACAAAAACAAAATTACTTGGCCCCACTTTCAGTATATCAGGGATGCTTTTTTAGTGTCCCCATCCCAACTGCTGAATGAAGTACATGTAGTGTGTTAAGAAAATCACAGGAAATGGGTGAAGCGTGTGTCAGTGCTTTACACCAGACATGATGAAGAAACAGGATAAAACTGTGTGAAAAGAGTAGAGATATAAATAGCCGGTTCTCCTATATCTTATCTCCCCTCTGGGATGGCTCTGAAATAACCATAGCTGTCAAATGGACCATTAAACAATAGATGAGCACCTGTCACTGCCTGTCACTGTCTTAGTGTCAGCATTACAGTGAAATGATTCATGTTCAATGTATGTATCATATACACTGTAAATCCTCAATCACATGCTTGTCTATCTGTTACATTGAATTTTTAATTATGTTGCATTACTCAGGATATTTTCAATGAGCATTTTGTTGGCTTACTAAGAGAGTCAGACTATATTGAGGTAGCATTAGAACCATACTTTTCTGTTTTACTGCAATTTAATATTAGCCTCACTTCAATATTAGCTATTGGATTATTTCCCTTTAGTCAAATCAATCCATGTATAAGACCTATTTCAAATGTACTACATTGTATTTCTCGAAAAAGTTGAAAAGTCTGGTTATTATCCTGGAGTATGCCCTCGCTTGAGCCAGTGTTTGGTGCAGTCAAATAATTTGTTTCCATTCATAATGTTAGTTTAGACTGACCTATTGCTTTCAAACTTGGTTTATAGCAAGGTTATATGGAGACCTAGTTTTGGGTTGTATTTTGGGGTTATGGGGTTGAGATCAATACATACCTATTACCAGAGCCTGTTTGTAACAATAGGTTGTTCACTATGATGTAGCCCCTTGAATTACACCAATGATATCGATAAATATATGCCACATTTTTTCCTTACAGTGTAGTGTAATAGGAGTATAATAGAACACATTTATTATGTCCGAGTGAAGTTATTATAATTGTATAATTATGAATATTACAGTCTATTAGATATATCTTAACAACACTGTCTCATTTCAACCTCTGTCATTATCCAGCTATTATCAAAAGAGTATTTGTGGATTTTCCTATAAGTTGATTTCATCTTCTGTCAATATCCATCTATGGTCAAAAGAGCATTTGTGATTCATAATCTCACTTGCCTTACTCTTGATTAATAAAGTTTAGGTACTGATGGTGTTATTATAATTTGACATTAATCACTTTATATGATTAAATAAATTATTGATTGAAGCATGATTTTAGATTGGGTTACAAATGCTCAAAACTTAAGTCTTTTTTTAAATGAGTTGATTAATTATATCAATACTTCTATGATATTCCTTTAGTGTGAAATATATACATACTGTGTGTCTTATACTTTATACATGATATCAACTGATAAACTTGATGTTCATAGTTTACTTTTTATCACAATATTTATGTTCTAAGGTAGCTCACACTTTCATGTCTATAAATGTTTATATTGTTGGTGATACAAATAGTTTCTATAGTATTTTGTTGTCACTATATCAATATGTAGTTCCATTGTAACGTATATTATACATTGTTAATGTCAATGTACATAGTGAGTGATGTTTACCATCATTAATAGCTTTGGAATCGATGGTTACATGTCAGTTCCAATGTTAAGTCGTGCAATATGATTTTTACAAGTATAATTTATTACTGAATACATTGTTGTACTATATTGCTACCATCTTTACCTTTTACCTTTGGGGTTTATTAAGTCTAAGTATTCTTTTTGTTAATTTATTCATTTTGTTGTTAATTTTCATTGTCTGGCCATTTCAGTAATGGCAAAAGAGGTTAGTCTTGAAGGAAGTGGTCCCAGTATGTCTTGTATAAAAGCATTTTGTATTGAATAATACCTCAATATGTTATAGCAAGATTGTCATGAACATTGGACTTTTGTTCAAATTTTTGTATTGGAGGAATTTGTGTATTTATTTACATGAGGGGAAGTTGTAATTTATAATCCACGGGAGGATTTGTTCAGCACCCTGTGTCTAGCATTCTAGCAGTAAAATATGAATTCACCATGTATTCATGTACTGTATCATTCTGTGGTGATGTATTCCAGCATCCAGTTATTGAAGAATGGTGTTATGAACAGATGGCGTTAGTTGCTTCAGCATACGCCTTCTCATGGTCTAAATGGAACAGTGATACCCAAGACAAAGAGAAGATTCTATTCCAGGGATCAGAGACCTTGCAAGATGAACCCTTACTTGAGGTAAATTAATGAAAAATATATCTAGATTCTTTTCTCATTCATCCTTGATTCTTAGTATTAGTCCAGTACTAATCTGGGCTAACATCCACCTGTGAAAAAGGACCACCATTTGAATGAGGACTATCCTTAGATAACCAAATTAACATTTGAATTGAGATCTATTGTGTCTATTGTATTAAAGCCATATTTTTTCCATTCCCATTAGTGGCTTATAGACAATGATTGAATCATACAAGTATTCTGTTATCTTTAAAAAATGGATTCTTGAAATCCTCAGTCTATTTGCCTTGTTAGTTCATGCCATGTACATTGTTTGAATTGATTATCTTTTATCTTTTTTTTTATGAATGTTTTACAATTAGGATGATGTGAGTGACTAATCATTGTTGAGTGATTTTGGCATCAATGTTATAGTATGTGTACATGTACATGTGATTTTGGTATCAATGTTATAGTCTATGTACATGTACATTTGTATATTGTAAAGTTAATCTGGATTTTGTGCTTCAATGTACTGTGATTGGTATTCAGTCCTTTAGTCAGAGAATTCTGATTTTTGGAGTACTGGTATGATCTTGAACATGTCTGTTTTTGAACTTGTATGATCTTGTACAATCTTTATCTTTATTTTATACTGGTACATCTATAAGATGTTTCTAATACAGAACTTGTTCAGATCATTCTAGATTTCTGAACTGCAGCAACTTCCAAAATCTGAACTTTTTGGTTGGTCCCACATGTTTGGATTTCAGAAGTTACACTGCAATGTTATTTAAATTTTCTGCTGGTTGATTTATATTTTATAACTATCAAAAATGTTGAATGTCCATAATCAGCATGTTGAATATTTGAATGATTGAATTTTTTTAATTTTTTTTAGATTAATTGTATGAATTTATGTTCTTACAGGAGGATTGGTCATTATTTCTGATGACAAAGAGAAGAAGTATGAAGTTAAAGATGACTGAATTTGATGATGCTTTCGATGAGGAATTGGCTGAAGGCTCTGAGGTTTGTAATTTACAAATTTACTTGTTCTGATTGGGATTGTAAATTTGTAATGAGGGAGAAATAGTTTTCCACTGACAAAATTTGTTTATTGTGAGCATCTTATGTGTACTGATGTTACAGTAATCAGTCCAGTGACGGATACACTTCCTGTTTCATCCTGGTTTCTATATGTTAGTTATATAAGCACTATTGTTTTTGAGACTGATTTTTCTTTGTCCTAGTATAATGTCAGTATACTATGTATGTTTGTCATTTTTGTGACATACAACCTTTGCTACTTAAACTATCTACCTATTCCTCCTTATTCCAAAGAAACTGTTTGTTTTTTCCTTATGTTTGAATTATTAAGATATATCACTTGGGATGCAATTTTGAGTCAAGTGGTCTGGGAGTAACATGTGTGTTGTCATTGCACCTAGGTTATAAAATAGAGTACGGTCCCCAAGCTAGAATCTTTTCTGTTAGAGTTCTAAATAAATTACAATCAAATAGCAATATTATTGATTATTTAACCTGACAGCATAATTGATCTGAATACTAGTTGTATAAATTTAAACATTAATCAACTCTTTCTTTTTAACTGTAATACTTTGAGAATGATATTGAGATTTGAGCTTGGGGACTGTTCTTAAGTTTTGTAACCTCTGTTAGCTGTGCAGCTGAATTGTTGTTACTTTTTTCTATATAAAATGGCTTCACATATCATCAATTTTATTTATTCATTTCAGTTCCGTTCAAACTTATATCATCTACTTGTGGAACATGCATCTTCTGAAGCAAAAGAAAGAATAAAGGATACTGACTTCCAGTTTGTAGACTGTGTCCAACAGATTTTATCAGCAACAAAGATTCTTACCTATGCTTAAAACTGTCATGTACCAGTCTGTTTTATGCCACAGTGTATAAATTACAAGAACAGTATTGACATCTGGAATTTGTCCAGTAGAATTTTATCGTAAATATGATTCATCATTCTGAAGTTCTATGACCGCTTCATATATTTTCAAATGCAGAACTTTTTGAAATGTATGGTTGGTATATGAAGTATATAATAATTTTAACGATTGATATCAAGTATGACATTATTAAGTGGCAATTTAAATCTGTACAGGATTGAATTGTTGATTAATTAGGCAGTATTTGATACAGTAAGTATTGGCTGAATGTGGTTCTTTGTTCAAGTATTAATTTAATATTTTGTACCTTTTGTTTACTGTGTCTTAAATTATGCATTTCAAAGTTTTATGTTATCTGTGATAAATCTTGTCCTGTCCATTAAAACTGATTTTGTTTTGCTCACACTTTGAAAATGTTTTGTCTGCTAGATAATGTTTGGAATTTGTTACCGTCTGTCAGACTGGTTCTAATTTTAGAAAATCCAGTCCTGTATTTTTAAAACAGAATTCTGAGACCAGTCTCAGATCACTACCTTGCCATTGGTCAGTTTAAGAGCCAATCAGAGGCTCAAAGTCTAAGACTGGTACTCTTAATAAATTCCATTAAGCCCACACTGATACTAGTAGATTGGAGTTGAGAACAGCAAGTTTTTTTTCAAGTAAAAACCAGTCAACATAACTTATATTTTTATAGACTATTTAAGAACAAATAATATAATTTATGTATACTGTGTTGTATTGTTTTGAATAAACTTCATATTTGTACACATTTTTGTTGTAGTTATTGGTAGAACAATGTAAGAAAATGTTTTCACATGGGTCAAATTTGTTTTTCTTGGAGTACATCTTCAAACATGAGATTATATGCTTATAGATGATTTGTTTTTCAATGACATTTCAGTTAACCTATATTTGGCAGCTGGTTCACATGACCAGTTTTCCTGACTATATTCTAAATAGTGGACTCATCCACAAGTAGCACAGAACTTCTCCAGATTAGGAGGAAAAACTATTTCCCCTCGACCAAGTCCATGTAATGGCTAAACATGTAGTTAAATACAGTCAAACCTGTATTAGCAGCCACCTCTGAATAAAGACCACCCTATGAATAAATCCTTTGTTCAAAAACTCATTGATTATTTAGAACAAAACAATCTCAAAATAAAGACCACCAGGTCCTGTCTATGAAGGCTATATTTTGTATTTCTCTAGGGTGATCTTTGTGCATAGGTGACTGTATTGATATAATGAACCAATATTTTGGTAAAAACAAAATCACTATAGTGCGACAATGACATGTAAATGCATGATCAAAGATCAGCTAAGTCCATTCTGTAGGGTGAGTGGCATTCTGAACGCTTCCGTGGTTTCCGTAATATATAAATAACCGTTATTTGTCTGTTAAAGCCGAGATTAAGAGCATAGCTCAGTTGGTAAAGGTGCCAACTTCTTTAATTTTGCAGCATTTAAGTCAAGATGTTACGGGTTCTAATCCCATGTGAACGCTTTTTCCTTTCCATTTTTAATTGGCATTTTATGGCAAATTTTTATTTCAATATTCGGAATGAATTTCATTCAGTTTCATTACTCCCATGTTAGGAGCCACCTTCAGAATCTAATAATTTGCTTCGTTATAGCATGACGTCTGCATATGAACAGAATTTGATTTTGATTGCATATATATACCCTTCTCAACATAAATGCACCGAAATCAGGAGCAATGCATGATCTAAAGTAGAGTATCTATATATGATTTGAAAAAAAAATAGAGGCAAGATTAAGGATACGAATAACACAGTACAGTTTAATAATGTTACTAGAGCGGGGATGCTGATTTCAGACTACACAGGTCATTTACACCTGTTGCCTACAAAATGTTTAATGAAGGTCATGTTTAGTAATGTACTTGGTCAATGTATTACTTATCCCTATTTTAAAGAATGGAATAATCATCGACCTTTTGCCACGACTCACTACGCAATTTCTATCTATAATATAACTGTGTGCAACTGCATATACCTAGATACAACATAGGACACAAAAACTGTTCTTAGAATTTTATTCAAGCAATATATACCAGTGCATATAAAAAGTACAAAATGGTATTCAAAGAAACAAATTCACTTATTATTTGGAAGAAATTATAAATACAAGCACATACAAATTTTAAATACGACTCAATAAAATTACGTTTTAATTCAAGGAATTAATTAAAATCTAATTTAATACTGCCTCAGTAACTAATTTCTTGTTTCTCTCAAATATTTTAAAGTCGTCAAATACTTCAAGGTCATATTTTAATGAAAATTATTTTTTGACGGGTGATCATGATACGACATAATTAAAATTCCTAATGTTATAGAATTTACAGCACTACATTAAATAAGGACTCCATAGATTTTAAGATTGGAAGCCCTTCCTGAAATGCTTTACTTCAGATATATCATCGGATCAGTGGTCTCTGAATTGACCTATGTAATAGCTGTATTCAGGAATAAGCTTTCAACCTCATTTTTCACCCATGACCCATTATGTCATATAAGAGAACAGACATATATAAGAATATTTGTTTTCATGCACTTAATAAACACAATCAACACTTTCCCATCAATTGATCACAGGATTTAAACCAAAAATATTTAACATAATTTGAATAATAACGTAACAACATATAATCAACATAAATGGACGTAACAACACAACCACAGCTGACTAAAGGTATACCTACATGTTTCATACCCAATCATTATTGCATAAACATTAGCAGTATCTATCTTACAACAATTAACAGAAAAGCACTTGAAGCAAAGGATATTGTAATTCATCCCTTAAAAAACAAGAATTGAGTTTAATATACATTTTTTTTGGTTTCCAAACTAAAGCCTAATAAAGCATCTACCGGTACATACAAAAAGATCAAATTTTCTGTTGCATCAAATTCATAGATAGTTTCCTATGTATTGTAAGTAATGTCTATTTATGACTTTCTTTATCAAACATCATCATTAGACTAAAACTCTCATTAGTCTATTTTTCTTACAATTACAAATCTAATTTATGGTTGAATTACACTACAAGATTAAAAAAAAATGTCAGATGCTAAGAATTTTTTAACTAATAAGAATTCTACACAGTGTTAAACAGATATTCTGAGTATAGCTTGATAGTACGTAGAATTTAGAAAGAAAATCTCTGGTTTGGTTTGAATCCAAGTTTATCCAGGTTTGGGATACAAGCGAAGTTGATCATCGGTGGTGGGCCACACATTAGTACGATACTACCATCATCAGGGGTCGGAAGATGTTCCTTAATCATCTGGTCACTGATAAAGCCAGTAGAGTATTTCCAATCTGAAATTATAACATCAGTTATCAATGATTTGATATAGTTGATATATCAACGATTTATATGAATTTAAAATACAGTAAAACCTGGGTCAGCAGCCACCTCCAAATGAAGGCCGACCTGTCAATAAAGGTATTTTTTTTCAAAACTGCTATTAAATATTTACAACAAAATGACCTTTGAATAAAGAATCCATTTTGTCTATCCTGAGAGTGGCTTTGGTTTGCAGGTGTATCAATTTAGCTAGTTTATCTTACCTTATCCAGTCATACATTAAGAAGTCTGATTATAACAATGAGTTTTTCATGAACAAAACAATTTCAAGTTCCATGTACATGAAAGTGATGCCATTTGTTTTTGACATATTACCACAGGATAAAGTACCCTTTCTAAGAAGGTAAAGACATGACTTTCAACAGAAGTCAAATACAAATGCTACGCTTGTTAAATAAAACACTGACAATGTATACAACAACTAAATATCTGTCAAAAAAAGAAATGAAATCAAGACATTTCCAAAAATCTCTGCTGCAGTACATGTATGCAAGAGTCCAGAAATGAATAAAATACAGATAATTTTCTATGGCGTTGCACACATATCGTTATCATACTTTATGTTTCTAGATTAAATACAAACCTGCTGGTGGTCTGTCAAGAGTGTACCACAATTTGAACCTGTTACCAAATGTCTGTTGTAAATCTTCAAGTTCAGGTCTTAACAAGATGTCATCCTCTGTCTAAAATATACCGAACAATTGATGAAATATACCAAACAATTAATGAAATCTACCAAACAAATATACCAAACAATTAATGAAATATACCAAACAATTGATAAAATATACCAAACAATTAATGAAATCTACCAAACAATTAATGAAATCTACCAAACAATTAATGAAATCTACCAAACAATTGATAAAATATACCAAACAATTAATAAAATATACCAAACATTTAATGTGAATACTGAGTTCAAGATACAGAAAATAATGTTTTCTCCGTATAAAAGATGGAATGTGTAGTAAATATTCGTATCAGCATCCATTCTAACAGGCTTACTTAAAAAGAACTCAAACACTAAATCATAAAATGAAACTTCACTTCAATGTAACAACCATTTATTATACCCCACAAACAAAGTTTGAGAGCCTCAGAGGGGGTATATTGGAGTCACTCTGTTTTTTGGATGTTTATAAACAATGAAGTCGAAACATCGCTGAATAAAACTTATTATGATAATAATGAATAAACGTCCTCTGTACAGTACGTTATCCAGTATCAAAAGCAGAACTTAGACATATACTACAGAAAAATATTGAAAAAAAAATATGCTGTCTTGTGTTTACCAGTAATTCTAGCATTGGTTTAAAGTAACTAAAATAAACAGTAATACATTTTCAGCTCATTTATATGGTTTGATCCTTTTGACCAACTAGCCTTTTGAACGCTGCATATTTTGACACAATCTACATTTCAGGTCAGTATTTCCCAGTATTAAGACCACCCGCTATTAGGATAATTTTTTCCAAGAACCATCGATGGTCTTATTAGCTGTAACAGGGTTTATTTAAAATTACTGTACTATAGCTTAAAGCCTGTTTTTAAAATCATGGACTCAAGTGTAAAACTTTTTTTAAATAAAAGAACAAAGTGACAAATAGATTCACCTGATTGGCAAATAGCAATGATAGCTCAGTCTTGTCATCTTTGGTCTTAAGCACTTGTCTAATCAACTGTAACATTGGTGTGATACCTGTACCACCAGCAATCATTCCAACCTTCTTGGCAGTAACAGCATCTGGCTCAGATTTCTTATCCTGACGGATCTTGAACAAACCTGAAACATAAAGATTTGGAGTAATGAATAAGGTAAGATAAACGTGAGATAAACATTATTTTTTTTGGAATAACTGTTTATATTTTGTGCACTGTTTGATGATAATGATTCAAAATACATGTATATATTAATATCATTCATAATTGATATTTAAATGTTATCCTGAGAAATGGATGTATATAAATTATTGGAGGATGAATTTGGTTTAAACCCAAAAAGTAAATCTTCTATTCTGTTCTTAGTTTTCTTACTTTTGGAGCTTTTGTCAACTTTTTTCATTGGCACTATCTCTCAGACATATTATATCAGCAATGAACAAACCAAAGTGTTCAGTAAAATTCAAGTCTAAATTCAGATTCAATGAGAATAAATAAACATACATATTTTAATACTGATAACCCAGTATGAGTAAATAAACATCCGCTTTTATTAATAAGCCAAAGAGAGAAAATAAAATTATGACCAGTCTAAATATTTAAGTTTTACTGCAAATGTTACAATAAATTTAGATTTTAAGGTAAAATACTTTTATCTTCATAGACAAGAAGTCCACTTGGTCCTCTAACATCAATATAATCTCCTATCTGCATATCATTCAAATATTGGGACATCTTACCACCATCTGGGAATTTAGGATTTACATTCTTGAAGTAAACCTGTGGAAGAAACAAGTTGTAACATAAGTAAGAATGTCAGCAGAATCTGATCACACTGCTCATTTAATCATTGTTGAGTTAAGACTCTTACTGGCATGTTGACATGCATGTCTGAACATAGCTTTCTATCATGAAAAGACAATGAAATAGAATGTAAACTCATGTTGAAGATAAAACATCTTAAAAAATGTTTAACAGTAACTAGAGCTGTGACGGTGACTAATACCCCCGTCGCCGCATTGACACTAAGAATGTGATAGTACACTATACGGCTAAGTTCAAGGGGACATAACTCAGCAATGAGTGGATCACTGGCATGAAAATTGTGTTGTGCACATCTACATTTAATACTGATAATATATTTAAAGTTTCAATTCAATCCCTTGAAAAATGTGGAAGTAGTTTGCTCCACAAACTACGAGTGCCATTGTACACTATATGGCTATGTTCAAGGGCACATTACTCTGGGATGAGTGAATCACTGGGCATGAAAAATGTGTCTTGCACGAGTACACTTCATGGTGTGACATATTTCAAGTTCCAATTCAATCCCTTTAAAAATGTGGAAGTAGTTTGCTGCACAAACTAAGACTGCCATTGTACACTATATGGCTATGTTCAAGGGCACATAACTCTGGATGAGTGAATCACTGGGCATGAAAATTGTGTCTTGCAAATCAACATTTAATGTTGATAATATATTTCAAGTTTCAATAGAATCCCTTGAAAAATGTGGAAGTAGTTTGCTCCACAAACTAACACTGCCATTGTACACTATATTGCAAAGTTCAAGGGCACATAACTCTGGAATAAGTGAATCGCTGAATTTGAAAATTGTGTCTTGCACATCTACACTTCATGGTGATAACATATTTAAAGTTTCATTGCAATTGCTTGAAGAATGTGAAAGTAGTTCGCTCCACAAACTTCAGATATTTTATGCGGACGGACCAACCGACCAACGACCGACCAACCAACCAACCGACCGACCGACCGACCGACTGACAGAGTGACTCCAATATACCCCCTCTCAAACTTCCTTTGGGGGGGGGGGGGGTATAATAATATTGAGAGTGTAAGAAGTTATATATTTTCCTTTCAAAAAACCTTGGTAATAATAATTCAGCAATTAATACACAGAGTAGACAAATGCTCTTAAATACTGAACTATTCCCCTCTGAAAAAATCATGCACTTTCCCAAAACTTTCTAATTTACTTACACCTTAAATTTCATTTCTCAAATTGATTCAGGTGAGAATTTTTCCCAAAAAGAGGCTTCAACCTACTATTTCATCCCCATATTAAAGTATATAAGTATAAGCATAAAAATGTGTTGGTTGGTAATAGTTTCTATTTATCCTATAACAGAGGAATTTGGTGTGTTTTCCTCCCGTGCATACTTTATAGCAAGAAAAAAATGTTTCCAAAACCACTTACGTTTCCTTTTCAATATCATTGAAAAAATACTATTTATAGAAAAGTTTACAAAAGCAAGAATCACAACGAAATAAGTGTTTTTCAAAGAAAAGGGGCTCGTTTTGTCGGTAATTATTATTTTGGGATAATATTAGCAATTGCTTGTTTTTTGCATTTTTATAACAACTAGAGCTGTCACAGAGGTGACTAATACCCCTGCCGCCGCTTTGACACTCAAAATGTGATAGTACACTATACGGCTAAGTTCAAGGGGACATAACTCTGCAATGAGTGGATCACTGGGCATGAAAATTGCGTTGTGCAAATCTGCATTTAATATTGATAATACATTTAAAGTTTCAATTCAATCCCTTGAAAAATGTGGAAGAGGTTTGCTCCACAAACTAAGACTGCAATTGTACACTATATGGCTAAGTTCAAGGGCACATAACTCTGGAATGAGTGCATCGCTGGGAATGAAAATTGTGTCTTGCACGAGTACACTTGATGGTGATAACATATTTCAAGTTTCAATTCAATCCCTAGAAAAATGTGGAAGAATTTCACTCCACAAACTAAGACTGCCATTTTACACTATATGGCTAAGTTCAAGGGCGCATAACTCTGGAATGAGTGAATCGCTGGGAATGTAAATTGTGTCTTGCACATCTACACTTCATGGTGATAACATAAGTCAAGTTTCATTGCAATTGCTTAAAGAATTTGAAAGTAGTTCGCTCCACAAACTTTTGATATTTTATGCAGACGGACTGACCGACAGAACAACAACCGACCAGCCGACCGACAGAGTGACTCCAATATACACCCTCTCAAACACCATTTGCGGGGTATAAAAAGCTATCAGAACTTCAAATTTCATTTTCCAAATTGGTTTCAGGTGAGAATTTTCCCCAAGAGGCTTCAACCTACTATTTCATCCCCATATTAAGGGCTATAGAGCACCTTTCTGAAAGCATAAAGAATCTACCTGGGTCTTTACGTCTTGAATAAATTCAGTTTACCTTAATTACAAGATCCATGTAACCCTTATCATCGTCACTAGATACAGGAGTGTATGGACGGATAACTAGGGACCCGCCAATTCTAGCTGACAGATATATGTGCTGACCTGAAATATAATTTGTATGCATGCATCAATCAAAATCAAATACTTACTTCAAGGTACAACCGTAAAGTGTTTAGGTTATACATTTATAGTACTTGGATGTTGTCATCTTTTAAACAACTGTGGCACTCTTGTCAGATTTCTTAATAACGATATTTTTCCTTAGTATGATCTTTAAGAAATACAAATATACATCTAATTTACCTCCTGAGGAAATATCAGCACTTAAAGATCTTAGAGAAGACAAAAATATCATTACAAGAGTGCCACAGTTGTTATAATGAATCGCACTGATTATTTTGATGAAGTATTCAGACAACTCAGTAACAATATGTCATCTTTTAAATGCATACATGTACATGCATTGAAGTCTACATTTTACTTCTATCACTAGGGTTTAATGTCAAAGCAACTTCCCAGCTTAAATAGTGGAGGAAAACCCCTGGTGTACACTTGGGAAGCACCACTGACTGTGAGCTAGCTGGATAGCTTCTGTCACATTCCGTGATTTATCATACATGGAATGATAAGCCTAGTACTTAAAATTATTTATTTCTCTATGTTTTATTTTATATTACGAGGCAAAATATAGAAATAATCTTTTTTAATATTGTTAGAATTTTGTTAGGGAAACAATATATTATTTCAAATTAATTAAAGTACCTACCAATAGGAAGGCCTAGAATGTGGTCATTGGATGGCAATGCAAATCTAAATCTTCTAGTGTCATGGCTGACTTCCTGTGAAAGATAATACAAATCAATAAACCAGGATATTACAAAATAGCAATTTACCTAACAAAATACTTCAATTGAGTTGATTTTCACTCACATACTTTCTCATAAATTTACAGTTAATTGAGTTACAAGTGATCAGTTTATGTTAAACAATCTGAACAGGCACTCACCTCTCTGTCAATAAGTTTCAGAGGATACTTTACAGTGGGGTCCTGCAAGGTCACAGGATTTTTCTTCTTTTTATCACCAAAAAGGAACACTTTGGCAAGCACTGCTGTAGCTGCAACAACTGTTGTACCCACAAGTACAGGAATTCCCTGAAGAAACACATAAATAGACAGCTAAGTAACACTTCATATATGCCATATCTAACAACAACAAATAAATATTAACAAGACACCTGGACATTGGTCATGAGTCATCAATTTATGCTAATGTCTGATGATACACAGTGAGTATTCTGAAATTTTGTCCAGATTAAGACATACACAGCATATAAACAAAGAATTATAAATAAAATTAACAAATCTCAAACATTTTACCAATGTAAATGTACCATTCCCATATTTCAACAGGTTGGCAATGAATCAGATCTGTCTGAATGGTAAATTTTATGCAGTATCATTTTTTTCAATATCCATGATTTAATAAAATAACAAAACAATGTAAATAACGCAAATCTACATTGATTCATTCATTGATTGTGCCTATACTTACAAATATCCACCATTTACTCATTTTATCAATGAAAGAAATAATCACAGCTCATCAAAATCCAGGTATGATGAACACAAATCATAAAATGACCTTGACAGTTTCACTACAGTGCACAAATAAAGTTTGTAACCAAATTGCTATTATCTGACTAAAACTCATTAGTACTAGAAGTGAGTAAACAGATATGAAGGAGAACAACTCAACTCTATGAAATAGTTCATAAGTTTAGCAAAAAGGTAAATTAGCAACAATCTGAACAAATAGTCACGAAATCTTAAAAAAAATAACATGTCTTAATTTATGGTTAGTTCACAAACATGGTTGAAACCCTAACCAAATGATTATCCTCAAACTGAATAACAAATTAATCAATATTGATCATATGTACAAAATAAGATTTACATGAAATCTACCATTCGCATACAATCTTGGTGAAACGTGATAAACATCATAAACCTCAATAATTTTACTTATGCACTGACAATTAGTCACACATCATTAAATATATCTATTCTTGTGGAAACGCGTAATTAGTAGAGTCAGTAAACCCCATGTATCAATACTGACATGGTCACTTATAATTACTTAAACAGCATTGATAAAGGTTAATGTACTTTCACTTTACTATGACCGTTTAGTTGATCAAGGCACTAAATTCGATTGTCTTGAGTTACATGACTACAGTAGAGTAATATGACTTCAGTCATACATAAACAAGATGTTACATTACCTTTAACAGTGAAATGAACAAATAATGAACTGTACACAGCAATTAACAACAGAGAACACTTCTTAATCGTATCATAACCAAATTTTTTTTAATTACCCCACCCACAGTTTCCAATCCAAACAGAGAGCAACATTTTGGCATGGTCGTTTCAGGTTGTTTAAACGATTTCTGTTATAAATTAAGTCATCAGTTCGCTTACAATGAGTGTGAACATCATACTTACCCAACCGTCAGCACCTGGCATTGCGAATATGTTCCGCTAAAACCTTATTACCCTGAAAAACAAGAACCGGTTCAGACTTATAGCGATTTAGACTGTGTCCTCCACTATGCACCGGAAGTTTATTTTTGATATCTCCTACGTGATATCCAGTCCGACTTTGTATACTGCACTGAAAAGAAAACGCATTTGAATTAGAGTTCGCGTTTCAAGTCTGAAATAGTGTTATAATTAGATTCAATTTTTCTACAACTATTGATATTTTATTTGTTTTCTATCAAGGACTTATATACATACATGTATGTATATAAGTCCTTGTTTCTATTAAACCAAAGTAAACATGTAATCTGAAATTATTGCTAGCCTACTTGTTTTTTTTTGTATTTCTTCAATGTCGCAAAATAATTTTTAGAATATACAAAAAAACATCCATTATATAGTAGAAGCTGGGTCCATTATTACACAGTCGCTAGTTTACAGTATCGTATTACATACCGAACATGGCAATACACTAAATTTGTATTTGCATGAGGGTGCTGTTGAAGTCACTCAAATTCAAAAGCAATTGGTTCCAGCAAGAAGGTAAAAATTAAGGTATACAATTATAAAACGCCATCGTATAGTAGTAGACTTCTTCTCTTTAGTGATAGGTGGAAAAAAGTTGTCCAATAATGAGAAAATAGTTTATTTTGCAACTAAACTTCACTAAAACAGCGATTTTTGAAAATCTTAATTAAGTAATTCGATCTATAGGGCGTATATATAGTACAATAATGTAGTATGTTTTGAACGAAATTGGAAGCAAGAAGATAATCCAACTTATTATTATAAAAAAATTATATCATATCAAAGAACGAAAAATGAATTTTATTGTGATTTCGATTGAACTCGTTAAATAAATTCAATACGGAATCCACACTCATTTAATATCCTCTATGTATTGCACAGTTGATAACGAGCCACATGTTCAAGACAGAAGTGGAAGTTCTACTAGGGAAGATATTACTCCAGACACCTTCGTTATACCAAGGGCTTATATACATGTATGTAATTGAATTACTATGTAAGTCCTTGGTTTTACTAAGGAACAATTTTGATCAACACTTTGATTCATTTAAACGATATATAGGAGAAGAAAATCACAGTTGTACGTCGGTAATAGCAGGCAATTTGATTTCAACTGTGAAGTGTTAGATGATGTTTCCAACCTTTCCGATGTAGTTCAGTGGGGAAACCAATAGAGATATTTGGTTCCAGTGGTAGACCGGAACAGAATGTGTTCAGCAAACAGCAATATACGACACCGTCCCTCATGTTGTTAGAGATGATTAGATAAAGGTTATCCAATATTTTTGTGCACAGATCTTATATGGAATACGAAAAATAAATGTAAATAAGAGAATATATTTCTTACGAAAATAGTGTTCAGGGTCGTAGTCGTTTAAGGGAGCACGTTCAATTTTGGAGGGACACAATATGTGCTAATGAATATATCATTGATGTCATTCAGAATGGCAATGTAACTTATCTGATACATCTTTTTAAGTTAAAGTTCAAGAATTTCACGAGACGTTCTGTTTCCGGGAAGTTAATGTTAACACCATCCGTTGGTTTGTGATTTAATATAGTGTTTCTGAGTTGAAATATGTGTATATTAGATTACTGAGTATGCTAATTTTCTATTGCTAGTGGCAATTAATTAATTACTAGTATTAACGCAGAGTAGCCATAATTATATATGAGTGTATCAACATTTATATGCATTCTATTGTCAGATAATGTCGAGTGGCCATATATGATTGTATTAATAATTGTATACCGATTGGTAGACAAGGCCGAGTGGCCATATATGATTGTTTTAACATGACTTCTGTCAATGTAAACGGGACTTTACAATATCTCCATGTGATAGTACCAAAATTGCATTTCTTAAATGTTTCTTAACAGTAGAAGTAATTATTCAAAATGTAAGCGTAAAGCTAAAGCTTTGTATTATAACAGAGAGAAAATTAAACCCTCAAATATGAGCAAAAAGTCGCCGAAAGACTTTTGGAAATACGTTAACTGAGAAATTCAAAAAATCTAAAAACAAGATTGCAAATGACGTAAATTCTGATTAATTTATGAACTACTTTGCAAACTTATCGAAATGTAACGAGACTGCGCAATATGGTTTTCAGCGTTTTGATGACGCGATCCACATTTCAGATGACATTCATAATGAGCAGCTTGTTGCTGCCTATTTTTGATAGAGTTAAATTAGATATAAAAACAAAATTGTACATGTTTGACTCTTTGGTTGCTCCTGTATTGTTGTATGGATCCGAAGTGTGGGATGCATATGATTATAAAGTAATCAACCAGCTACATATCAAATATATACTAGGCGTTCGTAAACAAACTCCTAATGTTGCTGTATATGGCGAGCTTAAAAGCTTTCCTCTCTCTCTATCTCAGGTGAAGCACGATCACTAAACTATCTGTTAAAAATTAAAAAAAGAAACATTGCATCTCCTTCAATGATCTAGAGAGTCAAACTATTATAAACTCTTGGGCATCACGCATTAATATTTCTGTCGATAAACTAGGATATACGTAACTATATTTTAAATGATTTCAATCCCAATGTTAACGTCACTACTTAAAAGACGTTTATATGATCAATATATTCAAAAGTGGCCAGACACTGTAAACAGTATGTCTAAGTTAGAATAGTATAGAAAGTATAAATGTACATTTAAATATGAAGCATATCTAGACTTGGTGACAGATAACACACTTCGCAAATGTTTAACTTGTTTTAGACTGTGTTCACATTCCTTGGAAATATAATTTGGGCGTTATGCTGGTAAAAGTAGAGATATCAAAGAATATATAGAATATGTAATGATAGAGTTGTTGACTCAGAGCATCATTGCTTATTTTACTGTAATAATTATATTGATATCCGTAACACCTTTTTGGGTCATATCTCGTGGCCATCATTGAACTTGAACAAATGTGTGTATATCATGTCCATTGAAAACAAGAAAAATCACAGACACTTGTTTACAAAAAGATTTCCCCACCACCACGCTCTTACCACTATACATATATTACCTACACCATTGACCAAGACATAATTCAGTACTTCATAATTGCCTTAATTGAGACAACCTTGAATGCAAGAATTGTAATATCTGTATTGATATTCTTAAAGGAGAAAGTGAATGTCTAGGACAGAGACCTTTGCTTTTTATGTATGGTTCGTGTAGTCTTATACAATGAACATGCATGTGTACATATAATAATCATGAATACATGTGCATGTAGTTATATTATATATAAAATCCTAGTTATCTAGATAGATTACGAATTATCTTATATATTTGATGTATGGAAATCACTACATGCATGCTTAGGTTAGTTTCACGTAATTTCACGTACTAGCATGAATTATTGGCATACACCTGAACTTATTAGCTGGTACGCATTATACTAAAATGCGTTTTAGTATTAACATCAATTATTGTTTGACTTCTGATGGTCAATTGTTTGTTAGGGTCTGGTTCTTTTAAATCAATTACGACACATTTAATCGAGTTATATTAAAATCGCCACTTGATAGAGTATTGAAGACTCGAGACAAATGGCTATAATGTTTTAGAATATTACATCAGAATCATATCGTATGCTTAATGTGAACAGACCCAGCATACGTTTTTAAGGACACTATTATACATGCTGGTATAGACTCGTGTATGTGTTCGTTCTGTGGCTGATGTTATTGTTGCAAATACAAGACTTGTATTTCAAATGTGTATTTAAAGCTAAGAAGTCAGTGAAACAGATGAATATTATTTTTAAATTAGTTGCTTGAGAAGGAAAACTGCATGGTCAATACATGCTCTTAATATTCTTCATTTTACATTGAGATTGTACTCCTGAGTGAACACGAACAGCTGATATATTTCAATGTACAGTGATTAATCTTATCCATATATTCACATTCAACATTGAAATAAACAATACAGGTAGAGTTAGAAAATTGACTTTCCCCCGCTCGATTACCAGCCGTTTATTTTGTTGCTGTTTTAGGTGTAGATCGACAACGTGTCCATGAATACAAGTTATTTCTAAAGAAACAAGCAGTATTTTTTGTGACCCACTGAATACTACGGACAGTAGGAATTCCAATTCAAAATGTGTTTATGCTGTGACGTCTTTAATTTTTGAAGTGATCAAGTTCTTCATGTAGATGACGTCTTAATGCAAGTTGTATTGTCAATATTTGCAAATATTAGTAACATGCAGTGATAAATTTACCGGTCAATTTACTTTACTAAGTGCAGCATCTTCGTCAGTCAGTAGAAACATTGTACAGAGATCTTTATCTGATTGTCATAAAGATTAACGTTCAGAAATAAACAATAAGTAGTAGTGGTGCTTAATTGGTATGCAGAGAACATGAGACGAGTAAGTAAGACCGGCTATTCAAAATACAACAAGAAACATTGTTCTTATTTTGTATATGTATTTTTTAAAAACATTAAGTAAATGCATAGTAATATATAATAAAACAACACTTAAGTACCTGTATACATATGCCAATTTTATGTATTAATTTCTTATTTTTATTTGACGCACATATTAAATACATGTACAATCAAGTCAATGAAGGCTGCTTAGAAAAAGTAATTTGGCTTCTTGAGTTTTTTGAAAACTTCTTCCGGTACCATTTTACTGTAAGCTTTATTGTAAGTGTTGATTTGTATACGGGTTTACACTGAAGCATAAAGAAATCGATATAAGGTGATATCATTTACGATGAGAGATGCCTTCTAGTGTGACATTAACATGCAAGATAACTTTTAAAACACTTTAGGAAAACCCGCCTAAATGACAAAATTGTCGATTTTGGGATTATTTCATTTTTTTAAATACTATCTTACTGAAACACAAAATTGAACAAAATTTGATTTTATCTTAAAAATTAAAAAAAGTTACAGATGTTTTTGTACTATGGGTGATGGCGTTTACAAATCGAAATTGGACGCGTTATCAATACATTTTAAGTGAATTATGTGTTTGGCTACTACAAACATAATATCTATTTTCAACATGACTGACTTATAACTAACAAGCTAGCGTCATTGTAACACTTTCATAAATTTATATATCATTCGTAAAACAACAAAATGGTTGCTATGGTAACCATGAACAAAATTTCATAATTGGCAAAATCGTCACTGATCTTCCAGTCTAGAAGGTGGGCAGGTGATATCCTGGTATGCGGGCGAACAAACAGCCTAACAGATGTATACAGATATTTCCTGCGTGCTGGAATAAGCCCTCCTGTAGAAACTCTTCCGGAATTAAGTTGGCTCTCATGTAAGGATAAATCTAGTGATATCCGGATGTCGAGCGGCTGCTCATCAGCATCACTGCCCTCGTTCACCATGACAATCCCCGGCTGTGTCTAGTAAATCTTGTAAGTACTGGTATTCCCTGAAAATGGAATATTTGATTTAATGTGTTTATTTAAATACATGTAGCTCTTATTTTATTGATGAGTAGCAGCTAATAAGGTACATATTATTTTTTTAATTATTTTTTATGATTGGAAATTAAAATAAACACTATAAATACTTGTTTTGAAAGCCATTTCGAAAATCGTACATAGTGGCCTGATATTCAGAGATCTCTGGATCTACATACTAGTAACCAGTGCAGTGAAGTTTAATTTGCAACCAACTGAACATTACATAGCTATAACAGCAACTCACATACACGACCAAGATACAACACAATATTTGATTGATTGATTGATTTATTTATTAAAATGCCTAATTCCCATCACAGTTCTGAAACAGGGTTTCAAGAATGACTTCCAGTCCCGCCAAGTCCATGCTGGCTATCGAACAAACTGGTTAGTGTTAGATGACCTACTTACCACCTGTTCCAGGTGGTCAATACAATCAGTGTCTATGTGTCGATAAAGCCTTTTGATAGCAGCAAAGCCTGCCCCCACGTGACGAGCGTGTTCCGGCACCTGTATCAGATACTCAGTCAATCGATGTCTTCCGCTCACTAAAAGCCACATGGAGTAAATAATTACAAACAGATTTTTATAAGTTTTATTAAAACATAATAATGCATGAAATTGCCAATAGGGAATTTTGCGAAGACATAATTTTGCACGCAGCCAATTTTCAGTAGAGAAATGTATCATGCTCCCACATTATATTTTGCATGGCCTTAAATTCGTTTAATAGAGTCTGGCCCGCAAGGGCTCAAGTCAGCGACCCTGGGTATAAAAATGCATTTACTGAATGAACTAGCCGGGCAGGACAGATTTGTATACTTGATCACATAAATGACCCCACAGGTCTTTTTTAATTTAATCCAAACAAGTACTTACCAGGACAGTTATCACCATGTATGCCACATTCAATTTTGCCAGTACTGTTGCTCTCAAGGGGCCAGCGGAACATACTTGTCACATTAGTTGGACCGTGTGTACTACTGTATAAAGAAAAATGTGTGCTCATATAAAATGAAAATGTGAAACAAGTATAATAAAAGAATCACTACAGTTGAATCATGCCAGGTGCTTAACTACAGTATAAAGACAAATGTGTGCTCATATAAAATGAAAATGTAAAACAAGTATAATAAAATAATAAAAGAATCACTACAGTTGAATCATGCCTGGTGCTTAACTACAGTATAAAGAAAAATGTGTGCTCATATAAAATGAAAATGTAAAACAAGTATAATAAAAGAATCACTACAGTTGAATCATGCCTGGTGCTTAACTACAGTATAAATAAAAATGTGTGCTCATATCAAATGAAAATGTAAAACAAGTATAATAAAAGAATCACTACAGTTGAATCATGCCAGGTGCTTAACTACAGTATAAAAAAAATGTGTGCTCATATATAATGAAAATGTAAAACAAGTATAATAAAAGAATCACTACAGTTGAATCATGCCAGGTGCTTAACTACAGTATAAAGAAAAATGTGTGCTCATATAAAATGAAAATGTAAAACAAGTATAATAAAAGAATCACTACAGTTGAATCATGCCAGGTGCTTAACTACAGTATAAAGAAAAATGTGTGCTCATATAAAATGAAAGTGTAAAACAAGTATAATAAAAGAATCACTACAGTTGAATCATGCCAGGTGCTTAACTACAGAATAAAGAAAAATGTGCTCATATAAAATGAAAATGTAAAACAAGTATAATAAAAGAATCACTACAGTTGAATCATGCCAGGTGCTTAACTACAGTATAAAGAAAAATGTGTGCTCATATCAAATGAAAATGTAAAACAAGTATAATAAAAGAATCACTACAGTTGAATCATGCCAGGTGCTTAACTACAGTATAAAGCCAAATGTGCGATCATATAAAATGAAAATGTAAAACAAGTATAATAAAAGAATCACTACAGTTTAATCATGCCAGGTGCTTAACTACAGTATAAATAAAAATGTGTGCTCACATAAAATGAAAATGTAAAACAAGTATAATAAAAGAATCACTACAGTTGAATCATGCCAGGTGCTTAACTACAGCATAAAGAAAAATGTGTGCTCATATAAAATGAAAATGTAAAACAAGTATAATAAAAGAATCACTACAGTTGAATCATGCCAGGTGCTTAACTACAGTATAAAGAAAAATGTGTGCTCATATAAAATGAAAGTGTAAAACAAATATAATAAAAGAATCACTACAGTTGCATCATGCCAGGTGCTTAACTACAGTATAAAGAAAAATGTGTGCTCATATAAAATGAAAGTGTAAAACAAATATAATAAAAGAATCACTACAGTTGCATCATGCCAGGTGCTTAACTACAGTATAAAGAAAAATGTGTGCTCATATAAAATGAAAATGTAAAACAAGTATAATAAAAGAATCACTATAGTTGAATCATGCCTGGTGCTTAACTACAGTATAAAGCAAAATTTGTGCTCTTATAAAATGAAAATGTAAAACAAGTATAATAAAAGAATCACTACAGTTTAATCATGCCAGGTGCTTAACTACAGTATAAAGCAAAATGTGTGCTCATATAAAATGAAAATGTAAAACAAGTATAATAAAAGAATCACTACAGTTGAATCATGCCAGGTGCTTAACTACAGTATAAAGAAAAATGTGTGCTCATATAAAATGAAAATGTAAAACAAGTATAATAAAAGAATCACTACAGTTGAATCATGCCAGGTGCTTAACTACAGTATAAAGAAAATGTGTGCTCATATAAAATGAAAACGTAAAACAAGTATAATAAAAGAATCACTACAGTTGAATCATGCCAGGTGCTTAACTACAGTATAAAGAAAAATGTGTGCTCATATAAAATGAAAATGTAAAACAAGTATAATAAAAGAATCACTACAGTTGAATCATGCCTGGTGCTAAACTACAGTATAAAGAAAAATGTGTGCTCATATAAAATGAAAATGTAAAACAAGTATAATAAAAGAATCACTACAGTTGAATCATGCCAGGTGCTTAACTACAGTATAAAGAAAAATGTGTGCTCATATCAAATGAAAATGTAAAACAAGTATAATAAAAGAATCACTACAGTTGAATCATGCCAGGTGCTTAACTACAGTATAAAGAAAAATGTGTGCTCATATAAAATGAAAATGTAAAACAAGTATAATAAAAGAATCACTACAGTTGAATCATGCCAGGTGCTTAACTACAGTATAAAGAAAAATGTGTGCTCATATAAAATGAAAGTGTAAAACAAGTATAATAAAAGAATCACTACAGTTGAATCATGCCAGGTGCTTAACTACAGTATAAAGAAAAATGTGTGATCATATAAAATGAAAATGTAAAACAAGTATAATAAAAGAATCACTACAGTTGAATCATGCCAGGTGCTTAACTACAGTATAACGAAAAATGTGTGCTCATATCAAATGAAAATGTAAAACAAGTATAATAAAAGAATCACTACAGTTGAATCATGCCAGGTGCTTAACTACAGTATAAATAAAATGTGTGCTCATATAAAATGAAAATGTAAAACAAGTATATTAAAAGAATCACTACAGTTGAATCATGCCAGGTGCTTAACTACAGTATAAAGAAAAATGTGTGATCATATAAAATGAAAATGTAAAACAAGTATAATAAAAGAATCACTACAGTTGAATCATGCCAGGTGCTTAACTACAGTATAACGAAAAATGTGTGCTCATATAAAATGAAAATGTAAAACAAGTATAATAAAAGAATCACTACAGTTGAATCATGCCAGGTGCTTAACTACAGTATAAATAAAATGTGTGCTCATATAAAATGAAAATGTAAAACAAGTATATTAAAAGAATCACTACAGTTGAATCATGCCAGGTGCTTAACTACAGTATAAAGCCAAATGTGCGATCATATAAAATGAAAATGTAAAACTAGTATAATAAAAGAATCACTACAGTTTAATCATGCCAGGTGCTTAACTACAGTATAAATAAAAATGTGTGCTCACATAAAATGAAAATGTAAAACAAGTATAATAAAAGAATCACTACAGTTGAATCATGCCAGGTGCTTAACTACAGCATAAAGAAAAATGTGTGCTCATATAAAATGAAAATGTAAAACAAGTATAATAAAAGAATCACTACAGTTGAATCATGCCAGGTGCTTAACTACAGTATAAAGAAAAATGTGTGCTCATATAAAATGAAAGTGTAAAACAAATATAATAAAAGAATCACTACAGTTGAATCATGCCAGGTGCTTAACTACAGTATAAAGAAAAATGTGTGCTCATATAAAATGAAAATGTAAAACAAGTATAATAAAAGAATCACTACAGTTGAATCATGCCAGGTGCTTAACTACAGTATAAATAAAATGTGTGCTCATATAAAATGAAAATGTAAAACAAGTATAATAAAAGAATCACTACAGTTGAATCATGCCAGGTGCTTAACTACAGTATAAAGAAAAATGTGTGCTCATATAAAATGAAAATGTAAAACAAGTATAATAAAAGAATCACTACAGTTGAATCATGCCAGGTGCTTAACTACAGTATAAATAAAATGTGTGCTCATATAAAATGAAAATGTAAAACAAGTATAATAAAAGAATCACTACAGTTGAATCATGCCAGGTGCTTAACTACAGTATAAAGAAAAATGTGTGCTCATATCAAATGAAAATGTAAAACAAGTATAATAAAAGAATCACTACAGTTGAATCATGCCAGGTCCTTAACTACAGTATAAATAAAATGTGTGCTCATATAAAATGAAAATGTAAAACAAGTATATTAAAAGAATCACTACAGTTGAATCATGCCAGGTGCTTAACTACAGTATAAAGCCAAATGTGCGATCATATAAAATGAAAATGTAAAACAAGTATAATAAAAGAATCCCTACAGTTGAATCATGCCAGGTGCTTAACTACAGTATAAAGCAAAATGTGTGCTCATATAAAATGAAAATGTAAAACAAGTATAATAAAAGAATCACTACAGTTGAATCATGCCAGGTGCTTAACTACAGTATAAAGAAAAATGTGTGCTCATATAAAATGAAAATGTAAAACAAGTATAATAAAAGAATCACTACAGTTGAATCATGCCAGGTGCTTAACTACAGTATAAAGAAAAATGTGTGCTCATATAAAATGAAAACGTAAAACAAGTATAATAAAAGAATCACTACAGTTGAATCATGCCAGGTGCTTAACTACAGTATAAAGAAAAATGTGTGCTCATATAAATGAAAATGTAAAACAAGTATAATAAAAGAATCACTACAGTTGAATCATGCCTGGTGCTTAACTACAGTATAAAGAAAAATGTGTGCTCATATAAAATGAAAATGTAAAACAAGTATAATAAAAGAATCACTACAGTTGAATCATGCCAGGTGCTTAACTACAGTATAAAGAAAAATGTGTGCTCATATAAAATGAAAATGTAAAACAAGTATAATAAAAGAATCACTACAGTTGAATCATGCCAGGTGCTTAACTACAGTATAAAGAAAAATGTGTGCTCATATAAAATGAAAGTGTAAAACAAGTATAATAAAAGAATCACTACAGTTGAATCATGCCAGGTGCTTAACTACAGTATAAAGAAAAATGTGTGATCATATAAAATGAAAATGTAAAACAAGTATAATAAAAGAATCACTACAGTTGAATCATGCCAGGTGCTTAACTACAGTATAAATAAAATGTGTGCTCATATAAAATGAAAATGTAAAACAAGTATATTAAAAGAATCACTACAGTTGAATCATGCCAGGTGCTTAACTACAGCATAAAGCCAAATGTGCGATCATATAAAATGAAAATGTAAAACAAGTATAATAAAAGAATCACTACAGTTTAATCATGCCAGGTGCTTAACTACAGTATAAATAAAAATGTGTGCTCACATAAAATGAAAATGTAAAACAAGTATAATAAAAGAATCACTACAGTTGAATCATGCCAGGTGCTTAACTACAGCATAAAGAAAAATGTGTGCTCATATAAAATGAAAATGTAAAACAAGTATAATAAAAGGATCACTACAGTTGAATCATGCCAGGTGCTTAACTACAGTATAAAGAAAAATGTGTGCTCATATAAAATGAAAGTGTAAAACAAATATAATAAAAGAATCACTACAGTTGAATCATGCCTGGTGCTTAACTACAGTATAAAGAAAATGTGTGCTCATATGAAATGAAAACGTAAAACAAGTATAATAAAAGAATCACTACAGTTGAATCATGCCAGGTGCTTAACTACAGTATAAAGAAAAATGTGTGCTCATATAAAATGAAAATGTAAAACAAGTATAATAAAAGAATCACTACAGTTGAATCATGCCTGGTGCTTAACTACAGTATAAAGAAAAATGTGTGCTCATATAAAATGAAAATGTAAAACAAGTATAATAAAAGAATCACTACAGTTGAATCATGCCAGGTGCTTAACTACAGTATAAAGAAAAATGTGTGCTCATATAAAATGAAAATGTAAAACAAGTATAATAAAAGAATCACTACAGTTGAATCATGCCAGGTGCTTAACTACAGTATAAATAAAATGTGTGCTCATATAAAATGAAAATGTAAAACAAGTATATTAAAAGAATCACTACAGTTGAATCATGCCAGGTGCTTAACTACAGCATAAAGCCAAATGTGCGATCATATAAAATGAAAATGTAAAACAAGTATAATAAAAGAATCACTACAGTTTAATCATGCCAGGTGCTTAACTACAGTATAAATAAAAATGTGTGCTCACATAAAATGAAAATGTAAAACAAGTATAATAAAAGAATCACTACAGTTGAATCATGCCAGGTGCTTAACTACAGCATAAAGAAAAATGTGTGCTCATATAAAATGAAAATGTAAAACAAGTATAATAAAAGGATCACTACAGTTGAATCATGCCAGGTGCTTAACTACAGTATAAAGAAAAATGTGTGCTCATATAAAATGAAAGTGTAAAACAAATATAATAAAAGAATCACTACAGTTGAATCATGCCTGGTGCTTAACTACAGTATAAAGAAAATGTGTGCTCATATGAAATGAAAACGTAAAACAAGTATAATAAAAGAATCACTACAGTTGAATCATGCCAGGTGCTTAACTACAGTATAAAGAAAAATGTGTGCTCATATAAAATGAAAATGTAAAACAAGTATAATAAAAGAATCACTACAGTTGAATCATGCCTGGTGCTTAACTACAGTATAAAGAAAAATGTGTGCTCATATAAAATGAAAATGTAAAACAAGTATAATAAAAGAATCACTACAGTTGAATCATGCCAGGTGCTTAACTACAGTATAAAGAAAAATGTGTGCTCATATAAAATGAAAATGTAAAACAAGTATAATAAAAGAATCACTACAGTTGAATCATGCCAGGTGCTTAACTACAGTATAAATAAAAATGTGTGCTCATATAAAATGAAAATGTAAAACAAGTATAATAAAAGAATCACTACAGTTGAATCATGCCAGGTGCTTAACTACAGTATAAAGAAAAATGTGTGCTCATATAAAATGAAAGTGTAAAACAAGTATAATAAAAGAATCACTACAGTTGAATCATGCCAGGTGCTTAACTACAGTATAAAGAAAAATGTGCTCATATAAAATGAAAATGTAAAACAAGTATAATAAAAGAATCACTACAGTTGAATCATGCCAGGTGCTTAACTACAGTATAAAGAAAAATGTGTGCTCATATCAAATGAAAATGTAAAACAAGTATAATAAAAGAATCACTACAGTTGAATCATGCCAGGTGCTTAACTACAGTATAAAGCCAAATGTGCGATCATATAAAATGAAAATGTAAAACAAGTATAATAAAAGAATCACTACAGTTGAATCATGCCAGGTGCTTAACTACAGTATAAAGAAAAATGTGTGCTCATATAAAATGAAAATGTAAAACAAGTATAATAAAAGAATCACTACAGTTGAATCATGCCTGGTGCTTAACTACAGTATAAAGCAAAATTTGTGCTCTTATAAAATGAAAATGTAAAACAAGTATAATAAAAGAATCACTACAGTTTAATCATGCCAGGTGCTTAACTACAGTATAAAGCAAAATGTGTGCTCATATAAAATGAAAATGTAAAACAAGTATAATAAAAGAATCACTACAGTTGAATCATGCCAGGTGCTTAACTACAGTATAAAGAAAAATGTGTGCTCATATAAAATGAAAATGTAAAACAAGTATAATAAAAGAATCACTACAGTTGAATCATGCCAGGTGCTTAACTACAGTATAAAGAAAAATGTGTGCTCATATAAAATGAAAGTGTAAAACAAGTATAATAAAAGAATCACTACAGTTGAATCATGCCAGGTGCTTAACTACAGTATAACGAAAAATGTGTGCTCATATCAAATGAAAATGTAAAACAAGTATAATAAAAGAATCACTACAGTTGAATCATGCCAGGTGCTTAACTACAGTATAAATAAAATGTGTGCTCATATAAAATGAAAATGTAAAACAAGTATATTAAAAGAATCACTACAGTTGAATCATGCCAGGTGCTTAACTACAGTATAAAGAAAAATGTGTGATCATATAAAATGAAAATGTAAAACAAGTATAATAAAAGAATCACTACAGTTGAATCATGCCAGGTGCTTAACTACAGCATAAAGAAAAATGTGTGCTCATATAAAATGAAAATGTAAAACAAGTATAATAAAAGAATCACTACAGTTGAATCATGCCAGGTGCTTAACTACAGTATAAAGAAAAATGTGTGCTCATATAAAATGAAAGTGTAAAACAAATATAATAAAAGAATCACTACAGTTGAATCATGCCAGGTGCTTAACTACAGTATAAAGAAAAATGTGTGCTCATATAAAATGAAAATGTAAAACAAGTATAATAAAAGAATCACTACAGTTGAATCATGCCAGGTGCTTAACTACAGTATAAATAAAATGTGTGCTCATATAAAATGAAAATGTAAAACAAGTATAATAAAAGAATCACTACAGTTGAATCATGCCAGGTGCTTAACTACAGTATAAAGAAAAATGTGTGCTCATATAAAATGAAAATGTAAAACAAGTATAATAAAAGAATCACTACAGTTGAATCATGCCAGGTGCTTAACTACAGTATAAATAAAATGTGTGCTCATATAAAATGAAAATGTAAAACAAGTATAATAAAAGAATCACTACAGTTGAATCATGCCAGGTGCTTAACTACAGTATAAAGAAAAATGTGTGCTCATATCAAATGAAAATGTAAAACAAGTATAATAAAAGAATCACTACAGTTGAATCATGCCAGGTCCTTAACTACAGTATAAATAAAATGTGTGCTCATATAAAATGAAAATGTAAAACAAGTATATTAAAAGAATCACTACAGTTGAATCATGCCAGGTGCTTAACTACAGTATAAAGCCAAATGTGCGATCATATAAAATGAAAATGTAAAACAAGTATAATAAAAGAATCCCTACAGTTGAATCATGCCAGGTGCTTAACTACAGTATAAAGCAAAATGTGTGCTCATATAAAATGAAAATGTAAAACAAGTATAATAAAAGAATCACTACAGTTGAATCATGCCAGGTGCTTAACTACAGTATAAAGAAAAATGTGTGCTCATATAAAATGAAAATGTAAAACAAGTATAATAAAAGAATCACTACAGTTGAATCATGCCAGGTGCTTAACTACAGTATAAAGAAAAATGTGTGCTCATATAAAATGAAAATGTAAAACAAGTATAATAAAAGAATCACTACAGTTGAATCATGCCAGGTGCTTAACTACAGTATAAAGAAAATGTGTGCTCATATAAAATGAAAATGTAAAACAAGTATAATTAAAGAATCACTACAGTTGAATCATGCCAGGTGCTTAACTACAGTATAAAGAAAAATGTGTGCTCATATAAAATGAAAATGTAAAACAAGTATAATAAAAGAATCACTACAGTTGAATCATGCCAGGTGCTTAACTACAGTATAAAGAAAATGTGTGCTCATATAAAATGAAAACGTAAAACAAGTATAATAAAAGAATCACTACAGTTGAATCATGCCAGGTGCTTAACTACAGTATAAAGAAAAATGTGTGCTCATATAAAATGAAAATGTAAAACAAGTATAATAAAAGAATCACTACAGTTGAATCATGCCAGGTGCTTAACTACAGTATAAAGAAAAATGTGTGCTCATATAAAATGAAAATGTAAAACAAGTATAATAAAAGAATCACTACAGTTGAATCATGCCAGGTGCTTAACTACAGTATAAAGAAAAATGTGTGCTCATATAAAATGAAAATGTAAAACAAGTATAATAAAAGAATCACTACAGTTGAATCATGCCAGGTGCTTAACTACAGTATAAAGAAAAATGTGTGCTCATATAAAATGAAAGTGTAAAACAAGTATAATAAAAGAATCACTACAGTTGAATCATGCCAGGTGCTTAACTACAGTATAAAGAAAAATGTGTGATCATATAAAATGAAAATGTAAAACAAGTATAATAAAAGAATCACTACAGTTGAATCATGCCAGGTGCTTAACTACAGTATAACGAAAAATGTGTGCTCATATCAAATGAAAATGTAAAACAAGTATAATAAAAGAATCACTACAGTTGAATCATGCCAGGTGCTTAACTACAGTATAAATAAAATGTGTGCTCATATAAAATGAAAATGTAAAACAAGTATATTAAAAGAATCACTACAGTTGAATCATGCCAGGTGCTTAACTACAGTATAAAGAAAAATGTGTGATCATATAAAATGAAAATGTAAAACAAGTATAATAAAAGAATCACTACAGTTGAATCATGCCAGGTGCTTAACTACAGTATAACGAAAAATGTGTGCTCATATCAAATGAAAATGTAAAACAAGTATAATAAAAGAATCACTACAGTTGAATCATGCCAGGTGCTTAACTACAGTATAAATAAAATGTGTGCTCATATAAAATGAAAATGTAAAACAAGTATATTAAAAGAATCACTACAGTTGAATCATGCCAGGTGCTTAACTACAGTATAAAGCCAAATGTGCGATCATATAAAATGAAAATGTAAAACAAGTATAATAAAAGAATCACTACAGTTGAATCATGCCAGGTGCTTAACTACAGCATAAAGAAAAATGTGTGCTCATATAAAATGAAAATGTAAATCAAGTATAATAAAAGAATCACTACAGTTGAATCATGCCAGGTGCTTAACTACAGCATAAAGAAAAATGTGTGCTCATATAAAATGAAAATGTAAAACAAGTATAATAAAAGAATCACTACAGTTGAATCATGCCAGGTGCTTAACTACAGTATAAAGAAAAATGTGTGCTCATATAAAATGAAAGTGTAAAACAAATATAATAAAAGAATCACTACAGTTGAATCATGCCAGGTGCTTAACTACAGTATAAAGAAAAATGTGTGCTCATATAAAATGAAAATGTAAAACAAGTATAATAAAAGAATCACTACAGTTGAATCATGCCAGGTGCTTAACTACAGTATAAATAAAATGTGTGCTCATATAAAATGAAAATGTAAAACAAGTATAATAAAAGAATCACTACAGTTGAATCATGCCAGGTGCTTAACTACAGTATAAAGAAAAATGTGTGCTCATATAAAATGAAAATGTAAAACAAGTATAATAAAAGAATCACTACAGTTGAATCATGCCAGGTGCTTAACTACAGTATAAATAAAATGTGTGCTCATATAAAATGAAAATGTAAAACAAGTATAATAAAAGAATCACTACAGTTGAATCATGCCAGGTGCTTAACTACAGTATAAAGAAAAATGTGTGCTCATATCAAATGAAAATGTAAAACAAGTATAATAAAAGAATCACTACAGTTGAATCATGCCAGGTCCTTAACTACAGTATAAATAAAATGTGTGCTCATATAAAATGAAAATGTAAAACAAGTATATTAAAAGAATCACTACAGTTGAATCATGCCAGGTGCTTAACTACAGTATAAAGCCAAATGTGCGATCATATAAAATGAAAATGTAAAACAAGTATAATAAAAGAATCCCTACAGTTGAATCATGCCAGGTGCTTAACTACAGTATAAAGAAAAATGTGTGCTCATATAAAATGAAAATGTAAAACAAGTATAATAAAAGAATCACTACAGTTGAATCATGCCAGGTGCTTAACTACAGTATAAAGAAAAATGTGTGCTCATATAAAATGAAAATGTAAAACAAGTATAATAAAAGAATCACTACAGTTGAATCATGCCAGGTGCTTAACTACAGTATAAAGAAAATGTGTGCTCATATAAAATGAAAACGTAAAACAAGTATAATAAAAGAATCACTACAGTTGAATCATGCCAGGTGCTTAACTACAGTATAAAGAAAAATGTGTGCTCATATAAAATGAAAATGTAAAACAAGTATAATAAAAGAATCACTACAGTTGAATCATGCCTGGTGCTTAACTACAGTATAAAGAAAAATGTGTGCTCATATAAAATGAAAATGTAAAACAAGTATAATAAAAGAATCACTACAGTTGAATCATGCCAGGTGCTTAACTACAGTATAAAGAAAAATGTGTGCTCATATAAAATGAAAATGTAAAAGAAGTATAATAAAAGAATCACTACAGTTGAATCATGCCAGGTGCTTAACTACAGTATAAAGAAAAATGTGTGCTCATATAAAATGAAAGTGTAAAACAAGTATAATAAAAGAATCACTACAGTTGAATCATGCCAGGTGCTTAACTACAGTATAAAGAAAAATGTGTGATCATATAAAATGAAAATGTAAAACAAGTATAATAAAAGAATCACTACAGTTGAATCATGCCAGGTGCTTAACTACAGTATAAATAAAATGTGTGCTCATATAAAATGAAAATGTAAAACAAGTATATTAAAAGAATCACTACAGTTGAATCATGCCAGGTGCTTAATTACAGCATAAAGCCAAATGTGCGATCATATAAAATGAAAATGTAAAACAAGTATAATAAAAGAATCACTACAGTTTAATCATGCCAGGTGCTTAACTACAGTATAAATAAAAATGTGTGCTCACATAAAATGAAAATGTAAAACAAGTATAATAAAAGAATCACTACAGTTGAATCATGCCAGGTGCTTAACTACAGCATAAAGAAAAATGTGTGCTCATATAAAATGAAAATGTAAAACAAGTATAATAAAAGAATCACTACAGTTGAATCATGCCAGGTGCTTAACTACAGTATAAAGAAAAATGTGTGCTCATATAAAATGAAAGTGTAAAACAAATATAATAAAAGAATCACTACAGTTGAATCATGCCTGGTGCTTAACTACAGTATAAAGAAAATGTGTGCTCATATGAAATGAAAACGTAAAACAAGTATAATAAAAGAATCACTACAGTTGAATCATGCCAGGTGCTTAACTACAGTATAAAGAAAAATGTGTGCTCATATAAAATGAAAATGTAAAACAAGTATAATAAAAGAATCACTACAGTTGAATCATGCCAGGTGCTTAACTACAGTATAAAGAAAAATGTGTGCTCATATAAAATGAAAATGTAAAACAAGTATAATAAAAGAATCACTACAGTTGAATCATGCCAGGTGCTTAACTACAGTATAAAGAAAAATGTGTGCTCATATAAAATGAAAATGTAAAACAAGTATAATAAAAGAATCACTACAGTTGAATCATGCCAGGTGCTTAACTACAGTATAAAGAAAAATGTGTGCTCATATAAAATGAAAATGTAAAACAAGTATAATAAAAGAATCACTACAGTTGAATCATGCCAGGTGCTTAACTACAGTATAAAGAAAAATGTGTGCTCATATAAAATGAAAGTGTAAAACAAGTATAATAAAAGAATCACTACAGTTGAATCATGCCAGGTGCTTAACTACAGTATAAAGAAAAATGTGCTCATATAAAATGAAAATGTAAAACAAGTATAATAAAAGAATCACTACAGTTGAATCATGCCAGGTGCTTAACTACAGTATAAAGAAAAATGTGTGCTCATATCAAATGAAAATGTAAAACAAGTATAATAAAAGAATCACTACAGTTGAATCATGCCAGGTGCTTAACTACAGTATAAAGAAAAATGTGTGCTCATATAAAATGAAAATGTAAAACAAGTATAATAAAAGAATCACTACAGTTGAATCATGCCTGGTGCTTAACTACAGTATAAAGCAAAATTTGTGCTCTTATAAAATGAAAATGTAAAACAAGTATAATAAAAGAATCACTACAGTTTAATCATGCCAGGTGCTTAACTACAGTATAAAGCAAAATGTGTGCTCATATAAAATGAAAATGTAAAACAAGTATAATAAAAGAATCACTACAGTTGAATCATGCCAGGTGCTTAACTACAGTATAAAGAAAAATGTGTGCTCATATAAAATGAAAATGTAAAACAAGTATAATAAAAGAATCACTACAGTTGAATCATGCCAGGTGCTTAACTACAGTATAAAGAAAATGTGTGCTCATATAAAATGAAAACGTAAAACAAGTATAATTAAAGAATCACTACAGTTGAATCATGCCAGGTGCTTAACTACAGTATAAAGAAAAATGTGTGCTCATATAAAATGAAAATGTAAAACAAGTATAATAAAAGAATCACTACAGTTGAATCATGCCAGGTGCTTAACTACAGTATAAAGAAAATGTGTGCTCATATAAAATGAAAACGTAAAACAAGTATAATAAAAGAATCACTACAGTTGAATCATGCCAGGTGCTTAACTACAGTATAAAGAAAAATGTGTGCTCATATAAAATGAAAATGTAAAACAAGTATAATAAAAGAATCACTACAGTTGAATCATGCCTGGTGCTTAACTACAGTATAAAGAAAAATGTGTGCTCATATAAAATGAAAATGTAAAACAAGTATAATAAAAGAATCACTACAGTTGAATCATGCCAGGTGCTTAACTACAGTATAAAGAAAAATGTGTGCTCATATAAAATGAAAATGTAAAACAAGTATAATAAAAGAATCACTACAGTTGAATCATGCCAGGTGCTTAACTACAGTATAAAGAAAAATGTGTGCTCATATAAAATGAAAATGTAAAA
Organism: Lutraria lutraria; assembly: GCA_964023205.1. Lineage (NCBI taxonomy): Eukaryota > Metazoa > Mollusca > Bivalvia > Venerida > Mactridae > Lutraria > Lutraria lutraria. The sequence continues at coordinate 35,596,623 of OZ026846.1, forward strand.
GAAGTATAATAAAAGAATCACTACAGTTGAATCATGCCAGGTGCTTAACTACAGTATAAAGAAAAATGTGTGCTCATATAAAATGAAAGTGTAAAACAAGTATAATAAAAGAATCACTACAGTTGAATCATGCCAGGTGCTTAACTACAGTATAAAGAAAAATGTGTGATCATATAAAATGAAAATGTAAAACAAGTATAATAAAAGAATCACTACAGTTGAATCATGCCAGGTGCTTAACTACAGTATAACGAAAAATGTGTGCTCATATCAAATGAAAATGTAAAACAAGTATAATAAAAGAATCACTACAGTTGAATCATGCCAGGTGCTTAACTACAGTATAAATAAAATGTGTGCTCATATAAAATGAAAATGTAAAACAAGTATATTAAAAGAATCACTACAGTTGAATCATGCCAGGTGCTTAACTACAGTATAAAGCCAAATGTGCGATCATATAAAATGAAAATGTAAAACAAGTATAATAAAAGAATCCCTACAGTTGAATCATGCCAGGTGCTTAACTACAGTATAAATAAAAATGTGTGCTCATATAAAATGAAAATGTAAAACAAGTATAATAAAAGAATCACTACAGTTGAATCATGCCTGGTGCTTAACTACAGTATAAAGAAAAATGTCTGATCATATAAAATGAAAATGTAAAACAAGTATAATAAAAGAATCACTACAGTTGAATCATGCCAGGTGCTTAACTACAGTATAAAGAAAAATGTGTGCTCATATAAAATGAAAATGTAAAACAAGTATAATAAAAGAATCACTACAGTTGAATCATGCCAGGTGCTTAACTACAGTATAAATAAAAATGTGTGCTCATATAAAATGAAAATGTAAAACAAGTATGATAAAAGAATCACTACAGTTGAATCATGCCAGGTGCTTAACTACAGTATAAAGAAAAATGTGTGCTCATATAAAATGAAAATGTAAAACAAGTATGATAAAAGAATCACTACAGTTGAATCATGCCAGGTGCTTAACTACAGTATAAAGCAAAATGTGTGCTCATATAAAATGAAAATGTAAAACAAGTATAATAAAAGAATCACTATAGTTGAATCATGCCAGGTGCTTAACTACAGTATAAAGAAAAATGTGTGCTCATATAAAATGAAAATGTAAAACCAGTATAATTAAAGAATCACTACAGTTGAATCATGCCTGGTGCTTAACTACAGTATTAAGCAAAATGTGTGCTCTTATGAAATGAAAATGTAAAACAAGTATAATAAAAGCATCACTACAGTTGAATCATGCCAGGTGCTTAACTACAGTATACATAAAAATGTGTGATCATATAAAATGAAAATGTAAAACAAGTATAATAAAAGAATCACTACAGTTGAATCATGCCAGGTGCTTAACTACAGTATAAAGCAAAATGTGTGCTCATATAAAATGAAAATGTAAAACAAGTATAATAAAAGAATCACTACAGTTGAATCATGCCAGGTGCTTAACTACAGTATAAAGCAAAATGTGTGCTCATATAAAATGAAAATGTAAAACAAGTATAATAAAAGAATCACTACAGTTGAATCATGCCAGGTGCTTAACTACAGCATAAAGAAAAATGTGTGCTCATATAAAATGAAAATGTAAAACAAGTATAATAAAAGAATCACTACAGTTGAATCATGCCAGGTGCTTAACTACAGTATAAAGAAAAATGTGTGCTCATATAAAATGAAAGTGTAAAACAAATATAATAAAAGAATCACTACAGTTGAATCATGCCAGGTGCTTAACTACAGTATAAAGAAAAATGTGTGCTCATATAAAATGAAAATGTAAAACAAGTATAATAAAAGAATCACTACAGTTGAATCATGCCAGGTGCTTAACTACAGTATAAATAAAATGTGTGCTCATATAAAATGAAAATGTAAAACAAGTATAATAAAAGAATCACTACAGTTGAATCATGCCAGGTGCTTAACTACAGTATAAAGAAAAATGTGTGCTCATATAAAATGAAAATGTAAAACAAGTATAATAAAAGAATCACTACAGTTGAATCATGCCAGGTGCTTAACTACAGTATAAATAAAATGTGTGCTCATATAAAATGAAAATGTAAAACAAGTATAATAAAAGAATCACTACAGTTGAATCATGCCAGGTGCTTAACTACAGTATAAAGAAAAATGTGTGCTCATATCAAATGAAAATGTAAAACAAGTATAATAAAAGAATCACTACAGTTGAATCATGCCAGGTCCTTAACTACAGTATAAATAAAATGTGTGCTCATATAAAATGAAAATGTAAAACAAGTATATTAAAAGAATCACTACAGTTGAATCATGCCAGGTGCTTAACTACAGTATAAAGCCAAATGTGCGATCATATAAAATGAAAATGTAAAACAAGTATAATAAAAGAATCCCTACAGTTGAATCATGCCAGGTGCTTAACTACAGTATAAAGCAAAATGTGTGCTCATATAAAATGAAAATGTAAAACAAGTATAATAAAAGAATCACTACAGTTGAATCATGCCAGGTGCTTAACTACAGTATAAAGAAAAATGTGTGCTCATATAAAATGAAAATGTAAAACAAGTATAATAAAAGAATCACTACAGTTGAATCATGCCAGGTGCTTAACTACAGTATAAAGAAAAATGTGTGCTCATATAAAATGAAAATGTAAAACAAGTATAATAAAAGAATCACTACAGTTGAATCATGCCAGGTGCTTAACTACAGTATAAAGAAAATGTGTGCTCATATAAAATGAAAATGTAAAACAAGTATAATTAAAGAATCACTACAGTTGAATCATGCCAGGTGCTTAACTACAGTATAAAGAAAAATGTGTGCTCATATAAAATGAAAATGTAAAACAAGTATAATAAAAGAATCACTACAGTTGAATCATGCCAGGTGCTTAACTACAGTATAAAGAAAATGTGTGCTCATATAAAATGAAAACGTAAAACAAGTATAATAAAAGAATCACTACAGTTGAATCATGCCAGGTGCTTAACTACAGTATAAAGAAAAATGTGTGCTCATATAAAATGAAAATGTAAAACAAGTATAATAAAAGAATCACTACAGTTGAATCATGCCAGGTGCTTAACTACAGTATAAAGAAAAATGTGTGCTCATATAAAATGAAAATGTAAAACAAGTATAATAAAAGAATCACTACAGTTGAATCATGCCAGGTGCTTAACTACAGTATAAAGAAAAATGTGTGCTCATATAAAATGAAAATGTAAAACAAGTATAATAAAAGAATCACTACAGTTGAATCATGCCAGGTGCTTAACTACAGTATAAAGAAAAATGTGTGCTCATATAAAATGAAAGTGTAAAACAAGTATAATAAAAGAATCACTACAGTTGAATCATGCCAGGTGCTTAACTACAGTATAAAGAAAAATGTGTGATCATATAAAATGAAAATGTAAAACAAGTATAATAAAAGAATCACTACAGTTGAATCATGCCAGGTGCTTAACTACAGTATAACGAAAAATGTGTGCTCATATCAAATGAAAATGTAAAACAAGTATAATAAAAGAATCACTACAGTTGAATCATGCCAGGTGCTTAACTACAGTATAAATAAAATGTGTGCTCATATAAAATGAAAATGTAAAACAAGTATATTAAAAGAATCACTACAGTTGAATCATGCCAGGTGCTTAACTACAGTATAAAGAAAAATGTGTGATCATATAAAATGAAAATGTAAAACAAGTATAATAAAAGAATCACTACAGTTGAATCATGCCAGGTGCTTAACTACAGTATAACGAAAAATGTGTGCTCATATCAAATGAAAATGTAAAACAAGTATAATAAAAGAATCACTACAGTTGAATCATGCCAGGTGCTTAACTACAGTATAAATAAAATGTGTGCTCATATAAAATGAAAATGTAAAACAAGTATATTAAAAGAATCACTACAGTTGAATCATGCCAGGTGCTTAACTACAGTATAAAGCCAAATGTGCGATCATATAAAATGAAAATGTAAAACAAGTATAATAAAAGAATCACTACAGTTGAATCATGCCAGGTGCTTAACTACAGCATAAAGAAAAATGTGTGCTCATATAAAATGAAAATGTAAATCAAGTATAATAAAAGAATCACTACAGTTGAATCATGCCAGGTGCTTAACTACAGCATAAAGAAAAATGTGTGCTCATATAAAATGAAAATGTAAAACAAGTATAATAAAAGAATCACTACAGTTGAATCATGCCAGGTGCTTAACTACAGTATAAAGAAAAATGTGTGCTCATATAAAATGAAAGTGTAAAACAAATATAATAAAAGAATCACTACAGTTGAATCATGCCAGGTGCTTAACTACAGTATAAAGAAAAATGTGTGCTCATATAAAATGAAAATGTAAAACAAGTATAATAAAAGAATCACTACAGTTGAATCATGCCAGGTGCTTAACTACAGTATAAATAAAATGTGTGCTCATATAAAATGAAAATGTAAAACAAGTATAATAAAAGAATCACTACAGTTGAATCATGCCAGGTGCTTAACTACAGTATAAAGAAAAATGTGTGCTCATATAAAATGAAAATGTAAAACAAGTATAATAAAAGAATCACTACAGTTGAATCATGCCAGGTGCTTAACTACAGTATAAATAAAATGTGTGCTCATATAAAATGAAAATGTAAAACAAGTATAATAAAAGAATCACTACAGTTGAATCATGCCAGGTGCTTAACTACAGTATAAAGAAAAATGTGTGCTCATATCAAATGAAAATGTAAAACAAGTATAATAAAAGAATCACTACAGTTGAATCATGCCAGGTCCTTAACTACAGTATAAATAAAATGTGTGCTCATATAAAATGAAAATGTAAAACAAGTATATTAAAAGAATCACTACAGTTGAATCATGCCAGGTGCTTAACTACAGTATAAAGCCAAATGTGCGATCATATAAAATGAAAATGTAAAACAAGTATAATAAAAGAATCCCTACAGTTGAATCATGCCAGGTGCTTAACTACAGTATAAAGAAAAATGTGTGCTCATATAAAATGAAAATGTAAAACAAGTATAATAAAAGAATCACTACAGTTGAATCATGCCAGGTGCTTAACTACAGTATAAAGAAAAATGTGTGCTCATATAAAATGAAAATGTAAAACAAGTATAATAAAAGAATCACTACAGTTGAATCATGCCAGGTGCTTAACTACAGTATAAAGAAAATGTGTGCTCATATAAAATGAAAACGTAAAACAAGTATAATAAAAGAATCACTACAGTTGAATCATGCCAGGTGCTTAACTACAGTATAAAGAAAAATGTGTGCTCATATAAAATGAAAATGTAAAACAAGTATAATAAAAGAATCACTACAGTTGAATCATGCCTGGTGCTTAACTACAGTATAAAGAAAAATGTGTGCTCATATAAAATGAAAATGTAAAACAAGTATAATAAAAGAATCACTACAGTTGAATCATGCCAGGTGCTTAACTACAGTATAAAGAAAAATGTGTGCTCATATAAAATGAAAGTGTAAAACAAGTATAATAAAAGAATCACTACAGTTGAATCATGCCAGGTGCTTAACTACAGTATAAAGAAAAATGTGTGCTCATATAAAATGAAAGTGTAAAACAAGTATAATAAAAGAATCACTACAGTTGAATCATGCCAGGTGCTTAACTACAGTATAAAGAAAAATGTGTGATCATATAAAATGAAAATGTAAAACAAGTATAATAAAAGAATCACTACAGTTGAATCATGCCAGGTGCTTAACTACAGTATAAATAAAATGTGTGCTCATATAAAATGAAAATGTAAAACAAGTATATTAAAAGAATCACTACAGTTGAATCATGCCAGGTGCTTAATTACAGCATAAAGCCAAATGTGCGATCATATAAAATGAAAATGTAAAACAAGTATAATAAAAGAATCACTACAGTTTAATCATGCCAGGTGCTTAACTACAGTATAAATAAAAATGTGTGCTCACATAAAATGAAAATGTAAAACAAGTATAATAAAAGAATCACTACAGTTGAATCATGCCAGGTGCTTAACTACAGCATAAAGAAAAATGTGTGCTCATATAAAATGAAAATGTAAAACAAGTATAATAAAAGAATCACTACAGTTGAATCATGCCAGGTGCTTAACTACAGTATAAAGAAAAATGTGTGCTCATATAAAATGAAAGTGTAAAACAAGTATAATAAAAGAATCACTACAGTTGAATCATGCCAGGTGCTTAACTACAGTATAAAGAAAAATGTGCTCATATAAAATGAAAATGTAAAACAAGTATAATAAAAGAATCACTACAGTTGAATCATGCCAGGTGCTTAACTACAGTATAAAGAAAAATGTGTGCTCATATCAAATGAAAATGTAAAACAAGTATAATAAAAGAATCACTACAGTTGAATCATGCCAGGTGCTTAACTACAGTATAAAGAAAAATGTGTGCTCATATAAAATGAAAATGTAAAACAAGTATAATAAAAGAATCACTACAGTTGAATCATGCCTGGTGCTTAACTACAGTATAAAGCAAAATTTGTGCTCTTATAAAATGAAAATGTAAAACAAGTATAATAAAAGAATCACTACAGTTTAATCATGCCAGGTGCTTAACTACAGTATAAAGCAAAATGTGTGCTCATATAAAATGAAAATGTAAAACAAGTATAATAAAAGAATCACTACAGTTGAATCATGCCAGGTGCTTAACTACAGTATAAAGAAAAATGTGTGCTCATATAAAATGAAAATGTAAAACAAGTATAATAAAAGAATCACTACAGTTGAATCATGCCAGGTGCTTAACTACAGTATAAAGAAAATGTGTGCTCATATAAAATGAAAACGTAAAACAAGTATAATTAAAGAATCACTACAGTTGAATCATGCCAGGTGCTTAACTACAGTATAAAGAAAAATGTGTGCTCATATAAAATGAAAATGTAAAACAAGTATAATAAAAGAATCACTACAGTTGAATCATGCCAGGTGCTTAACTACAGTATAAAGAAAATGTGTGCTCATATAAAATGAAAACGTAAAACAAGTATAATAAAAGAATCACTACAGTTGAATCATGCCAGGTGCTTAACTACAGTATAAAGAAAAATGTGTGCTCATATAAAATGAAAATGTAAAACAAGTATAATAAAAGAATCACTACAGTTGAATCATGCCTGGTGCTTAACTACAGTATAAAGAAAAATGTGTGCTCATATAAAATGAAAATGTAAAACAAGTATAATAAAAGAATCACTACAGTTGAATCATGCCAGGTGCTTAACTACAGTATAAAGAAAAATGTGTGCTCATATAAAATGAAAATGTAAAACAAGTATAATAAAAGAATCACTACAGTTGAATCATGCCAGGTGCTTAACTACAGTATAAAGAAAAATGTGTGCTCATATAAAATGAAAATGTAAAAGAAGTATAATAAAAGAATCACTACAGTTGAATCATGCCAGGTGCTTAACTACAGTATAAAGAAAAATGTGTGCTCATATAAAATGAAAGTGTAAAACAAGTATAATAAAAGAATCACTACAGTTGAATCATGCCAGGTGCTTAACTACAGTATAAAGAAAAATGTGTGATCATATAAAATGAAAATGTAAAACAAGTATAATAAAAGAATCACTACAGTTGAATCATGCCAGGTGCTTAACTACAGTATAACGAAAAATGTGTGCTCATATCAAATGAAAATGTAAAACAAGTATAATAAAAGAATCACTACAGTTGAATCATGCCAGGTGCTTAACTACAGTATAAATAAAATGTGTGCTCATATAAAATGAAAATGTAAAACAAGTATATTAAAAGAATCACTACAGTTGAATCATGCCAGGTGCTTAACTACAGTATAAAGCCAAATGTGCGATCATATAAAATGAAAATGTAAAACAAGTATAATAAAAGAATCCCTACAGTTGAATCATGCCAGGTGCTTAACTACAGTATAAATAAAAATGTGTGCTCATATAAAATGAAAATGTAAAACAAGTATAATAAAAGAATCACTACAGTTGAATCATGCCTGGTGCTTAACTACAGTATAAAGAAAAATGTCTGATCATATAAAATGAAAATGTAAAACAAGTATAATAAAAGAATCACTACAGTTGAATCATGCCAGGTGCTTAACTACAGTATAAAGAAAAATGTGTGCTCATATAAAATGAAAATGTAAAACAAGTATAATAAAAGAATCACTACAGTTGAATCATGCCAGGTGCTTAACTACAGTATAAAGAAAAATGTGTGCTCATATAAAATGAAAATGTAAAACAAGTATGATAAAAGAATCACTACAGTTGAATCATGCCAGGTGCTTAACTACAGTATAAAGAAAAATGTGTGCTCATATAAAATGAAAATGTAAAACAAGTATGATAAAAGAATCACTACAGTTGAATCATGCCAGGTGCTTAACTACAGTATAAAGCAAAATGTGTGCTCATATAAAATGAAAATGTAAAACAAGTATAATAAAAGAATCACTATAGTTGAATCATGCCAGGTGCTTAACTACAGTATAAAGAAAAATGTGTGCTCATATAAAATGAAAATGTAAAACCAGTATAATTAAAGAATCACTACAGTTGAATCATGCCTGGTGCTTAACTACAGTATTAAGCAAAATGTGTGCTCTTATGAAATGAAAATGTAAAACAAGTATAATAAAAGCATCACTACAGTTGAATCATGCCAGGTGCTTAACTACAGTATACATAAAAATGTGTGATCATATAAAATGAAAATGTAAAACAAGTATAATAAAAGAATCACTACAGTTGAATCATGCCAGGTGCTTAACTACAGTATAAAGCAAAATGTGTGCTCATATAAAATGAAAATGTAAAACAAGTATAATAAAAGAATCACTACAGTTGAATCATGCCAGGTGCTTAACTACAGTATAAAGCAAAATGTGTGCTCATATAAAATGAAAATGTAAAACAAGTATAATAAAAGAATCACTACAGTTGAATCATGCCAGGTGCTTAACTACAGAATAAATAAAAATGTGTGCTCATATAAAATGAAAATGTAAAGCAAGTATAATAAAAAGAATCACTACAGTTGAATCATGCCAGGTGCTTAACTACAGTATAAATAAAAATGTGTGCTCATATAAAATGAAAATGTAAAACAAGTATAATAAAAGAATCACTACAACTGAATCATGCCAGGTGCTTAACTACAGTATAAAGAAAAATGTGTGCTCATATAAAATGAAAATGTAAAACAAGTATAATAAAAGAATCACTACAGTTGAATCATGCCAGGTGCTTAACTACAGTATAAAGAAAAATGTGTGCTCATATAAAATGAAAATGTAAAACAAGTATAATAAAAGACATAATAAAATTACATTCATTACAACTTTCACACCTCAATGTTTGTCATCGTTACAGTTTAACAATCAGTTCCCACGTGTTTAATCAATGCTTAACTACAATATATCAAGCAGTCTTCAACATATATCTGTGAATGCGATACATAGTATTCAGTAATATTTTGCATTGACTTTGTCTAATAATTTAATAGATCAGATAAATTATTTCATTGAAGTATCACCTTGACCACTAAATTATCGTAGTATAAATATAACAGCAAATATATACTGTAGTGAATACCTTGTGTATCTTCTAACTGTCCTTTAAAAGTACCACTGGCAACACTGCAGCTGACTGTCAATAAACGAATAGTCCGTATCGTGATCTCCCTTACTCTGGAATGGATGTACATGGACTCCTATCCTGTAAAACATACAAAATTCCATTAGAATTAGAATTACATCAACCACAAGTTCACAAGTGTTATTCATACATGTAGGTCGAAAAGGCATTCTAAGAATACATTTTTTGCACTTTGGATTTTACCGTTTACAACTCTTAAGTGGGTCGCTTAACCGTAAACAATACTATTTCATCCCGACCTTGTCAGATAATGAAAGAAAATGTTAATCTTGTTTAAATGGCAACTAAAAGTCGATTTATTAGATAAATCTAATAAAATTCCTCGTATTCATGGAAACCCGATTATTCTTATGTCATAGTTTAAAGAAGATTTTTAAAGTTTTTCCTATTGGTTGCCATGGCAATTAAAGTTTTTGCTGTTGGTTGCCATGGCAACTAGTGTTTTTTATGGAATTTAAATTTTGGTACAACTTTGGTAGAGCTTCATGCAAGGAATATCCCTGTAAAGTTTCGTCGAAATTGGCTGACTGCTTCAGTAGGAAATGTTGTTTAAAGCAATTGTTGACGCACTGACGGACGGACGGACGGACGCACGCACGGACGACGGACAACACGTAATCACAATAGCTCACCTTGAGCACTTTGTGCTCTGGTGAGTTAAAAATGACAAATAATCAATTAATATACATATATAAATATATACTATCTGATTGAATATTAAGTTGGTTTTAAAGTTAAAGAACTATTGCACAATTATAATACAATATACATAATGATATCATCATAACAGGTTAATTTTCCTTCAAGTAATCGCTCCTATATGAGAATGAATGGCAAACATAACATAGCTAAATTTCGGACTTCCTTAACATTATGGCTTTTGAATAATTGTATAGTTTTAAATAAGCTAACGTTCTTGTAAAAATAAGGTTTAAACTTTAATGTATATATTACGGATATCTTTATAAAGTTGAATTGAATCATAAAATGATGTTCGTCTTCAAGTAGTCAAGACTTTACCGTGAACGACATTCAATGGAAGGAGTGACATGTTGTTTCCTTCAACTAGACTCAATTTCAAGTTTATGTGAAGCAATGTGTTAAAGCGAATCTAAACGTTGTAATATTAACTGCGGATAAGTACGATTTATAGCCAAATCATTAAAATTTCTATAAAATATACTTCTTGATTACTCTTTTATTCCAGTTATGAACATAGTTATCATTTATTGTTTGTTTAAATATGTTAATAAAAACATCACAGCATCCCCCACTCCTCGGTTTAACCAAACTTCATGAAAACCTAGTCTATATATCTCTTAATAAAGAAGCCCAATTTAATTTGCTTGGAAATATCGGGGCTAGCACGTTGCAGGGATAGTGTATAGTGGTTATTACGGCCTAAAATGGCAACACGGACCAAAAAACACACTTATCATAATATACAACTTACGTACTTCCTAAATTACAGTTTAACAGTACCTATCATTTTCAAAAATCGCTCCATTTTTAATGTGTCTACAGATAGCTAGCATATTATGCTACACATAACCATTTTGTCGAATTTATAACAATAAAGCGCATGTCTTAATCTTTTTCTACCGAAAAATCGTGAATTTATTTGTCCAACGCGACACAGAATCGGTCTGAATCAGGGGCAGGAATGGCAGTTTTCAACAGTGAGAGTCATATGAGGCGGACAGTTCCCCAAACATCGTTCCAGTGAAGAACCAGTACTAGACTCCCATCCTACGTAAGCAACTGTCTAGTTCTCTGATAAAGAGACATGGTCGGTAGCTGGGCTTGTACCCACGACTTAAAGTTTCCATCATTTAAAGCATGAATATAAAATATTTAAACCGTTCTGTAAGTCTTGCTGTTATTCAGACATAATAACGATACCATCAGCGTACATTAATAAATATAGTTTCATGAAATTTATATATAAATGCCTTCACAACCTTTCTCATACAAAACGTCATCTAGATCATTGATATACAAGGAAAACCAAAACGGACTTAAACTTTCTCCCTGACAGACGCCTAGAGAGCATTCAAAAGATTAACATATCTTCCAGCCTACTTTCACTTTCGATTTAACGTAACCGTACATTGTCAGTTTTAATCCAAGTTTAACTAATTTATACCAAATATTTTGATGGGTTACATAATCGTGGGCTTTTGAAAAGTCGATAAATGAACAATACAGTTTTTTATTTTGATTTATGAAATGATTTATGATACCATGTAAGACATATACATTATAGGCTGTTCCCATATTAGCGCGAAAGTCAGCTTATGTCTCTATATATTTTACAATAGGTATCCGTCCAGGTTTATAATACGTGTAAAAAGTTTACCAATAATTTTCAGTAAAGAAATACTTCTAAAATTATTCAAATTGTTTATATCATTTCTTTTGTGAATGTTATATATCCTTCACTACATGAAGTTGGGAAATAACCCGTATTTAAAATCTTGTTGGATAAAAGTTGACAAGACATGACGACCATGTGATAAAAAGTCATTGATGATACATACCATCTGGGCCAGCGCTTTTGCCATTTGATAATTGATTTGAAGCTAAATTTAATCATTATATATCAATACAGTTATCTAGCTAGCTCTTTAAACATAATTTTGCGTTCGGAATTTAGATACTTTTCATTAAAGTGAATTATGTCATCATCTGCCTGAAAAATTACCTGTCAGCAGGCGACAAACATTGTTTGTCTAAGCTTTACGTGCAGAGACTAAATTTACCCTATTTCGTTCACTCTTTCCTTTCTGTACACGTTTAAACATTTGTAATACTGAGCACGTGCAATCAAACGAAGTCATCAAATACTGGCAGTTTATCATTAATGCAAAGTACGACAGATTTGTTGTAATATTTAATAAATAATGGTTTACAAACAAAGTCACGTTTCTCTTAAAAGACAGAAGTGAGTATTCAATATTTTCTGGACAACTAACGTGTTCAACACTTTGTATTTATTCACTTATTCGTGAAAGAAAATCTTAATTATTTATACTCTCAAGAAAATCATGTTTTTATTACTATTCCATTTAAAGAAAAAAATCTAAGCATCAATGTGATCGTCATTTACCCTAAAATTATTCATTGTATCATGTGTACATCATCACATGGAAATGAAAGTTACACCAAACAATGATCAGAAAGTATGCTAAGTTCATGTAAAATAAATTTGTTAGATACATTTTTAATAATAAAATATGATAAGGGTTGAACAACAATACAATAGTCAATTAAACTAGAACCAGACTTAATGACATATGTAAATGAACCAACATTGCCACAAACTCTACCATTAGCAAAATTACAAATTTATTTACCTGTCTAGTTATTATAGTTGTGGAAGGTAAACATAGCTTGATACAGAAGTCTGTCTAACATTCATGCACGTTGCACATCGATAAACTATTATTCTTTAGTTTCTTGGTAAAACACTGGATCCATCCTGATGCACAGACACACTCATTCCATCCTGGAAATAATAAAATAATAGTACATTAGAATTACGCCATGACGTAAATCAATTAAGTTTGGTTCGTTACAGTCTAAACTCCCCCAGTAAGATGAGTATATATTTTCTTCTAACTCTAGTCTTCGGTTAATGTTGGCTTTGTGTCTGAATGGTAATAATGGTTGACCAGTATAAATTATATAGATTATAAAACACATTAAATGGAAGACAGGAATATATCTTTAAATCTTTAATGATATAATTTGCATGTATTATTATATTCTTTTTTTTATCCGCCATGGAATTGGATAAAATGGATTCTTTGGTGACACCATCAACGAATGAAACCTTTTTAGGATGTTTTTCATTTCGATATTGGATAAATTATCTAGTGATATAACTATGCAGGGGATTTCGAAAACTTTTAGCGTCTTGATCTAAGTATGTTATTTTTTCTGCTAAATGGATCTTGGCAAACTCTTTCGTTTAAGATTCGATATAAACAAAAAACACTCCACTGACATATACCCACTTACTTTCAAGTTTCCATAGCAACCATTGAATAAATATTAGTCACTTTAGTCAACTTATACTATAAAAAGAACATTGAGGCTATGAAAAATAAATTTGGAGATTTTTCCATATTTAATAAAGGAATTTGTTTCGCTGTTTTGGCAACAATACTCAAGTCAGAACAACTGGAGACACGGTGTGAATGACGAAACATCCAATATGTTGTATTATCAAACTATCTAAGAATTCTGATACAGTGCCTTTTTGTCCTATAGTGAACCTACCGAGTAAAATATTATTTTTTCATCATTAATAAAAATGGATTGCTTCGTGACACCATTTATAATAATTTATAATATTAGCATCCATTTTACTATGTCAAGTCGTAAACTGCATTATCATCAATCAAATATCACCACAAACAAAGCACGAAGCTGCAAAAACGGCTTGCGCTCCTATAACCACAAACGAAAGCACGTTCAAGTTTTGTCTAAGAAGTATTTCACCGTGTATAAATCTTATTCTAAACCAATTAAATTCATCTCAATGAATGCAAAGTTTACCTTATATAATTAGATTTTAAATCCAAAATCAACACTTAAAATAATATACAATACAGCGTTTATTTCCTTCATGTCCATCTAAAACACACTTGTATACGACGTAATGATATCTGTGTGAAGTAGAATTCACTCAAATAAAAAAAAACGTGCCCCCTAAAAAAGGTCACTACACATAATATCATGTGTTCAATAATATATACTAGAAATATAACTACACATAGTACATACAATAACTACACAATTAAATTCCCGTACTTTTCTAATCGGATAATTGGAGATGTATTAATTGTAACGGTAAGTTCGTGCGAATTTTTAAGATCGTCACCCATTCATACCATCAACCCTAATTACGATTCGTTAAATATCGGTTTATTTCCGTTTTTCTTCGTACATAGTAATTAAGAAATATGGATGGGGAGTAATTGTTAGTAACTTGTATCATTGAACTATGTCTTGTGTGATTTGAATCTTCGTCTTTTAGTAATGCTCATGGCTCTCTCTGGAGCATTGTCGTGCATGGTGAAACTGTACAAAATCGTGGTGACGCTCGCGCAAAATTGTGTGCATGAATAAAACTATGTACAATAATTAAGCGTCATTTTAGAGTTGGTTACTCTCCAGCCTCCCCTTGAAGGCCTCTGAGCTGGGTGTTGGGACAAAGTGCATCAAAATCAAACATGGAACAAATATACACAACATTGATATATAAACACCGATTTTTACAGACATAAAGATGCGATTATCAACATCAAGCACACACATGTAGTTGCTACGATTTATTTATTGAAATTAAAAGACAACTAATAGATAGTAATGTATGTAAAGTATTTGTAAATTAAATTGGCTGTGAAGCCAGCACCATTATCTTAGTTGGTAGAGCATTTTACTTGCAAACAGTTGATCGCGTTTTCAAGCCCCGCATCGGGTACATTGTTTTCCTCCACCAAAATACACTTGGACCTAGTTATTCTAAAGAGCATATTGTTGTCGCAGTTAAATACTTCGAGTAAAAGGAATACATTAATATTGTAATAATTCTCGTACATTTTACACATGCTAATTTAGTTTTTGTTGGCACTAAAAATAACATGGTCAAAATTGATTTTGCAATTAGTTTTTTCTCTGGTGAGCGATATAGGGCCACCATAACCCTCTTGTATAATTATTACACTCTAAAAGTTGCAATAAATTCATAACAATTTTGTGAATAACCACTTGTGTTTATCAGCTGATGTCATTATCATTGTCTGTCATTATCTGTAAGTAAAGCATACTTGAGGCATCGAGCAATTAAGCAGTATGGCTAAACAGTAAATATGGCCCATATCCGTGGATGATTACTGGTATGACTTTACAGAATGACTAACTGCCCTTGTACTTTGGCACATTGTCCTTGGTCAGAAGATGACCCTTATTGATATATCAGGGTCATAAATGACCTTCAGTGAAAATGATCAATATTAAATCTTCACTGTAAAAAAAACGTTTTCCATTAATTACTCGTCAACAGAATAACCAACAGGTCTCCTACTTCAGACGAACATTGGCTTTGGTCAGTAGATGACCCCTCTAGATATTAGGGTCAAGGGTCATATGACCTTCAGTACAAAAACTGTTTCTGATCAATTACTTGACAACAGAATTACCAATAACCCTCATACTTAAAAAGAGTATTGGGTTTGGTCAGTACATTGCCATTATTGAATAACAGAAACACAAACACTACTTTTTCATCAGTCATTACATCACTTTTCGACGTCACCTTCGATGCTTGTGCATCAATGCTTTTCTTGTTTCGTTTTTTAACTCTTTGTTTTATTCATTATATATACATGTATGTATGTTTTATATAATAATCTTCATATCTTCATAAACCATAAAACAACATACATTTATTTTTTATGATAACAATAACGCCAGCGAATGATTATGAATAAAACTTCTCTTTGTTATTTTGTTCTAATGAAAATCATTAATTTGTTGTGATAAGTAATAAACTGTGTATTCAATGTTAATTTCATATATCATATCCTCCTATTTTACAATTTATCATATCTTAGTATTCGAATGTGTTCATCCATCATGACCAATCTCCAGCTGATCCTGTGATAGCCAACAACTTCCGCACCATATTGAACTCAATTATAAATAGTGACTTGATCGTTCGTGCTCACATGTTATCCATCGTCAACATGATAGGATGCGCAATAATCATCAGAATGACAATAGCAGGAGACGTGGACGTGGTGCTAGAAATGATGGCGGCAGAGGGCGTAATCGTGGTGACCAAGATAGACACCAATATTAGCTTACTACAGGGTTTTGGACAATTTTATCTTAAGATCGAGCTGTGTTTTAGAAGGCAATTTAGATTTATTAGGTTTAGCTGAAACCCATCTTATAGACAATGATGTTTTAGATACTGAAGGTTACGGATGGTTTGGTTTAAACAGGAAAATATTTATGTCAACGCAAGAACTGGTTAAATGGTAAGCGATAGCACAAATACTGATTTTACGACTGTTTCTGTAAAAGGCGCACCTGTTGTTGATTATTGTAATTCATAAAATGTTAGACGTATTCATAGATTTTACTGTTAACTAAACATGTGATGTGATTAACAAATGTGGTAATCTCATGCGTATTGCCCAAATAAGTATTCCTGACCATTCTTTGTTATTATGGACTGTCATGTGTGATTGTTCACCACACATGACTCATATGATAAGTTTGATCGTAGTTATTTTTAGGTAGGGGAGACCGGGGCAAAATGAAACGTTTTTTACAAAAGTCAGTAGTTCTCATTCGTGCGTTATCTGTTCGGGAAACCTTTTGCATGTGTGTAACGTACATTTATCGCACGTCATATATATATTTGTTAAGTATGCATATTTCTTTTAATTGGACCCATATTAAGGGACAAGTTAGTTGTAGTAAAATGTTTCATTTTGCCCCATAGAAGGGGCAAAATGAAACATCACCTGGGGCAAAATGGAACAATCACTCTCATAGTTATATTTTACCCAAAGCATACATTTCAACATTTGTTTTCGTACTGTTACGAATTGCGGGGCACCTTTTAGTATCATGTAATGCCACGTTGTGATATATACAAATCTGAATAGAATGAAACCATCCAATCGAATATGTGATATCACTCAAGTGAAAATATGATATCAAGTATTCCATCTAATGATATAATCAATTAGGATTAAATGAGTGATTTTACATATAAAGAATTCCAGTGGGTGATTGATATTACCTGTCAGAAGGAATGATATCATACTTTCAACACGAACTGGTGATAACACCAATAATTCAAATAAGTGTTACCATTAATTCTAATATGGAATTTCACATATTTAGCAATGATATAGGACTGGCGATATCGCAAATACAAAATATTAATATCGACAAATCAGATACTTATAAATGATTTCTGCAATTATTTGAATAGGCTATACATTGTATCATGTTTTAGTATTAAAGAGTTTTATCACCTGTTTGAATTATAGTGATATCATCCACCCTGTTCTGGAAGAAAAGTACGAATCAACAGGTTTCTACAGATTTTGTCTCAAAGTTTGATCTGGTTGGGACACTGACCATATGACAATGTTGATAAAATTATTAATTCCATCTAACAAACATTCATTCGATTGTGTCATAATAAATAGAAAGCATTAAAACTGCGTACAACCCTTGTTATATACAATGTATATACTTTGAGTATCAGGTTCCGGGATCATATACATGTAGCTTGTTGTAGATTTCAGAAAAGAATATTCATACTTGATGTATGGTAAAAATATAACTTTATTGTTACAAAACGTCATATATCATATATATATCATCATATATAACGTTAGAGTTCCGATAGTTTGTGGTAAGAACATGGTTTATGTAGCCTCCAAAACGTATCAATTAAAGACGCGCTAGGTAAAAAATCCTCTTAGTGACCATATGAACATCCACAGAGTGCCTCGGCTTGTTTCTGGCTAGGAGATCTAGTTATTTTTTAAATGGAAAGCACATCACACATAGCTACTATCAAACGCACAAAACGTCAGAACGCAAATGCCGGAGTTGTTTTTATTTTTTACTTTACCGGGTTTGAAAATGTGATTGGGCAAAATGAAACATTGTTCCAATATGCCCCGTCACTTATGTTCCATTTTGCCCCATCCATACCGAATGACCTTTGACCCTAATCCATGTGATATCGTATCAGATGAGACTTAAAACATTCTGTTAAATATAAACACAACATAAAAAGTTTCTATTTAGGCTACGACATTGTGTCCCACAAATAATATAATCGGAACTAATTAAAATAATTTCGGGATGGTAAAAAGTCACTTACATTGCATAGAAAGTAAATTGTCTGCTTATTAACGTTTTATTAGCGTTTGTTCTTAACGATATTCTCTTCAATACCGCGCAAAGGAAGAACGCTGCGTTTTTCGATTTTATTGGGTCATAATTTGGCGTCACAACAACGATATCTAATGTGTTTCATTTTGCCCCGGTCTCCCCTACATCATAATGTGAACAAGACCATATATGCATTAGAGCAAGGTTTGCGTACGCAAAAATGATATAGATTCAATTTACGATGATTGGTGTTCTGTTATTAATATATGTACATACAGTAATACTCCTTTAAAAACTATTTAACTATCAAGTACAACCAGAAAGCACTGTCCTGGTTAGTCGAAGGGGCTTTGACGATGATACGTTTGCATTGCATTTCATGGTCAAAATTGTCAACAAGACGAAATAAAAAAGACCAATTTAGTTATGGGACCCAGAACTATGTCCTGGTAAACCTTGCATTATATTTCTTCTTTCCCAACGGTGACAAAATAATGATTCTGACTATGTACTGGTATATACTTTCTAAACTCATCAGGCATAAAACATGTTTGTTCATAGTTACATGCAAAACAAAAATAGGGTACTATGTAGGTAGGATTATTTTTTATTACTATTGTTGAGAGTGTGTGGAAAGGAAAACAAGAAGTGAAACAGTGGACGTACCCATCCTCAGGCTTAACAAGAGTGCCAGATCACAAAATACGCCAGTCCAAATTCATTTTTCAAAGCTTCACAGAGCTTAACTCGGTGCCTGGGCCGATTGGGCTGATTATCTAACTTGACCAAGATCTGATGGCTATAAACATTTCCATCAAGTTTTGCAAGGATCCGAATAAAAGTGTTTGAATTAGAAAGCAGACACCGTTGTAGATGCTGCCCGCCAGCCCACTGTGGGTGTTCCCATAATATGACCCGTTTTTCAAACAGGCGTATAATAAAAAAAGTCTATGGTTGCAGGAAAAAATTATTGTAGGTCAAATAACAAGAAACAAACAAACAACAATTTTTACACCTTAAAACTGTTCTGGAGGTATAGAAATAACAAACTGAACATAATGTCACTTTTCAGGCATATATTTACATAACATTGGCAAAGCAGGAAATAAATAATGTAAATTTTCCAATCCAATGTTTATACTCGTTACTGATTTTAAAATTTAATAACTTCTTTCTAAAATCAACAATTTGGTTAAAACAGAATGGATTGGCTTACAGCTGTAGATAAATGCATTTGACACAAAAAAGGCTTTTCTATATTTCTACAAAATTAAGAAGCAGAAAACAGTCAGAGAAACCATCCAATGTACTCCATTAAGTTAATAAGTGATTTTTCCAGACTTTCTTGGTTGAATCATCAATGATTACCAATCTTAGAAAACAGTCTGCTGATTGGTCAATTTAATACTTAGGCAAGATTGAGTTTATAAATGACCTTCTCACTAAGATTTACTAGTAAAGTTAATGATCTTGTTCGTGAGAAATTATTTCTCGTTTTTTTTCAATGATAGGTACATAGCAATTTACAGTAGAAAGAAAATTTATATATCGGGACCACAACAACAAAACGTAAACGTCTGTAAAAATTCAACAATGCATAAATATATCCAATTTTTTATTGTAATTATTCTGGTTAAATTAACGATTTTTTGTAAGTTACTATGATTGTAGAATAATTGTTATTATATTCCGTGTAACTTTTAAATATGAATAAAAATTATGATGATAACACAACTGTATTGATTGACATCAAGGTCCAAAATAATGAAAAGTGATTTCTTTAAAAGTAATTAGTTTGTTGTTGAGATAAGAAACACAGTGTGAAGTATTTATTGCGGGATTTTTTGCATGCTAAAAATAATAATCACAACATTCAAATATTAAAGTATACAAATGGCTGAAAAAGTAGTAAATAAAAATATATATAATCTCAGACATAGGTATAAGAAAAACAACACTTCAGTACTGATAGTTTTGTTCTTCAATAAGCAAAATACTTATGAACTAGAATTTCACTCTTGACTTGATTGTATGAAAGTGAAAAAAAGGAACAAATGATAGTTAATATGAAATGTATATATCTATTCACTGAAATTGAGGCTCACAGGGAAGATTGGGCATTGTCTGTGTTGCCTCTATAAATAAAGTCTGTATTATTATCATTATTAAATATTGTTCTGTAATCACTGTCTTTAACAATTCTGTAGAAAGCTAAAAATATTAAAAATCTATAATAAATTTTTACAGCACTGAATGCAAAAATATTCAGTTTAACAAAATACATTCTATATCCATCAAATGCATACACATAATTATACTGTTTGGTTATTTGAACAATTGCAAAATAGCAATCATACTAAAGTACAGTATAATGAAATCACCCAAACTGTCTGTTTACATTCTAGCAATTACTTAACTTCAAGGCAAAACTATAGATGCATAATCATGCTACACTAAACATTGCAAAATATTTGCCATAATTATGTATTGCATTAATGTTTTCTTTATTTCACCAAGAAAGCAATTTCTGAGCTGGTTTCATTTTATGTAATTTTAATACAGATTGTGTGATTTGTAAACTAATGTCATGTTTATAGTATGAGATAATACTATTAATTTTTTCAGCATGTCAGTTGCTAATAGTAACATTCCAAAAATGACTACATCCTAATATTGATAGATTAGATAATCCTTAAAAAATGTTTGTTTGAGGTAACACTTCCCACAGAATTTTGAGTAAGTACGAAGGTAGGAAATAACTTTTTTACAACTTATTTTGTATATTGAATCCAGAATACATTTCAGAATGCTATTTTTATTTTCTATAAAAAAAAAGAATTTACCCAAGTGGACAAAAAATTGGGTAGGGTTTCTTTTGGTGAGTAGGCAGCCTGACTGCAAACAAACAATTTTTATGGATGGCCTTATGAGTTATTACAAGAAGAATTCATGTTACAGTAGTAACCAGTCCATATATTGCACATACACCATCATTAGAAACTGTTTAAAATAGGAAACTGTACAACAATCCTTTCTCCATAATGAAGATCTTATATTCAACATAAGTACGGGAGAAGATGTAATCCTCTGTAATAATCTACATACTGGACAGTGTCAGATCTGCCAGGCAGCTTTTGCTGAAACATTGGAACTAGATTTGCTTCTAACATGAGACCTGCAAAAATAAATATATATATCATTTTGCAATAAATTAAAACATAACAACAATGAATATACATAAAAAATTACTAAGTTCGTGACTTAATATGATTATGAGTAAGTACTGCATTTAAAAATACATAAACAATTATAGATATTAAGATGATGGATCAAAGAGCTATACATGTTCAGGCAAACCTGTGTCTGGGCACCTTCAAATATAGGCCACATTGTGAATAAAGACCATTCTTTGAAAAAACTGACATTGATTATTTAAGGGTGATCACTCGTGAAATCGAAAAATTTTCTTGTAACAAGGATGTTTTGATTCTTATTTAATTTTGAAGAATAACATGTTGTCATTCAGTTTTTAGTATGAAAAGTATAGGTCCATGATTTAACTTTTTCGTAAAATTACTTTTTAGTGATATACCCAAAATCGGTAATTTTCCTAATAATGGTTTTGAAAAAGGGGTGTGGGTAGATAAAAAAACAAATATTTCAGTAAATATTAACCAAATCACTTAAATAATGTACTGGTTGTATCACAGCCTGAATGTGGAAGAAACTTAAAGCATTAAATGTCTACTTTATGCCTATTTCTTGACTGTGTACTATTTCAAACACTGAGTTATTTACCAAATTAAGATCTATAAAATGGCTAAAAAATAAGGGGTTATGAATAAAGTTTATACATTTTTTACACATTGAAGGAGTAACAAGGATTTTGAATGACATTGATTATGCCGAAGTAGGTTAAACACCAATTAAAAATATGACATGAAAAGCACATGTCCATGTTCATATAAGAAAGTTATCATGTGAAATGCTAGGTCTCGAAGCTTTTCTTTTCAGCAAAAACTGGATATTTCCTTAGTTAATGACCTCTTTCAAGACAAAACCACTGCATAATGTATAAATAACCACATATGCATAATCAGAAACAATATTTGATGGACTTGTATGAATTTTGGATGAATATTTTTCAACGGATATGTGTTCATAATGCCAAACTTGATAAAAACTTACCCCACCCACTGTTTTACAACAGCAAATATTTCAATATGAACGTTAAAAATAAATAAACAATGTTTTTTACAATTTTTAAGAACAATATATTTGCAAACCAGGTTATATAAATGTATTCATACAAAATTTAACAAACTTTAACTGATAAATACTAAACGGCATATGATTGTTGTATATATACAGACAAACTAAATTGACGTAATCTGGTCGGATGTCGTAAAAGCAGTAAAAATCGCGATGAAGAAAATGCCACTTTGAAATTATTTATGCATTTAAATAACATTGTTGACTACATTAGATGATAAAAAAATTAATAATTTCAACTTGAAATTTTACGACATTTAGCTAGACTGCTTTGTATCACAAAAGCTCATGAGTGATCACCCTTAAATGCTTTGTTTGTTTCATTGGGTTTCAACCCCTTTTGAAAAGTAAGAGTTACATGAGGCAGACAGTTCAGTTAACCATCGTTCCTAGGAAGAACCAGTACTAGACTCCAATAAGCAACTGACTACTTTCTTACATTGATTTTTTAGAACAAACAGACATCTGAATAAAGGGGCCACCTGTCAATAAATGTCACATTTTGTCTTTCCCTAGATTGGTCTCAGTTCACAGGTTTGACTGTATTTTAATTTAAAGCTTATTTGTATTCAGAGATCATTTGAAGACAAAGGTGAAATTACTGCCTGACAGACATACTTTACTGGGTTTTGCTTTGATCTGTTGCTATGTGCTTTAGTTGACTGTAAGTATCCACGGGAATGTGATCTCTTCAAGGGAGGCTTACCTTAAAATAAAACATAAACAGTCAAATTTGACCACAGGCCAGTCAAAAAGAATGAAAAAATATGTGTAAAGATTATATACATTTTAATAACTGAACTTAAAAATCAGATAAGTTAGAGTAGCTTTTAAAATTGAGATTTCCTGTGAAAATTATGGAACTAAGAAAACACCTTTGAAATTCATAAACACATGTTTATGTTCATTAACTGATATTATAAACTGTACACAGAATTTTGTATAGGACAATAAATAAGTTAGAATTGAGCACAATATATAATACTTACTAGAACTGATTATGCTTCCACTGACAAGAGATGGAAGACCATGCTGGCTCAGAATCCGACAGTTTTCTTTTGACTGTGTTTCATTCACTAAGAGCTGAGATAATGGACGTAATTCATCTGATCTACGTTTAGTGAATGACGAGTCACTGTCAGAGGATGTAAAACTGGAGTGAAAACAGTACTTGGTATTAACAACAAAATAATTATAACCTTGAGTATTGCAAATAAAAATTGGTATAAATAATTTAAATATTAAGTTCAACATACAACTTTAGTGTTTCCTGCAGAGTTTAAGTGAGGCATGGCGTTTTTATGCTAAAAGGGCACTTTCAGTGCGCGGTTCGAACCATGCAGGACAAGTTGCCAGATTATTCCTTTAGTTAGTGATGTTCCTTGTCCCGGCATAGTATAATTTGCTATCACAGCAATCTGTGCAAGATTATGTCTGAATTGATTGTGCTGCTAATTATTGAATATTGCTTAAATGACTCATCAGGCCAACAAAAGGGACATATTTATGACAATTGGCTCTGTATACAATTTATAAAGGCAGCATGGCGATTTGTCTTTGAAACATGGCGCAGCGCCGTCCTAAAAAGGCCTGGAAGAAACACTTAACTTTAAGTACTGCAAACAAAAATCAATTAGGCCAGAAAAAAGTTTTAGTGTTTCCACAAGCCCAACTGACCTATTTTTTACCACAACTCTTATAAGGTTCTTTTGTGTTTGAGTCAAATACATAATTAATTACTTCATGAAAACATTGTACATTAAGCATGATCATAAGATTTTCAAGACAAGGAAATCCAAACTTAAATTCTGAATGTACAAATTATTTTATATGGCAGAGAAAATCAATAAGAAACGTGACTAATTATGGCTAAATTTGTGTTAGCTCTCCAATTACTAAATAATTTAAGTCAATGAAAATACAACAAATTATTAAAAGGTACATACGTGCCACTGTCACGTCTAGGTGACGACAAAGATGTATTACTACTTCCAACTTGTGACAATGGCTTTCTATCTTTCGTAGGCGTCGTAGGTGTACATAAAGAGTGGGTAAAACTCTTTTCTGAAAAATAAAAGAAATTGATAATTAGTTTTCTCCTGAAATTATAAGAAGGAAAGGAACAAGGCCAATGTTAAAAAAATGTTTGTTTGCAGAAACCCTACCCAGAATTTTCAGCGGATAGGGAGGTAGGAAATACTTTTAACAATTTTTGTAATACAGTGAAACCTGTGCTAGGCAGCAACCTCTGATTCTGAATAAAGGCCATCCTTTTGAAAACCTTCATTCACATTGATTATTTAGAACAAAATGACCTCCAAATAAAGGCCACCTATTAATAAAGGTCACATTTTGTCTTTGCCATGGAAAGCCGTTGTTCACAGGTTTGATTGTACACTGAACCCAAAATACATGCCAGAATGCTATTTTTTTATTTTAAAAAAATTAACCCAAGAGCTTGTTACCATAAACAAAATTTTGTTTAAGGACGACTCAAGATCCTGCTATGGTTCCCTAACTTGAAAACAAGAAGTCAAAGAATGCATTCCTTTGATTTGTCAGTTCAAAGACTGACAATCTGTCAGATACATATAATTTAGTAAACCTTATCTACTGGTCTACATCATTTCTGTCTGTATAACTAAGTTAGTACTTGCTTCAGAAAATGATTTTTAAAAGTGTCAGAAATTTATACTATTGTCTATATATTTACTTAGATGTATAAAGGTTAATTATTGACTCAGGATTTTTCTTAGAATAATTCTTATCAATTTGTATAGATACGGACCTTTGTCAATACAACCATTCTCTCTTTGTGAGGATTCAAAGTTTATGGATCTTTTCACTTTATTCTCTTTCTGAGAATCATCGTCATCACTAGATGATTTACACTTAATTACAGTTTGTCCAAGGTGACTAGAAGTGTCGTCAGAAGAAGGATTTGTCACTTTCACAGTGTCTGTATTACTAGATTTACTCTCATTTTGAGATGCTGGTCCAACACAAACAACACTTTCCTCCGTTGAAGAGAGATTCTGAGACAAATTTTGCCCATCAATTAAAGTCGACACAGATGCTAGACTAGCTACACTATTAGAAGACTGGTCCACAATGGTACTTGTCCCTGAATCATTTTCAGGCCCATATTGAGAACCAGTCTGAATTTCTTCTATACAGGAAGAATATTTCTGGGCTGGTTCCACTGCAAGCTTACTACAATTACAGCCTTTCTCATTATGCAATTGGTTTGAATCACAATTTTTCTCACACTTAACACAGGATTTACTGTCATCATCAAACACAGATTTTGAAACATCCTTTTTCACACTAACTTCACACTTGGTACACACTTGTGAATCAGCACAATCAACACATGGTATGTCTGATACTAGAACATTATTCACACTTGGATCGATGGTAAAAGTTCCATCAAGATTCTGACCTTCTGCTCCATCATTCTCACAGTTAGTACTTGTTTCCATTGAGGAAACTTTAGACTTCACATGCAGGTGTGAGAATTTCTCTTTCTTACTTATTGTATCGTTCAGTTTAGAAAACCTAGATTTTGCAAACTCAGCAGAACTGTCACAGGATTCACTTTCAAAGTCTATGCTTGAACCAACACTGACAGATCGTGAATGATTTTTACGATAATTCACCATCTTCACCGATGATGTACTGCCCTTATTTTGTGTAGAAGACAGTAAAACCTTATTGTCTTTAACTCTACTGCTGTTGGCGGTGGTGTTATTTAATGATCTAGAAACACAAAACGACTGTGACTTAGATGGAGTGTGTCGTGATTTTACTGGTGTGATTACAGACTGGTTCATTCTCTTCTGTGACTGTGTATAACCATGTCTGTCTACTCTGACTGCTCCAATCAGTGGAGTTTTGCTATCCAAGCATACTCTCTTAGGTTTAGGAGGAGAACATTCATCAACCGCTGTGTAAAAATAATACAAATGCATTTCAGTTTGTTAGGTATGTTTTTTACGGTATGTAAGAGAAGAGTAAAAATTTTAAAAGTTAAAAATTTATGCATCATAAGTAGAGATAATATACTGCATACTTCAGTTTTTAAAATTCACAACTCAGGGATATGAATGAGGTTAGAGCTAATGAGATGAAACATATTGTTAGTTGAATGTTTGTAGCTGTAGTTGAAGACGCTATTAAGGAATGTCCGAACCATTACATATGTTTAATATGCATAATTTTCAGCTAGAGAGGCCAAGACACAGGATGGGAAGCAGGCCATCAGGCATTTCAATCCACGGGAAAATCACATTGATTTATTTATTGATGCCCAACAAAAAATGTTTTTATAATAAAAGCAATATAATACAAATACATAATTTAATATCCATAATGGGTTAGAAATTATTTATTTTCATGACTTAACAAATTTTCAAAGTTTAAAACTTACCTTTATTTGGATAAGGAACAGCTGACTTTTTACTAGGACATTGTGTAGCAGTAAATTCATACACTGTAGTTCTCTTGTTGGCAATATCACGTCTATTTTCAACAGGGGCTGTTTGAGCTGAAAAAAATATCAAACACATTTATACAAATATTGTATTTATTGACCATGCTTTATTATAAGTGAATTCAAAAATTAGAGTATATTTACATAATTATACATGTACTAGTTTTTCATGTAACATAAATTTCTCAGCTAGTTAATTTCAGAATCTCTACTAATAGCAAAAGTTTCATCCACTTAGATCAGTTAGTTCTGACAGTTTGAGGTCTATAGAACCTCAGGTAAATGAGTTTGAATCTTGGGTAGAATGGCTGAACGAAAAATGACAAAACAAGAATTACTGAACAGCTTGGATGATGTTGATCCTTTAAGGATGGAAAAAGTGGGGAAAAAATGAAAGCCTCAATATTTTACATTTTTTGCATATTTTTGACAAAATCTGATACTAAATATTCTACTCCCTAAAGACTTGACAAATTTAAGATATATAAAAACACACCGGATTTGAAATCCTCCTTCTTTAGTTTCATTGAAGGAAGCTCCAGCATAGTCGTCAAGTTGTAGCCTCTGGTGTAGATAGCACCATCTTCTTGGTCTCCCCAACAAAGTTCATGACTTCCTACCTTCTTCTGTAAACCAACATATTCATCAACAAGGTCCGAGGTCAAAATATTATGTCCTTTTAGGATATAATGTTGTTTCTTCAAAAGTTTCAACATCAAATGTATTAATCTGAAAGGAAGCATAAAATGCACTTAAAATGTAGAATATTAAAATTTATTACAGACAGACCTTAGCATTAAGACCATGTTTGAAGCCTTATAATTCAGTCACAATACTGTAATGGTATAAAGTCAGGTAGTTGAGAAAACATTGAAAACATTCCACAATTGAGATGGTTGCAAAGTAAGATTTCACAGAACTGATTCTAATGCAGAAGCCGAAGTAGTGCTAAGTTCACAAACATTAATCCTACAATGAAAGTAACTACCTGTAACTTGTAGTAAAATAATACTAAAACTGAACTTATTCAAATAACTGTAAGTACAATCGATGTATCTAACAGAACAATAAAATCGATCATTATTCTAATTCTTCATTTTAAACTTATCTTGGAGATTTATAATAATATTTTTTAAGGATATTATGTATAAGATCTCTGAGTTAATACTTTTTCACAGGAATCTGTAATAAAATATATCCACCGAACTTGTGAATTGACATTGTACATAAAGACAATCTTTTACAATATAGCCTGACTGTCAGTCATACTCATTGATGTAGTAACAAACTGGAGTGAAAACCAGAACACTTAAAAAGAAACAATATAATACCTTTCATTATGTACCAGTTCTTTCTCCTGACATCTAACAACTTGTCTTATATAACTCAACTGTTGTTTGGAATCTGATTGTTCTGTTTGTAATTCACACACCTTTAGACTTAGTGAAACAACCTGCATGGATAAAACGTGTTTTTCATTAGAAAGTTTCATACAGACAAACTTAAGCATTATTCAGAAGTGAAATCCAGGCATGTGGATTAAGTCGGCATTTTTGGAAACAGTTCAGTTTCCATAGCTGTCACTAATAGAATTTTGATGCTGACCAAAGTTCTACTTTTTTCTACATCTGCTGTGCTATTGCTAAACTGGTTCCTGTTCCATGTTGTGATGCAAGTCTATGAAAGTTTAGTTTCCTCGAGTACTTTCAGTACTTTGATTGCAGTAACAGTCTGTTAGCATTAAACAAGGTTTATAAATCAATGGCAGAATGAAATACAATAATAATTCAATTTTTCCCAAGTAAATCTTTTTAGAGAACATAATATTATATGCATAAAGATGAGCTTGACAAAGCCAACATTGACAACAGTACATTTTATCCATTTGCATTATAACTTATAAAATCAACTTGGTTTAACTGCAAATATACATTGACTTCTTGTGTCATTTTGAGCACAAAGACATATAAATGATAAGATCATACATCTTGATAGCCATGTCTATTAAATTTTATCTTTTTTTTATATTGTGAATAAATGAGATAAAGTCTTACTTCTGGTAAACCTTTATCCTCAGTAGCACATGAGTTGTAAATATTTTGTTCTAGGTCACCTAGACGCTTATAACTATCAGTCAGCATGCTTCTGGATGAGTCAGAGGATACTGATAAACAAGCACATTTCTGTTTCATTCCAT
The DNA here is from genome assembly GCA_964023205.1 of Lutraria lutraria. Taxonomy (NCBI): domain Eukaryota; kingdom Metazoa; phylum Mollusca; class Bivalvia; order Venerida; family Mactridae; genus Lutraria; species Lutraria lutraria. The sequence goes on from OZ026846.1 coordinate 35,626,270, forward strand.
GCAACATTGTATCTACAGCTTTCACTGACTGAAATATAAACAAAAAGACTGAAATAATTTATTAGAAATACCCCGGGATGTTCTTGAGGTGGAAGCTGAAGGGCTGAAATATATTGGCGAGGGGTTTGGGGGCCACTTGAAACAATTCACAGATAAGACTCCTTCGGAATTTCAATCTGCGGTGAAAACCACATCCCTAATACCTAAATACATAATTATAACTTAATTCATGCCAATCTTCTGAGTTGTACAGCCTATAATTTATCAACTAAGTAAACATACCTCCACATTTCCTGGTTCATTGACCACTGACAACCTTGACAAACATCGTTCTTTTCTAAACATTTTCCACTGTAGATTACGTAGAGTTATTTCTTGTTGTAATTGATCACGCCGTACTGACTGGTGGTTGGAATAGAATTTATTAATCTCACGCTGATACCTATAAACAGACATAAAATTTATTCTAATGTTCATACATTGAGAAAATAGAATTTATGCTATGGCCAAGTTAATACAGCTGAAATATTAGTGAATTTGGTGAAAATTAAATGTCGTCCAGCCAATAGTTGAATATTGGATTCTGCTAAGAGAATGTCAAAATATTGATATATAAACTAGACCTCAATCAAGTGAGCAGTGAAAATATTGAATATTGGAGACAAAACTGCACATAATAGCTTGGGTGTGTAATATACATGGAAGTACATTTTAAAACCACTGCAGTTCAAACAGACTCAATTTTAGAAGATAAAAACATTATTTCAAAATCTATGTAATGAACTTAGAAAACATGATGTTGCATTCAATATACACATATGCCCCCAGTGGCATGCTTGACGAAACGGTAAAATCTACTTAACCTCATACAGACAGAGGGAGGAACAAGGCAATCACTATATGCCCGTACTTCATCAGATACCAGGGGCATAAAAACACTAAAATTTCTTACTCATCATAAGCCATAACATCAGTCTGTACTAAAACTTGTGACGGTGCTGTCTTTTTTTCTTCATAAACCTTCAGTTTACCTTTTAGTTCAAATATCTACAAGAAAAAGAACAACCTGAAAATATGAACCTCTGAACAGTCTTAAAAAATGACTGATTACAGGAATTTAATATCGGAATAATTTATATATCTGTAGTTTAACGGCCCATTCAACAGCTAAGGTCATTTCGAGCCACCCCTGACAAAAGGGAGATAAGATACAGGAGAACCAGGCATTTATATCCCTACTCATTTCAAACAGTTCTTTCTGGTTCTTTGTTTATTGTTCCCAGTGTTAAGCACTTTTAAGGTAGTAAAAGTATACATTTTTCTGTTAGCATGTTGAGTTGCCCACACATTGCACTAAATATGAGTTAAATATTTTGTACTGCATTGCAATAACATTTAATTCGAATTGTAAAAGTTCTTTCCCTTCTCTATATAAATGGGTTATATGGAAAAAACAATTTTTTGACAAACCCATTTGGTTCAATGTATCCCAAGAGAAAACGCATGTTTTGTAACTAATCATGATAGTAAAATATTTCACTGCAACTCACCTCTTTACGGAGTTCTTCAACAATTTTCCCATATTTTGCCATATGGAAATCTACATTTAGCACATTCTTCTTCAACTGAAATATATAAAATCAAGTTTCAAAAATTTATAACATGAAACCAAACAGGCCATGATTCTATATAGACCGTGTATGTATGTATCTACAATTTGTATTTTGAAATATCTTTAAGAGCTTATATTATGTTTTAAGACCTGGTCAAACATGAATAACAATTATTTAGTTAAATTAAGACAAATGACATTATAAAATATCATTAATAGCAATCATAGTGATGTTCTGTCATATTTAATATATCTATCAAAAATCAAACAGTGGCTTCAAGGAAGATTTTAATTAAAAGAGATATAGTTTGTTGCTAAAGATGTTTCGAAAAAATATTAATTTAAAGTTATTGGTAAAGTTTAATTAGATTACTTTGTGACTTGTATTCAAATGCTGATAGATAAAGTCAGAAAACTAAACCAGTGCATGTACTTAATTTCACAAAATCAATGTTATACTGCAGGGTTCTGTTTTTATACAGATAGTGACACTGATACTGATAGTCAACATGTTTCCCTTGGTTTAATTCAGGTCATACTTACAGTAGCTTTTATATGCTTGGCTCTGTCAGCATATCTTAATGTATTGTATGTGTCTTCATAAGTCATTGCTGATGGACTGTAATATCAAAGCATTATATATCAGATTCAACAAACAGATCAACATATAAAACTGGAAGTGACAGAACAAATGCACAATAAAAGATTGGGCAAAATAATGTGCAAAAACCTTCATACTGTCAACACTCACTTAGCAATCACCTAAACATAACACCTGTCTCATTAGATGACCTTTAATTACAATCAGTAGTCAACATTTGCTCTATATTTCAACTAGATAATACATAGACCATCAAATTGGTGTCCTAAAGAAGGTCCTAATATCAAGATAATACAGTACTTCTATGATCAAAAACATTTCCAAATGAGAGCTTAAACTTTCTGAATTCTGCAATAGTACCACCCATGTAGCCAACAAGTAACTGGTAAATTGTCCATAAAATACTTGAACCAGTAGTTTTAGTGGACAAGTGACCTTTTGGTCTAGATATCAAAATGTCTTCTTGTCTCATACTCATGAACACTAGGTCAATAAACCTAACACTTTCCTGATTGAGTTAAGTGGGGGCTGGCTACTTTGTGAAGTACCATACATGTATATCTTACCTGACAGCTGCAATCATTACAGTCTGACAGTTACCACCCAATGAATCTTTCAACAGTCGAGTCAGTTTACTATTTCTGTAGGGTATAAATCCTTTGTTCTGAAAAAGTTAAAGAAAAAATTCATTTACAGATTTTATTAAAATCTTTGGTCATTGAGTTTGTTTACCCTTGCCAGTGGGAGATCCCATATGGGCAAATCTATGGAAAATAAAAGGTAACAAATATATACACTAATAATACAATGAAACCTGATTTAGCGACCACCTAAATTAAGACATGTCATAGAATAATAAGACTCTTATGTCAACAAAGGTTTAACTGTACATGGTTTAGTTAGAACTCTTCCATCTAGAGGGTGAATAGTCATTGCTGCAAATGTAAATAATACTTGATAATATAAGAACAAGTAAAAACTATTATCTATTCATTTCAGATTTAAACAAATATAGTGATTGCCTTTGAGCAAAACTAATCTAAGGGAGACTACTCTGGAAGTATTTAATACAGGGTGTATCAAGTTACCTCTGAAGAGTTATTTTAAGTTAATTTTTATATAGAAGTCAGTCAGTCAAGCATAACATTAACCACTGGATAAAACTTTATTATCTCATACAAACCAAAGAATGTTAAAGGCAGAGACCCATTATCAAAGTTTAACATCAAAATACTACTGGTAGTATAAATCAAGTTATAAAACCAATATTCTATTGGGTGAAAAAATCAGTCGAGCAACTAATCATTCTTCCACCCGATTGTCAAGCACGTCACCATTCAAAATGGCTGATAATGGAGGTCAAAATTTAAGTTATTCTCAACAAAATGCAGGAGATGAATTTTTCACTTTATGTTGTACACCATGCAGTAAGAAGAAGCTGAATAAGAAAGCTTTCAAGTATTGTCCAATTTGTAAGGAATATTTCTGTGTTGGTTGTGTAGAGACTCATAATAGTTTCAATGTGCTGGCAAGCCATACACTGGTGGAGGCAACATCGACAAAATCATCCTCAAGTAGGTCGACAGAACGAATGCAAGCTGTGCCGACTGAGCTATGCAAAAAACACCACCTAAAACTGGTGGATATGTATTGTGGCAACCATGATGCTGTAGGATGCTCTGTGTGTTTCACATTTGACCACAAGTATGTACATTTATCATGAAAATATGAAGTTTTCAATTTTTGTAACTTAAGTTCTGATAGATTGTCAAACCTGTGAACAAAGGCAACCCTTAGGAAAGACATAATGTGACCTTTATTGACAGGTTGCCTTTATTTGGAGGTCATTTTGTTCTATATAATCAATGAAATAATCAATGGTAGCTTTTTAAAGAATGGCATTTATCAACTATATTCAGAGATGGCCGCAAACACACACAAAAATGTTTGACTGTATCTTCAAAATTTAAACTGTTTTTTCAAATACACATAAAATTACAGCTTCATATCAAAATACAGTGGAGTTGCATCAGTATGAAATTTATTTAAATTTAATTGAAAACTGCATAGTTGTCAGAGATAAGTATCACAGTATTTTTCAACAGTACCCAGTGACACCAATTCAATTAGTGACAGCCTATTTTCTACATTGTGAATCAGGTGGGAGATAAATGATTTCAGATGTCATTACAGTCAATTTGTCAAAGAGAAACTAGAGTCTCAAACTAGCGCCCTTTTGATCAACAGCCTTTTGTAACCAATGACTGAGCTAACAAGGGTGAAATTATGTGCTCAATATATGAAATATACCCACGGTGATTCAGTCATTGCATTTTTTACCACATATTCCTAAAATATACTTTGAATGACCTAGACTTTAAGCTACTTAACAGCACTCCCAAAATCCATAATTCTTATATGTGATTACATACCAAGGGCTCAGCGCAACATTGTCGTAACTTGTTCTTATCTAAATATGAGTTACGACACTGTTGCGCTGAACCCTCGATACTATGTACATTATGGTAATTAAATTAATGCATAGGAAGTCAGCTAGATTCAGAATATTTTGTATTTGTTAAACATTTACATAACATCTTTGCAATAATGAACTATATATATCAAACTATGCTGTGTATATCTTAATTTTTTGTTTTAAAAAATCTTGATTACATTTTTGCCCTATCCGTGTGTTAATTCCATACTCTTATGCTATCAGAATATATTTAATTAACTACAGTTAAACCTGTGAACAAATGTCACCCTTGGGATACGGATAGACATTATGTGGCCTTTATTGACAGGTGGCCTTTAAAAGAATGGCCTTCATTCAGCAGTGGCCGCTTACATCGGTTTGACTGTATTCATTATAATGATGTTAAGAATAATGCCTCCATCTAACAGTAAACTTGTGACCAAAGGTCATCAAAGGGAGCAATAAAGTATAGCGTTGACACACTCAGGGGTGACAATAGAGCCAAATTAAAAATCCTGAAAATCGTACACGCTGATCATTTTTTATCAAGAGGCATTTAACCACATTGTTTCCATATTTAACTCAGTATGTATTAAAGACGATTAAATTGTATGTAACTTTTTTTCTTGGGATGTTTTCATTAAACAACTTTTATTTTGCTAAGAAATCATAACTCTTTTCAGGACAGGTAAATCCAGAATTTCGGATTTATCCGGAATATTGTCACCCTGTGCACTGTTGGTTTGTATCCAGAAGTGAACTGTTAAGGTGGTTTTATTAAATAAAGGTCTAAAAGATTTGTTTGTTTCTAGTTACATGCTCATTTAGAATAGGGTAGGTAGGTTGTTTTTTAACTCCTGATAACAGGCTGAAAGGTAAAACAGTGAGAAAATGGATGTATTGTTCCTCAGGCCTGATAAAAGTCTAGAGTTGTAGGGAAAAGTTACGACAGGTCTGGTAAAAGTCTAGAGTCGTAGGGAAAAGTTACGACAGGTCTGGTAAAAGTCTAGAGTCGTAGGGAAAAGTTACGACGGGTCTGGTAAAAGTCTAGAGTCGTAGGGAAAAGTTACGACAGGTCTGGTAAAAGTCTAGATTTGTAGGGAAAAGTTACGACAGGTCTGGTAAAAGTCTAGAGTCGTAGGGAAAAGTTACGACAGGTCTGGTAAAAGTCTAGAGTCGTAGGGAAAAGTTACGACAGGTCTGATAAAAGTCTAGAGTTGTAGGGAAAAGTTACGACAGGCCTGATAAAAGTCTAGTGTCGTAGGGAAAAGTTACGACAGGCCTGATAAAAGTCTAGAGTTGTAGGGAAAAGTTACGACAGGTCTGATAAAAGTCTAGAGTTGTAGGGAAAAGTTACGACAGGTCTGGTAACCAGAAACAAACAATTTCTTATGCAATATAAATGTGTTCCTAATATTGGCCGTTGTTAAAGCAGAGGAATTTAACCCTGGTTTAACTTTATCTAAGTGTCATAGGATAAAATGGAATTAGTGTGTTTTTTTTTAATTCTAAATTAATACAACACAATTATTTTCAGAACATGTAAGGACATTCACTACATACCAGAGTATGTACAGACTAACTTCTCCACAGAACATGTCAAACAAATTAACAGTAAACTGACTGATGCCATCAAGGCCATGATGACTCTGACGTCACAGCATGACAAACAGAATGAAGATCTGGATAAAAGCAAAGCCATTTGTAAACAAGAAATTAAGAAATACAGAGAAGATATAAATTATATTATCGATCAGATAGAAGCCTCAACATTAGCAGAGCTTGACACAAAATTTGATGATGCGAAAAAGAATATTGGTGGCAAAAGTCAGAACATCAACGATACACATGCAGAAATGGTGAGGTTCAAGTCCGAGATGGAATCTGACCAAACCAATAACTCCCAGAAGTTTGTCATTGCTAAACTAAGTCAATATATGATCAAACAAGGTGAACACATGCAGACACAATTACACTTAAATCAAACAGTCGGGATCACATTTAGAAGAAATACAGAAATCATGTCTTTTCTATTGAACTTTGAAACCTTAGGAAATCTGAGTCCTATGGTAGAATCAATCTTATCTACAGCAACCATCGTACCAGTAGAACTAAGTGAAACAATTTGGACCGCAAGAAGAGGCAAGAGGCAAAAAACTCCAAGGCAAAGAACATCTTTCGCGGCAACAAACCCGATAGGAAAAGGTCTTTACACAATAGTAGACAAATCAGAACACAACATAAAACAAAAAGATGACAAGTTCCCATGCTCTATTGAAGCTACCTGTATTTTAGATGATGGTAATATACTGCTAGCAGACAGAAGTAATAACAAGCTGAAGTTAATAGATGGCAGAGCTTATACTGTCAGATCATCTTTAGCAATGGGTGATTGTCCAAGGTCTGTATGCAGAGTAAGTAAATCAGAAGCAGCAGTAAGTCTGTACAATAATAAAACAATACAGTTTGTGTCAGTGTCAACAGGTGATCAACTTGTATCAACACGTTCAATTAAAATGAATCATTTCTGTAAAAGCATAGATATCAACCAAGAAAAACTATTTGTATGTGGAAGTAGATCTGTATTTATATCTACCTTGAAAGGAAATCTAATTAAAACTATTAGTAATGACAATTGTGGAAAGGATACATTCAAATTTGTCAATGATATCGCTGTGAGTGATGATGGGAGGACAATTCATGTAGCCGACTACTACAACGGCGTGATTACCCTGGACATAGATGGTAAAGTTTTATGGAAATACGCTGGAATAGCTCTTAGGAGCGCAAGTGGAGTGTGTACTAATGGTAAGGGCAATGTGTTAGTATCTGGTGCTACTTCACGCAATATCATACAGCTTGGACCTGCCGGACAATACCTGGGTGAAATAGCTACAGAAAGACACAGTGTCAGCACTCTTTTTTCTTTTTGTCCTGACAGAAACAATCACAAACTGATTGTAGCAAATTATCCAGACAATATCATTTTAGTATTTACCTTAAAGTAATATAAAGGTGATTATACATAACAGTATTTGTATATAAGTGAGTTTTGCCAACAGGGATTTTTTCCCACATTTTAGGAAAGGTACTGATACCACCTGAATTGGGAAAAATTCCGTTGATTTGTAGTAATTCAAATTAATTTATCATACTTGATATTATTATACTAATCTGATTAATAGAATCATAATACTAATTCACAAAAAGTGATAAAGGAATGAAAATCAGACATTTATCAGGGCTTAATGAAAGGGTCATCCAAAAAGGTCATGGGTCCATTTACCAGCACCTATTATATCTAGGGCCAATTTTTTTTTTGCCGCTTCCGACTAATACAACATCGGGCTGATACGTACCATGGTACGACATCCATGCACTGCAATATTTACTTGAGCATATAATCATATGTATTAAATAAATGCAGACACACTTTTTTGTGTTGTTTTAAACCATCAAAGACCAATTCATCCCTCTGAATAACAATTATTTGCATTTTTCCAATAAACCTAATATATTGATACAATATAATGGATGTGTGTGAAACGGATAGTTTATCCATTGATATAGAAAACTAATCCATTTAATAATGGATGTATCAAGTATATACTGTAATTATAAATACATGGGAGGAAAAAGGTTTGAAGCAAATTTCAAGATAATGCATTTTTGACCCCAAATGAGCCATTATTGAACTTGTCCAAGATTTTGTCAATATAAAAATCTATCTAAAAATGTGGCCTCTAGTGTGTTCACAAAGTAAGAGTTGATACTGAATGACAGTGGACAAAGACCTATCACAAAAGCTCACCCTGAGCACTTGTGCTCATGTGAGCTAAAAATGTAAATACACACAATGATAATAATTAATTTAATATTACTTTTATTATGCACTTGTTACTCTATCTTTTGTAATTCTTCTTTAAACAGTGAGTTGCATTAAATATCACTAATTGAATGTTAGTTATTCAAATACATGAGATAGTCAAATAATGATTTTGTTTGTTTGTTTTTCCTTCAGTTCAAGAATAGAGCTGTTGCGGTATACCAGTATATCACAGTACACTGTTAAACAAATATGTCACTATTAATAATAGGTGTACTGTATTAGGAGGATATATATAGGTCATATCGGCAATTTTCTTTCTATATAAATTCATGCAAAAGAAAACTTACATAAAAACTTTCCAAATAAGATTTTTCACAGGTAATAATCACAGAGGTACGGCTCATTGATTCTGTTCACTATATATATACTATATATTGGTTTGATAGATAAATCATTAGGCTACAACATGCATATACGCTTTTCATATTTTCTCCTTCAGCAAAAGAATTATGGGGCAAAAACTCTTGTGTGGTAGTCTCGTCCGTACAAAAGACTTGTTTCCTTTGTATTATATATATAGTAAATAGCAAACAAAGTCATGAGCCGTATCCCTGTGGTAATAATGATTCATCATTAATCTCTGTGTCTATTTAACCTGTGTACTGCAGATCTATCATTATGAAAAGTCTTGAATTTCACTTTTCACAAACTTATATATATAAAGTGTCAGAGAAAAAATGCTTCCCTGTGGAAAGATCAAATGGATTGAGTTAGAGAAAAGGTTTTTCTAGGATTTGGTCTGAAAGCCTTGATTGAGCATTTTTAAATTTTACTAAAATATTGTGACCTGATTCCATTTCAGTCAATAACCTACAGATTTTGTATTATATAAATGATGACCAAATTAATACATAGACAAATAGTAGACAGCAAAAACAACACAATGTAACCCTAAAATATTTGAAATGCTTTCATCATGAGAACTAAAAATGAAAAGATCTATATATATTACCTTATTTTCAGCTAAGGCGTTAATTACATTTCCCAGAGCCAGAAGAGATTTATTGATATTGGCCCCTTCTCTGAATCTTGAGCCCATATTTTTTGTAGCAGTTGCACGCTCAGAACCAGCCAAATCAACTAGACATAACTTAGCGATCCGCACCTCTGTTGAGATATTAGCAGTACGATCTTTCTGTCGAACAAACACCTACATCCATGGATTGAAAACAAGATTACTAATATATAAATTTATACAAAAAGTTTACATGTATATATCAACATGAGGCCTTTAACAGGCATCTTCCCCTCAGGAAAATTCTTTAAAATAATGCAGTTTTCCCCTGAATTTCTATTAACATCCAAGTTTTTTCTTTCCCTTTTACAAAAATTACCGGTTACTCCCCCCCCCCCCATTCTAAGGACAACATCCCTTCCCCTACCTGTGATAAAAAAGTCCTGAAAATTCATGCAGTCTGATATAAAAATAATCTGACAGTAAACAAAAAATAAAAGAACAGTTGTTCGGTCAAGTAAGACTTAATCCGTTAAACAAACTGATACATTAATCCATACTTGATAGAAGTTGTCACACTGACAGTATTTTTTATACAATTATTAACAGCAATTGTAAATATTACTTTCATACATGAAGCATTAACATATGAATTAGGGCATAAACAACAACAAAGTCATGTTTTAAGTTGCCTGACAAAAAAACAGGGCAGGTTAATCACATTTTTTCTTCTGATTTTCTTTCTTAACTTTGGAGGTACAGTTCATTCCCAAGCATTTTCATACTTTGAAATTTGCTGTTTATAGAACTCTAGGGTTGGTACCCAACAATAGAGTCAGTCAGGTTACCAGATACATGACATTTTTCTGATATTTTGTTCTTTACCTGAAGTACAGCATGTGATCTTGAAGACTCTGAATTAGCATCAGTTGGGTGTTGTGTTCTATTCTGGTTACCGTATTGTAACATATATAACAATTCCTCAGCAGTCTTTGGCTGAAAATGTAATAATATATTATATCATGCTCACTAGATGATCAATAAGTCCCTAAGCTTATCATTTATAACAATTTAAACAGAAGAATTGATCAAATTTCCTACTAATGTAACAGTTAATTTGATCCTTTTGTATAAATTGTCAAGAGTCAAACTAAACTTTATTTTGCTAATTTCATTAGTCGAAATGTCATTTTAAGGGTCAAATGAGAGCCATGATACGACATAACTTTTTACTTTATTCACGAATATGAATGGACTAACACTTGAAGCAAGAACATACCTACCCTGCCTCTAACAAAATTTTATCAATTTTGAGATCTAAAGTTAAACACTTGTGTTAAAAATATAGATTCTGAAAAAGGAAATTACTGGAGGAATGTTCACTTCCCTATATAACCAATCTGATTAAAATCATATCCTCAAACCCGCTACGCTATGAGGATCTGAAGACGACCTATAGAAGGTCACCTCAGGTGACCTTTTCTACTAGCCAATCAGCGCCTTACTTTCATAATTCTGAAAGTGATCTGATTCTATTTTTAACCGCAGTAAAAAACAATATTTGACTTGTAGTTATCATGAACACCTATTCTTACGCAACTAAATGTAATGATAGCGCCCATGTGACATGCGTGTTTATTAAATTTTCTATACTACTATGGCCGAATTGATCAGGATTACTAAAACAATCAAAAAGAGGTTGCAGACAAATATGTTATACGTAATTTAATGTTTACTAACGTTTAAATAACATCGTCATGTAGAAAGTTCATTCGGCCAAAGTACTGATGAAACGAGTTATACGATTGGCTGAATTATAAATAGATATAAATAGTGATCATGGAAATTCCGACTTTTGAAAATAGAAACTGGTATAGGCCGTCATCAGATCTTGCAGTAAGGAAGATCGAATACTTTAGTCAGATTGCTATATAACATCATAAACATGAGAGGCTATTTTGGCTAATAGTAACAAGTACATTGCTTGCAGATTTCAATTCTCTACAATACAGACAGCAAAAGTAATTTCAAATATTTACTCAATAAGACAATTCATTCTTATCTTTAAATGAGGGAAGCAAATATAAAACACAGATATATATATAATTCTTTGATGACTTTATTTTTATAGAATACAAATTACAATAAATTTTAGTTAAATGTTGAGGCCAGAAATTATTTCTGTGATCAATAAGTTCAATATAAAATCTTCTGATTGAGACGTTTCAATTTCTCCTTTTCAATTCCACTGGTCATTTATCAAATTAATGTTAAGCAACAAGTCTCCGACCTATTCAAAGTTCAAGATGGAAACTTGCCAATAGCTTACACAGAAACATGTTACGGGCCCCAACAAAAACACTCATAATTACCAGTAGACTTTGGCTCAGAATGAGTTGTAATTGCCATAGAACTAGTTAGAATTCTAAGCTGATGGTTGTCCAGCAGGACAAGTAGCCTGCAAAATAATTGTCAAGCCCTGTGTTAAGACTGGTAGACAGACTTTGGGAACTAGTTAGGTTTACCATTACCTGTTCAGTGTACCCTACAAGATGATGCAGTAAACAATGAACCCTACCCCCAAAAAAAGTTCAACAACTGTAAGTAAATTCCAAAACAAACCTTATGTAAAGACAATCCCTGTACAACCACCCCTTGTCCAGGATCTTCACGGATAGGTAATGCTGAAGACTTCATAAGTAAGTCACATATTGTTTCATTGTATATCTGAAAAGAAATTCACAAATAAAAGGGTCAAATTTCCCTTTTCTGAGCTTAAATTCAAATCATGAATTCGACATGAATAAGAACCTTTGGTGATATATTTGGGCACCCAATAATTAATTTATTACATATATAGTTTTACAGAGCAACAAACTGGTTGCTATGTGATTGTGAATGTCTATTTCACAATTCATTATCGTTGAAAAAATAATAATTGATTACTGAATAAAAAATAAAAAAATAAAATTATCAAGTTACCTAATCAATCAAGCTCTGGTTTCACAATTCTAACTTAGCCTTTAACATGTACTTGTAATTTTTTTAATACTTAATTTTCTTTAATATTAATAATGATTCAGTTAAAACTGCACTTCAAAGGTTATTCAACTGGTGTCTGAGAGAATATAACACATCTGACATCTCAGAACAATTTGTTTTTTCAACTTGAACTGATGTTTGTTAAATTGGACACATGCTGATAACATAACTCTACCTCTAGATAAGAGACAGCTACATCGCAGGTTTTGGTATCTTTCATGTTTTCTATTCTTGAATATAAATCCATCATTGTGTGATACATTACACCAGGATGATCCTTGCTTCCCAGCATTGTGAAAGTCTTTCCAGCTCCTGTGGCACCATAAGCGAATACTACAAAATGAACATTTTGATAAGTACCATATAACTTTCATGAAATGTGTTCATAGGACACTAATGTCCCCGCTCAGAGCTAAGTCAAAAAGGGACATAACTCCTATAAAAATGAAATTGAACTGTATTTTATCATAAATATTATACACTTTCATGTAAAGTATTCAAGAAACAAATCCATGAAATATTTCCTGAGTTATCACTCGGAAACCAAAATTTAAACTGACAGACAGGGGTAACACTATGCCTTTCTGCCATTTCGAATGGCCGGGGCTTAAAAATTGCCACAATCAGTGTTGCATTCATACATGCGTCATTTAATACAGGAGTGTTAATAAACCAATCAGCTATAAAGCAACTTGTTATTAAAAAGTTCTACAGAGTTAACTACCCAGCTAAAGACAAGTCAGTTTATTTTCCATGATTGTTTCACAATTATTAGAAAAATGCACAAGAAAATCTTATCAATTTAAATACATAAATCCCATTATGCGGCCTAGACACAAACTTGCATTGAACTTGGTTTCAAAGCAATTTTTTTTATTACCTGAGCAATTATAACCATCAAGAAGACCATTAAGGACAGAGTTGGTAGTTTCATTATAAATGTCTAGGTTCGTGGAATTGGGTCCAAAAACATGATCAAATGCAAAGTTCAGATCCTTGTTGCGTCTCTTTCGTATATCTCGGGGACGTTTTCTCCCACCAGTACATTCATTTTCTTTAGGATCAAACACCAGTATATTCTCATCAACAGCTTGAACAACTTCTCGGAAATTCCCTTCTGCCTCCTTTGCATTTTGCGGTCTAATTCTGACCACAACTTTCACATTGCTGCTTGAATTTGTCGAGTCACCAGTGGATGAAGCATCATCTTGGCCGTGAGGCCGCTTCCTTGAATTAGTCAGAGGCATCACAGTTCAGCTTAAAATATAAGAATAGTCTTTATTTGTAAGGTCAAATTCAATGGCATTCAAAACATTACTAGGAAATTTGTGTTTTTCACTGATTTACTTATGCATTAGTTCTGGGTCCCATAACTAAATTGGTCTTTTTTATTTCGTCATGTTGACCATTTTAGTTATAGAATTGTCCTCTTTCAAAGTCAACAGCTTAAAACGCTTGTTCATGAGTCTATTGAAGCAGATCATTCCATGTGGATCCCGGAATGCTACAGACTTAATCCCAAAGCACTTACCAGGAAAATTTTGAAACTAAGGATAAACGTCTGAATGTAAATTTATGTCTGAAACACCAGCAAAATATTTGATACCTTTCGCCTGTTGAAGGTATATTTTAGGTCATGTCGAGAGATTATTAGGGCTGTGGCAAGTATCCAAGTACTCAGATAATCACGAATCAAATTGAAAAATCGAGTACGAATAATTGTCATTAATTAATGAGATTCATGGTTCGCGATCTTAATTTCTTATAAATTTTTTGACATAGTGTATTCTTCGTTCTTAAAAATCCCTTTTCTCTGAATATATATTGTCTCATCATAGACTACTTTGATTGCCAAGATGTCCAAATTACTCCAATCGGATCTTTAAATATTGGGTCATAGGCTCAAACCAGAAAATGAATTAATGATACTGGTAAATATGCATTGATTGGGAGTACATATAAGCCATAGGACAATTTATATTGATTTACTTTGATATTCATAAAAAAAAATTAAATTTAGCTGTCTTCAGGACTGCAATGTTGAAGTTTTAGATAATAGATGGGTTACTTGATAACAAAAGATTCGATTTGTGGATCGTGAGTGTTGAATGATGAATCATGGATTGGATCGCCACTTACCCAACTATTCACAGCCCTATAGATTATACCATATGATAATTCATCGCACTATACACAAGTTTTATGGAAATTTGTATGTTTAATAGGAAATCGAACATGACTCAGAATGAGTTGTTCACCTGTTAGCTTTTAATTTAAAGAACAAGTGGCTTTGACGATGGACTGCAATGTAAAAAAAATTGTAATGCAAACATCTCAGTCATTGTCAAAGAGTTAGACCCTTGACTACTTAGTGGTATATGCATGCCAACAATGTTAGAACATGGACATTATGTGTGGATGAAGTGTGAGTCGTACGTAGAGCTTTGTCCAGCATTTTGGAGCAATCTTAAAGATTTAGAGGAGTTTCTACTTCTAGTAAACTTCATTGAATGATTGATCAATCTGACATGAATGATGAAAATGTGCAAATATTAAATAATAGTTAGACTGGAAAATGATCGTTATACAGGTTAAACATGCATTATCAAATACTGAAAATATATTAGGACAAACCATTCAAATAAATCTGACAGACTGTTTTTTGATTGATAAACATAACTTTTTCATCAGTTTTCGCGTCCAACATACGAAAATAACCTTTTAAGCAAATTTTGCATAAATTTCACTGATGTCATTATCATAACAAAATAACTTAATATGCCCCATTTACCTTTTATTTTTACGGATTTTGTTAATGTTTTTATCGTCCTTCAGTGATTGTTTTCAAAATATCCACTCTCTTTGAAACGAACGATTTCATTGGTTGATATTAGTATTGACTAAAGTCGGTGTCACCCGTCATTTTCGGGTTTGCCTGAAAAGCGGAAACAAGTTGTTTCCGCGGAAACAACTTTTATGTACGGAAACAACTTTTTATTCAAACGATTATGAAGATATATGTCATATATGTTCATAAAAATAAATATCATTATTATGAATTGTTTTATATGATAATAATACGTTATTTCCGAAAATTTGGTTCATTTATATAACCAAATAGTGATTTTGTGACTGTTTTTTAACATTAAACCGACATACGGAAACAACTATTTTCTACGGAAACAACTTTTATGTAAAATATTTATAAAGTTATACGTAATATATTTTTCTAAAAATAAATATCATTATTATGTATTGTTTTATATGATAATAATACGTTATTTCCGACAATTTGGTTCATTTATATATCCAAATAAATGTTAAATCAAAGTAATTTATGTATCGTGTGCTATGTATTAACACGTATATATGAAATGTATGTCAAGTTATTATATGATGTAGATTCCTAGGCCAAATGCCTATTATCTTGAAAATAAACTATATCCAAATAGTGATTTTATGACTGTTTTTTTTAACATTAAACCGACATACGGAAACAACTATTTTCTACGGAAACAACTTTTATGTACGGAAACAACTTTTTATTCAAACGATTATGAAGAAAACAACTTTTATGTACGGGTAGATAATATCGATAAACAATTAATTAGACTACGCCGAGTGATATTGACAGCTTTTTCAAAGACAGTATTGAAAAGTGTTGTGGTGAAACGCAATTAACTTGTTACAATCATGTAATCGTATTGTGTTGTTATTCAAATTCAAAAATGAAATAAAATCATGACATCTAGTACTTATATCTTCTTGTTCTTATTTACAGCAAACAAATTATCCATCGTTCTAATTTAATACAATATATAAATACACTTACCTCACACAAGATGCAATGGTCCTCACATATCCCTGAACACACGGAACAAAGTTCCTCAGACATTGTCACAATAAAAATTTAAACACAAAAAATCAAAGATTTTATCCTTCTCTCATAAACAATCATTTGAACATTACGATATATATAACGCAATGAAATTATGAACTGCTTACAAAATCAAGGACATTTTATATACATAACTTATAAATGTTTTTAACAATATTTTGATTAAACTCCACATAAATTCTTTGTTTTTACGCTATTTTTGGACTTCTTCTGAAATTAAACATCATTAACATGTAATGTCCTTTAATTGTCTTAATTAATTTAACAATGACTTCAAACAGATACTACAGTACTAATCTGGGACACTTACCCAGGTGTGATAATCTTTTTTGTACACGTGTAACTAATCCGTAGTTGATTAAATTATACCAATCAGAGGTGTGAAAGTTTGTTTAGTTAACCATTATCCGCTGATCAATTAGCCGATCAATTAATTTGAAGTGCTAAATACATGTTCTTTATAGAAACAAATTATACACCAATTATGTTTAAGCCATGTCCTAAAAGTTGAAAAAGAAACAAAAATAATATTTTTTAATAAATATTATGAATTTTATCAACATACAACATTTGAAAAAAAAAAATCATATAAACATTCAATATAATATCCAAATCTTTTCACACCATACAGTCATAAAATCACCATTTTGAAAATAAAAACAAATTAAATTTATTGAAATAATATATACTTATCATCAGGTAGTTGTATATATTGTTAATACAACTACCTGCTTATCATACTTATCAAACCATAATAAAGGTAATATTTTTATTAAAGTTGACATTGTTTCCGAATATCTTTTAAATACAAAGTCACATAAAATGAAAAATAACAATTCGTATGAAAGATTTTAATTGTTATCGAAATTTATGACGTATGTCGTAATGAACATCAAAATTAAAAGTTGTTTCATAACATAAAAGTTGTTTCCGTATATCGTTAATACGAAATAAAACAGCCACACAATCACTATTAGGCTATATGAACATATGTTTTGCAATAAATGCATTTTTATCTTATATACAAATCTATAACAAACCATAATAATGATAATAGTTTTTATTATAATACAAGTGCACTTTATCTATGAGCATTTGTCCATTTAAAAGTTGTTTCCGTAGAAAATAGTTGTTTCCGAATATCGTTAAACACAATAAAAAAAACAGCCACAAAGCCACTATTTGGTTATATAAATTGAATAAAACTTTCGGAAACATCAGATTTAAAAGTTGTTTCCGTAGAAAAAAGTTGTTTCCGTAGGCCATTTGAACGCAATAAAAGCGCCTCAAATTCACTATTTGGCTATATAAATAAACATATTTTTTCGGAAATAACGTATTGTTATCATATATACCAATTCAAAATAAAGATATTTATTGTTATGAACATATGACATATATCTTTTTAAACATCAGATTTAAAAGTTGTTTCCGTATAAAAATATATATTAGATATCTTTAAAAACGTTTCAGATAAAAGTTGTTTCCGTACACAAAAGTTGTTTCCGCGGAAACAAGTTGTTTCCGCTTTTCAGGCAAACCGGTCATTTTCCGTGGACGACACCGCCAATGTGTACACTACGGTAGCGCTACGGAAAATGACAAACGTAGTGACGTCACGCTATGTATAGAACGCGACACCGCGGGTCAACTGGTTAAACTGGTTCCCGTTGACTTGTGTGTACAAAGGTGCAGACAAGTCCATAGAAACCAGTGTACACTGCGAGTATCCGTAAAAAGTTAAGAAATGAATTAGCCAAACATTTATTAACGGCAATAATTCAATAGGCACAGCTGGGGCATTCTATAAATAGCGACTGCTTATCTTCAATAAAAGATGGGCATGTCGACGAATTAAATCCCTTATTTCCATTGTTATAAAAAAACTATTCGGAATAAGCGGTACGTCATAATATAATGATATGGTCGTCATATTAAAATTGGTCACTTCATGAGGTACAATTTCACATCTTCAGACAAAGTTGTATAACTTTCTTGGCTTTCCTTGAACTCTGTGTGTCACGGACGAGTGAAAACGGCCCGAGTGAAAAGGTGTGACCTTACACAAATACCGCACCATCTTGGTTAGCCTGTCGGGCGTTATATCAGTTATTACCTTTGTAATATCACGGATGACTATTACTTTCCCCCCAAATTGCTGATATGTGGCAAATATAGCTTAATTCTTACTTACTATGCTGATATCACATGCATAAATTACATTTTCTGAAAGTTTATTATTTAACCTATTAATTGCTGCTGAGTTTTTCAAATATCAATTTTGACGTCTGATAGTTTTATTACTTCCTGCTTATACTACCTACTTATGCCTTCTTTAAAAAATACCTAGTTGTACCATTTTTCAGGCCGATTATGTACATTCTAGACATTGAACAGCTACTGTATATAAGTGCCCCCCCCCCCCCAATTCCACATGAGGTGATAATCTCTTTAATTGTTTTATTGCCCCTTATGGGATTAATCCTGTCTTTTCACGGTCAACTATAAGTGTCTGTACATAGACTTGAAACGCGAAGTACTAAGGGGTGATGGGATGTATTGGTTATTATACTGAGGTTAAAGTAACCAATTTGGTTATTTAACTATTGGTTAAAATCGTTTATACAAGTCTTAGGTGGCTTATGTTATATTGTTATTGTCTTACCGACTTTAAATAAATCTTATCTTATCTTAAGTCACTATATAACCATTTTGGTTAGTTAGAGTTAACACAGGGTTAAATTTAACCAAGCGGTTAAATTAACCAATCTTTATACAATTGGGTGCAGATGGATATCCAAAGGATATCAAAAACTAATGTAATATATGAATTATTTCTGATATTCGAGCGACATCATCTTATAGTATGTTCAAATGTATATCAGACTGATATTATATGGATTGAATGTTTCCAAGGAAACTGATATCAAAATTCCTATATACGTCATATATGAGGACATGCTGGCTGGGTAGCTAATGTTATTTTGTTATATGTCAACCGACTGTAAATAAATGTTGTATCTTGTATCTGTACAAGTATCTTATCAGGGACGTCTTCATTACTATAGACATTAATATATATATATACAGAATATACATGTACATCATTACTTTGCACTAGGTTATAATTAAGGTTGTAAACATCCATTATTCAGAAAATACATCAATTTCACCAATCGCCTTCCTGTACGGATATAATTAACAAGATTAATAATGATATAAATTCATATCAAATCCGCTGAAATAACTCTTATTTGAGCACTACTTTTCCCCGCTCATGTATCTTATGTCAGTGCGACACGTACTTCCGTTACCGAATGTGTACATGTCTAGCTGTCAATAACACTCAGTTTACAGACGTACCGGTTATATCGAGGCGATATATTACAGTTGGGATAGATTTATTGTGATATAAAGGTATAAAATATTTATCGCAACTCGATTGTTTGTATTGTATTACGTAATTGTGCAAATTGAGATTCTATTTTCGGTTCGTTTCGTACTCATTATTTTTCGAACACAAAAATTGGGACAGATCATAATTTATGTTCGTTAGTACTGAAAATTGATGAGCCTAGTTAAAATGTCTGTGAATTCGTTTCTTTTTTACTGATGATTGATAACAATTTTTTTGTTTGACTGTTTGTAGTTCATTTAAAGTATATATCTGGATTTTATTAATTTGATTTATTTTTACATGCATGGGTATATATGGAAACAGGAATGCATATGTGTGATTAATGACTTATTTTTTCTACAGTGTATTGTCAATGTTAAGGCTTAGTGACAATCATTTAAACTGTCACTTGTGTCAAGCCTCACAATTACTTTAAGTTGTTGTTTGATAATGCGGTGTGTCAGTTATTATTTTCTCATAATTTACCTTTTCTTCTTATTAAATCAAGGTTTTATATTTTCATTAGAATAATAATTATACCTTTTATGCATTGCATTTATTAAAAGCAAGTTTTATGTAAATAGCTATAGACACAACAATAAGCATATTGTAAAACAATGAGGGAGGGGTGTGTGTTATTTTAAGTAATTAATTTATTGTGAAACAGAATAATTAGATTTGAAAATACACAGTTCTAGACAACTTTTTAAGTTTTAATTGTATTATTTACACAATGAATGCCTGTCTAGACTGATGAATTAAAGGCGTGTTCAGCATGTTATGCGATTGGGTTATTATATAACCACAACAGTAATTATTATATTCATTTATTGTAAAACAAATGCATGAGACCTAGATTTCTCAAAACTGAATTGTCTTACTGTTATATGTACAGTTTGACTCAGTAGTATATTAAAAAATTTATGACTATGTACCAATATTACCGAAAGGCAAAAATAAAAAAATATCTAGTTTTTGCCCCTAGTCTCGAAATAATATAGGGTTGGTTGTCCAGCAAAAGTTTTGGTTTTTACAGAAAGTTGCGTGTCCAGCCAACATGAAGGAATCTTTAAAGCATGCAATGGTAGGATATAGATAAAAATGACTTAACTGTAACATTAAATTAACATCCTGCTACTAATTTTTTATACTCATCAAATTGTGGTCCAAAAAAATTAAGGGATTGCATACAGTAGGGTTGGCTGGTAGGAGACACAAGAAATTTATTTTTTGGCCTTAGTAAGACTGTCTTAAGACTCAGTTTTATGACCACATGCAGACTAGGTACACTTATCTCAGGACAGTAAAGATTCACTCCCACCTTAGATTGGTTGACAAATAGGGTTGATAAGGGATGGAGATGATGGCGTAGAAGTATGTTAACTGTTTGGCTTTTACTTTTATATCAACCCAGTGATTGTGCTATGTGTCAAGGATAGACATAAAAAAATTATACATACCTGGATGTATTCACTTATTTGGTTGTACGTGTAGTACTACTTGTAGTGTAGTAGTGTATGGTAATATGTCCCAGTATTTGGGCTAATTACTTGCTTGTTATAACTTGGTATAATTAATTAACTCAGCACCTCTTCAATCAGTAATTTCATTTACATATGCATTGTTTAACTTTTCATCAAAAAGCTGAAAGTTATGTTTGATGGATTGAATAATATAATAGTGTAAATAGCACAGATATGTGGTATTTTATCACATTGCATCATTCAGAGTGATTGTATGACTACTTTTGGTTAAATTCTTAGTTCAGTGTTAGTGTCCTAATCTGAAGATGATAACTGTAAGTCTGTGTCAAGATAAAAATCATTGTAGTAAATTATACATTTATACTACTTGCTCATAGAACAAGTTTTTTCAGTTTGTATGATTGCATTCTATTATCAGACTACGTTTTCCATTTTATATTTACAAATAATCAGTTCACAATTATCATGATACTTGATGCAATATAAGATTCTAAATTATAGTTTCGAGACCCGATTAGAATTTGAAGTAGAGACAAAAAAAAAATTAAAACTCAAGTTAATATCTTCAGGTTTTTAACATTTTTTTAAAAAATTTAATATCTTTTCCTTCAGAAAATTGTTTCATTACTGTATCTAACAGTTAGCCAATGTGTGTATATATACTAGACCTTTTTTATATTTTGCCTGAATTATCATAATAAGTGTTCGTGATTTTTCACCTGTCTGATCCTAGTTTCGTTTGGTATGAAGGTGCAAAAACATGTTTTATCACTTGCTGTTTGGAAATTTGTATATTGTGTGGGCTTTAACTTGATTTACTGCTATTGATAATGAAATCCCTTCAGATTTACTGCATTTACTTTAGTCTTAGCGATTGTTTTAAGTTCAAGAAGTCTGATATTTATTGAAAATTGACGAACGAGTATCATAAATTTACTTATATCAAGTTGAGTTGCTATAATGCTAGGTAAGTAGTAAGGCAATCTTTATACCCCCACATCAAATCCTGTGATTGCCTTTTTCGTCCATCTGTCCGTCCAAGGTTAAGTTGGGCGTGCCAAAGGGGGCATATTTTTAAATGCAACTTCTCATTCTTTTTGTTAACATCTGATTTAAACATGCTTTACTGAAAACTAGAATAAAAAACAAAACTCTTTTCATCAAAACTGCTTAAAAATCTTTTAAATCAGGGGATTTTTAATGAGATAATCAGATTAATGCATACCAACAATTTTATGGATTGCCTTGTTGCAAAATACTGGATTGATTTGTTAATTGTAATTAAATATTTTGAGCAAAACTAATTTATCTTAATTTGAAAAATGTAGCAGGTGCAATGATTTTACATTGAACTAATTGTTAGACAAAACTCTAGATGTAGTGAAATGCTTTAATTTGTGGTAATGAATTATATATTTGTGCATCTAAGGTGCACAAATAATTACAATGCATTACCACAAGATTCTAGCAGCTCAGTGTGATGAATTTTATCTTGTCTAAGTTGTTTCAAATTGCAGCAAAAACTAGATATTTAGTTAAAGGATGACAAATACCTACAATCCAGACAATGAAATTATTTAACTCAGCTAGTAAATTTAAGTTGACATTTTGAGATTTAATGCAAAACTATTTTAAGTTTAATTCATTTAAGGATGGGATGTAATTGTTAATATAGTTGAAATTTTGATTATTCATTTACGTCTATATACAGTATTTTTATAGAGTATTAATTGTAAATTATCAGGATGTAAAAAACAAGTTTAGTGTAGGTTTATAATATGATACGAAACCATTATATTATATTATGCATGCCATATAATTTTTCCAAAGATCTTTCATATGCATTCAGGTCTATTTTTTTGTTATAAATTGTACCAAATAGTTTTGGGTGTATACTACTTTACTGATGTTTGTTTCATTATGTTATCCACTTTTGTTTATAAAGCATGTTTATCAATATGTCCTTACTGTTTTGTCATAATACTTTATTTGTTAAAACTTTCCATTTGCATCAATGTCATTGTTACATCATAGCTTACATGACTGCAATATTTTGAATTTTTGATGTATGCAATATTGTTATATTCACATGGGCCTTTTAGCCTAATGAAGTTTAAATAAATAAATATACAAAATTTAATGTATCTATGTTTGTAAATATGTTGTCCTCTTAGGCCAGTTGGCCTAATGGATCTGAAATAAAGTATCTATCTATCTATCTATGATGAGTAATTGTTCAAACCATTTTATGGTGCATTGGTTATAATTTGAAGAATCACTGAAGACTTAAGGGTGAATTTGGTTGCTTTCTTTTCTCAAAATTTCTCAGGGCCATAAATTACCTGTAAGAGAGGGGCATTGATATGGTAATGTAATATGTGGTATGCAATAATTCTCATTTTTGAGAATTTCAAGAATAAAGTAGGAAAATGATTACAATACAGTATTTCCCTAAATTTCTATAGAGATATCTAGGTATACTAAGAACACAACAGATATTTTAATATTCAAGATCCTGTTCTATTGTCCCCAGGTAAGCGATACTTCCGGGATTATCTGACATTTAATATCCAATAAAAGCTTTCTTTCTACTTTTCAATGTGCTCTTGAGCCGTGACAATGGAAAAAATCAAGTCTACGTAATTCACATAACTTTTATCTGTTTTGTTTGCGTCAGTTTCTTGAATTTCAATGTAATTTCGTTTATCATGTATTCTTTGAAAACTTGCTGTTTGTGAAATTTGGATAAAATTCAACATTTTGAATCAGTTTATTCAAGTGGATTGTCTGTGTTAGAAGTTACGTAACAGAATTGTTAGTGTAAATATTTGTCTATATTTGTAGCTTAAAATAGCTGTACATTATTTTTGTCATTTTAATTTTATTTTGTTGAATTTTACTTTTTTAGAATACTTCTATATAAATACTTGATAGAATTTTGTTTCCCTATGATTTCTGTTCTTAGTATGTGCTCTTGCGTTACACTGTTTTATTCCCATTATATGAGGAGAATATTTACAGTTTGTAGTAATCTTGTTTGATTTTGAATTTAGGTTCGTTTATTTGAATTGAGTACAAAATGTGATATGAACATAATGATAGCCTTAGGTCTAATGACCTTGGTTATTTGGACAGCAGTGAATTTACATATTGTGGTTTCGAAGATTTATTTTAATTTTTTTCTTCGTCCGATAGAAGAATTCCTGCTTAAGGTGCCATACTCAACTTGTCTATATTATTTTCAGATTCTGAGACCTCATTTTCTCATTCTTACCAAAAGATGGATGTAAACTCTCTCAGAACGAGGCTGGATGCTGCAGGTCAAGGTCACCTTTTGGAATTCTGGGAAACATTGACTGAAGCTGAGCAGACGTCTCTTTACAATGAACTTAATCACATGAACTTTGCTGAAATCAATACATTCTTTGAAACTTCTATGGAATCATTGAAACATGCAGCTGATAAGCTGGATGATCTTCTAGAACCACTTCCATCTGACGTCTGCGGTAGTGTTTCACGAACTGACCAAGAGACATTAGCGCAGTATAACACTCTAGGTAAGTGGAGTTAACTATATGTGATAATTAATTTATACTTGTCATTTCAGATAAGCAAAGACATTGATTAAACTCTAAATTTTCTGAATTTGTCTTGATTACAGCTCTTTTATGAGAATATGAGGTAAGAATTCATCCCCAAATGTTTTGAATTTGATGGATTTTGTTTTCGGAAAAAATAGGGTCAGTCAGGTAGTGTCAGTCTGACTCAGTTTGGTAACCATCAAGAGGACTTTATTCTGGCTGAATGTTAGTCCACAACACTATGTTGCCTGAACCTTATATAGTAAGCAGGGCTTGACACTAACAATGGTCCGTTAGCCAAAGGCTACCTATATTCTCCAAGGACTACCTAGGTTTCCGAGATGGGTATCCCGTCGGGCTATCTGAAATTTGGGTGACCTGAATTCTATCAATATAAGTAAATCAAATATTAAAGCTTACCAACTTTTGTTAGAGCTGATGTAACCTTTACAACTTAGGGAAATCTGATGTTGATACTTGTCATGTATTGTAATAAAGTACACTCGATAGGCATTGAAATAAAATGACAAACACATATTTTATGTATTAAAATGAGGACTACCTATAATTTTGAAGGACTTCCTCATTTTCTGTGCTAGTAGTCCTGCTGACTACCTCTTAGTGTCAAGCCCTAGTAAGCTATTTACCATATTGAAAATTTTGAGATTTTTACATCTCAGAGAGAGCTATGTCCTTGTGCCCTTGTTTTTGTAATTGGAACCCCCGTTAAAAAGTTTTTCAATCACTTTTTGCACTATCTCCATGTTTTTCAATTGACTTTGTATGTTTGTTAGCCTTTTTCTCAAAATGGTAAAAATGGAGTTAGCTCATTATTATTCTCAGGTGACAACTTGTTAGTGTAAAATCTTTTGTCATACACATTTGAATAATATATATTGATGGTATCTAAGTTAAAAGTCCATACCTATAGATAAGATTGATCAGTCAAAAGTAAACTTTTATTTACAGTAGACTTTGATTAACCAATGAGATTCATGTATTTTTGAGGTAGGAAGTATTGATGTCTGGTGATCAGGTTTATTACTTCCTGATTAAAACAGGAGTGCTTAAACATTACTCTGTGGTTTAAATTTGATAATGAATTATTGAATATTTGTACAATTGTACAATATCTTTATGAATCAGGAAGTAGCTATTGGTATAATCATCGTCCAAATACTAGGTATCACAATTCATAGTATATTGCCTGATTGTGTAATATTTGATAATAAAGGCTTTTTAACTGTGTATGTAAATATTGATAAGATTAAAAAGGTGATAATATATGTTTGAAATGCCCATTTTGATTTAAAGTTGATATTGACAGTCTACACTTAAGTTGATTAAGGCCAGGATCATCTAATCTGTACACAGTACGTATAGTATATTTTATCATCAGTTTATCTTGTATTGATTCAAAAGATGAAAGCTCCTTTTCCAAGCCCTTGTGACCCCTCAAGTTTGAAGTATCTGGATGCTAATGTATAAATTGAATGCATTTACTACCGGTACATAAAAGAAATCATTTTATGATTTTGTTTGTAGAAAATAAGAAGGAAAAGGTCATAATAGATTTCTGTGGTTTAGTTTATTCATTTTGGGATTTCCCTTCTTTTTAGCTCACTTTTATTGACACTTTATATACTCTGAAGTATGATCAGATATGCTTTACCATACAGACCCAATTTTGTGGGCTGACCTAAAAGTTTCTGAAAGTAAAATTGTGGTATTAGAATATTTTGGGGCAAATCATACTCAATATTCCAGCAAAAAAATATGTTTTGAAAATATAATAAAAAACCTAAAACCTCACCATTCCTTTACTGGCCTTAATCATATCTATCTTTTTCTGGACTTAAAACTAAATTGTTATTTCTGGCCTTAAACAATTCTGTTTTTTTATTCTGGCCTTAAAAATGACAATTTCTTTTCTGGCCTTAAATATCTCTGTTTGCTGACTTGACTGTATTTTAATATACTAGTACATGTATACATGACCCTTTACATGTAAAATTTATTGTCTTAGCAAGTATTCACTTTGTGTGGGTGGACTCTTTATTACTTTTATTGCTTCATAATCATGTTTATCTTTGTACAGGTGTCAGATTGAGTGAAGTTTAAAATTCTGCGGTTTCATTCGAAATGTTAATACCACTATGACCGTCAACTAGGTAAATTTAGTGACTTCCAGTTTTAATGTTTGAGGACAACCCCAGGTATATACCTAGGTATAACCACTGACCTTCAGTAAGTCAGCTGGTCAGATTTCTCACTTGTAAAAATTGTGACCCGCCTCCTTGTATGAGTGGTTTTTGGTCACTGACTTCAAATCACTGTAACCTCTCACTGATAGAGGGTCATGGGTTCGAGTCTAGCTACCGATCATGTCTTTTTATGTGAGTAAGTAGGCAGTTACTTACAGAGGATGGGAGTCTAGTACTGGTTCTTCCAAGGAACCATGGTTAGATGAACTGTCCACCTCATATGACTTGTGTGGTGAAAAGGGGCATAAAACTCGAACAAACAAGCATGTTGTCGGGTCTCAGGTCAGATTCAAACCAAAAGTAATTAGGGGCCAGTGCTTGCTAGTCAGACCATTACCACTTGACCGAAGAGGCCACATGAATGTCTTTTAAAATCTGTTCACATAGTGGTATGAAATATACATATTCATATTTTATCTTACTTCAGGATTAAAAGCTGTTGCCAAGAACAATGTGGCTGTTCTCCTGCTGGCTGGGGGACAAGGGACCAGATTAGGGGTCAACTACCCCAAGGGAATGTACAATGTTGGTCTCCCTTCAGGGAAAACGCTGTACCAACTTCAAGCTGAGAGAATATTTAAAGTTCAAGAGAACGCACGTCAATTTACAGACACAGATTGTGTAGTACCCTGGTATGAAATCTTTACACATATTCTGTGGGTGTCACATGATAAAATGGCGTATTAATACATAAACATTTCATGTTAATATGAATATTGTTTCAACTTGATGTCAGTTTATCATTTCTGGAAACTAACACCTCTTTTTTTAATGTGTTGATTATTTTTGGATCTTTTTTAACAAAACTGAAATATGACCATGAAGTATATCTGAATTGTTAGAGTGTTTATTTACATGTAGCTAAAAATAGAAACACCAAATACAAAATGAAACTTAAAATGCATGTTTACAATAGGTTTGAATACAGTATTGCTAAAGTTATTGAATACTACCCAGTAAGTTTGTCTTTGGCTTTAAATATGTAAACATTTTATCCATTCAGGTTAACTCAGATATAAACGGGTCCATGTATAACATTACTATATGTTTACATTGATTTTGATATAAGGTTTCTTTTGAATAATTCCTAAATGGTTCAAGTGAAGCCATTACAAAGTAGAATAAGTGAAACTATGAGAATATTCAGATTATGGAATTTGTTTTGATATTTGATGAATGAAGATCTCAACTATATGGTTAGATCTTTTAGTGAGATGCCATTATATGAATAATAAATGGCTGAGTAGAAAAAATCATAATTATGTTTATTTCTTAGCCTTAAAATTTCATCTGCCTGTCAATTTTGGTCTTATTACAGGCCTACATCTTCGATTATTTTGAATATATACCTTTTTATCTGTTTGTTAAATATGGCTTTTAAGGCTAGAAAATATACAGTCATATTTAAGGTTTCATGACAAAATAGGGTAGAAAGTATGAAGTTTTCTGTCCTTATTATTTTCAAAACATGCAATACGAGATACTATTTGCCCCAAAATATTTTCATACCATAATTTTAATGTTCAAATCTATAGGGTCAGCACATGATATTGGGTCTGTTGGGTATAGCCATAAAAACGACTATTTTTCCCTGGCCTAATGCATATATGATCATTATTCAGGGGATTACTTTGTCTTGGTTTGAGCCCTGCTACCAACCATGTCTCTTTATGTGAGAAAGTAGACAGTTGCCTACAGAGAATGGGAGTCTAGTCCAGGAACGATTGTTAGGTGAACTGTTCGCCTCATATCACTCGGACTATTGAAAAGGGGCGTAAAACTGGATCAAACAAACAAACAAACATTACTTTACCTATAAATGTCAATAAAAGTGAGCTATCCGTCTGCTCATAAAAATTTCAGGCATATAATGATCACTTATTAGTACATGTACATACTATTTTGTTCATCTTTCATTGTGATTTGACGTCTATTGCAGGTATATAATGACCAGCGAGCATACGAAAGATCCAACTCTAGATTTCTTTAGAAAACACAGCTATTTTGGTTTAAAAGAAGAAAATGTGACACTTTTTGAACAAAATCTTTTACCTTGTATTGGTTTTGATGGGAAAATATACCTAGCGAATCAACACAAGGTGGCGCTAGCTCCAGGTTTGTGAAAGCTTGATTATTGAAGCAGAGTCATTGATTATTACAGGGCTCTCAATGTTGACCCCTTAAAACGGCTTTTTGACTCTTTAAATAATGCTTTCGACTCTTGATAAATTACACCAAAGGGTCAAATTTACTATTATATGTATATTTATTTTGAAGGAAATTTTGTTGACCCTTTAAGTCTCCACTTTTGATGTCTAACGAGCACCCGGTTATTGGTAGCTGATAACATTAAAAAAGAAAACAAGATTTTCATGGAAAAAAAAATCATGGAAACATTCACCTATGAAGAAGTTGTCTAGCTACATTGTAGCTTACAGAATTTTGATGGTTCTATCCAGAAGTATGCCAGAAGTCTTTCATCACTGTTAATATTAGGGATGTCAATTCGTCAAGATTTTACTAATCGGTTAATCGTTCGTTCATACGAACGATTAATCGATTAACCGTATGTTAATTGTACGAAGGGCTTATAAACATGAATTGTCACAAGTTTCCGCGACACCGACGTATCACACAAAATGCGATAATGTATATATTCATCAATATATATTTACCACTAAAATGTGATGCGTATATGTACTTCTCAATTTTCCACTTTTATATATCATTGATCAATTACAAATAACATTCTGGCAACTAATAGTAATTTTGTTTACAAAAAAGTAGATTACGGCATGCTTGTTTCATACTCAATTTGGTCAGGTTATAATTGGAACATTGGGCGGAGCTTACAACAACGATCATTTGATTGGTTGATTGGTGTAATGCTGAATTTAATTGTGATACCAATCGTTGTATTTAAGTATTTCACACTTTGTGCAATTGAGTATCAAATGTCAACACGTTCTCGTAATTATCAGCGGCTATGATGCAAAGATGCAAAATTAAATCATACCGGTGCCTCAACTCAGAGATAATTAATAAAGAACAAGGTTGTCATTTTATATCAATAAAGATGCAAAAGACGAAAAAGTGATATTGTTCGACGATTTTATTAGCATGTCTTAGTAATACGTAACACACAACATACGTGTATACATAGTATAACATACATGCATTAACGCAAAGGTTACATTTTACGTTTTTTTCATTTAGACAGACGATTTTTTTCTACGATAGTATAACATATCATACTTATTGTATATTACTTGCGATACAATTATCAAATTGTGAGGAAGTCCCAGACCAAGCAAGTTTACTCGTATATCCAAAAATCGCTTCTCAATTAGTTAATTACACAATCAACAATATACGTGTCAGTGTGTATAATGGTCCCAGGTCAGTGTCAATGAATTGTTAATTTGCTCAAGTGACGTATTTTTCGCACCTTTGGTCGACTGATTTATTGACAAGATAATACGCGCGTATAGACTTGTAAGTTTCAAAAATGAAAATTTCGAATTTTCTATAGTTTATTATTATATTTTACTTGCTTCTTTCTATTTTTTTCCGGTTAATCGATTAATGATTTAATAACCGGTTAATCGAACAAACGAACGGTTAATCGATTAATCGATTAACCGTTTACATCCCTAGTTAATATGTATCTCTAGAAATGATGAAGTTAATATGTTAAATTTAATCTGCTCTGAAGGATTTTCTTTAATGCAAACTGAGTTAAATACGGAAAACAATGTGGTTGAAGGCCTCTTGTTTGGCAAAAAGATAGGCCACATATGATTTTCAGGATTTTTAATTTGGCTCTGTTGACACCCCCGCTTTATAGTGTTTGTAGATTTTTTGTCTGTACTAACCTTGTTGTGAATGTTTCAGATGGTAATGGAGGTTTGTATAAAGCATTACGTAGCAGTAAGGTATTGGATGATATGGAGAAGCGTGGTATCAAATATATTCACGTTTATTGCGTGGATAACATACTGGTGAAAATGGCTGACCCTGTATTTATTGGGTTCTGCATCAACAAAGGGGCCAACTGTGGTGCCAAGGTAAGAATTTCAACGCCTGAAAATATTAAATTTATGTTTGAACTTTTATCAAAATTCTGTATTTACTTATCTGTAAGAATAAAGGCAAACAGTTTGTTTTAGTGTGAGCTCATATGTCATTTATCAATTTGTAATTTAGTGGGCTTAAGGCTATTTGTTATAGTTTCAGTGATTCACCAGTGGGCGGTTAACCTAACCAGTTTCATGTACTACCATTACTAACCCTGTTCTCTGCAAGTTACTACCATCCTCTTCCTTGTCATTGAAAACCTCCCATGCAAAGTGCTCTTACCCAAGAACCCTTAATCTTTAGAACTAAGACTACCTTTTGAGCTAATTATGTAAACTAATCTTAGATTGAATAAATGTATCACTCGCTGTATTTGTGAATAAGATGCTCACGCAGTGAATGCAAATTCTTTGAAGTCACAAGATCTACTTTATGCCTGATGAATTAACCATTCTATATTCATGGATTCTTTCAGGCTGTGGAAAAGTCTTTCCCAACTGAAGCAGTCGGTGTCGTCTGCAAAGTGGATGGAAAATATCAAGTTGTTGAATACAGTGAAATCACATTGAAAACTGCCGAGAAACGTAATCCTGATGGAAGACTTACATTTAATGCTGGAAATATCTGCAATCATTTCTTTACCCTAGACTTCTTGAAAAAAGTTTCTGAGTAAGTTTGTAGTCTCAGACTGATGGGCCGTGGCCCAGTGGTTAGTTTGCCAATTCCAGTAAGTTGTACCCAGGGCGCACAAAAACAGATAATTTGCCGGTCCAGACCGAATTTCAAAGCCTCACACCGATTTGAGTAGCAGAAAAAGGTTAAAAAATCGATTTATAAATGGTCTATAAATGTTCCATAAATTGAATCTCACAAAATTCGGTCCAAAATCGCTAAGTACGTGCAAAATATCTCAAACCTTCCTGTTTATTGTTCGCACCATTCTTATTACCCCCAATAAACAAGTCAAGATGCCTGCGAGCGATCTTTTGTTAATCATATCAGTTGATGTCTGTCCAATTATGTCTGGTAATTAGTCCAAACACATGGTCGATAAGAGGAAAACAATTAATGAATTGATATGTTGCGTTATAATTTTTAAGTAAGCCCTTACAATCATAATTTGATTGACTGTTTATGATTAATTATGTAGCATGCATTAAATTTGAGTTGAGGACTTCAAACATCGTACCGTTCGTGGTTTACCTTCTGTCAAATATTTTTGTGCATCATTTAGTATCATTTTTGTCAAATCAGAGGCGGTGAGTCGTTTTAAAAGTCGTAACAGAAAACATCATCACGGATAATTTAGGACGCTGACATTCCTAGCTTAAATTTTGCACATTAAATCTTTCAAATACATTGATCACACGTAAACTGGTTCTCATTGACGTGTCTGTACTTTGGAACATGGAACGGGAACCTGTTTATGTTTACATGCAGCCGCTTTTACTTGATTAACTCTAGAACAGTTCTGAAAGTTAATCGAATGCACATGATTCTGTACTTATTTTCGCGACCCTTTCTGAATCTAGAAATTGTTCTTCATAGCTCGTGTTTTGGGTCTAATAATACATATTGGAGCATAATAATTTGTTTGGAATGATTTAAAATTAGACTATCACTAAATTACGATTAACCGAGACTCTGCATGTTTTCAGTGGTGACAGCTTACGTTTAGCCTAAAAATGGGGGAGGGGCTGACCTGGACTGATTTTGATTTCAATTTTTAGCTCACATGTCACAAAGTGACAAAGTGAGCTATTAGGATCACTCTCCGTCCGGCGTCGTGCGTCGTCAAACTTTTTGTTGTGACCACACTAGGGGCCACATTTTTGGCTCAATTTTGGCAAAACTGGGTCAAAACGTTAATATCAACAAAATCTCGGACAAGTTCGATATTGGGCCATTTGGGGTCAAAAACTAGGTCACCAGGGCCAAATAAGGGAAAACCTTGTGAACACTTTAGAAATCACTGTTTTGCATTTATCTTCATGAAACTTTGTCAGAATGTTTATTTTAATAATATGTAGGTCAAGTTTGATAATGGGTAATTTCTGTAGTAAAATTAGGTCACTAGGGCAAATTGCTGGAAAACCTTGTGAACACTCTAGAAGTCACTGTTTTGATTGGATGATCATGAAACCTTGTCAGAATGTTTGTCTTCATAATATCTTGGACGAGTTCGAACATGGGTCATCTTGGGTCAAAAACTAGGTCGCTAGGTCAAATCTTATGAAAAACCATGTTAACACTGTAGATTTCACAGTTATTATTGGATCTTCACCAAACTTTGTCAAATCGTTTGTTTTAATGATATAACGGTCAAGTATAAATATGGGTCATCTGGGGTCAATAACTAGGTCACCAGGTCAAATCTTAGGAAAACTTTGTTAACACTGTAGATGTCACAGTTTTAGTTGGATCTTCACCAAACCTTGTCAAAATGTTTGCCTCAATGATATGTGGGTCAAGGATGAACATGGGTCAGCGGGGTTCAAAAACAGGGTCACAAGGTCAAATCTTAGGTAAAAATCTTGTAAAAGCTCTAAATGTCATGGTTTTGATTGGATCTTGGCCAAACCTTGTCAGATTGTTTGTCTTAATGATATTAAGGACAAGTTCAAATAGGTCACCTAGGGTCAAAAACCAGGTCACAAGGTCAAATCTTAGGAAAACCTTATTAACACTGTAGATGTCAAATTTTGATCGTATCTTCACCAAACCTAGTCAGGCTGTTTGTCTTAATGATATGTAAGACAAATTCGAACATAGGTCGTCTGGGGTCAAAAACTAGGTCACCGGTTCAAAACAATGTTTTAATGAGTGAACAGTGATTGTCATGTGAGCGATATAGGGCCATCTTGGCCCTCTTGTTTATAAGCCCTGGTTATACCCTTTTATGAAAATTTGACAAAAATGTGATTTTCCTCATTTATGGAGAAGTTGCTGACTCCTTTAGGAAGGGTAAGTTAGTACTGGTTAGAATACAGTCCAGGAAGACTGGTTAAGTGAACTGGCCCCTGTATATAATTGAAATATCTTTGAAAATGGCATCAAACCCCACTGAAACGTAAAATAGAGTTTAACCTGATTTAATTGTGATCTTTATTGATTAGTAAGATATGTCTTCCCAAGACAATGGCTTTCTCCTCTGATCATGTGATTCATGCAATAGAAAAATAACCATTACTGGACTATTAAACTGACAAACTTGAAAATGTCACAAAATATCACTGGACCAGACAAAATGTCTCTGGCCCTCTATAATTAATTGTTACTGGTGATTATGGTACATGTTTCAGACATTTACAATAAATCCCAAAACAATCTATAGGATTGGACACTTCTAAATACAAACAAGATGAAGCTAAAATTTTATGTTTAAAATTGCTAACTTAGCTAAGATTTTTCTAAGTTGTGACTCAGTTTCCCAAAGAGAGTGATTACTTGGTTTTGCATCAAGCCAATAATTTACTATTAAATTACTTTCACTATTTCAGTCCAGCGAAAGAATGTGAGTTGAAACATCACGTAGCTAAGAAGAAGATTCCTCATGTTAACAGCGCAGGTGAAATAATTAAACCTACTGAACCTAACGGAATCAAGATGGAGAAATTTGTCTTTGATGTTTTCCATTTTGCGACGTAAGTATTAACATTAGGGCGTGTAAACAGATTTGCTCCTTTGCACAAAAATGTCAGGTTTGGGAATTGACTGGGTTATGCAATGTAATTAATCACAATTAACGCTGCAGATAAAATTTTGATGAATGCGATTTTCATACAAAGGGCTAGGGAATAAGGCAGAAAAAGAAATGTGCTTGTTTTCCTTTTAAATATGCATGTAACGTGTGAACAAAGTTCACAAAAGAGAGAAAAACCTTGACCTTTATACACAGTTGACCTTTATACACAGTTAACCTTTATTCATAATTTACCTATATACACAGTTGGCCTTTATTTTTGTGTTAACAGGTCTATTTTACTGAATGGTGACTTGTTCACAGGTGGTTGCTATAAATGTGGCAATTGTCACTGGTTTTACTGTTACTTGGAAGTTAGACGCTTAAACATTTTTAATCAAGAAGTTCTACTTTACTGTGTCATTCAAATTATCCTTTCTGAAATGAGTGATACAGATTTGTTGGGGATAAATATAGGATAAGTTTAGTGTAATGGAAACAAGCACATCTTTTTTGCCTTATTTTGGTATTAACTATTTGTGTATAATTAATGTGTATAATTGTAACAGATTAACTTTTCTGTGAAATACATTCCATTTATGCTGTTTAGAATACGTTCTATTGTCTGCTTTTTAGATGCGGAATAAGCTTTTTATGTTGATGCTGTGTTATATATCAGCATTGTATAACTCATCCTGTTTCATTATTCAATAATGCCATAAAATACTGTACATATCCTTGTCTAAAATAACATTATTTACACCATACGTTATTTATGTACTGGTATATGCCTAGCACTCACATATGTATAGGAATTTCCAAGTTTGTCCAAGGTTGGCGGGTATATCGGTGGTCTAGTGGTAATGTGCTGGGCTGCTAATCAAAAGGTCGTTAGTTTGAATCTCAGCTCTGCCTTCTGATATCTCAGGGATGCTTTTTCAGTGTCCCCATCCCAACAACCAAGCCTGTATCGGTGCCTTACACTGAGCACAATAAAGAATCATAATATAATAAGAATATGGATATAAATGTCCAGTTATCTTTATCTTCTCTCCTCTCTCTCTCTGGGGCAGTTCTTAAATTAATGCCTATAGTGTATAAACAGTCTGATATTTTTACATTTAGATTTTTGTGCTCCTACCATTCAAAATGGCGGAAGGGCATGAAGTGTAAACCATGTCTGTCCTTCCGTCTGTTCAAATTTTGGTTTCCAAGTGATAACTCAAGAAATATTTTATGGATTTTCTTATTTCACATGAAGGTGTATAATAATAAAATACAGGTCCGGGTCAATTTATATTAAAAAATTAACAGGAGTTATGGCCCTTTTTGACATAATGTTCAGCAGGGGCATTCATGAGCTCCGGACACATTTCTAATTTAATATATAGTTATCTGTAATAAAATTTATAAGTTTTAAGAACTTTTAACCATTTATCTAACAAGTGTGATGGCTTCCCTGACTCAGCTCATTTTCTGATTTTGATGGTTAAATGTTTGTTTAAAGGGCTAAAATTTCACAATTTTTATCACATCTAATTTACAAATTTTTGAAACTATGGTAACAATAAAACTATTGAGTTATATTGGGAATATTTGGTAGATGTAGATTTTATTCTTGGTAAACCATCTTATTAACGTGAAACATTTTGTTTTCTCTTTTTTTCATGGTGTGTGTTTGTGTGTGTTCTTGTATTTTTTGTGTGTTTGTAAATAACTTGTTTGTATATGTTTTTAAACACATTTTCTCCTGCCTTGTTGCATGCTGCTTTCAAAATTACCTGCTTTTCTTGCACAATGATCCTAATGCCTGCCATACTTTCTGCTTACTAACTATGCAACTTTTGTTATCCTTATATTTACATGTCTGCTTTAAATCTTTGCATTTTGACAATGGTTGAACACTAATGCTTTTACTACCATTTCTTTTTTGTTTAATATTTATTATATTTGTATAATTTTCATTGCATTCTTTTAAAAAATACTTAATGTTTATAATGCATGTAAAATTTTGAATGTATTTGATTTGTTGCCATATTTTGATGGCACCCACACAATTGTTATTCATTGTGTGATAATGTGTACTGCGCATGGTTTTCTTTACAAAATTTGAAACAACTACCTAATACTGACTGGTACACAATATTTCACTATGCTGTTGCATTGTTTCTTATGCTCATCCTGGAACCATTCCAATCTTTGACTTGTTTGCACCTGTTTACCTTTGTTATGATATTGTTGTACAATTGCTGACTTGTGACCATTCTAAATTCCTGACTGGTTGGCATGATTTAACCTTTGTTATGAATGTTAACACTGTACCCTTCCAACCCTTGACTGGTTGGCATAATTTAACCTTTGTTATGAATGTTAACACTGTACCCTTCCAACCCATGAATGGTCGCTAATATTTCACGCCTGAAATGTTGAAATTTTCTCTGAACCCTTCTTTTGTGGCCTTTGTGTTGTTTGTGTGTTTTTGTGTAAATGGGACAGGAGTTTCGCAGTCTGGGAAGTTCTAAGAGAAGATGAGTTCTCTCCCTTGAAGAATGCTGATGGTGCTGCTAAGGATACGCCTACTTCCTGCCGACAGGATATATGTAGCCTTCATAGACGTATGATGATACAGGGAGGGGCCAAGTTTGTTCACAAAGATGGTACAGAAATTCCACACATTCCAAGGTATGTTTGCATGTCTTAAAGAATAATATTGTAAACTGAATATTGTTTTTCATGTAGTCTTAGCATATTTGTAGCCATCTATAGAATGAGCTGAATTGTTTGAATGATAAAAAGTCTTGCATTGTATGAGTCTATTTTTATAGGACTGAAAGAAGTTGATACACTGGGGTCCTTGAGCTTTTTAGAACTTTATAATATGTTGAGATGATGTTCAAATGATTTGTTGGAAGTAAGGAAAAGACCTTGTTTTGCTTGTTTTGACTGGTAAAAAATAGTTGGGCTTAAACAAAAATTATTTTTTTGAAAGTAAACCGTTTAGCACTTGATATATTCTTGCTGGTTTAAGCTGACTGTCTTACCCTCAGTCTGGGGATATTATTATTAAACCATTGTTGAAGAGTTGCTCATTAAGGATGTGCGGGGGGAGCAGGATATTTATTAGGGAACATTCTGTGATGTTATCTGAATGATTCAATGCATGTCTCATGTTGTTATCACCTTTTCACTTCCAGCTTCATCCACATTTGTATGATAACATTTCTTCTTCTTCCTAACTGTACAAATTTACTGTTATTTCAAATAATCTTAATTATTTTCATGTTTGTAACAAAAATGTATTACTGTCATCAAATGGGTCATTGGGTGGAATAATGGCCATTGATTTGATATACTTGTCATAAGACTGCTTATACATACCTTAACACCTTTACAAAATTATAGTTGGGAGTAATGATCTAAGCACTTGTTAGATTGTCTCCCTGTCAACAAAAAGTCAACAATCTATAATCTACCTTAATAAGATATTGTGATAGGCATACACTTTTTGCATCCAATATTGGCATAAGTTGTTGACCAATAATATTTGACCTTGACCTTTGTCTCTGAGGTTCTAGGTCACATAGCTCTTTGTTTCTTTTTTGCGTTTTTTTACTAAATAATAATTGTTTGGTTGATCGAGAGGCATGTTTCGTCTTCTTTTGCTTGTTAAAGGAGGGGAGGGGGCAGTATTCACTTTTCCCCATTTTGGAATTACTGAAAATTTGTACCTTGTACATGTATCTTCATAGGCAGCATTTTGCCATGTAAAGTCTTTAATTAAACAAATGCAATATTGGCACATTTCTTTACAAATACTTGACTGATATGATCCATTTGATATTGTATTACCACTGTCTGCATGACACCACCTCTTATTGTCACCTGCATGTTGTTCTATGTTGTTGTTTCAGTAATAACAGAAAACCGAACGCTGACGGAGATGGGTGAGTTTTACATAGCTGTCATGAATCATTTAACGTTTCTACTTATTGTACAGCTATTTGTATACATACAGTAAAACCTGTGTTAGTGATCATCTCAGATTAAAGCCATTCTTAAAAAAATGTCATTGATATTAATTAAGAACACAGTGACCTCTGAATAAAGTCACCTGTCATTAAAAGTCATGTTTTGTCTTTCCCAAGGGTGGCCTTTGTTCACAGGTTTGACTGTCCAGTCAGAACTTGTGAATTATGGCATGTAGGTGAGGAGGCCTGTACAATAAAGTAGTTTAGTCTCTGACTAGTAATCACTAGCCCCTCACCATTAAGGGTTTGAATCCTAGGACAAGACAAATTCCAAGTAGACTGAAGGTGTCCGGTATGCTTGGGGTCTTCTTTCATTGCTAAAGCTACAGAAATCAATTAATGACACAGGCAGTTG
The DNA here is from genome assembly GCA_964023205.1 of Lutraria lutraria. Lineage (NCBI taxonomy): Eukaryota > Metazoa > Mollusca > Bivalvia > Venerida > Mactridae > Lutraria > Lutraria lutraria. The sequence goes on from OZ026846.1 coordinate 35,665,611, forward strand.
GTACGACATTAAACCCTTGTGAAAAATATGGCATTCAATAGAGATGTTACTTTTATGGGTTTTTACCTTTAGTCTTATATATACAAGCTCCGTATTAGTGATAAATGTGTGGTAACAAGTAAGTTATGTTCACATGGTGGCCTAACTCAAGTTGACTGTTAGACATTGTATACATAACATATTGATGATGTACATAAAAAACTGTTCATCCATTAATACATAATAAAAGATAAATGATTGTTAAATGCTGATTGAAACAAAAATTCCTCATTGCCTTGAATTACCAATTCCGTCTTACTAATAAAAAATTCTTACCCCGAATAAATGACCTTAGGCACAAAAAATTCTGTGTTTTCCATTGATATCTTCCCTAGGAAGGTAGGTTGGCAGAAAAAAATAAAAAATACTTTTTTATGTTCGGACATGTATTTGACTCATGAAAATTAAAATATTGTCAAAAATTTGCTGACACCAAAAAAAGTCCAGGGTTCATCAGGTTAGTGGAAACCATTTAATTATGCCTTAGTAATTAGGTATGTTTTATTTACCTACTTTCTTTCATTTCATTTCATTAAACAGTGTTTTCTTGATCTGATTATAAAAATATACTTATTGTATAAGGCCAGAAAAAGACATAGGTTGTTTCCGGATACCCAACCAATCTTAATTTTTGGGGGCCAACCCTGAATATTTCTAACAGTGAAACGCAATGATTTAGTCAAGATTTATGTTTTAGTTATTTGACCATGATGTTTATTTTGTATTCAGTCAGAGAACTTGTGAAGAATCTGACGAGATTGTATGTGAAGTGTCTCCGTTAATTTCATATATAGGGGAGGTAAGTCTGTTTTGAAAATTTCTAATCAAGGGAGGTAATAATTTAAACTTTAATTCATGGTATGTTCTGTTACTGAATACACTGTTGTATTAAATTGATAATAAGTGATTAGTTTTACCATATTTTAACAGCATATTAATAAATGTATATGCGGACAATCAACATTCCGTAAGAAATTGTATTTGTGGCTTTTTTGTGCTCATATGAAGTATAACTCAAATGCACATGGAGTATAATGATTTTACTTCTGTCTCAAATAAAGTTTAGGGTAAATGTAGTGTGATATGGAAAAAAAAATGTAGTGTGATAAAAAATCAATGTTACTTCAACAAGTCTTTCCAGAAAATTGATAAGACGATTAGATTAATAAATGTTCATTATTTTGACATCATGCGGTTGTTTGATTAGTCAGTTTAATATTAAGTTACAATTTCTTTACGGCCTAAAAATGTATGATTCTGGTTACATGCTCATTAAAAAAGGGGTAGGTAAGTCAGGGCTTTTTAGTGGTTTTTTTTAGCTCTTGAAAGCATGTGGACAAGTTTTAAAACAATAGAAAAGTGGATTTTCTGTTCCTCTGCTTATAAAATGTCCAGGTTTTTTGGGATAAACTAGGATGGTCAGGTAACCAGAAACAAACTGTTTTATGCCTAACTGAAAAACAGTTCAGTTACATGTATTGTTCATATGCTTAATGTTTACTTTCAGGGTCTGGACTCATTGGTAGGTGGTAAAAGTTTTCAACCTCCAGTTTGCTTGGAGAAGGACAGTGATGGCAATCTTGTCACAAATGGAAGTTAATGATTGGATAAAATTAGGTCACATGACTTCTTGCTGAATATGAATCGCTTGTTGTGATTGGTTTATTTTTAAACTGTCTAATACCAGTCTGGTTGTTTTATTTTCTGTGTTAAAACTAGTAATAAATGCTTTGTAAATGTGCTGGAGTTGATATTGGCACCTTGTGTTGAGGTTATAAATACATAATTGTAACAGTTTTTCTCCATTGATTTAACTTAACAATCTTGATGACCTTAAAAGCTCACTACTCCTGTTCATCTCAGATAAAATATCAAACATAGCTACTTTATAAATTATTAAGAAAGAACTTTCTGATGTAAGAATTACTGTTCACTATTCTGGTTTAGTATCTGCTTATCATGTTGAACATGCTTGTTTCATCTTGCCAATCTTTATCTTGTATAAATTTATGATAAATACATTTTTTAATTATTCAACATTTAAAAACATGCAGAAACCATGTCCAAAGGTCTGGGTCGTTAGCAGGCTTTTACATATTTCGCCATCGAGCATAGATGCTCTTAAAAAGTAGTAAACTTTTATCTACGTGGCATTATTCTATACACATACATATCTTACAGATAAGTATTACAGAACAATTTGTTTCTATTCATGACATGTATGCTTGCTTTTACTCGTGTATGTGAGTAATAAGGCCATCCTGGAAAAAATCTTGGTTTTTGGTCATGTGACCCAAGCTTTCTAACAGTGGATGCATGTACATAGTTATTTTTTTATGAATGGAAAGCTGGAATAATGAACTTGAGGACAACTGAACCTGATAGAAACTTTATCATCAAGGGAGGTAATATTACTAATAAGTTATCTCCCTTTTCTATGATAGTATGGTATTTTTTATTTCATACTTACAAAGGCCAAAATTATACAATTCAAAAAAGCTTGTGTGAATGATTTATAAATGGTTCATTCTACATATTCAATGAAAAATAATGGCTTGAAATGAAAACTTGTATTAGGGTCTGTAATCGGTTAAAATCGATGTAACAAATTTGTGATCAGGAGATTTTGGAATGAGTGGGTCTCGTAACTGCAAGCCTGTGATTTAAAGATGGCCTTATTTTTTATGTGTTTGTCAGGCTTGTTAGATTTATTGTTAATATGTTAAGCAATAATATGTGCATATAATACACTAATGTTTGTACATCATATAGAATTTTTAGATAGCTCAACGTTTTCATGGCATCTTAGTATAAGGTTCATGTTATTTATTAAAGCAACGTTTTTTGACAGTGCTATGTTTAACATAATCCTGTATAGAACTGATGAACATATTAGAAACAATCTTAATTCTTACTGTATTATAATTCTTATATTCGGTTATTGTATAATGTACTTTTATCTTTGTTGCTATTATATTTATTATTTTGTTTTCAATAATACATAGATTAGTATTTAAAGTATATATAGACTTATATTTAAATTGAGGGACCTTTGGGTCAACTGGTTAGGGTCTCTTACTAGTAATCACTAGCCCCTGTCTGCTGTGAGTTCAAACCCCACCTGGGACCTAATTTCAAGTGCTAAGAAACTGTACAGCCTTTCAGAAAGTCGATGGTTCTACCCATGTGTACACTTGGGATCTTCCTTCACAGTCAGAGCTAGAAATAGTCGCCAAATGACTCGTGTTATTGGCATGGCCTTTAATCAGTTAAACAAAAATAAGTGAAGTGAATACATGGTTTAGAGTGCTTTTACTGCTTTATTGATAACAAGTGCTATTACTATAAGGCCAATTAAAACAATGTTCAGTCAATACAAATTGGTAAAATAATATAATAATTTCTAGTACACAATACTAATATTTACATGTATGCTCAGACTACAAGTAATTTTATAATTGGCCTGAACCTATCATTAGTTGTAGAAAGTTAATCGGACAACTTTATTAACACATGAATTCATTTTTGTTGTTTGTAATTATATACTCACTAATCAAAACCTGTAGGATCATTGATATTTATGTAAGTTGTTTATAAAAAATTATTAGAATTTTGGTTTCTCTTAATTTCACCATTTTTCCTGAGTTGTTGTGTTTCCTCATGTTAAAGAACGTTATAAACTTATCTAAATCATTTGTGTCCATTTGGCTTTTATTCAAACATTTTTTTTAAAGATTTTTTTATGATTTAGTTTTCAGGGGAGACAAATAACTTTAAAATTGCAAGTTAGAGTTCTGTCCCTTTAGATAACTTAGAAAACTATGCAATATTATACATTGTTTTACATATTCTCATCTGTGTGACATATTTTGTACTGTATGTACATGAATGTTTTATTATTGATAATGTTCTACGTACGACAATGTTGAACAGATAATGAGAATTATCGCAGTTGTTTATTGATGGTGGCTATCTTACTAGGAAACTGTTTAGAGGGGGATTATTTTATCTTTTGTTATTGAATATTTATCATATTTGCCAAATTGTTTTTTTATCATATTATGTCTGTATACATAGAGAATCATTAAAAAAACATACAATTATCAACCATTAAATTGTGTTTGTCTTTATTATGGCTTATATTCTGTTGTCATCTGTGGTAAATGAAAGGAAATAATATATATGACAGAACATTTGTTGACATTAAAAGACCTTGATGGAATTGAATTAATTTAAATCTGAAGTTTTCTTCAGTTGCCTAAACTGATTTTCATGTCCATATGTGTATTATCAGACTGAAATTACAAAGAGATTATTTGACTCAAGTCTAGACTTGTCATGAAATTGACCAATGACATTACTATATATATTCAAGAGCTCATCTCAAAACTGATTTGAAATTCAGGTGCTTTAGATAACTATTTGGATTTACAATTCCCTTGAAATTGAATGCTTGTAAAAAGTGTTTCACCTTTATATTGTTTGTTTGTGTATCTTTTATGAGCTGTTAAATTTCAATGTCTGAAATTTGTACCACTAACAAGATTTTTAGCTCACCTGATTCATCAGGTGAGCTTTTAGGATCGGTGAATGTCCGGCATCCGGCCACAATTAGTTTGTTTACACTCTAGCAACCGCAGCTCTTTACTAATCTTGATTAAACTTGCTCACAATGTATATGGCCACAATGTCTCGGCTAAGTTCGATTATGGGCAAAATCTGATAATAACTTTAGAGTTATGGGCCCTTGAATTACAAAATTTGCTATATTTAGCTTGTTTACACTCTAGCGCATTCATTTATTCACCAATCCTAATCATATTTTCAGTAAATGTGTATAACCAAAAGATCTTGGACAAATTCGATTATGGGCGGAATCGGACCAGAACTTCAAGAGTTATGGGCCCTTGATTTTGAAAATTTGCTATATTTTAGCTTGTTTACACTCTAGCAACTACATTTATTCACCGATCCTAATAATATTTTCAGTAAATGTGTATAACCAAAAGATCTTGAACAAGTTCGATTATGGGCGGAATCGGACCACATCTTCAAGAGTTATGGGCCCTTGACTTAGCAAATTTGCTATATTTTAGCTTGTTTACACTCTATAGCGCCTTCATTTATTCACCGATCCTAATCATATTTACAATGAATGTGTATGACCTTATGGTTTTGGACAAATTAAGTTATGGGTGGAATCGGACCAGAACTTCAAGAGTTATGGGCCCTTGGATTAGAAAATTTGCTACGTTTTAGCTTGTTTAACATAATTATACCTTCATTGTTGGTTTTGATCTCAAAATCTACGTAAAAATGAGTTTTACAAGATGGAAACTATATTACCTGGTCATTGATTATTGGCCTTTGTTCTCAGGTGAGCGATAAAGGGCCAATGTGGCCCTCTTGTTAATGTTGAAGGCTGTAGATGTGGCTTCTCGATGCATATTTTAAACTTCAAAAATGGGTTGATAGTTTTTGATGTATAACACTGGTTGTTTGTTATTTTACATTAATCAGTCTATTTACTATGAAAGAATATCATAAACTGATGCTGACATATTGACTTATACCATCACCAAGACCTAGGAAGAGGATTATACTGAATAATGATTTTTTTTAAACTAAACAAAAAATCAGCTTTCCATAGCTGTTGTATGCTTGGCACACATGAATTTTGATGCAGACCAAAGTACCTTGTTTTCTACATTCGCCATGCAATTATTGAACTGGTTTCCATTCCATATGTTGCAGTGCAAGTCCATGTTAGTTTGGTTTCCATGTGTACTGTCAGTACTTTGATTATATATTGTTGATGTGGAAAATTAGTTATCATAGACCTAACAGCTACAAGGCATTTATAATGTGATAAAAATATACAAATTAAGTGACTGTTGGATTTAAAATGTTTTTACTGATTTATTTATTGATTGATAAATCAACATATTAATTAACTGATATGTCTATAACCGCTGACATAGTCATATTGACCATACTGACAAGTCATGAATTTTACTATTCTAGGCTATCAATTGGTAATATCAGGGATGCTTGATACATGCACTAAACATAGATTTGAATATAATTATACACAATTATATACATGAGCATTATACACTCCTGCGTCAGATTTCAATTCAGAACAGAAAATAAATTCACACTTAATTCAATAAAACTAGTTAAAGAAATGTTTCCTGTGAGAAAAATTTGTTGCAGCTTCTATATTCTGCACAACTATTTGTTACTGATAAAATACACAACAGCTAGCAGGTAAATAACAAGGCAAGTAGAGGTATTTCTGTGTTATGGTGAGTCACAATCATTTGATAACAGAATTCTGTGAGCATCATTTTATTCTTTGTCTGCAATTTATCATCAGTGGAAATATGGCTTGTTCTGTTTTGTAAGTACATCAAAGTGGATGTTATTGTGCTGTAAGTACATCTAAAGTTCGATTAAAAGTTAGTTATTCGTTACCATTCCTATATTAATACGTATCTTGCTTAATAAGATTCACAAGAGATAACACATTATTAAGGGAAGTAACTCGAATTATTACATATTGGTGGTCAAAGGGAAACTACTCAATTAAGAAAGAGTTATCTTTCTTAACATTCTTGTGGCGCTAAATCAAATTTGACCAATGAAAATCTTTGTAACAAAATCGGTTTGAAATCTCGGATGAATAATTCCGAATGCCAAATGCGAATGAAAATACTGTTATTTTCACTATGTAACTGGAATAGTTATTGACTTTCAATAATTCAATTTGATTTTTCTATAACTACAGGTTTGTAAAGTTTGATTGCCATGAATGTATATACAACGATTCAAAACAATCGTATTATGCCTGATGTAAAAAAGTGGGTGGGGTATTGGAATTGGTTCGAATGAAATCAAATTGATTTTGAGTTCGGAGATTTATATAAATAAAAGGATATTACTGCATGTAATCTCAATACACTTAAATCAACGGACTGAAAGTATTGGCATGTATCAATTTGTGATGTGTCATTTGTGCTTGATGTCTTGTCATTTTTCTTATTAAAATTTTGACAGCTAGTGCTTGACTCATGTTTGACAGTATAATGAGAATGGGATGAATTGTTAAATTATATTGTATGTGTAATAGGAGTAGAAAACAAAGTACCTGATGCAGTGCTGGAACATAGCCTAGTCCAACTGACTGTTAGTGACAACGAAATAATTTTTCGACTTGACCCCGTCCTGCACAATCTAACAGTAACAAAGATCTGCATATTGTGTGCGGAAAATCCCCAATTAAAACCCATTAGGTACGATAACTACAATATCTGTGACCAAAGTGAACCGTTCAGTTGGTAGAAAACACGTTTCTATACTCCTATCAGTATAAATTCCAACATACTTTTCTGAAAGATGCATTTAATGTTTTGTTTCTCCCCACTATTTCCCAACTGAAAACAAAACCAGAATAATGGCGTTAAATGCCGGTGTCATTGTAAACATTGCCTATTCTCGAAAATTCGCTTTGGAATGAAATGAAGTACAAGTTTAAATAATAATAAATAAGCTGGCATGTCAACGAAACGTTGGCAAATAAAACGTAAATCAACTTTCGTTAACTCTTGGTACCCACTGTAAAGATAGATTTAGAATTAAACTGTCTGACAGTAGATGCATATGGAGTGAAACTGGATGTGAATGTTACTTAGTACCGTTTTTTTCATGCAACATACAATTTTAAGTTTAATATAATGTCATATTTTAATTAAATATTAACATAAAATAATTTAAGTTGCATGTTTTATTATTATTAATAACTGGTGTCAAAATACTTAAGCTGTATTCAAGTCCACTCTGTAATATTGTATAAACATGTTAAACTGGCCAACATCTCGTTGACATGCAAGCTAGCTCGAACTTGTACTTAAATTATCTGCACAGTACATTTAAGAGATTTTTACCTTGATGCTGACAGTTTTCCATGATTACGCCTGCAGTTTTATTTTTTGTTGTCTTGAGAAACAGTGGTGTGAAACAAAACCTTAAATGCACCTTTCAGAAAAAGTATGTTGGAATGATGTACTGGTTGGCGACCTACGACCGGACACTTTTCGCACATTTTTTACAATATCTTAAAAACTGTTTAGATTTGACACTAGATATATTTTACCTGGAGGAAGCTAGGTTCAAGTCCAATATGACGACATGTTTTTAATTTACTTTCTAAATATAGAACACACATTTTGAGGCCCCGACGTGGGGTCATTAAATTGTGTTAACTTTGCTTAAAACAGTACCATATTTCCGGACACTTAGTCGGCAGTAATAACACGTCTGTTTTATTATGTTCTTGAATATTTTTACTGTCATTCATAAGTTTATGAAATATTTTACTCGTATATGCACTATTCTCTATGTAAAAAGTATCTCCCCTGCATACAAGAATGTATCGTATAAAAATAAACACATACTGTACCATATCATCAACATGTGCGGATACGGACTGTGGATAAAAAATCAACGTTTATCATAATACAAAATGTTTTAATAAAGTTTTTTTTATCTCTTCTTTGGAAATGTTCGTCTGCTTCATATGTTCTTATATTTGACTCCTTTGAATTTAATCCGAGCCTCACAGAAATATTTGCGCATGCGCAATGCACTGTATTGGACATCCCCCCGCGAACGCACTTGTAAACAACCGGCGAATATTGTAAATGCCGTATTTGTATCAAATATTCTTGCATTTCATTGAAGTTGTTGATCTTGGTTGTTGCAAAATAAAGCGCTTGAGTGATCGACAACGAATTATCTAAGTAATCGCCGAAATAAAGCGTTTAAGCGGGTGTCCGGATTTGATGGTCGTCCGGAATTGTAGGTCGCCAACCAGTATGCTCATATCAGTCAGAGTTTTCATTAAGAACAGATTGCCGATGACCACCCATCAGTTAAAATTTAAAGAAAATCGGTTGCAGTCCCCAAGTTCAAAATAATTATAAACTAGGTGGCCCCTTTGATCCGCGGCCAAATCGGTTACTTTCATAAGAAAATCTGTTATACTGAATATTAATGATAACCTTTATAAGACTCAATCAGTATAGAAACGTGTTGTCTACCTACCAAACAGTCCAAATTGGTCACAGATGTTGTAGTTATCGTACCCAAATGGTTTTAATTGGGGATTTTCTTAACACAAATATGCAGATCTTTGTTGGGCTGTGTGGACAGGGCCAAATTGAAAATGTCACACTGTCACAAACAGTTGGATGCTCTATCAACTGACTTACTGAGCTATTTGGGCTGGTTAATATCACAGCTAATTTATTTATAAAATTTCAAATGTGAAATGATTCAGTCATTCAGTGATTCAATGAATAATGGAATAATTTGATTAATGTTTACAGTGTGTTCTATGATGTTGAATTTCAGTGAGTTGATATAAAGATGGGAGATGATAGTGAGTGGCAGAAATTGCCCACTGATGAAAAAGTACAACACAAGGTAATTATATATGTTAGGTTTAAGTTTTGATCCTGTCTGTGGATTTTCTCTTTCCAGGCACAGTCTTTGAATTAATTGTTTGTGATGGGTTGCCTGACTATATACTATATGAAGGGAACTCTCTAAATCTAGGTTGTCCCCCCCCCCCCCCCAAAGATTAAAGAAGGAAAAAAATCCTTTCAGGCACTGGCAACCCACTAATTGATTAAATTCTCAGACTGCAGACATGATATAATTTAAACAGAAATATTCAGATATTTTTATCAGACATGAAGTAGATCTAGTTGAATGTTAAAACTGACATAATCAGGCTTGCGTAAGACCTTTTGTCAAATAATTAAAAAGATTGGAAGAGCTAGGCTAGCGCTAGCTGATCGCCAAATCGCTATTGGCGAGTCAAAGTCGAATCTGGCGAGTTAAAATTCTGAAATGGGCAACAAAAATCGCCAGACAAGATGCTATTTGGCGATTCTAACAGGCCTTGATAATCCAATACTTTAATCTCAAATACGCATTTTTACACTGCAGACAGCAGTAATATGTGTGACAAACAATACATGTCGATTGTTTACATCTGTCAACACCAATTTAATTGCCCCAGGCGGTCATTCATAATGCAGATGACTCTTCTATCAAAACAACCGCGAGTGCATCTTGGTTGTGAATAAAGTCCGTACCATACCGGTACAGTCCGGGTTGTATTTTCCGAAAATTGCTTTGCACTTTACTGAACAATCTCGCGTTTTGTAAGTTTTTATTGACAATTTACTTCAAAAATACAATGTCATGTTGAATTTAGAAGTATGACCAACAAAATATAAAAAAATCGTTAATTTTCAAGCATGGTTGTTTAACTTATACTTCCGTGAAGTATACGAATTTCGGACAACACATTTCGGATAACAGCATTTATTGAGTAATTTGTGTAAACCTGTTCTATTTGTTAATGTTAGATGTGGTATATTATCCTTGATATATGATAATATGGCACACATTTATGATGAAATCATCATTTGCCAGGGCAGCAGTGTTACTGTTAGTCTTATGAAAATCATGATGCAGTTTTAATGTTGGATTGATTATTATAAGTTCATAATGACTTCACCATTTGCAATTTAATAATATTGCAGCTCAACAAAGTAAAAGGTGTTAGAGCCAAACAATTGAAGTTACCATCTGCAATTTTGTGAAAGAGATTCATCTCCTTTTTCGTATGAAACAACACAACTCACAAATAATTGATAGTCATGTTGATATTCTTTTGGGTGTATAGATTTGTTTCAAGACAAAATCTGAGCAATAAAATGTGATTTGAACTCATGCCTAGATAGTCAATGCATCTAGATAATATCAGTTATTTTGCTGTTGTTTAAGTATATCTAAGACTCATGTCTGATAGAGTACATATAAAAGCAACATCTAAATAGTTGCAGCATGTCAAAACATAAATAAACCAAGTGACTACATTGCCCATAAAGTCCAGAAAATACCATGGAAAGTGTCAGTGCAGTAACAGGCACATAAAGCCATATTTCATGGTAATTGAACTGGTCTAATAATTAGCCAATGTGACCTGATTTGATAAATGCAGAGAAAACAACTAGCTGTATACATGTATACCAACAAGTCTTTGTTGACATGCCCAACATTTTGCTTTTGGTTAATTAAATGCTGATCTGGCTATTAAGAAATCCGGGTTAATAGCCAGACGATTAAATGTCTGGCTACTAAGAATTTTTGGCTAGCGCTAGCCTAGGAAGAGTCAAAACTTAATTATAATTGTTTTAAATCATATAAAGGTATGGAAAGCAAGATTAGCAGGGTATGAGGAAGCAATCAAGTTGTTTAGAATGATTGATGATGAAAAGAGTCCTGAATTCTCCAAGTTTGCTCCTTTGATAAAGAAATTTGTGACTGATAGCAATGCTGTGGCACAAGAGAAAGCTTTAGAAGCTGTGATCTGCTATGTGGAAAATGCTGCTGTGGCTACAAAGTAAGTTGATATAAGCAATTTTTTTACTGAGAAAGTGTCATTGATAGACAATGATTCCCTTACTGTGTTTTCCCCATCTATAGAAATTATTTCCCTATTTGCTGTATAAATATTCTCTAAATTTGTCTTTTTGTGTAATTTTCCCTCTTTTACCAGCGCCTTCCCCTTCCCTGATATGTATAAATTGTATGTAAAGTCATTTTGAAAAGTATTCCAGTCATTTTCCATGTGCTGAGAAAGTTAGAATAGTGAACTAGTCTGTATCCACTTTTCAGTACTCATATAAATACTCAACGAGTTTGTTTTAAAACTCAAAACTTTGATTCTTTCTGTACATGTGTGGAAACTTACATTACTTACTGTACTACAGTAAAAGTTGAATTCTTCTTCTGACAGAAATCTGTACAAATTATTGGCACAAACAGATTATTTTCACATAATGTGTATTAGTTTATATGATTATATAAAGTACAGTAATCAGCTGAGATCAGATTAAATACTGATGTACTATTTTGGTTCAAGTATTCATTTTCTGTACAAAGTATTTGAGGTTATTTGTCTGATGTATTTTTGGCTTTAGTTAAGGAAAGTATAATTGGTTGTTGGGTATAATTTGCAATGATCAATCTCACTCAATATCTACAATTTCTCTTCAGGATTGCGCATGATGTGGTGACAGGGGTTGTTACAAAATGTTTGAGTGCCAGCAAACAGAAAACAAAAGAACATGGAAAGGAGATAATCATGTTGTATGTTGAGGCAGAAAAACAGGATGTTGTAATTGAAGATGTCCTTGAAGGCTGGACAAATAAGAATCCGAAAGTTGTTACAGCAAGCATACAAGTCCTGAGAGAGGCTCTGTGGTATGCCATTCATTGTGATAATTGATATAAATGTTATGTATGAAAGGATGTGAATTTTCTTCCTTTCATAGAATTACCTTTCTTTAGGCACTTACTGTTTAAAATTGAAGCTGCCAGATCGAGTCTAGGTCTTTCCAAAATATGTTTTTTATGGATAAGGAAAACTTCTTCCCCTAAGTATCTGGGAATTAACATCCCTGTTGTATATATATTTTATTTGCTGATCCATGCAAATCATAATAGCTGACTTGTGTATGAGTAATTTTTATGAAAATATTGCAGGGTTCTCAATAACAACAGGCTGCAGGCCAATTTAGCCGCTTAGAAATGTGTCTGGGCTGGTTAGGAATCTCAAAAGTTTATAAAATATTGCTAGAAAACACCCAGACCCCCCTAGTCTAGCTTTTGGGCCTGTTGGCCACAAACTTATTGAGAACCCTGATATTGTACATGAATTTTAACATAAATATATTGTTTGTACAGGAACTTTGGGAACAAAATTATCCAGATTAAACCTATGGTGAAATTTCTACCTAAGCTTCTGGAGGACAGAGATAAAAATGTTCGTGAAGAAACCAAGCAGCTAGTGATTGAGATGTACAGATGGGTGGGGGCTGCAATAAAACCTAAATTGGTGGATTTCAAACCAGTACAGGTATAATATTTGTGGGATGGTTTGATATTAACCATGTCCAGTTTAACCTGACTTATAGACTACCAGTGAAGAATGATCAACTGCAATGAGCAACCATTTCATACATATTAATATTACCAGGGTGCTCACAGGACATCAAAAATTGAATGTAAAAAAATACCCATAGCTGATAATACATGTGTTTAAAGAGTAAATGAAATTGTCTACTAATGTAATAGTAAATTTGGCCCTTTGGTATAAATTCTCAAGAATCCAATGCTTGATTTTACTTATATCTCAGTCAAAGTGCCATAATAGTTATTTTGCATGCTATATTAACTTTCTTGAACATCATACTTTTCTTTTTTGCTACAATAAGAATTTTATATATCAAACAGTGAGATGAGAAAATTGTATGAAAGTTACCAGTGACATTTACATTGAAATTAATTACTGTCTGTTGCTAGGGAACTACTGAAATGTTTAACGTCTAAATTGATTGATGACTTTAATAAGATAGGTCTGGAGATAATATCTTTCTTGGCAATGTTTGTTTTTTCTCTAAGACTGTGGTGTTGATGAGAATTGATTGCTTTTTCTGTCCATGCTAAGCTGGACAATCTTGCACCAGGATTACTGATGTTCTTGAGTGTGATTTGGTTTCAATAACATACGATTTTTTATTGTCTGGTTGAAAATATATAGGTATACTGTCAAACCTGTGTTAACGGCCATCTCCAAATAAAAGCTACCAAGTGATTAAAACTATTCTTTGAAAAACTGTCAATGATTTTTTTAGAACAAAATGACTGCCGAATAAAGGCCTTCTGTAAAAAAGGTAATATTGTCTTTCTCAATGATGGTCTTTGTTCACAGGTTTAACTGTATTTTCAGATTAATTCTGATGCTGTTTTTGTCGAGCCCGCTTGCGGTGAGCTCGACATAGTCGCCACAATAGCGGTTGCGTGTCTAACATTAGTTAGTGTGTCCGTCCGGATCCTTGTCCGGGCTGTATCTCCCCTTATGCATTGACACTTTTTTAAATAACTTGGCATAAATGAGACGGTGTGCAGTTCGAAAATCCAGGTCTCTAGCTCAAAGGTCAAGGTCACACTCAGATGTCAAACGTCAGAAATGAGCATTATAGACCTTGTCCGGGCTGTATCTCCCTTATGCATAGAAACTTTTTAAGATAACTTGGCATAATTGTTAAACACCATGAGACGGTGTGCAGTGCGCAAAATCCAGGTCTCTAGCTCAAAGGTCAAGATCACACTTAGAGGTCAAACGTCAAAAATGAGCATTATAGACCTTGTCCGGGCTGTATCTCCCTTATGCATAGAAACTTTTTAAGATAACTTGGCATAATTGTTAAACTCCATGAGACGGTGTGCAGTGCTCAAGATCTAGGTCTCTAGCTCAAAGGTCAAGGTCACATTTAGAGGTCAAACGTAAAAAATGAGCATTATAGACCTTGTCTGGGCTATATTGACATATTTGAAAATAACTTCGGACAGTGTGTCACACATAAGATCAGGGTCCGTATTCACAAAGCATCTTAAGTAATGTTTTAACTTAAATTCGACTTTTTACTTAACTTTTTTGTACTAATATAAAGGAGGAAATCACAATAATATGATTTTATCTTTGTTCTAAAGATGCCAATTATGAAAATGACAATTCTTTTTCACACTTTTGATGACTGGTTTACAAACTTTTAACATGAAAAAAATTTACACTTAAGTAAAAATTTACACTTAAGTTAAAGAAAATCTTAAGATGCTTTGTGAATACAGACCCAGGTCAATAGCTACAAGGCCAAGGTCACACTTAGATATTTAAGGTCAAAGATGGGGTCTATTTTTTGTGTCTGCTTCATAACTTTGACATTTCTTGATGGATTTTGGAATTACTTGGCAGAAATATTTACCATCATGAGACGATGTGTCATGCGCAAGACCAAGGATCGTAGGCTAAAGTTCAAGGTCACACTTCAGGGTTCTAGCCAGCCTAATATCGCATGTCGTCCACGACATGCCTTCAGGCTTACAGTCGTATATTCGACATCCTTTAATTCCACCGACATCCCTTAATTACGTATACGACATGGCTTGTATACACAAACAATTATAAAAGCAACTACATCCGAATATGTGCCGCGTGCTGACTCGTTACGTCACTAAGAACAGTGTCAATCAAATATCAATAAACCAATGACAGTCTCGAATGCATGACGCAAGTCGCTGACAAAATCGTAACCCCGCCTTACCACGTGTTTCAACTAATTACTCGATGTTATGACCGTGAAAGTTTAAGCAAGAGTGTTGACAAGATTTTCTTATAATTATCGCATGCACACTTTCACTAAACATCCAGAATTGCACCGTTTGAAGATGTTGATTTTCGCCGCATTGTTTTTCACGAGTAGCTATCATAATTATGATTCTGAAAGTTTACACAATTTATGCAGCTCTTATTTATATGCAGTCAGCGGAGTGTCGCTTGCCATGCATATTTCGCATAAAGTTAAAAATATGAACGATACCTGTGGTACACACACAATGATCTTAAAATGACAATTTTGTTTTCAACCCGTTATGCAGTTGCCTCAATATAAATTGACACATTCCGCTGTTAGTGACGTCATTCGGTGATAGCAACTTATTTCGGAAAGAAATTCATTGCTGATGACGTATCGTGTGTATTTAGATTACACGTTTCTTGGGCAACATATGATTACTATGCCTCTGCGAATGATTTATATTTAACAACGACGAAAAATGCATAGATCTACAGTATCGGTGTGCAAATAATAATTACTGATATCATGCGACATAACTGTGAAATTAAGACTGAACATTTTTAATGCACGTAGATCTATACGAAAGACGAGAATATAAAAAATACGCGTTAGCAAATCGATCACCGAGGAATCTTTGAGCATTAAATACGAAATGAGACTCATGTGAGTCGATGGAATAACATTCATGATGTGAGTTCTCATCAGAAATCCGCAACGCCGATCTTGACATATCCAATCTTTAGATCCTAAATGGAAACATACGTTTCTGTGGATGTTAGTTTCGGAAAACGGTAACTTAAATATCATTATCTATTAAATTTTAACAGAAGTTACATGCAGTTGATATCCCAAGGACTTTAAAAAAATTATTCAAGTTTAACTTATACGATCTGATGTCATAAAGGAGTGAGTACAGCTACTTCCGGTTAAAAAATGTCAGTCGTCATTTTCTACTTTCGGTTTGAACTTTGGTAGTCACGATGTGTTATGTTTGTTGTCATTTTATTCAGTCAATAAAAAGTTTAATTGATTCAATAAAATTTCTTACTATGAAATATGAAATGATTGCTGAAAATACAAATAAAGAAAAAATATTCTAAAAATTTGATGTCAATCTAACTATGACTACAGAATGTAGACAAATGTGTACTGTAGAGTGTAGTGTATTGGATAATCTTATAGTTACTTGGCTTATCAGTTACTTGTCTGTATAGTTGCCTCTCTGATAGTAGGCCTATTGTACATCATTTATTAAATAGCCACTGAGCAATAAACTTAAAGTATAAAACCATCTCTGAGTTGGAGTTCTAATGTAAGTGCTTACATATAAAATAGAGAAACACTACATGTACTATCAAAGGAGACCTAAGAAGTGCGTGCCTGATAGAGCAGTATGGGTTGACATTCCATGTACTTCCATAAAAAGAGCATCCTGTCAAAACCATGGCGCCTCGGATTCAAACAAATGATTTATTTGGACATGCAAAACTGATACATGTATCTTAATTCCTATTGATTTGTGTATGATATGTTATATATTTATAACACTTTTTAACAGTTCTGTCTTTTGACTTTAAAATTCACTAAAATATGAACCACTTAAGTTGTTGGACTTAACCCCCCCCCCCCCCCCCCCCCACTTGCACACATTCAGACATTCATCGTACCGCTCACGGGTGACTCAAATTTGTATTTGCAACATGCCTTAAAAAAATCCTGGCTAGAACCCTGCACTTACATGTCAAACATCAAAAGTGTTATAGACCTTGTCCGGGCTGTATCTCCCTTATGCATTGACTTATTTAAAAATGACTTGGCATAATACAATGAGACCATTAGTCCTTGGCAACACCCAGATCCATAGGTCAAAGGTCAAGATTACACATTCAGTCAAATATATTTTCCTTGTCTGCAGGGCTGTGCCTTCTGTTTGCATTCAAGGATTTTGAAATAAATTGGTATAAAAGTTTACTTCAATGAAATGATTTGTCATGAACATCACCCATACTTGTAGTTCAAGGGTCAAGGTCACAAGCTATCTAAACGGCGGGCTCGACATGTTGCCCTTGGGCATCTAGTTATATGATGTTGATTGTCATTTCAGTGGTTATCTATCTCTGTCGTATTTAAACAGTCCTTTTTTGTGGTTTAAGAAATTTGCATAGTTAAACACCAAATTGGAGAATTTTTGAAATAAACTTTTTTTAGGTAGCATCTTGAGTTATGCAGATAACCACAATATTTATATTTGATGGCCCAACATTTTAGCTTCTTTTTAATTACTGGGAAATCTTTTCGCTTTCAATACGAAAATATATACTTTTTAGCTCACCAGAGCACGAATGTGCTCAGGGTGAGCTTTTGTGATCGCCCTGCGTCCATCGTGCGTCGTTACGAATACGTGGCGTCCATGTTTACTTAAAACAACATCTCCTCCTACACCGCTATGCCAATTGCAACCAAACTTGGCTGGAATGATCCTTGGGTGGTCCCCTTTCAAAGTTGTTCAAAAAATTAAATTTCATTAAAAATTCTGGTTGCTATGGCAACAAATTGAAAAAACTTTAAAAAATCTTCTTGTCTGAAACCACAGGGCCTAGAGCTGAGATATTTGGTATGTAGCATTGTCTAATGGAACTCTACAAAGATTGTTCAAATTATTCCCCTAGGGTCAAAATTGGCTCCGCCCCGGGGGTAACTTGATTTTACATAGACTTATATAGGAAATTTAAAAAATCTTCTTGTCAAAAACTACAATGCCTAGAGCTTTGATATTTGGTGTGTAGCATAGTCTGGTGGTCCTCTACCAAGTTTGTTCAAATTATTGCCCTAGGGTCAAAATTGGCCCCGCCCAGGGGGTCACTTGATTTATATAGACTTATATAGGAAAATTTAAAAAATCTTCTTCTCCAAAACCACAAGGCCTAGAGCTAAGATATTTGGTATGTAGCATTATCTAGTGGACCTCTACCAAGTTTGTTCAAATAATTGCCCTAGGGTCAAAATTGGCCCTGCCCTGGGGTTTATTCTATTTTATATAGGAAAATTTAAAAAATCTTCTTCTCCGAAACCACAAGGCCTAGAGCTAAGATATTTGGTATGTAGCATTGTCTAGTGGACCTCTACCAAGTTTGTTCAAATTATTGCCCTAGGGTCAAAATTGGCCCCGCCCCGGGGGTCACTTGATTTATATAGACTTATATAGGAAAATTTAAAAAATCTTCTACTCCGAAACCACAAGGCCTAGAGCTAAGATATTTGGTATGTAGCATTGTCTAGTGGACCTCTACCAAGTTTGTTCAAATTATTGCCCTAGGCTCAAAATTGGCCCCGCCCCGGGGGTCACTTGATTTATATAGACTTATATAGGAAAATTTAAAAAATCTTCTTCTCCGAAACCACAAGGCCTAGAGCTAAGATATTTGGTATGTAGCATTGTCTAGTGGACCTCTACCAAGTTTGTTCAAATTATTGCCCTAGGGTCAAAATTGGCCCCGCCCCGGGGGTCACTTGATTTATATAGACTTATATAGGAAAATTTAAAAAATCTTCTTCTCCGAAACCGCAAGGCCTAGAGCTTAGATATTTTGTATGTGGCATTGTGTAGTGGACCTCTACCAAGTTTGTTCAAATTATGGCCCCGGGGTCAAAATTAGCCCTGCCCTGGGGTTTATTCTATTTTATATAGGAAAATTTTAAAAAATCTTCTTCTCCGAAACCACAAGGCCTAGAGCTAAGATATTTGGTATCTAGCTTTGTCTAATGGACCTCTTTAAAATCTGTTCATATAATGGCCATGGGATATAAAACGGCCCAAATGGGTCACTTGATCTTACTTAGACTCTTATAGAAAACTTCAACAATTTTAATCTCCAAATGACCTTTTCTCCTGGTGAGCATTTATAGGGCCATCATGGCCCTCTTGTTTACTTGGGAACAGGGCCTGGACCACACTGGTTTTTCTTGTTGTTATCTTTGTATATATCATTAAAATGTTGAAGTTTTCTTGCTGTTTACATATTGTTAATCAAGTATTTCGTTTTGTTTTAAAAAAATGCAGGTCGCTGAGCTAGAAGCAGAGTTTGAGAAGTTACCAAGTTCAAAACCACAACAACAGAGATTTCTAAAATCACAACAAGATCTTAAAGCAAAGATGGAGGAGAAAGCTGCTATGGCTGAAGCAGGAGAAGAAGAGGAGGAAGATGAGGGTATATCCAGTTCACACTTTATTCTGTTTTTTTTTTTGTATATGATTATCTCACAGATTCTTTATGATTCAAAAGATTGTCTTGATATTTATATGTTTAATTTAGGGCTTTCATTTGATCCTTAAACAGTATGTTGACTCTTGAAATTAGTAAAGTATGGATTCTGACTCTTGAGAATTTGTACCAAAGGGTCAAATTTGCTATTGCAATAGTATAAAATTTTGCTGACTCCTTAATTCATTAACATCCAGGGCATAATATTATTTAACCCTCAACTTTTGACATCTAATGAAAACACTGAATTTTCTGAAAATATTTAAATCTGACAATCTTTTTTGTTCCCGGCTTGTTTTCTAAAAACATTTGTGATACATAGGTAAGGCCTAAATTAAAAATATGTTTTTTTGGTTGCCCTTGGTTGGAAAACTATTTTATTTTATTTCTGAATTTGACTTTACCTAGCATGAAATTATACTTCTATCTGGCAGCATTCTTTTAACAGTCATTTTATGTATTCTGCTAACATATAACCATTTATTGTATACTTTACAAATGATCGGAATGAGGAAAACAGCAGAAAGCAGCTCAATAGCGCAAATAAAAAAAGTTCTCCCAGATTTTGCAATAAAAGTTTTTGGGTCTGTCGGTAAAGGGCAAACAAACTTAATTTTGATATAAGCCTAATTTAAGGCCTTAGAAATTGATTAGTTTGTCAGCATGGTTTAAGTTAGTGTGTTAAAAAATATTGGTATTTAACTTGATCTAGAATATTGTTATTTAATGTGCTGTCATGACAAAATTCCACATTACAATCTCTGGATGGTTTATTTATCCAAATTATCAAAATTTAATGAGAAAACTGTGTCTCGAGGAGCACTTAATGGGGTTGATAGTGTGACTGTGTCCCCTAAATTTGGTTTTACATTATTTTTAATTTGATTCATTTTACATTACAGCTGATGGAGCGGAAGATGTGGATCCTTATGAACTTTTGGAAGCTGTGAATGTACTGGCTGCTTTACCTAAAGATTTCTTTGATAAAGTGGTATGTTTAATGTATTAAGTCAATATAGTGATTTACCAAAATAAGATCTATTTACAGAATTTTATTTTAGACACGAAGGTATCAGGATTTTTAGCTTGTCTGTTTTCGAAGAAAAAGTCAAGCTGTTGTGGTCACTGTTGAGTCTGCGATTGTGGACTAAAACTTTAATGTAGCTCTTAACTCAGAAACTATAAGAGGTAGTAACATGAAACATAGGTGGATAGATTGGTGAACAGGGGAGCATTGGCACCGCTCATGGCGCTGTTTGCATTTATAAATATTTTCTACATAATTTTATACTTGGGATATGATTTTTCTGTGAATTAGTTAATAATGGGGGTCATCCATTGTTGTCATCTCTTGAGGAAATCTTGCTTGATGAACAAATCTTGATGCACATAGTTGTATCTATCTAATTCTTCTACATTTATATTGCTTTTCTGATCAAATTTCTGCTTTAAAAATGTTATTCTGGGGCCTGACAAAAAAATGTCCACCCTTTGATCAGAAACTAAATCTTGGAGAATTTCTTTTCTTGAATTATTTATCAAAGTATTTATTAGATCTAGTTGACTTTGGACAATGCCTGAATTGAAGATGATTAAAATTTGCAAAAACAATTATATCTTTACTATAAAGTATATTGGTGTCGGTGCTGAAATATATATCATATATAAATTGATGAAAATACATGTACTCCCAATGGCTGATCAAATAGCTAACTGTGTACATTACAGGAAGCCAAGAAGTGGCAGGAGAGAAAGGAAGTGTTGGAACCAGTACAGAAATTGTGTGAAAGTCCAAAAATAGAACCTGGTGATTATGGTGGACTTGTTAAAGCATTATCTAAGGTAGTGATTGTGTTTACTTCTTGATGGTTTGAAGTTGCTAGGTTTGGCTATTTATTGTTGAAATCAGTATGAACAGGGCCGGCAAATCTGATTTTGACTTACTTGTCCATTTTGCCAGAAGCATTTCTCAACTGGTCCGTATGATATCTATATAGTAAATTCTGGAGATTTTAACTTGTCCATACAGGCTCGGGGACAACCTGGGCAATATGGACAGTTGATTTGCTGCCCCTGATGAAATTATATTTATGAATTCCGTTACCTCTTCAGAGGTATCTGTTTGTAGCATGATTAATGAAGTAAATAATTATTTCATTTTTTTTTTTTTTATCAAAAAAGATGGATTCTTATTTTGTTTAATTCAATGAACTAACAGCAAGGCATTTTCCTTATGTGTGCTATGTTGCCTACTCATGAATGTGTATAAGTGTCTAAAAAAACAATGTTTATTTCCAGGTGGTTGCCAAGGATACTAATGTGATGTTGGTTGCTCTTGGAGCCAAATGTCTGTCAGGTTTAGCTACAGGATTAAGAAAAAAGTTTGCTCCCTATGCTTCTAGTGTAAGTTGGCATAAATATTATATTTTGATTTTTGTAATGTGAAGTTGACATACATATAAAACATTAGTTTTGGGACTCAATATTCCTTTTAAGATAAGATATCAGGTCAAAATTTTACCGCACCATCAGTATGTTGATCGGTCTATTTTTACCGCACCAGTGATTTAGGCAGACTTGGTCTTTGGAGATCAGTGGCCAAATTTGAAGACTGACGCTTGCAACAAATGGTATTTGGTTAATTTTGGTGTATGTGATGAACCATCTTGAACAGGAGAAATAAATGCTTAATTTGTAAAAGTTTCTTTCTAGTAGCTATGGTGTGATATAAGAATCTGATTGATTGTGTTTTCTCTAGGTCTTTGACCAAAAAAAGATCAATTAAGTTTTGATTGAATATCACTAGCAGTCACCATAAAATCACTGCATTACATTAATGTATTTGAACGTTTCCAAGTTTTGCACTCTTATTATATGCATGTGTTTGAATGTTATGGAACATTTTATTTCAGTGTGTTCAAATTTACCTTGACAAGTTTAAGGAGAAGAAGTTGATGGTTGTTACAGCACTGAGAGAAGCTATTGATGCTGCATTTCTTTCTGTATGTTGTTCTATAATAATAATTTATTGAGAACTATTTAACTACTTGTACGACTGTTGTGTATATATTAGGTATTATTATAAGATCATTGCAGAGTTTAACTTAAAAGAAGATAGAATACACTGATTTCTGTTATTACAGTTACATAGAATCATGTTAAAATTGTTATGGAAAGGAGTTATTATAAGTTTAAAACCTAAAGCTTGATTTTCAGTCAATTATTCAATTTTTGTACCTCCGGCATCAAATGATGCAGGGTAACAATGATTGCATTGTCTGTTAAATGTTATAATTACTTGACTTACATTAAACATGTATGTTTGATATACATAAATGAATAAAAACTGCTGAAACAACTGTTTTTAAGCATTTGGTTGAATGGGGCAAAAAAATCTTCTTTTGTGTAGGACTTCATTTACATGATAAATAAAATGGATATATTTTTCTTTTAATCTATCAGACTTTCATCTGCCTCAATGGAGATAGATGGCTATAAAGCTAAAACCCTGCATCTTTAATTTGCTTTCAACAAAAAGTGTTAGAGGTTCACAGATATATTATCAGCCTTTCTAATATAAAAGTAAAGACTATATGATCTTACATAGTTAATTAAAATTAGAAAAATTCTGGTCAAATTCCTGGTACATTTTAGTGATTTCATAAATGCTCAAATACTCAATTTGGTCATCATATTTTACCTATAAATAACTTCTTTCATATCTCAGACCACATTAGATCCTCTCACTGAAGATTTGATAGCAGCATTAGAGAACAAGAACCCCAATATTAAGGCTGAGTGTGCAAGTTTTCTTGCTCGATGTTTTTCTCGTCAGACGTTGGCTACTCTTCCGAAAAAACAACTGAAGACATTTTGTGCCAGTTTATTGAAGGTGAGTCTGTTTAATGTATTTCTTGCCATTTTTTTAGCATGACCTATGGATAATTAAATTTTGAACATTCCTGTCAAAAAAAGCAGAACATTATTACTGCATAGCAAAACTGGATGGGATTTTGATAGACAAAGAAAGTTTCGCAGGCCCATAAGTCATGGCTTAGGACTCATCATGTATGTATGAAAATTGATGCTCATCAGTTGGGTTCTATCAGTGAATTTATTGGAAAGACAAAGGGAGATAATCCCTTGTAAACTGTAGCACAGTTTAATAAGGTGAACAATATCAACCCTGACGAAACCAGAATATGACCCATACCCTTAGGATTGGGGAATTTCAGCGGTATTTTAATCAAAATTAGAAAAAAATGTATACATGTGATTACAATTTTACAATGTTCAACTTATTCTTCTAACAGTAGTAGAATTAGGTATTTACTACCAATAGTGATGTTAATAAACTTATAAAAAAAATCATTTTATGATGCATGCCTTAACAGTCTTAGCTCTTATCATCTAACCTATAAAGTGATTTGTTAAAATGTATGTTTTTATTTGTATATGTTTCAGACTGTGAATGACACAACTCCTGATGTGAGAGAAGCTTCATTTATGGCACTAGGTACAGCCATGAAAGTTGTTACAGAAAAGAATATAATGGCCTACATGGCTGATGTGGATGCTTTAAAAATGCAAAAAGTAAGATTTCATGGGCTTACCACTAACATTGTTTTTATATTTCATTCTTTTTTACCCGGGGCTTTTTTTCTTCTATACCAAGGATTCTATACCAATTATTATAGGCGTCTTCCCCTCAGGCAAATTCTTTAAAATCATGCAGTTTCCCAAAAAATTCAATTTACAATTAGTTTTTTCTTCCCATTTTGCAAAAATTATGTTATTTTCCCCAAATTTAAAGGAATGGCCCCTTCCCCTACCTGTGAAAAAAGCCCTGTTACCTTAAGGAAAAGGTTTTGGGATAAAATCTTCATGGGCTCAAGTTTAGTCCCAAAATCAGTCACCTGGAAAGGCACTTGGTATCACTTGTTTTTCGGTATAGAAAATATTCCTTTTGTTCACTCTTCATGCTGACCCTATTTTTATCTGAGGAGCATGGACTTTTTTACATCTAGGTCATTCTTTTTTTCGGACATTTTTATATGAACATATCTGGAGTGGTTAGATGAAATTAGTTTTCATTTTACTATAAATATTTGCTTTCTTGTTGTACTTCTATATCATGATGATGTGTATATTTCCAGATAAAAGAATGCTGTGATAAAGCTGTGTTATTAAATGCTAAAGGTGAACCAAGATCCGGTGGTGCTGGAGCTAAACCAGCCGCATCTAAAGCTGCTGCAGAGAAACCAAAGGCAGTAACCAGACCCGGTGCTCCACCCGCTGTAAGTTTCATCTACTCATACATACAGGGTATCTCATATTACCCTGATGTACTAGAATTGTTTAGAATGGTCCTGATGAGGTCCTGATGAGGATCTTGTAATGTATAGTTTACATACATCTTTGTACAAATTCTGTTAGTTTTACCTAACCAAATGAATTATATCTGGAATGTTAGTGTGTCAGAAATGTTCAAACCCCTCCATTATTAGCTCCTTGGTCAATATGTTGGTATATAAGCGCCGTTGGAGTTTCAGTATTCTCATGACTTGATCAGGTTCTGAAATTCAACTTTACATTATGGTGTCACGGTGTATGGAATGTTTATTATAGTAATTTTATTTCATTAATAGATCTAACAAACATGATTTGTATTATTGTAGGGAAAGATTTTAAATAACAACTAGAATTATCTATAAGACATAAATGTAAACATTTGTTGGATATATTTCAGGGTGGTGCTAGACCAAAAACAGCTCCGGCCAAATCTGGTGGGGTAAGTAGTATATATATTCATTCAAATTCTCTGGTTAAAAAAGGTATTCTGAACATATTTTGATCAATTATTGTTCTAGCTACAAAACTGGCATTAGATACTCTTCTAATATGTTAATGTGCATAACAACTTTAAACTTAATTTATTTGTTGTGTGTAATCTATTTCCAGCCACCAAAAGCAAAAGCTGGTGGACCTCGTAAGAAAGAACCAGCAAAGAAATCTAAAGCTCCTGTCGAGGAAAAGACAGAAAAAATGTTATCTGTAAGTAGCTGTTAAAATCTCCTTTGGGACCAAAAATTTAGTCATAACATTCGGGGGTTCTCATTATACCTTTGAATTTCGGGAATATTGAGAACTGGTTTGTGGTGGTTTAAATAATGAAGTGATCACTGTGAGGTCTTGGTGTACTGTGATTTCCAATATTTATTTGATGATGTATGTTGAGATACAGAATTTTTATATGATGTATAATCTGTAGGTTTTTTTGAGAAAATCAAAGGCATGTTTGAGACCTTTATACACACACTCTTTGGTTCTTGGTCCAGAATCTGGCATAGCTTTGTTCTCCTATCAATCAAACTACTTGTCTAGAAAATGGATGTCATTTCATTGAATATCATAGCTACAAATCTTGCCACATCTGAGGCAAGTAGTCTTTAAGGTGTTTTTTGTCCGCTGTTAAAAAGTAAATGCTCAAACTGCATACTAGTTGTGTGATTTTCTGTGTTTGAAATTGTAATATGTAAGCTTTGTCTATGAAAAGTCACCTTAGGATTATAGTTCTGATTTGAAGACATGAATGAAATTTATATGTCAACTCCATAAACATATTATTTATGCACATTTTGGAACATTTGTAATTTCAGCTTTATTCACCTTTTGTGAAGTTGTTTAAATATTTTCCTTTACTTTTGATAAGAATTTCCTCTTATGTTATATACATTGTTCACATGATGTTATCGACACTACAGGATGATGCTGTGTTAGAGAAGGCTACAGATCTTCTTGGCGCTGAAATGTTGGGTCAGCTAGAGAATTCTAACTGGAAGGAAAGATTGGCCGGAATGGAAAACTTAACAACAATGATCCGTCGAATGAGCAAAGATACGATACCTTGTCAAGTGTGTGTGAGAAGTTTAGCTAAGAAACCCGGATTTAAGGATAACAATTTCCAGGTAAGTGATCAAAGGAATAAAGTTCTTGAATGCAGCTGTAAGTTCACAAATCTTTATTTAATATTTTTTGCTTATATCAAATGTGATAGACCTTGTTTGCTCTCTGGGCAAACATTTCTCTCCAATCTTTGATAGATAATTTTACGGACATAGTATTATGCACTTGGCATCAAATTATTTGAGGGCATATAGTGATTGCCTTGTCTGTCCATCAGTACAGGGTTAAATCATACTGCCACTGGGGATTATGCATGTATTGAACATGGTGTCTTGTTTTGACAGTTTTTCACTTTCATATTCATTTTTTCAGGATTTTTGAAGACCTGTTTTGTGATTGTTTGTAAGGATGGTCTCTTCCCTGTCTATAATCTTTTTCTTTACTTGTTTTTGTAAATTATACAGATATTGATGCTCATTTTGATATTCTTTACTGTTTTTCAGGTTTTGAAATTGCGAATTGAGCTAGTGTCTCATCTTGCTCAGAATGCTGAGTTTACAAAAGTATCAGCTGAATTTTGTCTACCTGATCTCGTAGACAAAGTGGGGGATGCGAAAAATGGGGCTGCTGTACAAGAAGCATTCAGTTGTATCGCTGAGGCAACATCCCTTGATTTTGTTGCTGGAGAGGTTTGTATTATGTTTGACTGGTTCTGTTCAGTACCGTATAAACAGTTCATCTTTTCTTAGGGCCGTGGCTGTGATCCAATTATCTTTTATAAAATTAATCTCTACCTTCACATTGAAGAGCTACATTCAGAATTGTCTCCTTTTTACCATGAAAAACATTAGTCTTTCTTTGAATATAAATTATGTACAACTCCTATGACAATTTCTTTATATTTGTTCTTGTTATTTACATTTCTTCCAGAGTGTATCAAGTGAAATGAATACTTTAGAATTGACAGAATAGAATTTTCAAAGGAATGTTTTTGAAAATTGGAAATGCATAAAAGTCATTCCCTTCAAACCTGTAAGAACTAGTAATCTTGATATCTGCGTATGAATTATGTGTTTTGACTGGTTTTATATTTTAGGTTATGAAAATGGCATTTGCACAGAAAAATCCCAAGAACCAGTCAGAGGCTGTGAACTGGCTTACAAAAGCTGTGACAGAGTTTGGACTTAAGTAAGTGGTGTACTTGATTTTAATTTTTCAAGGAGAAAAAGATATACTGGAAAACTTTTTGAACAAGTTTTTTGATTTCAATGTAATGGCTGTACATGTATTCAATTTAAATTTGAATCTTGTAAGACTGAGCTCATCATTGAATGATTTTTATGACCATAATCAAGTTTATTATGTTCACTGGTTTTATGTATTAAGAATAGTAAGTAATGTTATGTAGACATGAAGTTTATGTAATATTTGAAGTGTTTGTTTCAGTACTACACCTAAAATACAAAGGTAACTTGGTGTGTTTCTTTTAAATGCACATTTTAGGTTTATG
Organism: Lutraria lutraria; assembly: GCA_964023205.1. NCBI lineage: Eukaryota > Metazoa > Mollusca > Bivalvia > Venerida > Mactridae > Lutraria > Lutraria lutraria. The sequence continues at coordinate 35,693,606 of OZ026846.1, forward strand.
TTACAGAACTTCTAGTAATGCAGTGATGTCTCCTTATGGTGGAAGAATATATCTTTGTTATAAAGATTTTTTTTTTTTTTTTTTATATCACATTGGTTGTTAAGTATTTCTTGTGCATATCTGTGATTCACACTTTTGTTAAACAGTTCTGATTGAGGTTTGGCAATGTTTTTATTGGAAAAAAGATTTAAGTTTGTCTTTGGATCTATTAAATTTGTAGAAATATTTTGTCACAAATTTCTAAGAATTTTGTTGACTTAACTTGTTTTTGTCAGTTTTTTTTCTTTGTTTGATGTAGTCTTGGATATCTTTAGAAGTTACATCTATCTTTTTTCTATAAATAAAGTGGCGTGCATTCTTAAAAGAATTATTTCATTTCGCAATGGCGCTTTGAAATAGATTTTGTATATGGAATGAAGCCATTGATTGTCATTTGATTTTTCACCATTGTAATTACTTTTTTTATAAATGTTGTAAAGTCTAGAATCAATATTTTACTTTTTTCTGTCAGAATTCCAAATTCATAAATAATGAGCATCATTTAAAGTTAATGAAAACACATATTTGATCTAATTTGTGTCTAATCTGTTTGTGTTCCTTATACCTAGATGTATGTATCAAAGAAAGAAATAGGAATTTAGATTGACTTTAATCTTTCTATCAGTCTGAAATGTTTTGAAATGGAAAAAACTATAGGATGTTCTTTGGAAATAAGAAGATTCTGTTGTTTAGTGCTCAGATATGTAGCTTTGTGATAAGCTTGAGTGATTATTTTGGTATAGTAAATATGTTATAACTTAGGAACTTAACTGAAAATTTTAGTTTAGGCCAACGGAAGCAATTAAATTGTTTTGTCATGTAGTGGAAAAATATGCTGAATCTGTCTTAAGTTCAGTGACAATAATTGGACTTGTTGGTCCACTTTATTGAACTTATAGTTTATGTTTTAGTTGTGGAAAAAACATGCAGGAAGAATTGACGTGTATTGATTTATGCAATTTGTTACCGTATGTTTATTTACATTCTAGAGTACAAGTAAAGCCACACATTGAAAATATAAAGAAAGCATTTGCTCACACAAATCCTGTAAGTATTTCTTGCTTAAGTTTTTATAACCTTTTCTAGTCGAGGCTAATAACCTATTTTTAAACCACAGTCCAGGGTTTTAAAACCTGATGTGATTTGTAATTGATGAGAAATTGTATTTAAACATTAAATAGCAATATCTGGACAACCAAAATACTTTAAGAATAAAATTGAGATTTAAGCTTGGAGACTGCCCTTAAGTTTTTGTGTACTAGTACCAAGGAAAAATACTGAAGCAGTCCCAGTATCATATTGAAATACTGAACAAAAATTGACAACTGTCATTGAAATGAGGTTTTCAAAAAATTGCTTTTTTAACTGGCCTCTGTAGAAATTACTTAAGTGGTTATGATTTCTGACTAGTTAGCACTAACAACTCACTGCTGTAAATCTGATTTGGACCCGATAAATCTTCCATGTGTGGAGACTGTCCAGCTATCTTATGGAAGGTAATTGGTTCGACCCAGGTATACACCATTAAAGCTCGAAAAATTACCAAATGACTCTAGCTGTTGGGCAGAAAAAAATGGGCTTTTCCTGTGCTGTATAATTTTATGTCTTAATAATGACGTCGGTTTTATTTTGACGGTCGGCATCACAACCACCAAATCTAGAATATCTTAAAAACATCAAATTTTGCATGCACAGAAATAAAGACTATGCTGTAATTATTAATTATTTGGCCTGTTGCAATAATTTATTAATTTTTCAGGCGGTGAGAACATCAGCTATTGGACTGTGTGCAATCCTTTATCAGTATATGGGACAACAATTAAGAATGTTCTTTGAAGATGAGAAAGCTGCATTATTACAACAGATAGATGCTGAATTTGAGAAGGTATGTCTGAATATAAGAAACTGTGTGTAAATTTATAGATTTTAAGTTCATTCGAGTCATTTGAGAGCTCAAGGGCAATCTGTATTGTACTGAAAACTAAGATATCTAGGATTGTAGGCAGTCTGTTTGTTGGACATTTTTACAGTTGCAGACTGCTCACTGATGTATAAAGATTTGATACAATTTATTGAAGTTAAGCTATATTGACCTGTAGACGTATGGACATTTAAAAATTGTGATGGTTAGTGAATCTTGGAATTGTATATTTCGAAGTGAAACTAACTTCCGCAATTTTATGTTTACAGGTCAAAGGTCAGAAACCTCCAGCCCCTATCAGAGGCCTCAAGTCAGCTGCTGATGATGATGAGGAAGATGAAGAAGAGGCTAAAGATGATGAAGGCGAAACTGATGCTAATGATTTAGTTCCAAGAAATGACATCGGGTAAATATTCTTACAAACCCATCATGAAAGATTAGGATGGAATTCTGTATACAGAGCAGAAATTTCCAGAATTGAAAAAGATACATAAAACTCAAAGACTTATCTGTCAAAAATGCCAAGGGGGGGGATATATATGAAAGACACAAATTTGGAGAATACTCATGATGCAATTAGTGGAAAATTCGGCTAATTTTCCCAGGGGCCGATGCTGAATATCAGTGTCACTTTCTTACAAAAATACTCTTGATACCATTCAGCAAGTTTTTTCCATCTTTGTTTGGTACCCATAATAGGTACCTTCCCAAAAGATTCCCAATTTGGGTCAAAACGCAGCATCTGGTACTGGTACATTTCCCAATTGGGAAAAAAAATCACTGCCATTACCACTCAACCACTGAGATCCCTAATCACTTAAATGGTTACATCTTCATCTGGTACAAGAGTTTACTAATTGTTTTAATTATGTGTTTTACAGTGAGAGATTCTCAGGTGAGCTTATTGAATCCTTGTCAGACAAGAACTGGAAGGTCCGAGGTGAAGGTCTACAGAACATTATTTCAATCTTAAATGAAGCTAAATTCATCACAGGAAACTTGGGGTCCTTGCCTGAAGCCATCAAAGCAAGGCTTGGAGATAACAACAAAATTCTGGTAAGATCTGGATTTTATACATTTAAGTGAAATTATAATCATTGTGATCCTCTCTGGGAAATATATAAATAATTATGATGTCATTATGGATGTTCTAAGTATCTACTACTGTATGCACCATTTTGCATTTTTATGTCTTTTTATGTCAAATGACCATCCAACTTTTGATGTATTTACCCAACAATGAGCATGCTAATTGTAATATTTTGATATTAAAGTATGTATTAAATCTGTTTTATTTTTGTTTATTTGGAATGCTAGGCTTCAGACTGTGGTAGAACCTTCAAACATTATTCATCATCCTCCCATGTAAAATTTATTGTTCTTTAACAATTTTTGTAGAAAATATTGGTAGATGTGTTAATATAATTCACCAACTGCTGCTTGATAATTTCAGGTCACAACAACTCTTGGTATATGTGTAACCTTGGCTACCAACATGGGTCGACACTGTAAGCAACACATCAAGGTCATTGGCCCTGCACTGATTGGTTGTCTTGGTGATAGTAAAGTAAGATTACCATTCTTCAATCTCTTTTCATCTGCTTAATATACCTTTCTTAGAGAATTAGTTTTTACAAAATTTCAGGCCTAATTGAAAGGTTGAACATTTGTAGAAATTCTTTCGTGTGATTTTATTTTTACTGTATTTGAGTGATTTTTTTGGTTACAAATGAACTGGTTGATTCTTAAGTACAAATTATGGTTGACACAAATGACTATCAGACCTTAGTCCTGAGGTTAAAGAATTTATGATGTCAGATCAAATATTTTGAGAATAACTGGATCCATATAAATTTTGGTATAAATTAAGGTTCATATATATTGTAAGCCAGTAATGTCTTGTTTAATCTAATGTTTTGAAGTTAGTCAGTCCTCTGTACCCATAGTAGGAATTTCATATACAAAGTGAGGGAATACATTTTTTTACAAATACAGTCGCCCTATGAATAAAGGTCATTCTTTTGAAACTGTCAGTTGATTATTTAGAGCAAAATAACCTCTTAATTAAGGCAACCTGTCAATAAAGGCCACATTTTGTGTTTCCCAAGGGTGGCCTTTGTTCACACGTTTGACTGTATATGTATATTATACTTTGTAAGGGTTTGAATTCATATTGTATTTTATTGTATTTATTCTTTCAGCCTGCATTAAGAGCAACAGCTGTTGGTGCATTAAATGCCTGGGTTGATCAAACAACACTTACACCTCTTGTGGAATGTGAGGCTTTTAGTGATGCTCTCAAGTTAGAAAACCCCAACCTACGACAAGAGGTTTGTTTACTAGGTTTAAAAATAGAAATTCTTTATCTTAATCAGGGTCGTCATTAAGAATATTTTTTAAGAGTTGAAAGAAAATAGTATCATGCTTAAACAAATACTGCAGTTGTACAGACAATTCCATCTATGTTTTGACAAATTCAAATCAGTCTAAATCAACACAGACTTGTCAGGGATGTCTTTTGGCAGATTTTGTAGCCAACATTCGGTCATCAAATCTATGAAAACAAGAGATAGTGCTCTGTGGTAGACTAATAATGATAAAAGTTCCCATCACAGACAATGGTGTTTGTGTTCATTTATAAGTTCAAATATTTCAGCTATTGGCATGGCTAACAGAAAGGTTACCAAATCATAAACAGTTACCTAAAGATGAACTGAAGCTATGTGCACCCCATGTTCTGACTTGTCTAGAGGACAGAAATGCTGAAGTACGTAAGAAAGCTGGTGATGCTTTGGTACCATTCATGATTCATATTGGATATGATTCAGTGATTAAAGCCACTTCTAAATTGAAGGTTAGTGAATATTTATATTTAGTTTTCATCATTTTCTTACTTTTTCCTGCAATATGTAATGCTAAAAAGGTTGTATGTTTTAAAACTTTGTATTTATTTTGTGTAGAAAATATTCAATTCCAAGTCTTAAACCTTACTTTACCTGGATGAATTCCTTTGAATGATTTATGGTTTGTTCGTTCTGTGTATCTTTTAATCAAAGATTGAATTAAATTCTACTTTTTGTCTTCATTATTCAGCCTGCATCTAAGGACCAGATTATGCAAATCATCGAAAAGGCCAGAGAAAATCTACCTGCGAAACAACCTAAGAAGAAACCAGTAGCATCAGCCCCACCATCAGGCAGAGCCTCGGCCCCAGCAGCTGTCTCCAATGACTACGATGAACCTGAACCACCTCTAGCAAAGAAAGAAAAATCTCCGAGCGCTGAACCTCCAGAGAGCAAGGGAACTAAAGGCCCTGGAAAAACGAAAGCCAAAGCTGTAAGTAGTTAATTATTGTTTGCTCATTCTATTTCATTATCTAAAGGATATTTTTCTGAGTATTTTTTAGAATCTCAGTTTCCTAAGTCATCATATTACTCTTCTGTGGATTAATCAGCCTTGGTATGTTGACTGTTTCAGGTATGAAGGTTGCATGATTATGTTTTTGTAAGGTCTTTATTTAGTAAGACTATTTGATTGCTAAATTGAGTTTCTATTAGTGATTTTTTCCCACCTGAAATACATTCAAACTTGTGATGACGTAATTATGACCTTTATTGACATTTGGCCTTTACTAGGAGGTCATTTGTTCTAAATAATCCAATACAGTTTTTTTTTAGCTCACCAGAGCACGAATGTGCTCAGGGTGAGCTTTTGTGATCGCCCTGCGTCCATCGTGCGTCGTTTGTCGTGAAGCGGCGTCAACTTTTACTTAAAACAACATCTCCTCCTACACCGCTATTCCGATTGCAACCAAACTTTGCTGAAATGATCCTTGGGTGGTCCCCTTTCAAAATTGTTCAAAAAATTAAATTTCATTAAAAAATCTGGTTGCTATGGCAACAAATAGAAAAAACTTAAAAAATCTTCTTGTCCGAAACCACAGGGCCTAGAGCTGAGATATTTGGTATGTAGCATTGTCTAATGGAACTCTACAAAGTTTGTTCAAATTATTCCCCTGGGGTCAAAATTGGCTCCGCCCCGGGGGTAACTTGATTTTACATAGACTTATATAGGAAATTTAAAAAATCTTCTTGTCAAAAACTACAATGCCTAGAGCTTTGATATTTAGTGTGTAGCATAGTCTAGTGGACCTCTACCAAGTTTGTTCAAATTATTGCCCTAGGGTCAAAATTGGCCCCGCCCTGGGGGTCACTTGATTTATATAGACTTATATAGGAAAATTAAAAAAATCTTCTTCTCCGAAACCGCAAGGCCTAGAGCTTAGATATTTTGTATGTGGCATTGTCTAGTGGACCTCTACCAAGTTTGTTCAAATTATGGCCCCGGGGTCAAAATTGGCCCAGCCCTGGGGTTTATTCTATTTTATATAGGAAAATTTTAAAAATCTTCTTCTCCGAAACCACAAGGCCTAGAGCTAAGATATTTGGCATATAGCATTGTCCAGTGGACATCTGCCAAGTTTGTTCAAATTATTGCCTTAGGGTCAAAATTGGCCCCGCCCCGGGGGTCACTTGATTTACATAGACTTATATAGGAAAATTTAAAAAATCTTCTTCTCCGAAACCGCAAGGCCTAGAGCTTAGATATTTTGTATGTGGCATTGTCTAGTGGACCTCTACCAAGTTTGTTCAAATTATGGCCCCGGGGTCAAAATTAGCCCTGCCCTGGGGTTTATTCTATTTTATATGGGAAATTTTTTAAAAATCTTCTTCTCCGAAACCACAAGGCCTAGAGCTAAGATATTTGGTATGTAGCATTGTCTAGTGGACCTCTACCAAGTTTGTTCAAATTATTGCTTTAGGGTCAAAATTGGCCCCGTCCCGGGGGTCACTTGATTTATATAGACTTATATAGGAAAATTTTAAAAATCTTCTTCTCCGAAACCGCAAGGCCTAGAGCTTAGATATTTTGTATGTGGCATTATCTATTGGACCTCTACCAAGTTTGTTCAAATTATGGCCCCGGGGTCAAAATTGGCCCTGCCCTGGGGTTTATTCTATTTCATATAGGAAAATTTGAAAAATCTTCTTCTCGGCCTAGAGCTAAGATATTTGGTATGTAGCATTGTCTAGTGGACCTCTACCAAGTTTGTTCAAATTATTGTTTTAGGGTCAAAATTGGCCCCGCCCCGGGGATCACTTGATTTATATATATAAGGCTTATGTAGGAAAATTTAAAAAATCTTTTCCGAAACCACAAGGCCTAGAGTTAAGATATTTTGTATGTAGTATTGTCTAGCAGACCTCTTCCAAATTTGTTCATATTATGGCCCTAGGGTAAAAATTGGCCCTGACCTTAGGGTCACTTGATTTTACTTGGACTCGTGTAGAAATATTTTAACAATGTTTGTCTCCAAATGACCTTTTTTCCTGGTGAGCATTTATAGGGCCATCATGGCCCTCTTGTTTAAATGGCCTTTATTCATAGAGTAGCATTTATTTAGGGGTGGTTGCTAATACAGGTTGGAATGTACCATTAGATAAGATGCGTAATGGATAATCATGAAGTTATCACACAAGCATGGGGCTTCAGGATTTTACTTATTTTAGTGCACCCTCAGTTTTCAATAATTTTGCTGAAGTTATGTTTTTGTTCATCACAATTACAGGCAGCTGCTCCTAGTAAAAGGAAGAAAGTAGAAGAAGATACTGGACCTCCAATAAGTATAGTTGAGACAAAAGAAAAGAGATTCAAAGATGAAAAGAATATGAGGGTAAGTCATTGTGAGGGAGCAGGTTCTTTATTTTTTTGGTTTAGGGGCTAGATTATTGTCAGTCAGTCTTTGTTTTGGAGTTAGTAGAATTTTGGTTAGGTTCATGATATGATAAAATTTGAGCTCTATGAGATTTGTAATCATCATTATCATATTGCTCAGGATTTATTTGTTTTGTTTGCTTACTAACATGAAATGTATGACATTTTCAGACATTGAAGTGGAATTTCCTGGAACCAAGACTCGAATATTTGGAACAATTACGAAATCAAATGGAGAAGAATTTCAGTAAACATATGATGGAATTGATGTATCATCGTGATTTTAAATTCCACACTAAAGCCATTGAAATACTTATTAGTGTAAGTTTTTATTTTTCTTTCGTTAGATACGCCTATTTGTAGTAGCAGCAGATTGACGCCATTTAAAGTCAGTCCTTGATTTTGTAATTGCAGTATTGATGGAAAACAGTTGTAATCAAAGTAGTAAAAGTACTCATGAAATCTGAACTTACATAGACTTGCACTGCAACATGAAGCGGGAACTAGTTCGACCATTGCATGGTGGATGTAGATTAACATGGTGCTCAGGTCCGCATAAAAATTCATGCACGCCAAACTATCATTCAGTTTCCATAAATCATATTAGATAACGAGATTCATTTAATCTTAACCCCAGACAAGGGCTTGATTTAATGTGTTTCGGAAGTTACATTGAATTTGCTAGAAACTTGTCAGTACCAGAAATTTATAGGCAATGACATCCCTTTATTGACCAGTCAGTTTAATAAGTATGATAGAATCATTTATATACATCTTTTTTACAGTGTATGGAAAGTTCACAAAATGAACAGTTAGCTAATCTAGATCTCATATTGAGATGGTTCACACTAAGATTCTTTGACACCAATCCCAGCATGTTGAACAAGGCATTAGAATATCTACAAGGTCTCTTTAAGCTTCTCATTGACATAGATTACAATCTGCATGAATTTGAAGCCACTTCCTTTGTGCCATACTTAGTGATTAAGGTAAGAGTTATTTAATCTTTATATGAATAAACTTATATCGGCTGTATTCGAATGGTAGGGATTTTCTAGTGGCATACTTTCATTGAAACCACTGAAGAATGATCAGGACGTGATATTTAGTTTGCTGAAAAATTCTGTTTAGCAGAATTCCCGTATTGAGAGTAGACTGTGCTGCAAAATTGATCTCTTAGCCAACACTGCATTATGATAACCACCTTATTATATTGAGCACATTTACCAGACTGGTTTTCAGTATAATATATTTTTATATTTCAACTTGATCATGAAATTTTCTTAATATAAAGTACAAGGCATGTTAATTTTCTCCCAATGGGATCTTAATAAGGAGGGTTACAGGTTGTAATCTTAGGTCTTGAGCCTGTTTTACTGCTTTTAATTTAAACTTAAGTTTAAACATTTATGCCAAAGCCTTCCGAACGTTGATTTATATTGTATTTCTTTGTATGAACTACAGGTTGGAGAAAATAAGGACAATGTAAGACGTGAAGTTAGAGCAATATTTAAACTTCTGTATAAAGTTTATCCAGCTAGCAAAGTGTTTGTCTTCATCCTAGATGGTGTCAAGTCAAAGAATTCTAAACAAAGAACTGGTAAAATATCTCCCTTCATTAATTCCAGATTTTTTAACCATTCTGAATTTTAGGTATAAAGTAATAAGAGTTGGTAGGTCATTAATTTTTTTCCTGAACATACCTTTTGTGCTTTGGATTTTCAATTTGCCTTAAGATATTTTCATATTTTAGATTTTGCCTCTAGAAACTTTTGGATTAGGGTGGGTCTTGTTGCGCTTAACACAGCTTTTTTCTGGCCTAAGCAAACCTTTATGGACTTAACCACTGATGATGGCTTGTTATAAAATGTGTTAATCTTATGCGATTGTAGCTGAATTATTATAGGATCAACAGCCTCTCCTGTGTACACATTCATGAATATCATTGAATGTGAAAGAAATATTTACTTGTAAACATGACTAGACCTTTAAAAGTATTACTCCATCACAATAATATATCAACTTGATATCAAAGGAATTTTATTTGACAATTATGCTCAGAAGTTTACAGACCTCAACAAAATCTTTGCTTGAGGACTGTGATATGACAATCTTGGATTGATTTGATATTTTGGACCAGTTCTCTTTACCAATACATTGCCTTCATTCAGTTTCTACATAAGTTTAAAATCATTGTTAGTGGTTATCATATATATGTTTCATAAATTTCTCTGTACAGAATGTTTAGAAGAACTTGGTTATATGATAGAAACGTATGGACTCTCAATATGTCAACCTAGTCACCAGGTAGCCCTGAAAATTATAGCAGCACAGATCAGCGAGAGAGACAATGGTGTGAGAAATGCTGCTTTAAATACAACAGTCATTGCTTACATGATTCTTGGAGAAGGATTATATAAATGTATCGGAAAAGTAAGAATTAACATTAATACTTCGTTCATATCAATATTAAGATATGTTATACATGTACATGTGTGTACTGTCAATACTTGGTTTGTATGATGGTATGAAGACAAGTTGTACTAAATTATGGGATTGTGATGATTATTATGATGGTGACAATGATTATGATGAAAAAAATGTGTATTTATTTGATTTACTAACATTCAAACTGTTTGTTTTTTTATTCATGAGTCTTAAGTTTTTAGGTGGCATTTTCCTATTTGATCTTTTGATTATCATATGTGAGCTTTTCTTTCAATTGCCTGTGATCTCTAAGCAAACACAAGTTACATATATTTGGGTGTGTTGTTATTTTAGTTAAAAGAAAAAGAACTGAGTTATTTAGATGAACGTATCAAGCGTACATCAAAGAACAAACCAGCACAACCGACGCAGAAAGAACCCAAAGAACGACCGAAATCTGCACCACAACAACCTCAACGATCTAACACTCAGTTAGTATAATATTTCTTTAAGGCTGTGTTCAACAGTTTGGTGTGCTTGCTTATTGTTCTCTAGGGGTTTTTTTACGTCCCACCAACATCCGGGATCATTGGCAACTTTTTCAACTTTAATGGTGGAAGAAGACCTCAGACATACACCTGAGTAGAGCCACCTACCTTATGTAACCTAGCAGGACAGTTTTCACACGTATGAAATTTGGTCCCAGCATGGATTCATACTGTGGTGGGGGCTAATGATTGACAGTCAGAGACTATTGCCTCTCAGCTACATGGGCCCTACTTGGCTAGATAGTCCTGCATTTGATGATTCACTCTAGTTACTTATTTATGTTTTTTATAAAGTTTGTACCCTTAGAAGGATGAGATTATCTTATACATCTTTTTGTGTCTTAATGTAGAAGGAAGTTTAGGTAATGTAAATTCACTAATTATAGTAAGCTGTACTATTGGAAGTGTTTCGTATGTGCATTTGTTTATCCACAGTTGTTTCATCCATATGTTTCTGTTCATTTTACATTTAAAAAAGATGCGCTTTTTTATGGTCCATTATGTTAGATGAGCCAATGCGCTTAAAATGAATTGAGCCTTTTTATGCTCTAATGACAAATCTATTTGTAGACAAAATACACATTAGAATAAATCATTTTGTATTATAATTCATTTGGTTATGTATTTATGTATGATTATTTACAGACCTCAGATTCAAAGATCAATGACGGGTATACCAAAATCTCAGTCTTCTAACACAATGAAAAAAGAGTTTCAGATTGATATTGAAGATGATTCTAACAAAGAGAATTATCAGATGCCTCAGTTGATACAAATCAGTGGTTTAGATGATTTGTTACAACCTGTTGAATTACCAAAGACCAAGTAAGATTTATGAGTTATCTGTTTAAATTATGCACTCTTCTGTAGGAAACAGTTTGAGAAGTCATTAGACTAACTCGTACAGTCAATCCCATTCTGTCAGATTGTTTATCAAAAACCCTGTGAAAACCTGAATTTTCAGAAAACTGGACTTTTTTGCCCAGTCCAGAGGAGGTCTGGTTTTAAGGGGTTTAACTGTATATAGAATATATGCTGATTCAGTAAAATATGGTTATACTGAACTGAAATATTGTGAGTAATCATGAAGTACAGTGAAGCAAGTAATGATGTCATTTCTTATACATATTTGATGTTATTGTAACCTTGTGGAAATTTCAACATTATCCCAGGACTTGTAGCAGTTTATGTTAATATGTGTTGACTTTCTTAATTGAAGTTAATTGATATCAATTTGATGATGATTTTATTGGATTTTTAAAAAAACATCATTTCTTCTTTAAACAGAGTCAGACCTCCCTCTCCTGGTCCTAAATTCTTTAACAATGCAGATACGTCAAATACAGTAAGCTTTGTTATCTCACAAGTCACCAACAGAGATGTAACAACATGTGTTCAAGCATTAGCACAGGTAAGTCTGTTGATATCATCTTTTCTGCAGTCAAACAATAATTTCTCCCCTATTATATTTAGACGATTCCAGAAACCCATTATGTTGAAAGTCATGAATGAGATTGCTGTGTAAGATGTGAATGAATTATGATTAATCAATTACAGTAAATTACAGATATAGTAAACTTGGATAAATTTGATTGATTTGTTCATATTTTGTCTGTTTAACGGCCTATTCAACAGGTATGGTTATTTCAGAGCTGCCCAAGAGAGAGGGGAGATAAGGTATAGGAGAACCGGGCATTCATATCATTACTCTTATTTCAAATAAATTTTCCTGGCTCCTTATTGTGCCCGATGTAAAACTGATACACGCCTCACCGCTTTCCTGTGATTTTCTTTACACAGTACTTGGCTAGTGAAAGATGTAGTTGAATTACAGTTAATCATGGATATGCTAATTATTGATTCTTGAATACACCTTCATTTCATTGTTGGGGATATAGTGAAGGAAATACAGTCAAACCTGTGTTTGTGGCTACCTCTGAATAAAGACCATCCTTAAAATAAAGATCATTCTTTTAAAAATCATCATTGGTTATTTAAAACAAACTGGCCTCCCATTAAAGGCTACTTGTCAATAAAGGACACATTTTGTCTTAGCCAAGGATGGCCTTTGTTCACAGGTTTGATTGTATATGGGTCTAAATTAATTCATTATAACCATGTTATACTGTATTTTATCTACAGCTGGATGAGGTGCTGAATGATTCAGATAAATCTAGTATAATGGAAGACCATGTGGAACAATTACTTGTTGCCATGTCGATGCAGTTTAAGATGACCTATGCCACACTGATGGGTGATGAAGATACAACAAAAGATGATATTGTTAGATTATACAGATGTCTTCTGGGTACTCTGCTGACTGTAAGTACATGAGGTTCATTCTAAAAAAAACAGGCTTGAATTGGGACCTCATTTATCTGCGATTACAGTATTAATTTTGCTACTAGGGGACCTCTTCAGGATTCTCAATAACAGCAGGCAGCAGGCCAATTTAGCCACTTAGAAATGTGTTTTGGCTGGTTAGGAATCTCAAAAGTTTATAAAATATTGCTAGAAAATGCCCGGACCCCCCCCCCCCCCCCCCCCCCTAAAAGGCCTGTTAGTCTAGCCTTTGGGCCTGTTGGCCACAAACTTATTGAGAACCCTGCTCTTTGCACTCTGGACATGTGAAATATTTATTTGTATCACTTTTTATTACCCTGCCATTCAAATGGTGGAAGGGCATAAATTATTACCCCTGTCTGTCCTTCCGTCTGTTCAATTCTTGGTTTCCGAGCTATAACTCAGATATATTTCTTGGATTGGTTTCATATTGAGGAAGTTTGTCCCTTAAAGGGGCATGCCCAGGAACTGCTGTGTCTATTTTTTTGTACACCAAAAATGCGTTTGTCACTTGTAAAACCAGTTATTACCGAAAAGTTAAAGAAGAATGTCCACTCAAAAATGACCCTATAACGCGCGCGTCGGTATTTGTATGTCGGTTTGAATAAAAGGCTTACAGCCTTTTATTGACGACAACGATATTTCCGATACGTCTGAGAGTTTAACTGAGCATGTGCGCTGCCTTTCAAGTGAACATAACATGAGAAATACTTACCATTTCAGTTTGTTGACATTTTTTCCGCGATATTTTCGATTTTGACAGATACCGAAAGGGTCGAGTTGTGAAAATGACGAATAATTTCTGAGGCCGAAATCGGCAGGTTTTGTAAATCTTGAAATGTGTATTTTGAGTAAACTAGTGGGATGTTTTGTAAATATTTTACAGGACTTTCATTAATTGATTTAGGCATTAAAATGATACCAATTTGATTGATATTTGAGACCCTTCAGTTCCAGGGCATGCCCCTTTAAGCTGGAGTTTGGGTATTTTTTACTTGGTAATATCAATTGATTTTCTAAAATTTTACAAATTATTTTATTTATTGTCAGCCATTATCATTTTCACTCTATATTTGTTTTCAGCTTTTCCAAAATGCAGACTTGGCCAGTCATGCATCTAAAGATATATTGAAGGAATTGATCTATAACCTTATTACAATGTTGCTGGACAATCGTTTGATGGAGTTAGAGGAAGGGCCACAAGTTGTACGGGCTGTAAATGTATTGGTTGTGAAGATTGTTGAAAAGTCAGACCAGTCCAACATATTATGGTATTCTTATGTGAATGTTTTATATTTTCAGGGGTTAACGTTTTTGATTATTTGCCAGAAATGCCATTTTTTTTGGCAGGCCCAGACCATACTGGTTTTAATTGTTCGTTTTTTCTTCCCGTTTTTTTTTCTAAATTTTCAACTTTCGTCCGTGTATCTTTCTATATCGTATATATATATATAACTGTCAGTCGTATATATATTTAACTTTAGTAACATTGTTTTGTTAAACAGAGATAGATCCATCTTCCTATAGATAGATTGGCATCTTGATTTTGATTTTTTTTAATGGTTAATTCAAGCATTTTTGTTGTCATTTTCAGTGCTCTGGTCCGATTACTACAAGAATGTGTGGGAAGTCAAACATGTAGCAATAAATTATTAGAACTTATTATGAAGGTAAGAATCTGAGAATTGGATGTTGATGGAGGTTCTTTTTTGTTCATTAACTCGATTTATATTGATCATGCCTAATTAGGGATGTGATTATCTCATGGCTTGGGGAATATCATCCCTGGATTCACTGGGGCCACAGCAGGCCCTTAGCCCCTTGCTAAATGAATTTTGCCATCCTACTAATCACACCCCTGATTATAAAATTGTGTTTATTCAGTTCATTGAAAAAAGTTTCTAACCAACCTATCAACCTAAAAAAAATCTTAACTTAAACTAATTTCTATGATAAATACAAATTTGGAAAAATATAATTTGATATATAAAAATTGACCTTAAATATACAGTGCTGCTTAAAACATCAGAGCTTATTGACATCACTGGTTACTATATATCTTAGCAAAAGGCTCTGATGTATTACTGAGCATTTTAGGAATTAAAGCGATGATGGTCTGAAGTGTTATTTAGACATTCTTATGATTTACATCCGTGCAAAATGTAAGTATCTGCCTGAAATACATATTTTATTCATTCAGTGTATTTTTCTATTTTTACAGTGCCTTTGGAAGATTGTAAGAATGTTACCAGATACATATAAGCAGCTAAATCTGGACAGAGTGTTGTATGAAATTCACATATTCTTGCGGACGTTTCCCTCTAACACATGGAAGGAACGAGCCAATGATCTTCCTTTACGAACTGTCAAAACTCTCGTCCATTCCATGACAAGACTGAAGGGATCAAAGGTAATGATGTCTTCCTCTGTGTGGATTTATACAGTAAAATCACAATGTTTAGACCACCATTGGGGCCAAAATCTCTTATTGTTGTCATGGGTTTATTTATCAGAATGAAAGGTCAAGGGGAGGAATAGATCCCAGTTTGAAAAAATGAAAATGTTATGATCAAAGTTTCAATAGCTCTAGGAAAGACATATTTTATGATAGTTTCTTCAACACTTCAGACTAGAAATCCGCCCGGTTAGCTCAGTGGTTAGAGCGTTTGTCTACTGATCATGAGGTTGTGAGTTCAAATCCCTGGATGAGGCTCACACTGTCCTTGATTTGACTTAAGATATTACATCCTATGTTCAATTGTCCTCCACCTTTGAATTACATGGGGTAGCTTGGTAGTGGCTTGTGGATTTGGTTAGTACTAATTAAGGCCTGAATGGAATCCAGGAAAGCTGGTTAGGATAACTACCCGCCACGATATGACTGAAATAATGTTGAAAATGATAATGATAAATCAGACTGGAAATGAAAAAGTTGTCTTTTAATAGCCTGGTGTCTTGTGGACTATAAATGTTTCATTTCAGATATTAAGTCATCTTGGACAGATTGATGCTGGTGAAGCGAGTGAATTAAAGAGTTACATACAGAAAGTATTAATGTCGGAGGGTAATACACAACATGTGGATTCTGAAGTCAATGGAACAACAGATGATAACAAAATCTCACGGGTATGTTTGTTGAACTGAACTTATTATTTATTTCTATTTATTTTACATCTTAATTATTCTGGGGATATAATGAAAGGTCAATATTGAAATTTTGTTGGGTTATATAACAATTTTTATGTAAATATGTTACAGCCTAAAAAGTTGAAATGGTAAAATTTGATTCACTTTGATATAGTTGGTCTAAGATTTGATTTCCTGCTTTGTACTTATTAAAACCATCACTTGTTGGCTGAATGATAAGTTACAGATAGTATTTCTCACATATATATGGTATGGTATCACTGGGTCAGTGCTTTCTAATATTTAGCTTTGTATGTTCACATTTTCAGGGTTCTTAATAAGTTTGTGGCCAACTGGCCCAAAAGCTAGACTAACAGGCCTGCTAGGGGGGTTCCTGGCATTTTCTAGCAATATTTGATAAACTTTTGAGATTTATAACCAGCCCAAAAACACATTTTTAAGTGGCTAAATTGGCCTGCAGCCTGTTGTTATTGAGAACCCAGCATTTTATATGAGCCCATGAGCTTCTTTTTTTTCAGAGCACTTCCAAGTCAAAGCGATTGTCCAAAACTACTCATGACATGTTAACTGAGATATTTAAGAAAGTTGGTTCCAAGGAGAACACGAGGGAAGGTCTACAAGATTTACACGAGTTTAAAAAGAAGTATCCTGATGCAGATATTGTCCCCTTCTTGAAGAAAACATCCCACTTCTTCCAGAATTATATCGAACGAGGCCTGAAAGCTATAGAAAGAGAAGAGAGAGAAAATACGGAAGGTAAAATTGGTGGGTAGTCTTCTGACTGCATGCACTTTTATCTGTCTTTTATTGGTTCTTATGTGTTTCATTTGTAGACTTTGGTCATTTCTTGTAGACTTTGGTCCTTTTTTGTATGTATCTTAACTTCATTCATTTGACTGCCTTGGAGAAATTTCATATTTGTATTGTGATATTCTGTTTCTATTAAACAGTCAGGGCCCTCATTTCATGATTTTTTGGGGCTGAAATCGGCCCCATATTCCCCTCCCTAAGTGAATATACATTTTTCTTGAAATTGGCTTTTTGGAAAGTAGATAATTATACCTATAACTGATAGTATTGCTGTTGAAAGACAAAAATTCCCAATCTTCTTCTAAATGACGCAAAATTACCCTACCAGAGGGTCCCTGGCTCCAGTCCCCTAAAATGAAATTAGGGCCCTACAATTTGTTGTCTTGTTGTTGGATTTTGTTCATTATAATTGTTCTGTAAATGTTATATACATGTATATTATTATTTTTGTTGCCAGTAATGTAGTTTCAAATGGTAGACAGTTTATTAGATGAGTCTATCTGTTGTTTAGATTCTAATTAAGTTCTTTATTCAGAATATTTCTCATGCATGAATCAATCATTTTAAAAGTCTTGTTGTAGTTTTTTCTTTCTTTTATGTAAAGTTTTATTACTCTGATAGGCCATGACTGTGGTTAGTGCGCAGGACTTGTAACCCTTTATCTGGGTTTTGATTTCTGGTCCCGACAGGTCATACTCTTCATGAAAATTTGACAAAAATGTTGATTTTCCTCAACATGTGGAAAAGTTGCCCGATCCTTGTAGAATGGTAAGTTAGAACTGGTTAGAATACAGTCCAGGAAAGCTGGTTAGATTGACCTGTCACCTGTATATACCTGAAATATTGTTGAAAATTAGCGTTAAACTTACTGAAACATAAAGACAATGTTACTCTGATAGATTTGACCTGTCTACATTCTCTCTATGCTGACCTATGCTGTATATACTGTAAAGTCAGGGTTCTCAATAAGTTTGTGGCCAACAGGCCCAAAAGCTAGACTAACAAGCCTGCTAGAGGGGGTCTGGGCATTTTCTAGCAATATTTTATGAATTTTGAGATTCCTAACAGGCCCAAACACATTTCTAAGCGGCTAAATTGGCCTGCAGCCTGCTGTTATTGAGAACTCTGAAAGTCTCTTCATGGCTGATGTTTATTGTTGTTTATTTTCAGGAGATGACATCAGAGGTTCTAAAACGTCGGAGGATGGTAATATTGGCCATGATGGTTATACAGATCAGAGTACAAAGTTAGGTTATGATAATATGGCTGGCAATACCACAAACATGGTAGGTGATTTGATCAGTTGGTTAAGTTTTTGGTCACTAGGTTATGTTGTTATGGTGATACACATTTGGTTCCAGGCTTAGTCCTATTTGTACATTATTACATTGTGGTCTTGTTGTAAAATATTGAATTTTAACTCAAGAAACCTGCCAGAAACAATATCAGATTTACATTATCATGTTAGTAAGATTACTGAGATAGATAATGGATTTATCTCCATCTTAACTCACTCACTTGATTTCTTGAACTAGTTCCATTTATTTTATGGCAAAATTAAATCAGAACTTAAATTTTTTATGGAGATATTTTAACTTGGCTTTTAAAAAAGCCTTGTTGTCAGATTTGGTGTAAATTCTTGGTTGGGCTGTGGGCTTGTGGTTTGCAAACATGAAACAATTTGTTATGGTTTGATAACTTTAGTCTAAATAGTCTAATAGTCTATTGTTGCCAAGCATGGTTTGTAGCTAATTGTTATAGTGACCTAGCTTGGGGTTTGGGAGTTCAGGGGTCATGGTCATCATAACTAAAACTGAGATAGTTGTTTCTGGTCATTAAACAGTACTTAACCTGGTTTGATTGAAATGTAATTATTTTGTTACTGTATTACTTATTATTTCACATTGGTGATGAATCATGTTATTCGGGGATGTGATGTCCTGCGGGTTAAACTCTCTTTGGCTGAAAGATATACATGCTTTAAACATACATATGTAACGGTCCCTCTGATTGGTCAATGTCTCTGGCTCATCCAATCAAAATAACTCAATATAATTACATTCAGGTATTCTGTAATGGCATCTTCCAACTACATCAACAATAAATTCAACTTCTAAATCCCCCCCCCCCCCCAACCCCTCACTGATACATTTCAGTCCTATGGCTTCAACCTCAATCAAATCCCTGTTATTAGTAATTTGTATGAGTCATCTTTGATAACTAATTCGTAGATTGCTGTCTTGTATTTGTGTCAATTGTGGAATGTGAAAATCTTGAATGAATTTGGCTGGGACTTGAATAATTACTGTATTAGTCTCCCTCTTTTAGCTGTTTGATGGACTGTACAGGTAAATTCTTTGTTTTAAATTCCAGTCCAGTGAACAGAATGAACCTGCTGATGCTGAATATTTTATGGATAGATTACGGAAACTTAGAGCTCAGTGTGGTCTGAAACCTAACACTGCAGGAGAAGTAAGTAATGTCTCACCTGCAATTTATAGACAATACAGTAAAACCTCATTATTTAGACCATATTTGGTTCCCATGAAAACTGTTTTATATTGAAACTGATCTAATTCTTCAGTAAATGGTGAAAACCAGTCTGGAAATAAGTTGTTGTTGTAATAAGATGGTTTTAATATTGGACTGGTCATTATGTGTAACTTAGTATTTGTATCAATTGAACAGTATACATATTTTCTTTGTAGAAGTGACCTCATCTTAATGTTATAATTAAACTGAGAATTCTGAAAACAAAAAATTGAGATTTGAGCTCGGTTTATTAAGTTTTCATACAATTTGTATTCAGCTTGAAGAAAACCAGTCAGTCCAAGATGATAGAGAAATAGAAGTCCCCTCATATTCTCCTGAAGTATCACCACCACGGGTAAGATCTTTATGACCTGTAGATTGACTTAATGATAGAATATGTCTGTATTAAGTCTGTTGTATCTAGATATTGAATTTTGTCTGACAGAAGAATATTTTATCATTACATAAAATACAAAACATGGGGACATGATGGCTGAGCTTACCTGTAATTGTATTTGATATTTTATGCACAGAAAAGATGTCAAGTAACAGAGAATTTATTAAGATCTGTTTAACAGTTTTGACTTCAGGTTGAAGAGTCCCATTGATTAAGCCTGTTTAAAAATTTTGACTTCAGGTTGAAGAGTCATATTGATTGAGCCTATTTAACATTTTTGACTTCAAGTTGTAGAGTAACATTGATTAAGCCTGTTTTAACATTTTTGACTTCAGGTTGAAGAGTCCCATTGATTAAGTCTGTTTTAACATTTTTGACTTCAGGTTGAAGAGCCCTATAAAACAGATTCAGGAAGTGACTCTGACTCCAACAAACAATCTTCCATGCAAACTAAAGCAGATGTGTCTGATCTGAAGGCTAGGTTAGAAAGGATCAAACAGATGGCTAAAAGCTGAGAACATATTCCAATTAGCTTAAGCTATATTTAAAACTAAATGGTCATGTGATGATGGTGTCTGTATTTAGAACTTACTGATCATGTGATGATGGTGTCTGTATTTAGATCTTATTGATCATGTGATTGAAGTGTCTGATTTTAGAAATTAAAAAGTTAGATGACCATTTCAATGTGAAAACATAACTCACTTTGGAGGAATGGAGCTTAAAATGCCAATCTAGCCAATGTGGAGTATTTTATATCAAATTATTATTATCGTGGTTACCATGTGATATTTATAGAGATTTTGAGTTTCAAGTTGTGCTACTTCGGCATGCCATACCCAATATTTGGGTCTATTTTGTTTTATGCTTGGAAATTTCAAGTGTAGAAGGTTGGAGCAACATTATCATAGAATTTTTTTCTTATTGAACTTAGTTCATTCTACGATGCACTTGGCCATGCTTGACCCACTTACAGCCTTTTGGGCACAATTTGCAATAATTTCAGTATTTTTGTTTTCATTTTGCAACATTTTTTTCTCATTTGTTCGCTGCAGATTTGAGATGTATATATATTAAGCAAGTTGTTAATGAATGTGGACTTTTTTGTGATGTTTAGTTAGTGCTTCCATTTTGTACTCATTCATATGTCATTGTAATATGTCAAATCACGTCAACCATGATTTCATGATCAACTTTCATTCTGTGATAACTCTACTAACCATTCAGCCCTTTTTTCATCATAAAACGGGGCTTGTCTATTGTTTCATCTTGTGTTTATGTAACAATATATTAGTTGTTATCCTTACATTTTTTCTTACTTGTCTCTCACTCCCTTTCTATGACAGTTCACTCATTTTTGTTGATGTGTAATGTTGTTTAGTTGTGTTTTTTAAAGGTTTTCTATCTGTATAAAGCTACCGATTTATATCAGTAATTGAAAATAAAAGTTTAAAGAATCTCTATAAAATACTTGATGGTTTATAAATATATTAAATTAAACCATTGAATGACTAAAGTCATGCAGTCCTTATCAGATGAAAACATTTTATGTGTTTATTACAAGTTGTTCTTGACAAATTTTATGAGGACTTAATACATAGTATTGTTGAACTGTATGATTTTTTAACCCGAATATTCATATTTCTGTTTTTTTTCGTATCCTAAGAGCGGGATTTTTTTTTTAAATTGCAAATTAATGTTAAAACCAGATTTTGCTTGATTTTTGTGTGTGTCAATTTATATTGTTGTGTTACGTGCTTATACAGCGATGTATGGCCTAAAATATGTACTATGCAATATTTCCATTTGTTCACACATTTTGTTGATTTGCTCTTAGTCTCTGTGTTTCGTCTGTCAATGTAACTTTGATTCATCCTTATTTCTTACTTTAATCTCATAATTTCTTACCGTCTGTCTGTTACAAAGTCCTACGTATTATTTACAATGTCTGGTTTAATTATGAACCTACTTCGCAGAACATAAAAGCATCATGCTAGTTGCATGCATCATTGGCATTCCATTATAGTATTTTATTTTAGGGTTTAGAACTTTTTAGAAAGAACTGATTTAGAAAAGTAAAACTGAATTTTAGATTAAGAAGTAGTAATCTAGATTAAATAACACCACTTGTCAAAATATACATAATTGTTGGTTAGTGTAGGACTTCAGCTTGTCATAGAAAGTTTTAGTTACACTGTTAAACCTGTGTTAAGGGCCATCTCTGAATACAGGCCATCTTGTGAATAAAGACCATTCTTTTGAAAACAGTCCCTGTTTTTTTAGAAGAAAATGACCTCCAATTAAAGGTCACTGTCAATAAAAGCCACATTACATCTTTCCCTGGGATTGGATGGCCTTTGTTTACAGGTTTTACTGTACTGGATAAACTGATATAAAGAAATATATGATATAGTAAATTTAGACGGCCATATTGGTTTAGGTTATTCATTTGTTTAGGTCAAGTTAATATGAGATAGTATTAGTTTTGGTCGTAGATAATGACATGGGGCATAGTAAAATGTTTATAATTACATCATTCAATTGTAAAATGCATATGATTGTAACAGAATTATTTCAGCAATGCAGTTTTTACATTCAGATCTGATGTAAGAAAAAAGGGTTAAAGATGTGGCATTATGTATATCATAATTTGTATTCTAAAGTTGTCATGGTTATTGTTGTAAACTATGGTACCGATTTTACCTGACTTTCATTCCAATGCTTTTAATGATCTGTCCAGTGAACTTATACTTTAATTGATGATACAACTTAAACAGTTAAAGTTAGTGGGTGGGGTACTTGTTACAAATCATATTTTATTTATTAAACTGTTATTAAACATATGTTACATTGTGTCAGACTAAATTTAATAAAACATATATTAAATGTAATATCTATATTGACAAAACTATAGTTTAATCTTAATACTTAGTATAGTATCACAAATATTAGTGTTTATTTTTATAAATATTCACATTATAATTACCTATTGTAATAGTGCTGTCTTATGTAGTTTGTAAAGAGATGTTAAGAAGTTTTATTATCTGACTTCAGTCTTTGTCAATTAGCACAGTATACACAATGTTAATCAAACTTCAGGCATTAAGATATGTCTTAGTACTTCACATGATGGTTAATTATAGGGCATTGAGAGAGGAGCTTTCTTTGATGTTGAACTATGTGTAGATCATAAAATCCCTGTTTGTACCTTAGTTTTTAATTTAATCATCTGTGGTATATCATAGTTGTAACTGATATTTAGATAAATACTTGTAATACTGTCATGCTAGAAACGGGTTTGAAGATGAAAACTAGGATTTGTGAAAAGTTCAATATACAGTATTCTTATAGGTTAATTTTAAGATTGTACTCTGGCTAATTAAGGTATATCATTCTAATCACTTGTAAATATAGGCTATTTTTGTCATACAAACTGCTAGGACGGGTTTGAATTTGCAACTTTCCCATTGGTCAGTTTCAAAGCAATTCTCAGATCTAACCAATGGGAGACTAGAGTCTATTTTACACTGGCTTCCTGGCTTAAGTTACTTAGTACATGGTTTTGGTTATTTATAATGTAGTTCACTATCAGTGTTGATTGTTTACCTATTGTTTCAGTACTTTGTTACCCTACATGTTTGTTTATCTATGTGCCATCAAGTAACTTAAATATCTTCAGTTTCATGTGTTATATTGCTAAAATGTTGCAGGGTGTAAGTTTTCTGTATCATGCAGGGATTTCCGGGTTTGTACTGGCTTATGTTTATTGTTTACACTGTCTCTGGGTTAAGATTTCCAGTTAAAGGAATTTTTCAGCTTTCACCCATACTGTTTTATTATACCATCTATACAGTTATCGTTTGAACAGCATGGCTCATGACTTAAGCATGGTATTTATTTGAAATCATCTTCAGTTACCTCCCTTGAATCATGAATTGCAATGCACATAATTATTTGTTGTATGAGTGATGTGTAAAGTATGTAAAATTCATATTTTTCAACTTTGATAGTACTTCCACACTTTGTGTGATATTTCCTCTTCAATTCTTACTGTCACTAATCTTCTGTAGGATATCCTAGTTGTATTATACTGACTTTTGGTATATTTATGACAAATGTTCACCTATCGTTAGTTAAGGATTTTTCATTAAATTGTTTTTAATTGAATAAAGTCAATAATTTTGCCATATTGGACATAAATTATTTACCCCATGTTTTCCATGAGTGCTAAAACTGTGCTGCTTTTTAAGTTGTTTTCGAACATAAAATTTTTGCTTCAATAAAGAGTCCAAGGCTGGGCTTATCAGCTTAACAAAAATCATCACTTTCTGATGTCATCAGATTGCTTTTGATCACTAGATTTGCTAAAGAATGTGTGAATGATGTTAAACTGGATTAAAAGTCCAGTTTGTGTCCAATTCATGCCAGAACAAAAAGTAAAGCTTCTGATTAATTAACAGTTGAATGGGAGTCCTACAAATCTTAATGAAATTACTTTTAAAGACTTTCTGATTGTTCGATTAAATAATTTTATTGTTCAATGATCCAAGTGCTGAATATTTTGTAAGCATCTTTATTTATCAATTACCCACTTTTGTTTATCATCTTCTTAACTAATATACATTGTATACAAACACTGTCACTTGTGTAAGTGCAAGCATATAAAGATTTCCTAAAAGTAATTTTACCAAAAATCTTGCATGAAATGTTTCTATTCAATATTGTCAAAGTTAGAAGTGCTATGATGTGTCAAAAATTATCATTTATATATAAGTTAGATGATAGTATTATTTTATGTTATCTTGATAATAATCTCATATGGATTGTGAACTCTTTCAGTTATGTGTCTCACTTATTTTTACATTGAGTTTCATGAGACATTAAGTGATGCATAATACACATTTCATTGAAAATCAGTGACATTTTGGCTGAGAAAAGATTATTACTAATTATTTGATATAGAATGATAGACCACAGATTTGTATCAAGTCCTTGAACTGCTCCTTCTGTTTTCAAGTTTTCATTCAATATTTTATTGCTATTCAGTATTTTAATGTCTGGACTTGGTAGGTTCACTAACCACTGGGATCCCTACCAGCTCAGGTTTTTCAGTTTTGCAAACTTTAGTCCATGTGTATCTCTTCTCTGGCTTCTTGCTCCAGTCTGATTATTCATGAAGCATTTGTATATTTATCTGGCATGAATAAAATGGTGTCCATGTTTGTGTTTGCTGTCTCTAGTGATGTCTGATATTGTATGTTTATCAATAAAAAATAAACAAATTTGACTACAATAGTGTGTTACTTCGTTTGTCTTCATTATCTATGAACATAGACTTGAGTGAAGCATTATCAATATAAACTAGTGTCAGCTTATCTGGATCAGAAATAAGGGCCTGTCTATATGGTCTGAGTGGTTAAGGTTGCTGACTCAAAATCACTGTAACTTCTCGGACTGATAGAGGGTAGTCACTGTAGTGGGTACGTCAACTATGAAAATGTGATTTGAGCTTTGAAACAGATCTCAACGATGACAACTTCAAATCCCGGAACTTCCTTGTTTGTTTTGCCTCATTAAATCAAAGGATACCAAAAACACTGATGATGAATAACAAATTTAATCTCTCCTAGAAAAGACAAGAATGATAATGATGCAATTATTGGTTTGTTTTATTTACAAGCACGGAGATCCGCATTGTCTCGTATATCAACTATATCCCAATAAATGACCCACGTATGTTAGTTTCACATGTACAGCATTCCTTGACAATTTTACTGCGGAACGATTTTTGGACACAATGACTGCAAAACGATTTTATACTGTATTAAGCATTTATGACAATTTACAAATTAAACTTTTGAGTTTGGGGCTTCAAACATTAGTGGGACGTTTATTAGGTAATAAACGGTATTTCAGACACATTATTTTGGGACTTTGACATTGTGTCTCTTTAAGACATTATCTGACTGAGTTTTGTGGTTAAGTTCCTGGTTGTCTGAGAATTTTTGATCAATACATGATAGGATTGGCACATTGAATATGCAAACTCATGTTTCGGTGTTTGTAAACACAATATTTTGTCGATACTGTGTACATACAATGTGTCAGATTTGTGTATAGACCTGTAATTTATGCACAAATAAGTTATATATACAGTCAAACCTGTGAACAAGGGCCAATCTTGGGAATACAAAATATGGCCTTTACTGACAGGTGGCCTTTATTCAGAGATTTATTTTGGAGGTGACCGTAAACACAAATTTGGTTGTAATCCAAACAGTTTTACTGTTTAGAATAAAGTGTAAATATTAAGCAGTCACAGCAACTGGAATAGTTACATCTTAATTATGAAAGGGCTGATAAAACCTCTTAAGACCTAAAACATGTTAATTGCTGGTTACCCGGCCAACCCTATCGCCCCGCAACCCTAGACAGTTTACTAGCTCGAGGAACGGAACGTCTTTTTTACCTTTCCATCCGCTTTTAAGAGCCAAAAGAAACCCTGTCGGACATACCTACCATATCTTGAATGAGCATGTAACGTGAAACAAACATTTAATAGGTCTAATAAAAACCTGTACGTAAAGGCCATACTGAATTCTCTTAGAATTGTCCTTTAGTCACAAGCCGTGTAAATACATCCTGTATGAGATGCCCCAGAGAGGGATAATGTACTACAACTGGAAGAAGAAGCGTGTAAGCTATGTATAGTCTATACAAACAATCACTAGTATTCGTATAACCTGACAAACCCCAATAATGGAAAGGTTTCACTATATACACAAAAGTGTCTTGCTTTAATTCATAGTCACGAAAAACACGAACTTATGACATAAAACAAGCTCTATTGGTAGACGGTTAATTCCAAGAATGTTTATTATTATTCTGCAGTATACCGGAACTATTCTATTATCTTATAGATTTTTTAGAACAGAAAAAAACATGACACTGAAGATATTCACTATAGATCGTGTTCCGACCTTAGAAAAGCGTCAGTGATTCTTACACGGTAATAATATTGGATGTATTCATGCACATGCAATGACCTCTGGAAAATTACATCAGTGATAATTTTGACAGGGGATTAACGGTACCCAATGGAAATGAGGTAAAGTATATATATACTTTTGTATACAAATGTATTTATTTTCTTTTGAATACAAGAGCTCACTCGAATACAATTTTGCCACTCAGGAGATTAGAAAGTGATAATTTCATTGAATATTTCACGTGAATACAGTAAGTAAGGTATACTACTACTATACTATTGAGATAATTATCTTGTATAATTATCATGATTTTATTATGTGCTCACAAAATTGATTTTTAGTTTGTTTCATTGTAATTTAAATATACAGCAAATTATGGACTAAAGACCATCTGTAAATACAGATCAACTCTCTACAAATACCAGTTGTTCTATTTCTTGTACACATAAACAGTTTATTTTACCCTTTGAGTAAAGACCAGTTTCTTACCAGATATGGTCTCTATATATACACAGTTTTTACTGTACTTCATGCTTATCTAATAGCGAATTTCCTGGTCTGGATTCTGGACTCTTTGCACTGTTGTCGCCATCTGGTATAGCACATATGGCGGTATGAAATAAGCAAGCGTTTGTAAATCACTGATGTCATCGTTTTTGTATCATTCATTTCTAGTATCTCTTGTTACTGTTTGTTTAGTTTCAGTTGTTCGTTTGTTCCGATCAGTAATTCAATGATATACTAGTAGTCATAGAACATAGAATACTAGTAGTCATAGAACATAGAATACTAGAATAGTCGATCGGATCAAACAACTCATAAAAGAAGGCCTATCATGTAAGACCCTTACTAAGCTTGCTGCTAGTTACACAGCTTCATGGGTAAACAACACACTGTATGTAGTACTATGTACATGTACATAGAAAATACTAAATGAGTCCGATACAAGCCATTGAGCCAAAAGAATGGACAAACAATATACGAACCCCTTTGGCAAATAAGTTTATTGTTTATACTAATGCATGATATAATAATAAAGTTAAAGTCTTCCAATGTTTTTGTTTCAGTTTCTCATACATAAAACATGGTAATATAATCTACACATACACACTGCAGTCTGTCGTACCTATATTTATGATCAATATATAACGTACATTATAGTATATAAAATCTATAGAAACATTAGATGATCCAATTGTATTCATTGTTTCTTCTTGTCGTCATGGTGTATCAATGACAACAGCTTTAATCTAATTAATAAATATCTACAGCCAATCCTCCGAATAAAGGCAACCCTGTGAAATAAAGGCTATTCTTTTAAAAACCGTAATTGACTATTTTGAACAAAACCTCTGAATAAAGGCCACATCCCAGCAAACACAGTAACGTTGTGACAACGTTGCGACAACGTTTTGCATAACGTTGTGACAACGTTTGGAACAACGTTGCGACAACGTTAAAGTGTGGAGTTGTGTAAACGTTGCGACAACGTTGTGGCACAACGTTGTGAAACAACCAAACCACAACCAAAACAAAACCTTCTGTTAAAAGCTCAGTGGTTAGTTGGTTGCACATCGGTGCCAGCAATGCGAGTTCGATTCACAGTCGTCACAGTTGCTGACATTCAGTGCTGGGTGATATCCTAACTTGGTTTTGTTCACAGCAGTATTAGCTTCGACTGGGTGCATTAGAGCTAATGAACCCTGCCATATGCTCAGTTGGAAATCTTTCCATCCACTCCAGTTATCGGCTTTTTTAGATTACTGTAAATTACTTAATATCTGTGAGATCTTATTTTCGTGAATTTTTATCACAACTTTCGCGAGATCTTGAATTTGCAATGAACCTTATTTAAACTTTAATAAGTAATGCTGTTTATATTTTACCAAATTTTTTATTCGAGACATTAGCCATTCACGAAAATAGAACCCACAGGTATATTTGTCAATTTACAGTATCTAAACAAATAAACATTTACCTTTGAAAACACTTGGTTTAAAAATTTAAGCAAATCAAAGTAATATTACTAATACAAATATTTAATTCAATGTCAAATCATATAGTTACCTAAACCAAGAAATATGCATTTTACAAAAAAGCCATAATTGAGACAAAATGCAAGGCAAACAATAGAACATTGAACTGAATTTTATGATGGCAAGTGTTCCGAGTTTCAAACAAAAACTTGATTAATATTTCAAGCAAAACAATAGTTATGTACCCTACTTTCCCTACTGAGTCATCTTAATATGGTAAACCAGTAATCCATGTTTCAAAACAATAGTTTTTAATCGATACTTTAAGAAAACAATAGCACCACAAGCAGTACCAACTCTTGTTTGTTAAGGGCAATAAGTGCTGCCATTTCTTTCGTTCATTTAAAGATTTTCTTCAGGTCTAAATCAATTTTGAAGTAAATTTTCAGAAAAAGATAAACAAGAGGGCCAAGATGGCCCTATATCGCTCACATGTCAATCACTGCTCACTCATTAAAACATTGTTTTGAACCGGTGACCTAGTTTTTGACCCCAGATGACCCATGTTAGAACTTGTCTTACATGTGAATAAGACAAACATTCTGACAAAATTTAGTGAAGATCCAATCAAAACCATGAAAACTACAGCATAGACAAGGTTTTCCTAAGATTTGACCTTGTGGCCTCGTTTTTGACCCAAGATGCCCTTTGTTCGAATTTGTCTTGCATATCATTAAGACAAACATTCTGACAAGGTTTGGTGAAGATACAATCAAAACTTGACATCTGCAGTGTTAATAAGGTTTTCCTAAGATTTGACCTAGTTTTTTTACCCTAGGTGACCCATATTTGAACTTGTCCTTAATATCATTAAGACAAACAATCTGACAAGGTTTGGCCAAGATCCAATTATAGCCATGACATTTAGAGCTTTTATAAGATTTTTACCTAAGATTTGACCTGATGACCCAGTTATTGACCCCGGCTGACCCATGTTCCACCTTGACCCACAAATCATTGAGGTAAACATTCTGACAAGGTTTGGTGAAGACCCAATCAAAACTGTGACATCTACAGTGTTAACAAAGTTTGCCTAACCTGGTAACCTAGTTATTGACCTGAGATGACCCATATTTGTACTTGACCGTTATATCATTAAAACAAACAATTTGACAAAGTTTTGCGAAGATCCAATTATAACTGTGAAATCTATAGTGTTAACATGGTTTTTCACATGATTTGACCTAGCGACATAGTTTTTGAACCAAGATGACCCATGTTCAAACTAGTTTAAGATATTATGAAGACAAACATTCTGACAAGGTTTCATGATGATCCAATCAAACCAGTGACTTCTAGAGTGATCACAAGGTTTTCCAGCAATTTGCCCTAGTTACCTAGTTTTGGACCCCAAATGGCCCAATATCGATCTCATCCGAGATTTTGTCCATATTAACGTTCTGACCCATTTTTGCTAAAAATGTGACCTCTAGTGTGTTCACAACACAAAGTTTGACGATGCATGACGCCGGACAGAGACTGATCCTAAAAGCTCACCCTGTCACTTTGTGACATGTGAGCTAAAAAATATAATACAATGTCAAAAATTACATGTATTCACATAGACAATATATTCTATATTATCCCTCCTCCAGAAACGAATGACACCGACCTTGACTTTTTTCACTTTTTGTCTTTTTTAAGTGACTTATTTTAGTATGCAGTAAGTATATAACAAATTATACACAAGTGACAGTTTTTAATTATTTTAAACAATCCAAACATTTGTGGCACAATTCGCCTTTTGTAAAGGGTGAAATTCAGTTTAAGATTCCTTTATGTCTTCAATTCCTCCCGGACCTCCAAATCCTCCTGGACTACAGATTCTGTCAAACTCTTCTGAAATTATTTTAATATAATTCATTTTAAGTATTTCAATGATACAATGATTCTAAGACTAGCACTAATTGATTATTTTTACAACACTTGAACCATCCTGAATCCCACTGCAAATCTGAATAGAATCAAATTATGCTGAACTTTTTAGTGCACTACAAAGAACAAAGAGGTAAAGCAAAAGATTATAAAAGCTTAAAGAAAATTGATATTTTTAAATGAACTAGTAACCACAGTCAGTTTGATCTTCAAACAAGAACTGTTTAATGTTGTAATTAAGATTTTATTTTTCCATAAGCAGTAACACTAACCATTTTTCCTGACTTTAGCCCAGAAAAGAAAAGCAAAAGAATAGTAAATATACCTTAAATTTCAATCCACCTTTGTTGAAGGTCACATGTTTCAAAAAGCTTCCTTTTGACTGTCTTGTGAGTTTTCATGAGTGCATCTGCAAAAAAGAATTGATGGTATGTTTGTATTTAAAAAGAAAATTTGAAAGTGCAAAAATTTGTCCCCATGTTAGTTTTAGTTTAGGTATGCTTTGTGCACATGTGTGGATGTTCCTGATTCGTACACTTGTTTCTTCAAAACTTTAAATTCTACTAATTAAACCACAAACAGGATTAAGAACTATCCGAAACAGCTATTTGAAATAGATTCTGAATCTGAATTTTAGCTTGATAATGTTTTAGATAAAACTACAAATTATGAGACTGAAAAAATGGATCGAGAATATACGGCCAATTTTTCTTATCTTAATTTTCTTTAAAAAATACTTAAATCAGTCATGCTGATTTAAATAATCAATATTAATTTTGAAAATGTTTTTTTTTTCAATTACCAAATTACCTACCATTTTTTCTTAACAACAACAAACAAACAAGAAACTTACTTCATACTTAAACAGTATAAAGGACAACTTACTTAATATTGATTTGCATATAGCCAGTTCTTCCAACCTCTTCTTCCCTGAGAATCCCTTTCTTTCCTTTACTGACCAAACCCTGTGAAGCTCATCACTAAACGACATGTGGTGTCAACATCTTTGACATCTAATGTACTATATTATTCATGCTGTAATTTGTAAAAGGGAAACAAAATGATTGTTAAAACAATGGTAAAAATGTAGGTCTAACATGTTCTAAAGCAATCATATTCCACATGAGTTGGTTTCATTATGATTAATACACGAGAGAAGATTGACAAAAAAGCATGATTCAATAGCTTTCGGACTTGGTTAGTTAAATCAGTTAACACTGTTTGACAAACTAAGTTTTGTCATGCAAGTCTAGGTATCTATTATCCATATGCATTTGTACCACCTCTCCTGTCCTACTTGGTACGAGGATATATGAAGGTATAAGCCACCTCTCAATGGAAATAGGTCGGATGATTGATAAATAAAAATAAAAATCAAGAAACAGCTTTCAGACTTGAATTACATGTCGCTTACTATACATGTATATGTATGTTATTAAAAATGATGTAATAAGTGTATCTTCATTATATTAGTCAATCTGAAGCACCATCACTTACTGTTTACTTGGGATATTTTTCTATTTGATGTTGGCGACTCTGAAGATGTGCTTGACTGATCACGACACGAAGAGCGACACAGCAGCATTTTGCTTTTTTCTGCCTTTTTACTTTTTTTTCCAAAGTGGATAGTTTCCTTCATTGTTTCCGATATTCCGATTTTCTTGTCTATAATGAAAAATATTCTAGTTTTATCAGCATAGATCCATTACAAAAAGAATATTTTGACTATTCTCAGGGCTTTTTTTCCTTCTATAGCAGGGCCATTAAATTCTTTTAAAATCAAAGTGTTCTCTTCCCCTTTTGCAAAAATTATGAGTTATTTTCCCCAAATTTAAGGAAAAAAGCCCCTTCCCCTACCTGTGAAAAAAAGCCGATTCGATTAGAAAACCTGTCATAGAAATGGCAACTTATATTATAACTTAAAAGTCTTTGTGGCAAGGCTTTTTTAACCTGCTAGTCCTATAGTTGGCGCTGTTACAAAGCGCCATTCTCTTACTAACATTTTTTTTCATATAAAATACGGTTTTCTTCCAGAACTGACCTTACCCAAGGATTTTGTTTCCGTATTGAATCCCCCCTTGCCCTTGGCAAATTTAACATAAGTTATCAGCTGTCTGATTAAAATTTATTACAATTGATGCATTTTTTATTAGTCTACTGTCTAATGGGATCGACTTATTGAAAATAAGTGAAAGCATACCACATATGTTGTACTGTAATAATAAATAGAGAATGATATTATTAGTTAGTTACAACAACATTTGTTTGTGTCTATGATTATCTTATTTAAACTGTTAAACACTCACTTAGGCCACCCTTAATTGTTTGTTTGCCACTTCCGACCCATACTTTTTGGGTTGGGTCGGTAGGTAGGTAAAATCTTTTCTTTTTTATATATATACTATACTATACTATATAATCGCCTACAAGACGATCCCCACATAGGGTGATTTGTCCAAAAACCGCGTTCATAATTGCAAGGACTTATACACATACGTATGTATGTATATAAGTCCTTGGTAATTGGCAATGTCGCTATTCATCGCGTTTTAGGACTTCGCTAAGGGTCATGGTGATTCGCGAACGTCTGAAGCCGACTCTCGAATAGCTAAAATGATATTTATTGAGAATGTTTCTTCTACTTTCGCTTTTTGTTGACCGTTCATTTTCCGAAAACAGTCACATGATAAGTTAACACTTACAATATCCGTCGGCCAAGACGGACAGAAATCCAGGCATTTGATTGTATTTTGTGAAGTAGGAAATCCCATTCTTGAAGTAAATATGTAGAAAACCGGTGAATTGCTAAGCGATTTTGTAAACTGTGTAGCC
The DNA here is from genome assembly GCA_964023205.1 of Lutraria lutraria. NCBI lineage: Eukaryota > Metazoa > Mollusca > Bivalvia > Venerida > Mactridae > Lutraria > Lutraria lutraria. The sequence continues at coordinate 35,727,277 of OZ026846.1, forward strand.
ATGTTTTACATATGCAGCGTTACGTACAGGGCGAGATTAATATGTCTATTTTTAGTGTTTTATATATCGAGTACCGGGGCCAGAATTTAGACCGAGTCGCAGTTTCTCATTTTACCTATGTAGTTCGGTGCTCTATCAATAAAACCAGTCCACTGTTTACATGTAATATTATTTCGCGCAATAATATACGAAAGCTGACAGATTAATTAAAGCTCATCAACTCCGCACTATTAAGTTCTCAACACTTGTTGATTATAATTTGTGTCAACGCTAATTTTTCACACTTATCAGGTAATAATTTTTTCACAACAGCGCAATTAAATGATGTGTGAATAACGCTGTTATTGGCGAGAAATTAGTATCATGTTAAGATTTACTTAATTCTCGCGACATCGCCAATCATGTGCTTATGGGTTGTCGACGGAATAAAGGATGTCAAATATACAACTGTAAGCACGTCTGTCGAAGAAACCAAATGGCATTTGACTTCACGAAAGAAATATTACGCATAAGTAATGAAAAAAATGCATTATTTTTTTAGTTAAAAAATTCTTTGGACCGGCGGATTTTTGTCGGGTCGGCCGGCAGCGGCAAACAAACAATCTTTTAATTTAGGCCTTATTATGATTTTATAAAAAATATTTATATTGTTTATTCGTCAGACAATGACAGACATTATATAAAACGCATCTTGATTTAATACATTTTTAATTACATGTTTCATATTTCTATAATACATATGTGGTATGCTTTGCCTATCAAAACTAATGAACTGGTACGCTTAACCCTGTTACGTTCCGGTAGTGGTACGCTTCGTCCGACATTCTTTAAAACCAAGATTTTGTGGCCAAAACAATAAAAAAATACTTACCTTGTGCGTAATGGCCACGATTTTAATGTAAAACACCAGACACTGGCAGATATGATTCCATTTATCACTCGAAATCCACCAAAAGCTTTAAAACTAATGTTGTTTCCAATGTTCGACCAATTCGGCGCGCGCGCGTACCCGTTAATTTCCAACGGTTAATTTCAAGAATCAGGATCGGTATATTCGAATTAACGTTTCTTTTAAAGTAAAAAGAAGATACATTGTACCTAAACATACTAAAATATTAAATTCTAATGATGGTATAGTAGGTTAAACAACTTAATTTGAAATCAACGAAATAATTACGGAAAAATATCATTCGAACCTATCGCAATGAAAATAGCTTTTGAGAGATAACGAACGACAACTCTGCTAGGAGATTGACTACAGAAATTATCATCCACTTTTCAGTGATCTATACATAAATACATGAAGATATTATTGTTTGTAACCACGGTAAGTTCTCTTTAATAATCATATTTATTGATTGGGTGATATAATCTGTTTGTTGAATGATTTCTGAATGGTCAGATTAAATTTAGATGACCAGTGCAGTGGGTGGGGTAAACCGTAAAATAATATTATTTATTAACAGTTACATTGAGCAGTCTGTGAAATTAAGGTTTGAAATGTGGTTGTCTCAAACAAAAATTTTAGCTGCTTTTGTTTTGATTTATTAATGAAACCAAAATTTTGGTTGTCCGAATAAAAAATTGGTTGCCCTGGACAGGTTAAGATAAGTTTTCTTCATAAAGTATATTGGAGGGCAACCTGTCACAAATTACTAATTCAAAAACCGGTTTCAGTATCTTATAGATGTTTACTTCATTGTCATGCTGAAATTTAAATATTGTATATCTTGTTTCAGTTTTTAACCTGGCGTAGAAGTTGGCACCAGAGGTCAACAACAAGGAAATTATGAAGAAGCAGAAGAAAACTTTCTTTCACCAAATTGTGACCAATGAAGAGCTACGAATTTTTCAGAGAAACCGAGCCTGTTTCTGGGTTGATACATCCGATTTAGAACAAACTCTGCCCAGTCCAGTGGTTAACTACAACATGAACATATCAATAAAGTTGCTCTTACGGCAATAACTACATGTATATCCCAAATTTTGCCGTAGACTGATAGAGAGAGCTTTCGTCCATTAAGGAAAATACAAACTGATCACTGGGTAAATCTGTGTTATGACACCAAAGGAAAATGATGCTATGATATTATCAAGGATTGAAGGAGTTTGACCGTTTCATGTATCTGCAAAACAATGCAATTTTGAAAGCAGCTTGAAGTGCCAGTAATTAGTAGGACTAGTAAGAATATTCAATGAGTGTTATATATCATAATTAATATTATATAGACAATATCATGATATCTAAGCATATATGAATTATAATGTGCTGCAGATGACTTGATGCTGCGTTTTTCAATGTGATTGTGAGGATACTTTGAATATAACATGTTATTTGCTGCTAAAGAGTATGATGTGCATTGATAAATAAATTCTATTTAACCTACTTTGACTTTATTTTATTTGATATACATCATAGGATGCATTTATTCATGGGTGTAAATAGAGGCATTTTTTCATGCAAAAAGCGCCATCTCGCATGCAAAAAAAAACTTATTTTAACCTAAATCTCACTTAAGAATGACGCTTCTGAAGCAAATCTCAACTTTATTGACAGTCTGAAGATATGGCATACATGTATGAATATCATTATATGTATAACATGCATATATGAAAAAACGAATACAACATGTACTTTATGTTCCTGATGTATGTACAGAACACAAGTCTACTTTATCCATTAAATATAGAGCAACAAACAGTTGAATGTGCTGTTTACTGTCTACAATTAGTGAATTACACATGAAAAAAATGTCATTGTGATTGAAATTTGGCAGCACTTAAGCAAAAGGGATTGGATCTTGTTTTTGCAGCAATAAAAACGATACAGAGTAAATTCATAACCATTTATATATACATGTACTTTCATTATGTTCTACACTAGTTTGCACTGAAATTGGCAACGTTGTCAAAACGTTGATATAACGTTACTCTAACAACGTTGCGACTAAAACATTAGTACAACGTTGTGATAACGTTGCTTACTAACGTTTTCACAACGTTACAGCACGGTTGTTACACAACGTTGCAGCCCAACGTTTACACAACGTTGTACCAACGTTGTAAATATTTCCAGTTTCAGATAACAATGCTGTATGCATTTTTACAGTGTCTGTTCAATACATAAATGCATTGCTTTTATGATACTTTCTCCTACACATTCCAAAACACTGTGTTAAATAGTTGTCAACGTTGCAACAACGTTGTGAGAACGTTGTAAAAAAATACAACCAATACACAACTAAAACACAACGTTGTCATAACGTTGTGTGTTTGCTGGGATTTTGTCTTTCCCAAAGGTGGTTTTTATTCACAGATTTGACAGTACTTACAATGTACGGTATTTCTTGAAATCTACACGAGTCTATGCTTGGACCATTCAAAATACACAGTTCTGAGCAGGCATTTTCGTAATGTTTGCAAACATGTAGTTTCGGGTGATCAATTTTCTTTGCAAAATCTTAGCAATCAGTTGTTAACACTCGAGCCTGGTGTTTTCTAATTCTTATGAATACGTGTGTGCACGACAATATTAAAGACTACAATCGGTAATGAATACACTGCAGTGAAACATGTGAAAAATAGCAATCAGAGAGAGAGAGAGAGAGAGAGAGAGAGAGAGAGATAGAGATGTTAATTGACACTCACAGACTGTTTGTCTTTGTTCGTTTTAAGTCTATATAAGCATGTACACCTACTATATGACTGTCATTCTCATGGTGACATTTATTCGGAGGTACATTCATATATTAGTATTGCGTTATGTACCGTAAAATCCCAATATCAAAACCATCTTTCAGACTTTACAGAAAGGACTAAATTTAGGTGACGACTTTTGGGTTAAATGTTTGTGTCTGATTACTCCACTACCCTAATTTTCCATCCCGCGATCTTTTTTATGTAAGCTCCAGGGACGGATAATCCACTTCCTCACTTTTTCCAAGAGCCCCCCCCCTCTCCCCCAAAAATCCCCGACCTACTTGATATATTTTTAATGAGGATATAACCATATTCGAGTACAAACAACCTTTTTAAGACTTATCAATTTTGAATACAAAATGTACAATTAAAGAGGAAACAATAAATAAACGGATTGAGATAGTCGTTAACGTTATTATGAAGTGGCCTTAATTTTTAACTGATCACTATTTGAGGTTCAACCGTAAATAAAATACCGTTTTACAAAAACTGAATGGAACTAAACATGTTATATAGACACATGAGATACCATACACTACTGATACAGATTGCATTTATAGGAATCATTATACGTCTGGTTCATCATGTTATATACCATATCTTGACAGATCGCCAAATATGACTTCGCTGAAATATCGGATAAAAATCACGGGCGCTACGTATACAGGATTTCGTTTTATTATGACCGTGATATATGCGCCCCTCAAAGGATTTGTGTTTTGTACAATTATATTGCAATAAAAATAAACTTCTTTATTCAAATAAGACAAGATTAATATTTAGATAGATCGATCTATTAAAGCACAATTATAAGTATTTTATATCAAGTTCAAAAAATTCAAATTGATTTATTCGACTCTAAATCAATGACAGCAACTGTACTTGTGAGAATGGGCATTTACTCGTGATAAAATGGACATCCAATATTTATGACATGTATATCTACCATGATGGTTACTAAATTGTTTGTATCGCAGATAAAACTATGTGTGGTAACATTAAAATTCCAAACTGGTCGAAATTAAAGGCGCATAAGATATTTATTTTAATTTTGAGGGGTAAGTTAATCCGATTAAAGAGTGCAATAATAATATTAACAAGAACAACTATAACAAAACGTTATAGTTCGACGAATTACAAGAAGCATTGGTTTAAGTTTTTTGTATGAAGTTGCTTTTTTCATAAAGGATATTGACCGTCTACTTTATTCATTCCTCCATTATGGAGAGTATAACATATTTACAAGTTATATATAATACACATATTTTGACAATCATGAGTATTTGACAAAAGAATGCATCCATGTATATAGTTCACATGTACATGGTATTACCATACCATACATCAATAGAATAAAGTACACCCTAAATACAACCAAATCCACCATAGTCTGATAATTATGATACAACCAAATTAAACTTACATTATGCCACGTTAACATCATAGAACGATGCCTACATTACTTACTTGCGTTTCAACAACAGAGCAGACGAGCAGATTCAGTCAAACATGACATGTAACGCGACGAATAGCCAGTCTAATGATTGACCAATCAAAAATGACCGAAATCACCATTAGCCAATCAAATGGCCAGGGTTAGCCAAAATAGTAATAGACATTACAGTAAGTACTCGCAATCAGCTATAATAAACAAATACTCATAAGTATAATTCGTCTAGAAAAACTTAATAGTGAACAATAGACCTCTAACTGGTAAGTAAGATTTGAAGTTTCTTTAAAAGATGATAAGATCGCACACGCCCGCGATTTGGCAGTTATTGTTAATCTTGGACCATTAATGTGTATAATGCTCCCTGTGGAAATTCGTTGCTATTATAGGCCTATGTCAGAAGCGACCTGCTAAATTTTTTCACTGATGTGTATTTTTACGTTGTAATGCCACTGTATGTTTGCAAAACAATTTTACGATTCCCTGTGGAATGACTTTACCGAGGGTAGCGCCAAGTGTTTTTCTTTGCTCCGCCTCTGCTTAGAGTATCTGTTGCACCAAATCAATAACTGCTAGACTATATCTTTACGAGTCGTGATGTCTGTGAAATTTGTAAAACAGTTGTACCGATTGACTACCGGACTCGGAATATTTCGTGGGTCGTGCCAGTATATGTAAGCGAAATGTCAACTGATTCTCTCGGTGCCTTATATAATGATAGATATATCAAAACTGGAATTAAAAAAGCCTCCCGGAAAACGTCGTACTTTTCAACAACCAAATTAAGAAATGGAAAATCTCATTCCACAATCGCGCACATCATGCCATGCGAAATACATTCACGCGATAGGCCAATTATTCTAAATATAAAATATTCCCAGAGTAACACAGTTTGACCTACTGACGGTTACAATGTAGCCTACCAAAGAGTCTGGAATTTCCAATAAACTGCTATACTCGCGTCATTGTTGTGTTACTATGTATAGAGGGGCGCCATAAGGGTGAATCATTCCTAAAAATTGCCCTATATTATGCAATCGTTAAAAAACTATCTCAGAGCATTCTAGAATGTCGATCAGTATGTAAACAAAAATGTTTTGCCGTAACGAGAAACACGTGGTTTCAGAAAGCCAGGTGGTGCTAAATGAGTGATATATCAGTCAAAATACTAATTAAAGACCTATGGGAACTATATATATATTATACTATAACTTTTTATGTACTTAGTAGGTCTTTGAAAATACAGTACCATGTTAATTCAAAATATCACACGTACAGTAAAACGAGGATAAAGACAACTTGTCTTTATCGAATAATCGGATTGTTTGAAGTATGTATGATGTATTAAATTAGACCCCCATATGTCACGCGTCCTTTATGAAGTGAAATGTGACTGTATAGAAATGATTATTTTGGTCCCGGTCGTAAATATAATAGCCTTACATATAATGAAAGTGCAGCATGCAGTAAAACTCAATATTTGGATCACCCAAGGGACCAATAGTTAAGGTCATGACTTTGAGGTGTCCTGAATAATATCAAGTTGGAAGTAATGAAAACATTAAGTATACATATAGTCGTTGTAAAAAGGTGGTCTCAGTAATTGCATGAATGCTTGTCATGTGTAGTTTAACTGTATCGTTGAACTATTGAATTTCATTACATACCGAACAAATGTGAACGGGAGTATTTATCGATCAAAAATGAAATACTATATAAAATATAAAAAACATTATTTTACTCTAGTATCAGTTTATTCACGGAGTCATTCATAAATAACGGTTCGATCACCGTTCGTGCTGCCAGCATGATAACGGTATTTTTGTAAACGATATAATCACGGTTACAAAATCGGATAATGACCGCTAAACAAGCTGTCTTATCATAAGTAACTTTTATCCGTTTAATTAGCTGTCAGTAAATTTCATAATTCGTCTAAGAGTGAACTCGTCCGTATAAACCCTTTCAGTAGTTGGCTAAATTGTCTGATTAGGCAAAACTGAAACTTTCATTAGATAACCCAGTCCATTGCACATGTACATCGATCGTTATAAATCCTATAAAATCTGTGAAATTGCGGTACCAGTAATCCACAGGTTAAAAATGTTTTTAACCTCAATATTAAGAGCACTATTGGGGATTAAAGATAAATGGTTCCTATATCGAGATGGTTTCATTATCAAGATGAAACAATGATTGAAGAAAAAAAAGATAAATAAATGATTATTGTACATTAAGGTGGTCTTAGTGTTGAAGTGGTCTCTAATTGAGGAGTTTTTAGTACAGTGACAATTTCAATATGATTAATTGATCGACTGACTAATATTGATTGGTTGATCGATTGACTTATTGATTGATTGAGTTTCGTTAGAAATTCCAATTGACAAACAGATTTCTATCTGACGGTGGGGTAATCTTAAACTTTAATCAGTCTTTGTTGTAAACACCGTTATTTCTCAGGGACTATTTGTACGTATATTGACCTTTTAATGTGTGCGTCCGTGTTTTAAGTAGGGGCCAATAAACTGCTACAATGAAGTTCATTTTCTACTTAATTAACAGGAAATTATTGTGTCAGACAATCTACGTACATAATTTACTGTAGTTAGTATACAGTTTGCTGAGATGAGATTTTTTGGCAGATATCGCGCTATGAACCCCTTCTTAAATACTTCTCTAAATGATGTATTTATGCAAGCTCGAATTCTAAATTTTAAATAAGGTCGTTACCATCAACGTGTATGTAAATGATAAAAACGTCTGTAGTTGATTTCGTCATGTGACCGGTATTTCGAATTAATGTCCGTATTCCGTCAGACATTGGAGTGAGGTCAGATAAGGGTGTTCGGAAAGGGCTGTGATAAGTCAATGCATGATTCATTCCGTGTTGAGTCGGTTGCGATAGGGAGCGGGTTTAATTCTGCATGTAGTAATAATAACAAATAAGGTTTATTTTTCTTTTAAATTCATTTGACGTAAAAGCTCGCATTGATTGTTAAACAAGATATATATTTATATATGAATTCATGAATAAACAGTAAACCCCTTTTAGTAACCACTTCAACTATAAATACCACCTCATTAATAGGAACATTATTTTTCTGAATAGTTTTAATATTTTCTCTTTATTTCAACTTGATTATATAAACATATATAGACAACCTCAATTATAAGACCTATCTCATTTGGTCCTTAAGATGGTCTGGACTTTGAAGTTTTACGATACATAGACCTGCGTGTTTCCGATTGATGTAAGATTTGGTAAATAATGTTATTAACCATGTTGAAGCTAAATATAGATACAGCTAATGGTCAATTCAGCCGTGACCTAAGGTCAATGTCCACTTTATATCGGTTTACCATTCCGAAGTTTTTTTAGAAATGGTTCAGTCAAATTTATCCTAAGTAAAATTTAATGCGCAGAAAAAAATAAAGTGATTTCTCCCCGATTAATCCGGACATTTATATAATGCATTATTCATATTAGTGACTGGTCGTGAATGTAAAGAACTTTAATAGTTCCTTTATGTATCAATTACGCAGTTGTTTTCGTTTGGAAAGATATATAGTGTAGATTCCCACGATGACGATTTGTGGATACGGAATTTCCACGGTATTCGCAGTTAATAAACGTAGGAGAACGTACGTGTCAGTAGCCTTGGCATCAAATAAATGAATATTTCCACGTCAATTAAACGCAAATTCGTTTATTGTCAATCGAGTAAAATCGAGTTATCTGAAAAAGTGTCGAGCATTTAAACACAACACTCGAAATTTACTTTTTTCTCTTGACAGCGTCGATATAATTTCCCCCTAAGGGGCCTCTCTCAATACTACTACAGATGCGAATTGATCATTCGGGTTAGTGATAACTGGCGTTAAAATAAAATACTGCGAATTTATCGGAGCTGTCAAAGTGTAAACAAATAACAAAATCAGTTTGTGCATGGACTTACACGTGTTTGTGTATTGAAATTCAAAGAGGACTTTATTTCTATAAACTTTTGTACGAAAAAAGGTTTAAAACGTTACCATGGCTACTGGTCTTGAACAGAATCGGCGCGAAGTCCAGAGTTTGATGAACAATGATAGTCATAAACAAAGGTAAGTGACTGAATGATTTTGAATAAATAACATTCAGATATATAGTATTTAAACAGACGTTTAAAAATAAAGTAAACAATATATATTGGTTTAGTATATACAAGGTTGACCTATTTATAAGCACAGCTTTAACCTGGTGGCTTTTACGAATAACTACATCAACAAACGTATAATATTGTGTAATACAATTAACCCTCTCTTGTCAACCACTACCTTATTATAAGAACCACGTTATTCGGGTAGGTTTTTAACATTTCTTTTTATATTTTATCTCTGTTCCGGGACCACCTGAAAAACGTACGTTCCTTACGTTTTAATGTCGATATCATCATATGCAATTTCTAAATTTCTAAAGTTAATTTTCTAAACATGAAGTCGGCCATGTGTTTACCTTGTTTAAACATCATAACATCTATAAGCAATCGGTCGTATACATCAAATCGCCCCGACGTTGTTAAAGTGCGAGTTATGAAAACTTAATGTAAATTACTCTTGCATAAACATTAACTTATTGCATAATATCACACGTGTACGTCACGATTATTTTCTTGTTCGTTTATGATTTATACGTAACCTTTTTGTGTACAGTAAAACCTCACTAAGCCATCACTTCAGCATTAAGACCACCTCTTTATGCCGACCTCTACTTTCAGACCTGTTTCTACGTATCTTCTACATTCATAAGTACAGTCAACCATGTGTTAGCGGCCACCTCCAATCTAAAGGCCATCATGTGAATAAAGGCCACTATTTTAAAAAAAACGTCAATGATTGTCAAGAACAAAATGACATCACCATATAAAGGTCACCTGTCAATATAGGCCACATTTTGTCTTTCCTAAGGGTGACCGTTAATCACAGGTTTGACTGTACTTGATGATATGACCACTTCAACATTAAGCCATTTTTATCCAACAGACTGTCTTGAAATCGAGTATAACTGTATTCATGTTTACACAACTAAATACGATTTTAACCTAGGACCAACCTGACTTAAACTATGTAACATAGCTCTACATCCCAACTGCATGATTTATGACCAATTATCATATTAATGACATATCGTTCGTATGTGAAAAGTCGATTTGTCCAAATTTTAAATGTTATAAAGTACCTCAAGTACACAAATATGTCCACACTCTACAGTACTTCAAACTTTATATGAATTGTATACATGTTAATAGTATGTTCGGAAGTTTTTCAATGAGATTAATATGTGGAAGAAAGTATGTCAGACTTGTTTGTTTTATAGAAATAATATTTACTCATAATTATTGCAAGTGATCTGTTATTCCTTGATTCAGTAATGTGAGAAAAGATTATATCTACAGTTAAACCCCACTAAATGATCACTTCAATATAACGACCAAGATTAGCTTTATATTTCGGCTTGATAATAAGATTACCACTGCATAAAGACCATTCGTTTAATCGCAGATGTGATATTAATATCGAGGTATTACCGTAATATTTGCTCACTTGACATTTTTCTATCCGTCCTTTATTTCATGAATGCGTGAAATGATTTAAAACTATTTAGAATAATTTCCCTATACCTGTGTGTCCCCTAACAACACGTTGGTTTGTTAAACCGATCCTTTGTTGAGAGTCCAATACAGTCAACAGCTTTAACAAATTGTCGTAAAGTTGTTGTTAACTTTCACGAATGTGCTGTTTATATTATTATAAAAATCAATAATTTGACCCTTCCGAAATGTCTGCCTGTCAATAAATGATGACCTGACATTGGTTGATGTTTACATGTAGAATAAGGGGACATTCCAGGGATAAGGGGCTTGCGGCGTTTTTCGTAACAATGATCGACTTATAAAACAGCTATTTTTATTTTACAGTCAATACTGTACCTAACAGCCACCATTTTGCTTCAGTGACGTGTTTTTTATGTTTGCAAGTACAAGTATACTCGATATTAATGACGCTATAAGTATTTGCAGGACATGGGCTTTAAATTAACCAATGGTAATACTGCATTGTGATCGATCTGAAAATCTTAATTCTGATTGATTATTTCCCGATGCAGTTTTGGCATTAACCTGGTGTTGTGTATTGGCTCCGTAAACATTAATTTAACATGTAATTAAATTAATTGTTGTGGTCTTCGAAAATGTTAATTGTTAGGAGCGTCGCCCTCCGTGGGCCTCCCATACCAGCTCATGTTTTCGGTTTTGCAAGCTAAGCCTGCACCTTACCTATTCAATGTTGTTTGTAAATATCTTTTCCTTTTTGAATACAACTGACAACATCACTACATGTGTCCTGTCAGATTCATGATTTACGTATAACGAATATCTATTTACAGTCAGACATTAATTTGACGACAACCTTTGAATAATAGCCACTGTGCGAATAAAAATCACTTTGATATACAGTCAAACATGTGAACAAAGGCCATCCTTGGTAAAGACATAATGTTGCTTTTATTGACAGGTGGCCTTTTTCAGGAGTTATTATTTTAAATGATAAATGACAGGCTTTAAAAGAATGATCTTTATTCACAGGGTGGCCTTTTTTTCGGAGGTAGCCACTAACACAGATTTGACTGTACGTTCATATACATGTACACACATGCAGTGGTCTAGTGGATTTAATAAGACTCAGAATAAGAGCCAACTTTTAATAAAGTCCATTTTTCTATTCTCTCTTTGGTTGCCATTGTTCACAGGTTTGACTGTATATATTATATACGACCAGCTGTCTCTTCATTCAAATAATTACACCTGACAGTATCCACGTAGGGGATAACATGTCCGAATAATATTTACTGATATTAGCTCATGTAACTGTTTTCTTTCATTAAGCCTATTACACAATGAGCAGATACTGGCACGTCTCCAATACTTTATTGTGAATAGATACATCGTACAATGTACATGTATTGTATTTATGTCAAGGTTATGTACTTGCACATACGAATGATATATATTTCACAACTTCTCCATAATTTGTATACGGAGGTAACTCGACATTTTTGTCAAATTTTCATAGAAGGGTATATCATGGCATGATCGCGATTCGTACCCGGAATGCTGGGTAACAGGTCCAGCGTACACTAACCATTGAGCCACAGCCGCGGCCTAGCACACATATAGTGATGTTATATCTGAAACAAACCTTTGAATAATGATCAACTGAACATAAAGGCCACGTTACTAGTACATGTATTCTCTTCGTTCAGTGACCTTGTTCGCAGGTATCACGGTATAGGGACAATCTCTTGTTCATTCTATGACGAGATATGAGTAAAACTCCATGCTGATAGAAGTATTGAGATGTTTTGGTGACTAATATATTAAAGGTTTTATCCTCCTGGTATTCATCTTTTTTGTTTGCTAACGGTGATGGGCTACAACATAAACGTAAGTGACACCCACACAAATCGTTGCATAAAATTAATATTTTTTGCGGCAATAATCTAGCCTATATATGCTTAATATTACAAATCTGATTTTTATACTGGATCGGATTACAGCCCAGCAGTCAACCAGAGGTCCAAAGACAGCGTATTCTTAGTGACGGGAATGTACGGAAATGCCCGAGTAGTTACGGTTGCCCTGTATACCATTGGTCAAATTGTAGACTAGTATACAGTTCTTGACGAGGACCACCAACCTCTGATTTAGTTGAGGAAAATAAAATTGTTGCCTGTGTTTCTCAATCTAAATATTTATTTTGCATGGCTGTCAGTGGTGAAGCTTAAAGCCGGCGCTTAATGCTTATACAAATGTATATACATGTATGCCACGTCATTTAAAAATAAAAAAATGAAAAGTTAAGGTCGATGCTTGCTCCAAGTTGTAATAAATTGAACCCTTGAGTTCCATCATTTAAGAAATATAAGTCTTGAAAAAAGAAGACTGCAGCTGAACTGCTGAGGTGACAAAGAATTTGATAGAGATCCTCTCCGCCCGTGTACCTTAGAGGTATAGGGTATTTGGACACTATTTACAAAGCTACGCAACTGAATGTTGTTATTTGACACAATCATCTATTCATAAACCTGTTTGATTACAATCAACGATCATATATATAAAGAGTCGATGGACAATGGTGTTTGTTAACTCCCATCTTCAATGGCGAGGGAAGTTACTTGGTTGACTCAGTGACTCATTCATGTACAAGTAAGTCATGCTTTGCAGTAATTAAATCATCCTCATTGTTAAACAGTCAAACCTAAGCTGACGACGTCTTTGTGAAACAACGGCCACTCGGTCGTAATGTTTATAGATCCGTCTCCGTGGTCAAGTGGTTAAAGTCGCTGCTTCAAATCATTATAACCTCTAGCTGATAGAGGATTGTGGGTTCGGGCCCCGCTAGGTACCGATCATGTCTCTTTATCTGAGAAAGTAGGCAGTTGCTAACGATAGATGGGAGTCTAGTACTTGTTCTTCCCAGGAACGATGGTAACACGGTTTGTCCGCCTCATATCACTCTGACTGTTGAAAAGGACCGTAAAACTCAAACAAACAAACTCATTCACGGTTTATTCTTTAAGTTGGTAGACCATTCTAAACCCTGACTCTTTGACTGAATATTAAAGAGGCCCTTCATATCTAGAGGTTTAAGTAAACTGCACATATTTGCACTGGTTACATGACTACATGTACAGCTTTGAACATTCGGGTGGTCTCTATTGATAGATGATCATAAGCTTTGATTCAACCGCACGCGATCACGCACACAAACACGCGCACCCACGCGTGCATGAACGCACACATCAGTTTCTAAGAATTTACTTGTGTAACCTATGCGTGTCATTTGTTATTATGATCAATATCTGTCCTTATGATCGTTTTCCTTAAAACATGAGTTTAAACAAGCATCCCTATTACGATTCAAGCTCTCTAAAAACAGACTTAAATAACAAAATTTGAACCGTAAGTAGTCGAGTCTGTGTCCCAATGTCCTTATTCTTAATTGTTATAAATTGTTATGCGAACTTATCGTATTGTTTATCTAACAGTCGCGTCTGGCTTTGGCTTTAGTTTCAGATGGGGGAATTTTTAAAGCTTTCCCCTCTGAGTCATTGGAATAATGCTACGTATTGTTGTGACATTTATGTTGAAATGGCTGTTATGTCCTGTTCCGTGAAATCTGTTGTCACATTCTTAACAGTAATTTTTTTAGCAGTTTTATACCATGTGATGTTATTGCATAATCATTGTTAGCGTTTTTTGTCTACTTAAATCCTTATAAAATGGATTTTGTGAGCATAGTTGATTTAGAAGAAATGATTTCCTCATCAACATCATTCGAGTCATCGGCATCAGCAGCATCGTCATGTTCATCATCATCATCACCATCATCATCATCATCAGCAGCAGCAGCAACAACAACAACAACAACATTATCGTCATTGACAACAGCATCAGCATCAGCAGCATCATCATCAGCAGCAACATCAACAACAACAACATTATCGTCATTGACAACAGCATCATCATCATCAGCATCAGCAGCATCATCAGCAGCAGCAACATCAACAACAACAACATTATCGTCATTGACAACAGCATCAGCATAAGTTGCAGCAGCATCGTCATTATCATCTTAATCGTTAGTTATCGTTGTTATGATTGTAGAATCATTCACTGTTATCATAAGCATGGTCGTGGTTGTTAACATCAAGCGTTACAGACTTCACTTACACAGATTTCATTAATCAGTGAATCAACTTCAAGATCATCATTTGATCACAAAAATAAGTACATGTATCTCTCAGTTCAACTTGACATGGACGAACTCATGTTGAGTGTCAATATATAATGACAAGCTTGGTTTGATTTTAATTAAATATTTTCTCATCGACCCGACACATCAGACACTATTATAAATTTTATCGTCTGCTGTAAGTTCACAAAGGTCATGACCTCATACATTAATGATGTCAGCATTAATAATCAAACTCGTTAGAAATGATAGCCAAAAGAAAAGATGTCTTTGTTCAGAAATATGCTGAGCAATGTAAAGTATTGTTTACTACACAAATTACAGACGTTTACAATTTAACTTTAACAAAGAGGAAAAAGGGAGGGTCTAAAATATATTCCTGTCACGGATCGTCTCGGTCATGGTTAGGTCACTTGCATTTGCTGATTGTTGAAATCAATTCATGGGACTTCTGTTCGTACAAACAGAAATTGTCAATTACAAGGTAATTAGTGCTAATTAACAGCTCTAAATAGTGCTTGCTATTGACTGGCATTTTGTATAATTGGTCCCCAGACATTTAACAAATTCCTACGCATAATTACAATACGTATGTTAAATCAGCATTCTCTATTACAAGGGTGTATCTGTAACCATTAGAAGAAGCAATAAGTGACATTAACAAAACGTTCCACTTTAGAAAGTGGCTTAATTTTGGGACACCTAATTACAGATCGACTGGACTCCAATAACATATCTCATAGACATCTCTTAGCTTGGATAACGATTTTTAACTTAAAACAATCATGCTACCCCTTGTATGTAAATATTGTGTTTGATTCTAGTATTCGGGGATCTGTTGTCAGCTGTATAAAGAAATATCTGAAATGTATACCCTTTTAAGTAAGAAAACATATCTCGACCACAATTAATCATGTAATCATGCGATTTTGACTAAACATTTGTTTCGTTCTTTATGCTAGCTTTTCGTTATCAGAACAAGCCTATACATTTGTAGTAGTAGTGAGAGCAAAAAATGCTTAGTTGCCTTAGTTACTATCCCACCCATATAAGTCCATTATCCGCATACCTACATTTTTGAGGATGAACCTATCGGCTATAGTCATTTTTTGTTCCCTTTTGGTGTCATTTGTTACATTGATTCACTGTGTATAAGCCTAACTCTTATTTATTAAACAGGAAAAAGTGATTTATGAGACTCTACATGCATGAACTATACGGTAATACCTGAATTTATATCACCTGCGAATGAAGGCTAACATTTCATATAAAGCCAATGTTTGTGCATATTTATTGATTTAATGATTTCATAGATCATCAACCTTTGAATTAAGCCGGCCAATGTTGAATAAAAACACATTTTCTCTCCTTTGAAGAATTAAGGTCACACAAAATAGGCGTGTTTTCGATAAGCCGAACGGTCTTTTTCTTACATCAAAATCTTGAGTACGAAGGTATTTGGGAACGAACCGTACCTTCTAAGTACAAAAAGGTAGGTTTAAAAAAATGCATCAAGTAATCGTTAACTTGACTGTTTTCCAGTTTAAACGCCGAAATTCGACTTGTATAATAATTATGAAGTGCATATTTTTATTTGTATACTGCATTTAGTGGCCTCTGCTCGCGTGTTTTTAAAATTATTTTATTCTTACCATAATGCAAATGTTTATTTTGAACTTGCATACATTTCTGAGAATTTTAATGTGCACAGATAATCACAAAAAGCCGCTTGAAGATATGATATGTATCTAATTAACAGTTGTATTCGAAGTTCACGTGTGTATATCTTATTTATATTCGTGAATCCTTGCCAAAACACTACAAACATTATCTATACAGTGTCACCTCGATATAGCCTTATTTAGGACCGAAGACCGGCCTTAATATTAAGGGGATTTCATAAAGTTGAAATAAAGAGCTCATGATTGGAAACTGGTTAATTAAGTGGTTGTTTTAATGAGAGGGTTTTTATAGTGAGGTATAATGAGATGGTTGTCTGGTCGATGTAAGGAGGTGTTGGAATTAATGAGGTGAACGTTATAGTGAGGTAAAACGAGGTTGTCGATATAATGAGGTGTTGGAATAAATGAGATGAACGTTATGATGAGGTAAAAGGAGGTTGTCGATATAATGAGGTGTTCGAATTAACGAGGTGAACGTTATAGTGAGGTAAAACGAGGTTGTCGATATAATGAGGTGTTCGAATTAACGAGGTGAACGTTATAGTGAGGTAAAACGAGGTTGTCGATATAATGAGGTGTTCGAATTAACGAGGTGAACGTTATAGTGAGGTAAAACGAGGTTGTCGATATAATGAGGTGTTCGAATTAACGAGGTGAACGTTATAGTGAGGTAAAACGAGGTTGTCGATATAATGAGGTGTTCGAATTAACGAGGTGAACGTTATAGTGAGGTAAAACGAGGTTGTCGATATAATGAGGTGTTCGAATTAATGAGGTGAACGTTATAGTGAGGTAAAACGAGGTTGTCGATATAATGAGGTGTTCGAATTAATGAGGTGAACGTTATAGTGAGGTAAAACGAGGTTGTCGATATAATGAGGTGTTCGAATTAATGAGGTGAACGTTATAGTGAGGTAAAACGAGGTTGTCGATATAATGAAGTGTTCGAATTAACGAGGTGAACGTTATAGTGAGGTAAAACGAGGTTGTCGATATAATGAAGTGTTCGAATTAACGAGGTGAACGTTATAGTGAGGTAAAACGAGGTTGTCGATATAATGAGGTGTTCGAATTAATGAGGTGAACGTTATGATGAGGTAAAACGAGGTTGTCGATATAATGAGGTGTTCGAATTAACGAGGTGAACGTTATAGTGAGGTAAAACGAGGTTGTCGATATAATGAAGTGTTCGAATTAACGAGGTGAACGTTATAGTGAGGTAAAACGAGGTTGTCGATATAATGAGGTGTTCGAATTAATGAGGTGAACGTTATAGTGAGGTAAAACGAGGTTGTCGATATAATGAGGTGTTCGAATTAACGAGGTGAACGTTATAGTGAGGTAAAACGAGGTTGTCGATATAATGAGGTGTTCGAATTAATGAGGTGAACGTTATAGTGAGGTAAAACGAGGTTGTCGATATAATGAGGTGTTCGAATTAACGAGGTGAACGTTATAGTGAGGTAAAACGAGGTTGTCGATATAATGAAGTGTTCGAATTAATGAGGTGAACGTTATAGTGAGGTAAAACGAGGTTGTCGATATAATGAGGTGTTCGAATTAATGAGGTGAACGTTATAGTGAGGTAAAACGAGGTTGTCGATATAATGAGGTGTTCGAATTAATGAGGTGAACGTTATAGTGAGGTAAAACGAGGTTGTCGATATAATGAAGTGTTCGAATTAACGAGGTGAACGTTATAGTGAGGTAAAACGAGGTTGTCGATATAATGAAGTGTTCGAATTAACGAGGTGAACGTTATAGTGAGGTAAAACGAGGTTGTCGATATAATGAGGTGTTCGAATTAATGAGGTGAACGTTATGATGAGGTAAAACGAGGTTGTCGATATAATGAGGTGTTCGAATTAATGAGGTGAACGGTATGATGAGGTAAAACGAGGTTGTCGATATAATGAGGTGTTCGAATTAACGAGGTGAACGTTATGAGGCGGACTCTATAATAAGATGGTCACTAAGTGAGGTTTCACTGTACAGTTTTTGCCGTTGAATTGATGCAACAACAACAACAACATCTACTTATCTGCCTCGTATGTAACACGAGATAAAAACTTACACAGGCAAATAACTGAATCAGAATGACTGATGTACCTCGGTATTTATGTTGTCGTCATCCCAGCCTCGGGTCATTTCTACCCACTGTGGTATGTGTCTTTAAATTCATCAACTTCACTACTGTAGTCATACATATTTTATCTATTCAATTTACACCACTTGACTCCGTATAACCTAAGTCGGTTCTTTATAATCTGTTCTTTCATTAATTTCGCATGCTTTTAACATTGATGTATTAAAATTCTCCTTAGCTGCTTGTTTATTTTGAAACAATTTTAATTATCATTCGGAATTCCTCGTCCAACTACGTGTATGTTGGATAGAGGCACGGAATTATCCGAGGTGTTGCGAATGTTTTAAATAACTGTTGGACTTTCACAAATATTTATTCGAGATCTTACTTACGTTATTTCTATTTTAGAATTATTGCTTATAAGTTGTATAAATATTTACGAATATTTAACAGTTATGGCTACTTAGAAACGAATCAATAACATTGAAGTGGCTGTTGTATTGTGTAATTGTTTTCACTTGTAAACTTAAAATCTTTTGATACATAACTATTTGTGCGGCTCTTAATTTGGAAATTCTCTTCAATGTTCTAGTCCTTGGAACGTAACTATTGTTTATAGCGATAACAGGGGAAATAGTAATCTAGAATCAAAACGGTATAGGTGTTGAGAGAGTATAGATATAATGACTAAGATTACTATGGGGATGGTAATGATGATGATAAAGACAACTTAGGTGATCATTATGACAACACAGATGATGATGATAAAGACAACTTAGGTGATCATTATGACAACACAGATGATGATGATAATGACAACTTAGGTGATCATTATAACAACACAGAGGATGATGATAATGACAACTTAGGTGATCATTATAACAACACAGATGATGATGATAATGACAGCTTAGGTGATCATTATGACAACACAGAGGATGATGATAATGACAACTTAGGTGATCATTATGACAACACAGAGGATGATGATAATGTAGACAACAATGATAAAACAAACGACGGACAAGATGATAATCCAGATAACATCAGATAATGCGAACACGTTGTTCAGAGCATTACAGTCTTATTAATACATATATCCATAATCAAGTTAATGCTTTAAACGGCGTTAGCAGAATGCGAAGCAATACGGAAAATTCGTTCATGACAATGATAATTTGACCTGAATAATTGAATTTTGATACTTAGAACAATAATTATGCAAGTCGCTCTGGGGAGGATGTACTGTATACATATTCTCCAGTGACGTGCGGCGTAAATGTGTGCAAAGAAAATAATTATTTACAAAAAAAAGTATCAGGACTTATTAACAAAAATATTGATTTTATCTCTAGTAACTTGACAAAAATATTTCCCCATGTTACTTCTATTTAATTTTAACAACTTAGTTTGAAAACTAAACGCAGGCATTTATAAATACATGAATGTGGACACATAAACGAATTCAATTTCATGCATGTGAGAGCTGAAGGCTATACCAAAATATTACTAAAATGGAAAAAAAAGTTTGTTAATAATACCATTGACAAATTTATTGTGAAACAATTATATTAGAATAAAATAAAAAAGTAGAATAACAATAGTTCCAGGTATTAGTTATGTTTTGCGAGCGTTTTTGTTTGCGTAATTATGAAACGCTTGCATTCGTCCACGAACGTTTCTACGTGTGTTGTTTAAAACGCCGGCCAATTTACTTGCCTGATTGACTATTTGATTCATTGATTTGCATGTGTAGCCAGTATAATGCAATTCTACCGATTTAGATGAAAAAAATGCCATGGCGCTAAATACCGGTATAATTATATGTCCGGCTAAAATAACCCATCCGAAGAATCGGGTATGACGGATAACAGATGAAGCGTATTTGATCATCTACACCGTCAAGTACTATCATCATCTACATCGTCAGTACTGTCATTATCTGCACCGTCAGTACTGTCATTATCTGCACCGTCAGTACTGTCATTATCTGCATCGTCAGTACTGTCATCATCTGCACCGTCAGTACTGTCATTATCTGCATCGTCAGTACTGTCATTATCTGCATCGCCAGTACTGTCATTATCTGCACCGTCAGTACTGTCATCATCTGCACCGTCAGTACTGTCATTATCTGCATCGTCAGTACTGTCATCATCTACATCGTCAGTACTGTCATTATCTGCATCGTCAGTACTGTCATCATCTGCATCGTCAGTACTGTCATCATCTGCCACGTCAGTACTGTCATTATCTGCATCGTCAGTACTGTCATCATCTACATCGTCAGTACTGTCATCATCTGCATCGTCAGTACTGTCATCATCTGCACCGTCAGTACTGTCATTATCTGCATCGTCAATATCCTTCACTTCATCATCTCTGGTATGTGCATCATTTTAATCATATTATCACCGCCGTCATTATCATCATCGTCCCCACCCGTCGTTAGTACATTGGTTGCGATCGTATGAGCGTGGTTTCCCCAATATAATCAAACTTATACGCCAATAACTGTAATCTCCTGTACGCTCACGATCACTTAATTTGCTGTGAATTATACATATTAAGAATCTCATTTCGGCGTGATTGATAAACATGGATTTATCTTGAAAAGTACAGGTATATCTGTTGCTGTTTGACATAATACACTGGTGACTAGCACGACGACTTTATCGTTATGACGGTCATTCTGTCCTCTTTATTACAGCTTATGGCATTTTTTTACAGTTTGTCAGTTGGTTTAAGCTTTTGTTTTAAAGGTTACCTAACAGAACTCACGTTGATACGAAGTAAACTACAAAAAGATTTTTATACACAGAAATTCATATTAAATTTTAGTCTATAACGTACACTGATTTAATCAAGTTCACGTTTTACATAAAGAATATCAACTAGTAATCGCAAACCTCCACCGCTGTCAGTTCGAATCCCACCCGGAATCTGTCAGCTAGATTAAGGAGGTCAGGGGTTCTATTCACTCACTCGTACACCTAGGATTATCCTTCACCACTAATGCTGGAAAATTTGCCAAATGATACCGGGTACTGATGTAACTTTAAAACAGAGAGAAAATATTGTATCATTTGTCATTCCAGACTGCGTCTAGACACAATCTACTTTAAACCGTTAATTCCTGGTCCCGAACTTGTCCGGTCTGATGGGACTATTTCTCATCGTTTTTGTGTATTTTATGTTCAGTATTACAATCAGTTTTATGGACGCTTGTTTAATCTTATTGTCACCCAGGGGAAGAAATGATACTATAATGAAAGAATTGTCAGTTTTATTATTGTTATCCCATTTATTTCAAATGACTGATACAAATACAGTCATGTAGTATTAATGTTGATGACTGATGACATTTATATACAAAGAGGTGAACGATGTTACTTGGTAGACAGTGGTACCATTTGGATATACAGTAGTTACTTTTTAATTTAAATTTAACGCCATATTTACTAATTGTTAGGTCAGATGTTCTCAATCATTGTGACATATTTACTACAAGTCTTAAGGCAGGATTACTAGCTTATAACCGACAATTTATTGGGTGTGAATTATTCTAAAGTAAACTATGGCATTCCTTCTCGGTTAATTTATCATTTGAAGTGTGTGGGTGCTCATAGGAATGCTTCTATTGTGTCGTAAATTTTTAAGTCTTCCGGTTATAATTTAACATCTTTCGCTGGACTACACGTGTCTTATCTTCTCTTATACCAGGACTACTAGTGGTATTAGTGAGTTTATTAATTAACTGACTAAATTGTTTCAAATCGGTCGTTGATTGATTACATTTGTAGTTATGTCATAGTCTTTCGATTATTTTGACCTGGTGCAAGGGAGTTTTTAAAGACATCGACTGCATTTGTTTTAATGGAAGAAAAATAGTATTGACGTAAATTAGATCTGTTGGACGTACGTGTTATTACAGGCCATGTTTTAGTGGTCGTTAGGTGTTAATCGTGCACTATCGACGTTGTTAATTAGTAATTACCGCATGTATACATTAATCGTGACTTACCAATTGCAGTTTTTTATATTTAGTATCAATGTAACGATTGGTAACGAATGTTACCTGGAGTTACGTAAAAACACGTACAGATCTGTGACCTTATTTGTAAAATATTTTTCATTTTTGAAACATTACTGATTTAGATTTCATTCTGATAATTCAATTACGAAAATTAGTAATGAGTCTTAATAGACCGGTCTATTGTATTGAAAATAATAGAATCATTCTACCGAAAAATGATAATATCTTTTAATTACAACTATTTGTTGTAATGTGACAGTCCTTTAAAAGGCTTATAGACACCAGTTTTAGAGACAGTCAGGACATACTGCTTCATATTCTCTTTTAGATCGTTCTTGGTGTAGAACTTCAGCTAGTGCTAAGATATTTATCGGATACGGAAATACTTCGCGCATCTTATGACATTTAAATATAGAAAAAATCGTTTATTTTGTGTGTGAGTAATATAATTGATTAGAAAGATCACATATACGACATGTTAAGTTCAGTGAGTGTTGATACATATAATTAAGTTGAACATTTACGCGAATTAAAAGTTTTTGAGAGAAAAAAAAACTCCAAAACCTTTTGTCTCCTATTGGGCGTTTTCTCGTGAATTCTTGGTTGACAGTTGAATATTGCTTTTTTCTGTGTGCCTTGGCTTAGAGTCATAGTTCAGTGTTGTTATTTTTTTCATTTTCGTGGGTGAAGTTTTGTATAAACTGAACCCAGTGTAGATCCTGATGTGTAGAATAGAAGGATACGTAGAGAAAAGGTAAGTTTTATTGGAATTTTATTGTTATTTCATAACACAACGCATTTTATTTGCCGACACGTAATAGTAAACGAATTAAATAAATGTAGACACTCAGTTAATTTTTGTCTCCAGACAAATGATGTGTTAGTGAGTTTCTAAAAATAGCTTTAAACTTCGTCGTGATGCGTGCCATAATAACAGGAATAATTTTCTGTCCTTTCCAGGAAGCGTTCCTTGATTCGTTAAATGGCTCTCTAATAGTTTTGATTTATCGGAGTCTAGAAATTAGTGTCGGGAAGTTTAGAAACCGTGCGATTTGTTTGTTGCTCAAGCTAGATACAACTTTTTTTCGTAGGCGTACTTTCAGACTTTATTTCCATTGTTTACTTTGTTATCCAAGTAGATTTAACAAAACGTCACGTGCATTTCAGCTTGGAATTCCACAAAATTACTTAAGTGATAAAATTGAAGTTTGAGACACGTCCGATAATAAACCTTTCATTAAAGTAATATGTAGTGAAACCTGATTTAATGGCCACTAGTCAAAAACAGAGGGGATGTCGGTGTTTGAATAGTTACGGTCTCTGAGTCCGACCAGCAGTCACTAGCTTTTCACCTCTGTGAGTTGGAATTCCATATTGGACCAGAAAAAACATTATGCGGCTAGTTTATAGAGGATGTGTGGTTCTACCCAGGTTTACGCCTTGGCTATTTCTCCACCGTTAAAAGGTGAAAGAAAACTAACACTGAATTACTCTGGCTGTAGGTATGATGTTAAACCCTACTGAAAAAAAATCTGATATAAAATCATTTGATTGGTGTTGACCAAATAAACCTTTGAGTAGATAAAGGTGAGCTTTGCTTAAAGGACATATTTCATACAGTATGTGTCCTTTGTTTACATGTACAGTTAAATTCGATATTTAAACTTATGACCACCTTTTGGAACCAAAAAAATCGGTCTTAATATAAAGGTGGTTTCAGTGATAAGAAACTTGTCCAATATAGGTGAGTCGGTCGTTATAATACAGCACGTGGTGTTAGTATCCGGGTGTTGCATTAGTAAGGTTTTACTGTAGCAGTGTATGATTATAATGACGACGACACTTTTGTTTCTAAATGCATTTTGCTGACTTTATCATGTGTCAACATCTCGTGCAAAAATAACATGTGAAAGTAAGTGAAACCCAGCATTACTAGTATGTGCGTACTTTAAATGTCGTAACTTATGCATTCAAGGCAGTGTAACTTTAAATTCTGACGTGTAGGTGTTGATCTAAATCTAACTTGTGATTGGATTTTAGAAGGAATTAGTGACTTAAATAATTGATAAAATAACAAAGGTAACCAGCTTATTTATTTATTTATCATAAGTTCACTTAAAGCTATAGATCTACTTATATTACGTTAAACGTAGGAATGTATTAGACTTGTAATACGATCGTTGTACGACCGGGTGTATTTATACGATTCTTTGACACCAACAGGTCTTTTCGTACATTCCAACTTTTGCAAATTTAGCAAATTTCGTTTGTTGGATGATAAAAAATCATGACCAAATGTTGACCAATAGAAAAGTCTTGTCGAAATAATAATCATTTTGAAAATTTTGTTTTACAATTTACTTGATTTCGTTTTAGCTGATTAGACTTAAGGTGTTCGTACGTGTATTATTAGTAAGGTTAAAAAAATAAATTACCGCTAATATACGCCAAACATACAGTTTCAAAAGAGTCTCTGAAAATCAGGAACATCTTATACGCCTAGATTATACTCATCGATTTTTAAGGACTACTGATTATACAAAAAAAAGGATTATTTTTCATCGCCATGAATATATTACTACATTTAAATCTTATCTCATATGCGGAAATATGAACTAATTGCATCTAGTGTACTTCTTGGATTTTAAAATGATGAACATTGTGCTTTACACATTTTGTTTGCACTTAAAACAATCAAGCGATTAGCTGAGCGTGAAGTGGCATTTTGGGAAATCCGGAAAATGTTCAGAATGGAAATCAAATTGAATTATGAACGGGGCCGGTCTGCTTATTATTTCTCTTTTTTTAGTAAAAAAGAACTTAATATATTGATAATTGAGAACACCTTTCTTGCCATTTTCTCCTTTTCAAAGTAATCGTGGAAACTGAAATGACGTAGACTTGCATTGCAACATAGAACGGGAACTAGTTTGTTTAACAATGGAAAGGCGGATGTAGAAAAAGTGTAGTACTTTGGTCCACATCAAAATTCATGCACTCGGAGCAAGTGACGGAGACTATGGAAAGCTCAGCTGTCGTTCAGTTTCTCGTCTGCTTTCAAACTAGAAAGATGTCGTCTGCTGTGGAATTTCAGACAACTTTTCTTTATCATTTTATGATTTAGTAGAGATTTATGTAACAGTCCTTGTTTCCCTAACGTATGATTACATTATTTTCTTGTTATTTGGTACAACATTTTGAGTGATGATTACTCTAAATGTCAGCTTGATTGGTTTAATCTTTTTGCATGGGGACATTTAGTTTAGTTTGATGCATACGCAATAAATTGCTGATGTAATTTCCCCATAATGAAAATAAAATTACAGAATTATAACATTTCCGGCTTTGCTGCATTCACGAATTCCATTTCCTCCTATTATGCATGTTCTGTTACAGTGTATTTTGTAATTCAAAATCACCTCGGTCATTATTGTGTGGTACAAACTTTGAAGTTCCTCTATTGTTATTTTATAAACACTTGTTTATCACTTTTTACTGGAATACATCCAAGTTGGTCTGATTCATTTTGTTTCCTGGTATTCATAAAATCCAATATTCCTAAATATCAATACGTTAAACAAGAACGAGATAATCATCCCGAATTATTTAGGTGCAAATAAATGGATGAATTGGTTCCCATTCTGTGCTACAGTGTACCAAAGGTATATGTACAGCTAAATTTCAACGGGAACCAGTTCAATAAATGGAGTAATGAAGGCGACATTGTCCGTACACTGACGGAAAGTCCAAGAGAACTTGTTCGTTATTTTACGTATATCCCGCTAGCTTATCACGTAAGAATCCGGAAAATGACGGAATTTATTCTGAAATCTGCTTATATGGATTTCTTCAAGTAAAGTTTGAAAATTCTCGTCAGTTTTAATTCATCATGAGTCAATATTCTTATATATTCACTGTAACATTAGGGAATTACGTATTTTTCATCTTGTTATAGTTAGTTAGTAATAAAACATCCCTGGTTGAAACATTGTAAGTTAATTTATTTTGTGCATTTTACTCCCAAAATACCAAATTTCATGATTTTTAATTAATACTAATTTGTAATTGTTATACGATTCGTATTCATGATTCCCAAGATCGTAAAAAGTCAATGAAATGAGTCTATAACTCGTAAATCGACCACAAACTCGGATGGACGTGTAATCAGTCTATTCACGCTCACCTTTTGTCATCTCCTGGTGTTATATATCACTAAATGACTGACGATGTTGTAAGGTAGAAACATATGAATAGCTAAATATTCACACTTGTCCCTCGTTGTTTACTTCATAAACATGTAAATTTGTACATGAATAAATTTTGCGTGTGATATCTTTTTTATTATGGTACTACATGTAGTTGACGTTTGTGATAATTGTGGATTTAGATCGGAAAGGTGCGTACAATTTTAAGGAATATTTGGTCAAAGTTTGTTTCCTCATATTCTTATTTTCATATTATTCTTTTAATGTATTATTTATGTAGTAGTAAATTTGAGTTTTTTTGGTGAAAAGTATTATTTCGAAAAT
The DNA here is from genome assembly GCA_964023205.1 of Lutraria lutraria. Lineage (NCBI taxonomy): Eukaryota > Metazoa > Mollusca > Bivalvia > Venerida > Mactridae > Lutraria > Lutraria lutraria. Next base: position 35,754,551 of record OZ026846.1, read on the forward strand.
TAGTGTTTATTTATTTATAGCTGCTCCCTAACATATATTTTAATAAATGAATGCAGACAAGAAGACACTTTACTTTATCATTTATTAATCGCGAAAACTGTTTCAGTATCGTCTATTTTGAAATGGAAGTACTCTGAACTCTTATACAAGTCTATATTTAGTGTATTTATTTTAGATGTACCATGTTTGACGATATAACATGTGCCAGGACTTAAATTGTACATAAATTATTCAACACAAGATCAGGTTCAGCACTATATATGGCACGAAAATCCATGTTATGTAAGGAACACGTGATAATTCTAACTGTAACATTCGTCAAGTAACATTATACGAATAGCATGAGCACTTTAAATTTTAAAAATAGTTTCAGACAAATGATTAGAAGATGTTAAAACTGAATGTTACTATTCTGAAACTCCGTCTTCACACGTCATTGATCTTACTAGAGAATATTTTCGCCATTAAGTGTGCGTTAAGCAGTTTTGATTGTCTTATTTAAATTAACCACACTGACTGTCGTATGGAATATTTTTATAGTAAGACGTTTAGGCTTTATGATTTATAACGTAATTTAGTCCAGTTGGACCGTTCTGGTCCGGACTTGTCCGGGCCAGGAAGAAGACCGGATTAGAAAAATCACAGATTGAAAGATTTTTTATGTGTTGACAATAAATGTATATGAACTCTTTTTACGAAGAAATATTGATAAGTAATAGTTAGACCGAAGTCAAGTGTCCGGACTAAGGTAAAACCCGGGTTAGAGGAATCTGGATGCGCGGGGAGCCTCTGTATAACACAATGCTACGTAACGAATGCACTTTTTGTACGTTAATTGAGAAAAACAACCATAAATGTACCAAATACCCCTAATTTAAAATGTTTCAAAACCACATAATTAAATTAAATATAACGTACTTATACAATGGAAATCACGACAGTTCTGTGTTGTATTTGACCATCAACCAAGACTGTAAACTGTTGGACCGTGTTTACGGTTGGTTATTCACACCTGTTGACTTGTATTTATTGCCAAGTACGGAGAGAACTTCGTGAAGATGGATGGTCATCAATGTGTGGCGACTTTACGAGCCCATCATCATATAATGACGTTAGTGGCTTGTTTAACTATACGGACACATCAATCTCACTGTGTGCTTTAAAACGTTTGTTCATTTGGATCGCTTCCATTATCTAGGATCGTAAATAGTTTTATTTTATTCACTTAAACTATATCAATGTGTCACTTAGTGTCTAGACTACCGTATTCTTTTCTTTGACCCCTAATTTTCGGTCAGTATGTTTTACGGTCCCTATTTCAACTACATGTATTTTAACGCTTTAGATCTGTTTATAGGAATACGACACTTACCACTGTGAGATAAAATATTTTCAGAAAGAAATTCTTAAAACCATGAAATTATTGATCTAGATCTGGTCTGAATTTTCCGTGTTTAATGATCATGTTGCGTGCGTGTGGTGACTGTTTTGACTCCTTGGACATGTGGTCAAAGATTAATATCGCAGTGACCGTACTACCCCCCCCCCCCCCGTGAATCATGGTTTGGCAATGAGGGAACATAGTCTTTGTTTGCCCTTACGCGATCATCTAAAAATCCCACGTCTTCAATTTGTTTTAGGGAATTTAACTTTTTTTTTTCAATGTTCGTTCTTTATACGAGATTTTCAGTACACTCCCAGTTTGTAACTACTACTGTATGTATTAGTATAAGTATATTCCTAAGACCTGCAGACATAGACTTCCTAAGGGAGAGATAAAAACAGACTAATCTCTGGTTATTTCAAACTCGCTTAAGACAATCTTTTCGCCATCGACGAACTACATTTGGAAATACAAATTAACCAATCAACACGATTTTGTCTTGAAGTTTTACATTGTGTAAAAAGTATTTCGAGGTCCCAGTCGACCTCTGAACGAACTCATTATTTATCTATATAACACTAGTAAACATTCAACATTCAATTTTCTTACTCATAATATTATGACTTATAGTTTGATGGACCAACCTCGTTAGGTTGATTTATTTGGTTTATAAGTTCATTAATGTTGTTTTTATTCGACATTTAGTGTTATTTGTTTTTTCATAAATAATAATGACATTAAAATTGTCGATTTTTTATTAAACACACTGCAAGATAGTACACATACCGTACTGTCAAAGCCAAGGTTTTTTTTCTTATTTTTTTCACCAGCTCAAATCTTCAGTCTTATTCATCCCTTGGTTTTCAGTTCTCTGACGAAAACAATACATCACTGTAGCCTTTCTTTGGTTGATCAATTGATGGTCACGAATGAACTTTTTACGGGTCAGAAATTTGTTTTAATTATCACCTTTATTTATGGAAGATGGATTAAATAAATGACAAGACTTGTTAAGATACCTTTGTGTTAATTAGTTTAGTAGTGAATGTGATTATCTGTGAGGGTTTTTCAGTGTGTGTTGCTTTTTATTTTTTATTTTGAGAATTCTCTTTAGAGTGTGAACATATGTTCGGGCAGAAAGGAGTACTTGCACTTAAGATGTAAGTTTTTTAAGATTTGTATAATTTTCATCATTTTCAATTAATTGAATAAGGATCGTGCATTACTAATACTGCAATTAATGTATTTCAAAAAGTATGAGGTAATTGTATGAGTTTTGTTTTTTCTAGTTAATATGTTGAAATATCAAGCGCATTTAAAATCATTTAGATAATTGTTATAATTTTAATTTACTTGTAGCGAATGGTAGGGATATAATATATGGATGACATTATGTAGGCTCGTAAGAATTTATTTCTTTAAAATTGTTGCAATTGTAGTGGTCGTAATACTGATGACGTATCTACGGTTTCACATCTGGCGTAGGAGCCGTGGTAACGCTCTGGGCTACTGAACGAAACGGGTCGTTGGTTTAAATCTCGAATCTGTCTCTGATATTTCTGGGACACTTTTTCAGTGTTCCATTCCAACTACCGAGCTGAGTACTGTATATTAAGAATTTCGCAGGAAATGGGTGAGGCGTATATCGGTGCTTTACACCGGATATGATGAAGAACCAGGAAAAGCTATTCGAAATGAGAGTAGAGATACAAATGCCCGGTTCCATAACTGTCGAATGGGCCGTTAATAATAAACAACAAATTAACGGAATAAGAGTATCTACAAAATTAATCAATACAACTATTTCAGTGTTTCAAAGCAAGAAATCAGCAATACGATTTTCTGTTACTACTTACGAGTTTAGTCCCTTTAATAAAACTTGAAAACCTTTTCTAATATAATATATACATGTATTGATTTTACATCGAGCCAACCAACCATATCAGTCCTTTCTCATATTTCTCGGCCCCTTGATTTTTGGTGTTATTCTTTAAACTTTAAAGTATCATCGATCTGTGTTATTTGATATGATCATTTTGCCTTATTAGATTTTTTTCTCCCCATCCCACGTTATCATTTGTCAATGGTTGGTACCATGTTCTATGCGCGAAACATAAAAAATTATGAATAAATTGCACAAAAATAGGAATTTTGAATACTAAAAAATAAGTTGTGAATAAAGCTCTTCAGACACGGAGGGAACTGAAGTTATCTATCGCGAGTATGCGCCTTTGTAATTTTTTGTACGAACAATTATATGAATGGATATGTAGACATTGGTCTCCCCGAGGGAATCGTTCAGTTGTGTTGCAATAAAATGTGTGTCAGTCGGTCACTAATCTGTCAAGTGGTCTCCAAGTAGAACAAGTAGTAATGATTATCTGAACGTATGTAATACTGTTAAATATCTGATGATGATAAATGTGCGATATTTATTTCTGTAAATGTTTGATTGTGTTTGACGCCGTTCATTAACGGAGTAACTGATCATTGATGTAGACTTGGGCTTAGACCAATGGTTCAGTCAGGCTGTAGATATGTTACCTGAAAAAAAGTAGTGCTGAAATGCAACGACTGTCAAAATATAGCTTATTTGTTCGGCTTACGGGTCTGTTCGGCTTTTTCTGTTCGGGACTGTCCGGCTTTTTCCGTATTGTTGTTTTGTTGGTGGACACTGTGGCGTTGGTCTGACGACCAATCGTCATAATAAGAAATGTTACGGTCACTTGAAAAATAATTATGTTACTGTTTACTTGAAAAAATAGTGGACGGCAGGTCGCAAAATCTTTCGTATTTTTCTACCTGTCGTATCTTTCTACCTGTCGTATTTTTGAAGTGCGATTCAACTCCAAATAATTTCGCTATTTTTCATTTGTTTTTTTCTTTGGAGCGAGATGGAGAAGGCCATATTAAAGCCATGCGTGAATCTTTCCCTCACTTTAGAGTGAATGTCCTTTATTCACAGGTCTGATAGGTCTGCGAACTCTCGATATTATGACCACGTTTGGGACTAAAATGACGGTCATTATGTAGATATGGTCTTATTATAGATATCAATATAAAACATAGATATTAAAGATCTGAAACTAAATGTTTGATGTAATCAGTCCGTTTTATTTTCAAATTGGAATTTAGGAAAAACTTATTGAAAACTGTTCTGAAAATAAAATGGTGGGATTTAATTGATTCGTCTCTAAGTACAGTTAAGTTAAATAACGCCTCCGATTGAAGTCGCATTATGAGAAGAAGTTTTGTTTGTATTTTTTCGTCGGCTGTCTAGGTAATTATTTTAGTGCGGTAAAGAACTAAAGTAGCTTATTGTTAACATCTACGTCTTATTTCTCTAGCAACGTCTCTATCGTCTTTTATCGTCGTATCCATTTCAATTTGCCATTATTTGTCATTTCGAGTTAGCGATAACATCATAATTTATAGATAATTGTAGTTACTTGAGAAAGCATGTCTGTAAATTAATCTTCGGGTCGACGATATGTGTAGCTTACTGGGCGTCTGTTGAATGGTTTTCGTACACTTTTGCTTGAATTATAATAATGTGTCTTCTGCTATTGTCAAAATTTGATGTAATGTGATAAGCATGTTGTTGTGTTGATTTACAAATAATTCGAGCAAGATGATATTTTTCTATAAGTAGCATTGTGATATGATACCGTTTTGATACGTGTTTGTCTTCTAAAAGTGACATCCGGGTTGTTACTAAGAAAAAAGGATTTCCGATTATTTCGAAAAATATGATCATGGTGTTACGCTCGTATTCAACGATACAATGAAACCCCAATATTAAAACTATACATCTGGGACCCGATATATTTTGTCTGTCTTGTTAATGTAATGGTATTTATACGAAGTTAAAATATACAGGATATATTCAGTGAAAAACGGTCCTAAAATTAGTAGTCATTGTAAACGAGATCATGGTAATTATACTAAAGTGATTGCTTAGTGAAAATTTTCTAGTAATTTCTACCATCGTCACTAAGCCTTGATTATACTGGACAAGATGTCCTTATGTGGAACATAGTTTTACACTCCCTTGTTTGAGTTAAGTGCTGGTGATTTTTGAAATTGGGTGATGTTGTTGTAATTAAAAAACCTGTTATGGGCATAACAACCGCGAGGATGAAATTTATTTAAAACAATAACATTTACGATATTCACTGACAATTGGGAAGGAAGAGTTTTCCGATAAAGTCTCAAGAGGGTACACCATGCAGTGGTCGTAGCTGAGTCCGGACAGAATTTGTACGAATAACACCGGATTATTCACCAAACTTATCTATAACAATCAGAATTATAACGGATAAATATCAGCGCGGCCCCAAACAAACACTTATTGGAATCCGAGTTTAAACATCCGTAATGTGTCGACCTAATCCTCATAGATAGCCATGTTTGTGAGCTTCGCTATCCGAGGTCATCCAAATGTTAGCGGGGTCATCAAAAGGGCTGATTCGTCAAAAATGTGAATACAATTAAGTTGTTATTGTGTCTACTGGCTAGGCCACTTAACTTTTCATGAAGAATTATTACGTGTTCTCCGAAAAATAAGATGTCCCTCATTTACCTTGGTGAGTGTCCGTCAATCATCGTCGTAACTTTTCAACTGGTGCCCGCTTGACTCTCACTTTGCCTCTAAGACTTTAAAGAACATCATCCGAGAGCGGGGAACCAGACATATTACGTCATAATTTGATCACGGGTTAAAACCCCATTGTCCCGTAACCTTAGTCATCATCCGTCTGATCCGTCCGTCCAAACTTTAGTTGACTGAATAATTTTAATTAACCTAAAATCAGATCATTAGGTAATCTCTGACAAGTGTGGTCAGTATATAAAGCTGGGAATCAACAAATGGATTTAGAGATAGTCTTTGAGCACTTGAGACGATTATAAAATCAAACAGTTTTACTACGTTATTGCGGAATCTCAGATGTTGTCAATGTTATTATCTTTGCGGTGTTATTAATCAATGAGGGTTATTAATCCTTTCATGAGATAATAATAATTTTAGATAACGTATGTCAATGTTATAAAACAAATTCGAAGTTTTCGGACTTCGGTTCAGCATTCTAAAAAGTGTTTGTGATGGAATATGACAAAGATAAACGTTTTGTGTCGTTGATAAATGGAATAAACCAATCAAATACTCGTTCTATTGAAATTGAAAGTGATCCTAGCAGGCGTAAGTACGATAGAGACGACAACAATTCGAGTATTGCAGCAAATGTAGACCAGCCCCTTTTATCGAAAAGGTGAGATGATAAAGTCTTTTACGTAAACTTAATCATGCATATCATATCGGTACGTTTATTGTGTTCCATGCGGTACGTGTTATTTTTAAAAAATGCATATGCGTTTCATAGACACTTAAAAAATTACCTTTAACAACTGACAAAAGATCCCTTTGAAAAGTGATACGAAAAAATATTTCATTTTTAAAAACAAAATATGGTAAGATTTTCAAGATTAGAAATTGCTTTATTACCCAGCTGAAATGCGTATTAACAGGGTCTCAGTCATGCATAAAACTAACTTAACTAAGCTTTATTGTAAATTGACGATCGTCTACTTGGAAAAATATAGATTTCACTATAGATAGTCTTTTAAAAAGATTGTTACACTATTTGTACAATGTATACAAAACCAACGATCTTTAGTTTCACGATATGCATGTACTTAGAATTTGTTCCCGGAATTAAGTCAACACCGATACATGGTAGATGTTGTGTCCACATAAATTCTAGGACAGACACCAGCTTACGGGGTCATACTAAATTTGTTAATTGGTTTTTAATTGCTGTATAAGATTACATAATGAACATGTGATACAGATAGCAAGTAGAATATTTACGTGAACTATTAATTAGAGTTATGTCTGATTTATTAAGTTAACCTGAATGCACAATAGTCAACATGTCGTTATAAAATAAGGATTTATGCTTATTTTCTATCATAGAACACATCGTGGCGTATTGTCCCTTTGGCTGAAGGCATGGAAACATTATAAACTGTTGGATTTAAAAACTATATTTCGCTACGTCTTGAGTTCTGTCCAACTTGCTTTAACCACCACCTCTGTTTACCAGTCTCATAAATGTTGTACATGTACATCGATTGTAGAAATATTTGGTCAATTGGTCAGCAATAATGCATCAAAATGGTCAGTGTGAGAAGTCAATACTTTAATATTTGTGTACCTAACTTATAGTACAGTATTGGATGTATTATTAATTGATATTAACTGGTACGCTACTTTAAACGTCGAGAATAACTTTTGAAATGAATTTCGTTCCTGATCCCCATTTAACGGACCGGAGAAAAGTTAAGTAAACTCGTCACAAAGAGACAGACATTACTTCATGATGCATGTGTGATGTTGACCTATAATACATGTACATGTTCATAAATGTAAATTTAGCATTATGTTTGATCATGTTTTTTAGCAAAGCCTGCAAAATCGTTTTGCCAAGTGAAGTTACCAGAGCGGGTCTAAGTAATGCCTGATGAATATTTGACTAGTTTATCACATTTCAGACAATAAATAAACAAATACGATTTGATTGTTGGGTAAATAGTGTTAGAAAGGTGATAAAATTCTACCTGCTCTGACCTACATTGTTCGATTGATTGATTTATTATAAAGATATGTCAGATAATGTTTCTTTAATTAATGATTATTCTGACATAATTATGTCTGATTATGGAGTGTTAATTGATTTATTGAACACATGGAGTGATATGACCAGATTAATCAGAGATCGCCTCGACGTTGCACGCGTAGTTTTTCGATCTGACATTGTTTTTGATCACACTGTAGTCTAAGTTCATGGTTTGTAAACGTCTGTTTAAATAAATGCCAAGCACGACTGTTCTATGTAATGTCCTCAGTGTCTCTATCAGTTACCTTTTCTATATACACGTTTTACACTTAGTCAACTTCGAACAACTCTTATCATCGGTATCTTTTGTTTGGAAATACAAACGATCACTTAATTAAGATTGATAGTGAAAAAATCGAAAATAAACTTAAGTTGTTAGTGATTGTTAATGCACGGTTCCAATTTTGGTTTCAAGTTGGCAAGAATGTCTGCTTACATATAATATGAAGAGTGTTAGGTAAACAGATATATGTTTCGTGGGTTTGAACCCTGAGCGTTGTATGTGCTCTTTGTGATTATTGGGTTACATACAATTGTGCCTATAGCAGTTCTTTACCCGTGACTGCTCATACACGTGGATAATTCGACAGTAACTTGCGGAGAACAAGGTCGGTATATAATTGAAATACTGTTGAAAATTGGCGTAAACACGAATTATAATACCAAAAAATATTTTACTATGAGTGTGAATGCAATACAGAGCAAGAAAAATACTTGAGCAAAGATCCTTTTTGTTTGACAAATTTCGACACGTGACTCTAATTTACCTATTGGCAATATCACCTGCATTGCATTGTATTTAATTATACAAAAATCTCAAGAATTTAAACGTATACTTCTACTAATTAAGTACATGCAATTATTTCTTCTGTACTAGTTGTACACAGTTCATTCTAAGTTTCATACCACACACGATATTACTTAATGAATTATCATTTTCTTAATAAACTAATAGCTCTTAATGTAACGTTTTATTAATAACAAAAATATATTCATAAATTAGCAAACTTGTGACTGTTTTTGTGCGTAAAGATTGATAAAGTCAGAGGTTTCGTGTTACACCCTCATTTGTCATTTTAAAACAACATTTCAGTGATGATGATGTAAGTTGTAACACTGTATACATGACATAACATGATAATAGTTTATTGCCATAAGGTGTCATGTATGTCAAATGTACTTGACGTACATAAGTATAGCCAAACAAATAAACACATTTTCATAATTACACAAGTGGTGATAGACATTTTTATTTCAAAGAACAAGAAAATGAAACATTATTGATACGAATGTTTGAAGTATGTAAGCGATATCTATATTCTTTCTTTAAAAGCAGACAATAATATTTCACAATATTTATTAAAACCTTATAAGACTTTGAAGGTGTAAGATTTCAGATGTTTGGAAACTTGGCCAATTACAGAAATATGGTTTGAAGAAAACACGTTTATTGATCTATTAGTATCATAGTAATGACCGCCTCTATGTAACTCCCTCATATGTTCGGTCTGGTTATGGTTTAGACGAAATGTTTCCATATTTTGACACTGCCTTCCAAGTCTTGGATAGTTCCAGAGCCTGCAGCAATCTGGTCGTAGATTTGAAAATAACTCAATGGCTCGAAATTGTTGAAATTAACAACTCTTCAAATATAAACCGAGGTATTCACGTTTTAAAACAAACTTCATTGTTTTAAGCTGTTAACAAAGACCCCACAAGAATGCTTCTTTTGGAAAAAACAACAAATGGCTTTGCGCACCAAATTCTATACAGAGTTATCGTACTTGCTACTTTTTGAAGGGTAGTCGCTTTGCACGCTTAAACTTTCGTATCTGTCATTTCTTTACAGACAATCAATCTGTCTAACAATAAATACAAGTTTTAGAAGTAGTCAACAGTTGAAAGGAAACATATTTATGTAGACACAGATAGTTTAAGCACTTGATTCAACATCTCCAAAAAACTGAAGTATTTCTATCTGTATGTTATTATAGATACACGGACCTCTTATATCACTTAAGTACGTGATCTGATTAACACTACTTTCTGCACTTAATTTAAATATTGCTTATAAATATTATGTACTTATCAATAAAAATCTGTGTCGTTCATAAGTGTCCTTAAATTGCGTTTGTGTTGTTGAAAATAACTTGCCGATCCTATTATTTGTACATGATTTGTTGTTCAGCACATGAGGTCACATGGTTTTAATAGAGAATTTCGTATATTGTTATTGATTTGGTTGGTAGAACAGTATTTGTGCTTTAAGTAATACAAACACTATATTTTGAGTGTTAATTTAGGCATGCAATTCTTAATGAAGACCAACGACAGAAAAGAAGAATGATGTTTATGCTAAGTATCTCTTATATTAGAGATCTGACATTCCAATGAACGTGTAATGAAGTTTCTGGTGTTCACATCGTGGTCTCTATACACAGTGGTTGCAAGCTGTGTATCTGTTGTTTAACGGCCCATTCGACAGATGTGGTTATTTCAGGGCCGCCCCAATAGTAGGGGAGATAGATGCAGGAGAACCTGACATTAATATCATACTCTCTTATTTCGGATATTTCTACTTGTTCATCATCATGCTCAGTGTAAAGCACCGACAAACGCCTCACCTGTTCCTGTGGTTTCTAAACACAGTAATTGACTCGATATTTTGGATAGGGACACTGAAAACCTGTCCATGAAATATCGTAAGGCGTAGCCGAAATTCGAAACCACGACCTTTCGATCAAGTAGGACTTTTATTGTCACGTTAGTCGAAAGCGTATCTATAAGCTGTTACCATTATTTTGTTCCTAAGATTCAAATGTTGTACTCATGGTTCTGTTACTAAGTTTTGTGGGACTAGTCTTATGAACGGAGTCTTTCATTGGTTGATATTTTGGAGCGCTCAGCCTCAACCAATCAGATGTCTGTATTTTGAGACTGCTCTTACATTCAGAATATTATACTTTGTCAGCATATGCTTTAAAGCAGGCGTTAGAACCATCTCAAGGTTGACAGTAAGTCGTCAAAGAAGAAAGTTCTATACAAGCAAATTTTAGTAATTCAGTTCCATAGTAACCAATTCATTTTAATTCACCATTACGGATTATTTAGACGGTATGGTTTGTTGGAGTAGGAATTTGAAGTTTAAAGTTTATTGCACGGAGGAAATGAATCTAATCTCGTACCCTCAGTGGGAAGAAAACAACGGGAAACATATCACAGATGAGTCCGTTATAGATACGAATTGACCCTACAGCTCAAATACAACCTACCAAGCGTCCGAATAACTCAGATAAGCCAACTGAAAACATAGACACATCTTATCTTCAAATTAATAACCTTGAAATTGAATCCGACCTTTTATATGTATACAACCTTTGGAATATGGCTCACCCTTGTCTCACCGCATCAAACAGTTGAAAAAGTCATGTTTATTTTGCCTTAATTCTCGTATAAAATTGGTTTCCGTGGGTCCGAAGAATCAGATGAAGAAAAGAACGCTTACTGTATTTCATTTGTCATTAGTTTCCGCGATGTAGTTTTGTCTTTAGAGTCGTTTCTTGTTTTTTTTATTTGAAGCGTGTTTCGTTTTCATTTTCCACTGTTTGTATAAGTCAATTGATAGGCTTTCAAGTCATCAATAAGAGGTAACTAGGACTATGCTTATTTGAAGTGATAATTTTCGATTCTCGAAATAAGGTCGACACTGGGTTAAAGTTTATATATGGACGAGGATAAATTCTATTCATACAATAATGTACAATGAAATGCGGGTACATTAGCTTACGTAAGAGTGATTACAACTGAATTGTCTCCCTTACAAAATCTTCGGATCTTATATCATTCACAGTAATCTCCCTTATTAAAGTAGAGTTCACATTTTATCAGTGGAGAGTTCGTCTAGGTTGCTGTTAAAGTTGATCGTAAATGACGACCTCTGTTCTAATCCACTTATCAAGTGACATAGATTAGACATTAATGTGACATTTATTCCTGAAGTTGATAAAATACATGAAAACAGTGATAAAATACATGAGTCAGTCAGTGTTAAGTACTGCATGAATTATTTTGCTCTTCTACTATTTTCTATGCAAATTTCTATGAGCTAGTGGGTAGTTAGAAGATCCCCAAACAAAATATCTTTAAGGACGGCCTTGTCTAAAATTTCTCTTCAATTTGAATGCAGTCTCCGAGCAAATAATTGCTGCTGGAAGTTCACCTGAGATATATCCGTCATGATATGTCTGTCTGTTATCGAAAATTCCTCTAACCATTGAAATGATGAGGAAATGAACATTTAGCTTCATGTCTCCGATATAATCATATTTTTATTCTTGTAATATCTTGCACTGGATGATACAACTCGCCGATTAATTTCTGAATTACTTGATCTATGACGACTCTTGGTGATAAAAATACCGGGGTGACAGTCTGACCGTATACAAATCATATGGACGGCTTTTAATACAATCCTGTTTTTATTAACGGACATTTCTTACAGATTTTAAGTTCAGCATCATATCAGGTAGTTGTATCTAAAGACAACTACCTGATCATATACATCATGGTTCGGAAGATTCCGGTAATTTCCGTTGTTTTGACCGAGAATCGCAGAAGAACTCCGAACGTATATCCATGAGTATTTACTCACTGAAATAATTGCACGTGACAAACATCACGTACACTTTAGAAGTTAACTATTCGTTTCAATTTGATCATTTATTGAGGATAAAAGATCGACATCCTATCAAACAAGTTCATTGGGCGACATTCGGTCGACACCGTGTCGTTCATCCATTATTTCAGAAGTGCTGCGCGCTTGCGTCATTTGATAGCTTTTATTCTCGATCTTTATCATCGAAGTTTTTATTTCAAACTAGCAAATGATTTATAACATGCAGCTATACTACGCAAGTCAATGCATTGAACAGTGACAGTATTTTCGAACTAATGGATCATGGTTCATTACAAATGATGATGAATTTGTTACAGATAAAAGTATCATACTGAATGGCTGATAATGTGTTATAATCACAAATTTGCGGATTTTTTTACCAGCTAACCCAGAAAATGTTCTTCCAGTGGATCACGTTTACATTATATTTAATAATAAAAAGATAATAATAATAATATAGTTAATAATGGTTATATGGAAGATCCATGCCTGACAATATTTCAAGTCTAGACGACAGTTCGATAAACGGATATCGTTGAAGTCAACGTCTGAGTATACGGCCACCTGTGAATAAAGGCTTCAATACCTTGACCTCTATACCAACGAGGGCCAACTTTTAGCACACAGTTTTGACATATAAAATTGACATCCCCTCCAGAAACACACTTTTAAATAAAGATCACCTGCGCACAAAGGCTCCGTTTTCCCCTCGTTCGCGTCGTTTTTTCGAAGGGTTTTGTTGTTACTTGCTGTGATCCCCATGTGACGATGTTTGCTTCGAGCAATAAGGCTTCGATGACTAGCATGTTTATATAGGGCATCAGTGCAAAATGTTTAACAAGTTGATTAAAATCATGGCGTATTCATCTCTCATCTAACACTCAGTGATTATCAAGTGTTATTTAATTATCTCGTTTTTCCTGAAGCGTCCTATAAAATCGTGTGAAGATCTTCTATAAAATGTTTACTGAAATGTCGATGTAATAAACACGAACTTACTGTTGGAAATCCGTTCATTTGCAGATATTTAGAAAAAGAAATTAAATGGTTTCTCACTAAGTGGATATTCAGTCATAAAATATCATAATTAATGAATACTGTTATGGTGGAAGACGTATCCTGTTTAAATGCATTTACTTTATTGCTTGTGTGGTGTGTGGTAGATAAATTGTTTGCTGGAAATCTCACGGTCTTTGACTAGTGGAATTAATCTCACAGGCGATTGCAAAATACGTTTACGTCGGGTTGTACATAATCTACTGGACTACGACCCACTTGTCATATACACTCTTATATTAATAACAGAAACAAAGATAATATATATAATCATTGAATTCTTACAAACTATACTATCATTACAAATAGCTTTGACCTACCCGTTTTGCAGAAAAATGTCTAAGTGTTGACCTAGATTCTGCTATTTTTGTTCAAAACAAGAATACAATTTCCTTTCGTTGTTGTGATATTGCATTTCCATACGTAGACTATTTATTACCGTTTTCCGTGACTTGTTACGAGTAACGATTGCGCACACAAACTGATGACGTCATATAGTTCATACAGTTCATTTTAATTCTGACTTTTTGAAGTCCTTTTGATATTTCTGACAGCGATAATATCATCTTGGGCCATGCCTGTATTATCATTCACATAATTTGCATTGCGCGTGTTTCCGATGCACGGGTTTGTAAGGTTACACGTGCTTCTTCGTCGAAACGAAATTTTATCACCTCAAACATGATAACAAAAGAATGTGCTTTACTTCTTTTTATTTCTTATCTGTAGCCTTGTACTGGTGGCGTAACAGTACATCATTCTTAAAGCATGTTTTACGTCGTAGATAAAACAGGCGGAAGTGCTGTATACTTTATATTATACATACGGTATCTGCTACCTTGCTTGCGAAATATAATACGTTTATTCACAATTTCACCCCAAAACACCCGTCCACACTAATGTCAGATATGTCATAAACTGGGGGTAATGTGGACTTTAGGGTAACATGTTGTTCTCTGTTTCGAAAGTTATTTGCTATCATTCAATTTTCACCTGTCTTATATTGTTGTCCTGATTTTCGTCAGATCTATGCCGTGTACGATTTTCATATTCGGTACTTTATTGTAATGTTCGCACGTCATATGCTTATTCCATTATCGCTATACGTATATACTATGACGGTTTTGTATCTTTCGCATGTCATTTTCGATTTACGTCCTTCATATATCACTTAATTGGTGATCCCCAAAATCATGTCAAAGATGGCCATGCATATATCTTCCTACTTCCATACTAGTTTCAGAAGCCGTTATAATCTCTATCAACCGTTTTGTGTTTGGCTTTTAGTACAGTTTAACCTATACATGCATAATTTCAACTCAGTATGATGACCATTTTGCTGTTGAGAAAATATGATGACCGGTCCGAAAACAGGTGGCCTTTATAATGATATAGTCTAAACATGTCTCTAAATGGTACCTTTAGTTTTATCTAAAGCATGTTCGTTTCCGTGAAGTTTGGCCCATTTTTCTGGAATGTCTGGCTCGTTAGTTTATTGATGAGATAACTGAAAATTATGTTGTGATAATGTCAGGCATGTGAGAGATAAAATACATCTTTTATAAATAATATATCATAAGAAACAAGGGCTTGTTAAGTGATTCGCCTCATATTGTTTAGGAATCGCTTCTAAATTCCTCGCTGAAGCTTTGCTGCTAAACGTGCTAAGGTGGTACCTCAAGGAAATTGTTGTGATGTGTCCCTTATTTTTGTATGATTCTGTCTGTTGGGTAGGCTTTGCGTTGATGGATTTTGGATGATAGCATCATAATTTATTATGTTGGTTATTTTGTATGTTGCTATGTCTTGTGTGGGCTTTGGATGGTGTTTTTTGCAGTATGGTAGGGTGGTAATTTTGTATTCTTTTTAGAACCTGTCCTTATCTGTGTGTTCTTGGGTACAACGCTTGTTTTTAACAGTATTTCGGTTATAAACAGTGTTCCTCGGGTCTGAACGTTGCTCTCCGGTGTTACTTGTATATGCCAACTCTTCACGAATCACTCAAATCATCGGTGAAGGACAAACATACCCAGGCATAATGGTCTCAGTCAATTCCTCCCAGAACCTGACCTAACACTCTCCTCAATGAGCTAAGCTGGCCAGCCCGGGGATTTTTTGCGATATGTTGCATATTGATACGTGCGGAATAAAATTATCATGTCTGGATATTATCGACAAATTGGGAAGTTTGTCCTCCTTCCGCAATATCTACTAACCTGGCAAATAGAATTGAGCTGTTGGAAACTCCGATGACGATACTGTGTTTGTTTGGCTTGGTTTTAAATGTACCAAATACATTTTTCACTAAAAGCTTTCCACATTTTATTGTCTGATTACAGGCTTACCAAGGAAAATTCAGTTCCCTTAAAGTGTTACCATTTATTGTTCTTGTGTTTTTAATTCGCGTGAATTTTTAGCCATACATTCAACGAACTGCTTGTTAATTATTGTAGCTTAAATGTTTCCCAAAATGCCATTACTTAAATTAGCTCATCGTCGTTTCCTCTATTGACATTGAAGATCTTTGGAGGCAATCTTTTTTCAGCCAATCAATTATTTATTTTTTTCTAAATAGGAAGAGACTCGTGTCATTATTTTATTCACATCATTATGTAAGAAAAAAAATGTATAAAAATGAATATTGTTACAACCTTTGGAGTTCATTGCTCTCTGTGGTTTGTCAGGTTTTATCTTCACAGAAATGATTGTTTGTGATTTATTGCTGTAGTTATGTAATTATAATGGGAAAAAATGAGAAAAACATATTTTAGGGTTACAAAAACTGGGGCGTGTAATCTTAAAAGTTGATAAAATGTTCAGATGGGGTTGAGGGTTTGATCTAATCACCAGTAACGAGTTTCGTAACAAGCACCATTCCAAGATTGACGTTCATCACTGTTTATTTCTTGTGTTATTAGGTCGAAGTCACTCAAGCGTTATGCGTATTAGTTTTGCAATGTCGATGTACGTTCACTGATCTGTGAACAAACATTGACGATATTATCTGAACGTTTTTTATTCGTTATTTTACATCGCTGCTCGGAACACTCACTGTTTATCATAAATCATTTTTTGAAAATACTGAAACAATTCCAGGCTTAAGTTTACTTATGCCAGCTCTTTACGGCCGTATTCATACGCTGAAAAAGTAGTTCTATATGTACGTGTTTCAATTAATTGATTTAAAACATTTTGACTATCTGAAATGTCATGTTTAAGCATGTCATTCCTTGTTATAGATGATTGATTGTTGTTTGATATTTTCTTATACACTTTTCTGCTGTGTTATGTTTGTTGATATATATTTTTGTCAAGGTTTTACGATATTCACGTAGGCCCTTAGTGTACTAATTGGACTGACCTGTACCGTTCAGACCATTTCAATATAGTATTTTGTTGTATTGTACTTGTTGAATGGTGTTTTTCACAATATTTTAAATATCAAATACTTTGAATGTATCAGGTCAATTTTTGCTTTATGACGTCATTGATGATGACATTTGACCCATTTACGTCTCACAAAATTTTACCCATTTGGCCTTTGGTCGTACTGTTGAAAAAATTCGTTGCCCGGCATTCCCTTAATGCATTATTCTGTCTATTTTCGTTTTTTATTCCTGAAAAAAAAACAACATTTGATTGATTGGCTTAAAAGTCCCATTTTTCTAGTGGAAGTTATTATTAAACTATTTCATAACATTTATTTGATTCTGCTCTTTAAATAATTATGTTAATAGGCTAACTAAACATGGAATGTAGAACATCTCTCATTACAATGTAACAAAGTGCACTTGTTGGTAATTAAATAAAAACAGCTCATATATATAATTCGATCATTAAATGACTGTTTAGTATTTAATTAACCGAATCAGTGCGAGTTGCATAATGAAGTGCCTGGAGTACAATCGATTAGTTAGATATATCTGCTGAATGTGTTCAAAGGACTTGATTTGTTTATTCGACTGTTTGCCAAGCAATAATGATGTACTCATTGGAAACAATGGATCTTATAATGGACCCGAAATAAACCGTCAATGATAAGATACCTTAAAAGCATTTTAATATTTGAATTCTACGTTCGCTGTTTGAAGTTTTAGAAATTTAAGTTTTTTTGCATTGAGGTTATCAGTTACGCCTTGATTGAACTAAATGATACTATCAATTGTTTAAAGGTTAGCATTGCAATACGTACAGTTTGAGTACAAAGCGGATCTGATCTTTACATGTTTTGTATTGCTTTGTGGCGACAAAGAAGGGGAGTTTTCTCCATATTGCTTATCATATTTTAGACTCTCTGTCACATGTGGTGGAGAATATCGACATGACATTTGCCATGTTTTGTCCCAAATGTATTTCACTGGATCATTAATCTATTGCTGACTGAGTAATTTCAACTGACATTCAATATTGTCTATTCTGAGACCTAGTTTTGCAAGATCTACGTAAATATTACTACCGTCGTATCCATAATATCATTTTACGACGTTATCTTACATATTTGTATATCCAGTGTATCATTGTGGCAATTGATGAACGTTTGATTGGGATTACTAAGAGAATTACTTGAGCTCTTGATATTTTAGAAAGAGTTTGGGATGTTATTCGTTTGTTTGTATTGGGTATAGCGGATTCCATCAACAATATTTCAACAGTATGTGCGAACAGTTTACCTAAACAGTACTTCTTGTAACCTTCATCTACAAATTATTCCGTAAACAACTGAGAAAATTCCCAAATTTGGCATGAGTCAGAGAGATGAGACAAATTCTACTCACGGAAACCAGAGGACGTGAAGACCAGAGAAGGACCACAACATCGCTAGGGCTAGCCTGGTGGTACAGGACTAACGAGAGAGAGAGAGGTGCAGAATATTTAACTTATAAGGATATGATGTTGCTGAAACTATTGCCATACATAAGTCAGCTGTTGGCTTCTCAAGGATTTGTTACTCCTCCAAACGAAACATAAGCACTCAAATTCATTACTAGTATTAAGATACAACATTTGTTTTTGAATCCTTTTACGTACATTTGTCACATGATAGCTTTAATTGCTTGTCTGTAAATCATTGTCTTGTCTGAGCTATCATGGTTGTATTTATGTCAGACTTTGATGTAAACCCCGCACACACCTTCGCTTATTTATTAAATGACACAAATGTTAACCACCGTAATTAATCTTTTTGGAGTTGTACAACGTGTCAGACCGTCCACCATCTTCTTTATCTGAGCTTAAATAAGAGTCCTGTGCTGATTCGCTGAGATGGTTTTTCAGTATCTTGATTTGATGGCCGCATGAAACTGATTACTTGTCCTGCATTGATTTTAAGCGCGATGTACCCGTATGACACAAGTAGCAACGTTAAAACTGGACGTGACTGGAACTGTAAACGTATCAAAAGTCAAATACTAACACGAAAAAGAAAGTGTGCACTTTGCTATAGGGCATTACTATTTTGTTTTATCGTCATGAGCACAATGCACCCATTTACGCTTTATCGTGTAGCCAATACATTTGTGCACATTTTGCTATCAAATTTGTCTATATTTTGCTTATATACGTATATAAGATTTACCTCTTACCATGCATATGTTCGCTTTCTGTTCGATGGGCCGGGACTGGCGAAGTCGGTTCGAGTTTTCCGAATTTCTATGCATACGGAGTAAAATACAATGTTTTAAGAGTTATGTGTGTTGTTTGTTTTCCATGCTTACCTAATGAGAACAATGTACTGAAGACTCCTAAGTCATCATATAAACCTTATAAGGACTCTTTCTAGTTATGAAGCCCCCCCCCCCTCCCCCTCTCATGAACCAAAAGTGAAGAGATTTGTGATCCAAGGGCAAATGAAAACCCGGAAAAAGAATATAATTTACAGCCATATAATTCAACACAATGCATCATCAAATTTACGCTGACGAAGAAAAAAAGTTTGCTGCTATCACCATTAAATGTGATTATTAACTACATGTATAAAGTGTCTTTTTATAGAAATGTTATCTTTTAACATTATTTTTTCTACGAAAGTTTAGAAATTCATCACGTGTTTAAACAATGAACGGGTGCTGTATCATTGACTGAGGGAATGAGAAAATGCGAGAGAGAGACTAAGCGATGATTATAACACATAACGCATGTTATATATAAACTGATCTTAGGATCTTCTTTCATTAAAACACTATCAGTTCTTGAATTCCGAGGCATTTATGTCTGGTGCTTAGTTGGACATTAAATGAGCTCTTCTCGCGCGGAGGTGGAAAAGTCAATAATCTCGTGCCGCTTAAAGACGGACGTTCCGTAAATTGTATGCAGAAATAATCGACTGAAGCAGGGGAGCATCTTAACTTACGAAAAGTGAGATTTTGTTTTGATAAAAATCTCTAGATTTGTGGTTTATTTAAAGGTTAGATTTTCTCTGTTAAAACGGATTGCTTTACTGTTAGTATTGCGAGACATACGGTTTGGCGGAATTTTGAATATGTTTTTATTTTCTAGTTTTAGTTCTGGTCTTGAGGGAATTTTGTGATTTATAATTTGATAAGTGGAATTTTTGCAAGTCAATTACTTCATTGCAGAACTCATGTTTTATGTCTTATTTTATGTTATTTGTTTTTCTGCATAATTCGAGTGAAGATTTTTTAGGAAATTTATTACATTTCTATTTGGAACATTTTGTGGATGTAGTTATCCGCCTATTATAACCAGGACTTACATTCGTAAGGAGGTAAATTCTTCTGTTGAAACAATTCATGTAAAAATTGAAATTTTCAGGATTTTCGTCTTTGTTATTTATAGATATGGAAGCAATAATTTCAGACAGATGATAGTATATTTTCTTATATTCCATAAAAATATATTCGTATGAACATGTACTTGTTTACTGTTCATTGTTTATGACATATATAAAATAATCTTATTGTTATATATAAATATTATGTACATGTACGTGCAATTTGACGTACCTATCTAGATCATTGGTTAAACAAAATCTTACTTTTCTGATAAAAATGTAATATTAAGTATTCAATACCGATGAAAACATGCTTTCTTACAGATGATTTCGTAAGTTTGGAGTGAACAGCTTTCGTAAGAAATGAATTTGATACGAAATTTATCTGATCCAGAAATCTCTATTTTAATATGAAAATGATGCGCTTACTCAAGTCTGATGTGTTTATCATGTTCAGCTATATTGTAGCATTCATTTTGCCAAATCTTCCACTGTATAAGACTACAACCATGTAGAAAAAGTCTCTGTCTGTTTAGCGTAACCATTGTATTGATAAGCAAATGATTCTTTTGCATGGCACTATATCGAGGGTTCAGCGCAACACTGTTGTAACTTGTTCTGATTTCAATATGAGTTACGACACTGTTGCGCTGAACCCTCGATATATGCGACGATTTTAGTAGTTTTTGGAGCGTCGTACTCTTGTTTTTGTGTTAGTTCTTTTGTGCTTTGTACATTTGTTTTAACATGTTATATATTCACTATATGTCTTGAAATACATGTATGTCCCAAAAATAAGTTGTTCTAATTTCCAAGACAAGAGTTCGCCTGTTGACCTAACTTTGGCAGAATGGAGATATGTTTGTTCTTAATATCCGGGAGGAAGATATTTTTCTGTCTTGCCAAAATGTAATCAGACGGATCAGGTTTATAAATTTATAATTATTTTTAGAATAATTATTTTGAGATTGGTTCAGAAGTTTCCTCGCGTTTACTGGCTTGACCACTATCTCATTTATCAGTTGGCGCTGATGCATTTCTGTTTATGTATCAGACAATACGCCGATTGTTTTAGCAAGAATATGGGCATTGTGGAAAGACAACTAAAAATGTATTCATCAAATAATTTTAAAGTCTGTATGAAGAACTAAATAATGGTATAGTCCTGCCGCCACATGATGTTTCACTTGTTGCAATTCATTGTCATTTGTTCGGTTTATTTTCTAAATTGATGTTACTGCTTCTTTCTTGGTAGATTACTGTACTGGGCGACTGTTAATGAAATTTCTTTCAAGGTTTGACTCTGTATCCATATAGATTTCTTGCTTTGTATTACAATTTTCAATTGTTTTATTTATAAATTGAAAGTCATGCACTTGTTCTAGGGCGATACGAGTGTTTAATTTGTTTTATGTGAAATTATAGCTGAGAAAGTGATAACATAACACGTTAGGTTATTCTGACGGTAGGTGGACGCCAGCTGTTAATGTAATGGACATAAAACTAAGAGGATATGTGTTGTAAACTGCCGGCTTTTGGCTTTCTCTGATACTATATTGATTTATGTTAATTCTCAGAATGAAATATAAACATTTAGATAATTTTAATGAAGGGCGAAAAAAGTGAACAAGTTAAGATTATAGAACATGTCGTTTTATTTGTTTATTTTAGTTTTCGATTAGAAATCGTTGAGTCTGTTTGAGAGAATGATGCTCAAATATACAGTAAAACCTCGCTAGCGACCATCTCAATATTACCACCATCTCATTATAACAACCACTTATTTCCGGATTGGTTTCTTAGGTTTTTGATACTTTTGATCTATATTTCACATTAATTATGAGAGCCCTCAGTATTAAGGTCGATTCTTTCGGGCCCCTAAGGTAGTTTAAATTTCGAAATATCACTGTGTATGTTTTTATAAATGAGTTTTTGTTGCTATGGCATTCATGTTTATAATACTTGTTTCATATTTGAATCAAGTAAAAAACTACTGATAATCCATGTGTTATTTTCAAAACCACCGACGACTGTCTTCTCGTTTCGTTTTGAAGACAACAGATTGTAGATTTATCGCCATCGAATTTGAAATATTTTTCTTAGACCTTTACCTGCTTCACATTCCATCGTAGGTATTATTGCCGGGATCTGGATACCTTTAGCAGATTATTCCACCGTCTTTCTCTTTTAACTTCTGATTACACAGGATTAATTGTGCATTTTGCACGTTGTTTAAAAGACGATAGTGGTGGATGCTTTTTATACAGCTGTGGAAAGCTCATTAGGAATGCTGATGAAAAACTTGTGTTTTTATTAGATTTTTTGGGTAAAAATATAAATATTAATCTTTGGGTGTATAATGCATCATGTATTTGCTCTTTAATTTATGTTTATTTTATTATAGATTGATCTGATAGGTTCTAACAGGTTGTTGCTCAAGGCGGTGTTTGTATATATGGTTGTAATTAATTCTTAACATCGAACACATAATCTTATGCGAAACTGGTTCATTTTATTCTCTCAGGAAATAACTGGGTGGATCGATGATCTAGTGGTAACTCGCTGGACTACTAATAAGAAGGTCGTGAGTTCGAATCTAGGCTCCGCTTTCGTTATTATAGGGACGCCTTGCAATATCCAGATCCCAGCTGCCTAGCCCAGTACTGTATCTTGAGTATTACAAGAAAACAGATGAGGCATGCATTGGTGCTTTACACCGGGCATGATAAAAAACTAGGAACAAATATTAGGATAGAATAAGGATATAAATACCCGGTTCTCCGGTATCTATCTCCACTCTATCTGGGACGGCCCTGAAGCAACAACAGCTGTCGAATAGGACGTTTATAATAAACAAGAGATAAACTCTCTGAAATATCAGAATTTTGTTGTAATTATTTAATCAGTTGTATTTATTCGAACCCGGATGCTGTTAGCTATATGGCTGCGGTTTTGTTGTAATCTGTGACGTACTTTTATATAAGGATTAACTTTGTGAAACCTTGAGAAGTGGAACTATCTCGCAGCTGTACTGACTTTTTAAAAAAAATATTTAACGTATCCGAAAACGCACTACTTATACCGTAATTAAACATACTTGAAATAACGAAGTCTGTAGCGCACTGTCATTCATCGTGATTGGTGTTTTGTCCATCCAATGGAATTCATAAAAGCGTAAATTTTTCATGGACTAATCTTGCATACTACTTGAATAGTTCAAGAAGTTTGGATAACTATTTGAAAGGGATTGAGAGAGGTAACCGTCATTAGGGACTCTCATGATTATAGCAAGATTGTCATTATTTCATACTTGGACCATTTGTGAATGAGCGGGGCGTAGAGATAAAAGAGAGTTGTGCTTGAGATCCTGGTCCCAGTTTCACGAACAAAGTTGAGTGGAAACTCAATAATTTAATCGACTCAAGTTAGTTAGTCCTTTGAATTTCAGATATTTTTCTTTACCGTGGAAAATTCTTAATTAATTTTGTTGTATATTTTCAGTTCGGAAGAGAGTGATCATAAAAAGCCACCTGGAGTCATGTCTATACTCTGTCTTGTAGCTTTGAAGCGACGACTGTGGTTGTTGCCTATACTAACTGCTGGCTGGCTTTTCTCGTCATTCTGGACATCGTAAGTGAACCCTATCCTCCACATTTTACTACCAAACCCTTCATGTAGTGCCTAGTTTTTGGATTGTTGTAAAGCGACTTTTATTGGAAGACGTTTTATTCGGGAAATAAATTACTGCAAAATCTCTCTTTAAAATCAGTTCAATTTATATTAGACCTCCAATAGACCTCCTAAATAGTCCACCTTCTTGATATGACTACCACTTAGGCTCATATTGGTTTTAGGTGTGGTCATTTTTCGAGGGTCAAGTTACAGTAAGATCTCCCTTATAGACCTCTTCAATAATACGACCACCCTATCATTAGACCTTCTTGATTTCCCACTGCCTATGTTCGTACTGGTATTAGTCGTGGTTAATTTTCGGCGGTTAAATTTCAGTAAAATCTCAGTTAGAGACCAATAATAAAACCATCTCATTAAAACGACCACTTATTTTTGGATCAGTTTCAATATTTTTTATATTTCTTCCATATCTAAACTTTATAATGAGACAATCTCAATGTAAAATGTCTGTGTTGCAAAGGTAAGCTTAATATTGCGATGGTTTCTAGTCATAGTAGTTCATTAACAATGTATTGACTGTATTTTATACCAGATTTCTTTATGTCTTACGTCGTACAGAATACTGACTGTTGATTGGTTGACACGGGTCACGTGCTGACCTGACATTTTTCCATATTAGGTTAGGAGCAATTCACATCCAGTCAGTAATCATTGATGTACGAATGGTACTCATAATCTAAGCCGTCCTGTGATTCTATTTGGTGGGAAAATACTCATGGATACAAACAAGTGTTTTACTTCGTTTTCTTTAATTTTCCGTTACGGGTCTGGTGAAAAAAGCCGTTAGTTGGCATAGTTTGGCAAGAGAAATAACATTCGGAGCGTAAATTTGGGTTAACTATTTTGATCTGCAAAATGTAGACTCGTCATGGTACATTTCCATCAATCAGTATGTCATATCAAACTGTTACGTATCTAACATGATTGTTATCTTGTGTTTTCTCAAAATTGCATTTAACAAGCCAGAACTGATAATTAATTTACCTTGACTGCAAAATTGTGAAAAAATGCATGACAAGGATTGTGGGATAGCCTGAATATCTCCATGAACAAAATAGGTTATCCAAACACTGTCAGATACGACTGACTTGTTAACCTCAGCTTTTAGTATCTATTTTAATGTATCATATCTGCGTTCTGTTGACTGATTCTGGAATTTTGTTTGTTTCAGTTTTTTTTTATGTTTTACGAATATTGCGTAATTTAGGACCATTTTTTAAAACCTATGTGTGTTTATTCGATGAAAAAATGATTTAACATTTGTCAGTTTTAATTTGACTCTAATTCATTTGTCAGCACTGTTGTGTGTGGACTTCGCACAAATCAGATATTTGGAGGGTTAATTTAATCTAATAAAACTGATTACATTATAATCTGACAAAAAAAACCCGACTTGGGGTGAATATTTTTTTTGTAGAAGCTAGATGGCGCCTTTTTCATATTTTTCAGCAACAAATTACTCAAGAACGTTTGAGTACTTTTTCACAATAATAAGTACATTATGAATTCTGAGGTTATGTTGCCTTTCTCAAGTTCAAGATTTATTTCTTACGGCACTTTCGTTATCGCGAAAACCGGTGATAATAGAGATCTCAAATTCATAATTTCTTTATCTGAGACTTTCTGGGTCGTCTCGGGGATACGATTATTTCTTTATTTATAGAAATGTTTCATAATTCCTTTGATTAAACTGCCATGTTTCAGACATAATGCTATTATTTATTGCCTTCGCATAATCCGAATTGGCGAGGCCTTGTGTATAGATAATAGACTGCTGGATAAAAAAACTTCATTCATAGAAAATAATCGTAATTGAATTAGAATTTCTGCGTCTTTTACGACGGTCTTTTAGTTGTAGCAAATAAAGGGTTTGTTATCAAAGTGGCGGATTGTTGAGAAAGTTACGTCGTGATATAAAATACATGTATTCATTTACGACGTTTTTGTTTGTTTATGAAAGGAAAGATAATATCCACATCTCCATGTTTTCTGAAGTGACTGGTGTAACCGTCAAGACATTTAAACCGTATAATTTTGCGTTTTTAAGGGTTTCATTCAGTGCATACGTCATTTTGTTTCTGGTGACCATATTTGTCTGAAACCTGTCTCACTACGAAGACAAAACGTTTATTCGCCTGAAAAAGATCACCTTAAATAACGAGCAGTTTTATACCCCCAATAAATAGTTTTATAAACAGGTT